>JAPXFY010000031.1:35833722-35851222 GCA_030674185.1 Monoplex corrugatus
AACTTCCAATGTATAAAATACATCATTACGTATAATCTGCATGCTACATGGAGTTCATATTTCAACAATGTCTTTTCATATGTGTATATATATGTTTTTGTCATTTTTCGTTGCCATACTGTGTGTTTGATGTCTGTTTGCTGTGAAGTAAAAGGCGAATAAAAAAGTTTATTAAAGAAAAAAACTTTTAAAAAATGAAGATACTTAGCATGCACAACCCTACAAAGTATGACTGCCTTAATTAACGGTGGAGTAAAAAGAAGGCCATACATGCAACTGCCCACATTTATATACAGGGGGGTGCAAAAGTAGGTATACAGTAAGTATCACATCATTATTATAAAGCTTAATTCCGCTCTCGGTTAGAGGAGTGTGTGAATACCGACAGCAAGCAGTTTGAGTATCTGAGGGATTAAGGCTGTGCTTGTTATTACATGTATATGCAATATTCATTTGTTTGTATAATAAATGCAATGGGTATTGTACGTGTTTTCTTTTTTCATAACTGCATACCTACTTTTGCAACCCCCCCCCCCCCCCCCCTGTATTTAAGCACATGAGAGCATTGCAGCCCAGAAAAGCCAAAAACCAACCAACCAACCAACCCAAATTACCAAACAAAATTGTCATTTTTCCTTAAGGTCCAGCCGACTGCGGAGAGCCAGATCAGGGCTATAACCGTTTCAAAACACACAACAATGCTTCAACAGGGGGAAAAAAAGGGAAAAGAAAATTAAGTACACGTGTCAATGCATTTGCGCACATAATCTAAGGAGATGCCCCTGGCGTTGATCACTCCGTCCAATTTATAGAACAAGGGGCTTAAAAAACAAACCTGAATACAAATTTGAACATAAATAAGGACAATAAAACATATAAAAACGGGCCTAAATTACTTAAAATTGCTTTCGTGTATCTCATTTTTTCCCTATAGCCAAAAATGCACTTAATACATGTACCCAATTATCAATCCTAAGAAAAAGTACATAAGACTTTATCGAACACATACAGGTGAATGGACCAGCAAGGCAGAAAATGATAGGAAGAAATGACACAACGCAAAGGAGTAAGGCAGAAACAAAGAGAGTGACAGAAAAGAGGAAATTTCTAGCAACAAACTTTCCAAAAGGTAGAGATATTATTTATACTTAAACAGCCCCTTGCATCCCCACGGGGTGCAGCCCAGAAACACCAACAAACAAACACACACACAAACAAACAAACAATCAAACAAACCCAAACTGCCAAACAAAAAGCTGTGAAAACCTGACGCTGAACGTTATTTTGTTTGACTCCAGTTTCTACCGTTTACACCTAAGTCCCTACTTAAAAAATGTGTTCAACGTTTGTTAGTGATATATTATTCAGGTTCATATTGCTTGTAGCAGTCTTGATGGAGGCAGACACAAGTAGATCACTCATAAGGAAGATTAGGAAAAGACAAGCAACATTTATAGGCCATTTTATGAGGAAGGGGGATTTGGAGCACCTGGTCACAACGGGAAAGCTGGAGGGAAAGAGAGCACCAGGTAGACCCAGGGAGAGAATGCTGGACGGACTTGCAGAGTGGCTGGGGATGAGGAGGGTGGGGGAGACGCTGGGGGCAACGAGAGATAGAGATGGTTGGAAGTCCATGGTCGCCAACGCCATGCGGCAGGGCACCTGATGATGATGATGATGATTGCTTGTAGCCCAGCCGACTACTACAGCACTATCAGGGCTAACACCATGTCAAAAACGACAACCAGGTCAAGACAAAATAAAGACAACATTTAAAAACCGCGCTCACCGTTAATTATGCAAGTCTAAAATGCAATTAAAGAAAAACATAGACGTAAAATCACAACAGGTGAAATCTACTGATCTCTTGTAAAAACTGGAAAATTGCTTCAGGAGGGGCATCTCTGAAGAGGTTCCTTAAGGAGTCCGCGATATGACGTAACACAAGTAAAGACAAACTGTGGAGGCAATATGGGTCTTAAGTTCATTCTGATTACCTGGAATGAATCAACGTATTTTATTTGACATAACTTATTCTGAAAGCTGCAACAACATGACAATGTAAGAAATACGATTTCTTGCCTGTTTTCAAACATTACAGTTTTTCAGGCAATGATAATGATTCTGATTTACACACACACACACACACACACACACACATAATATATATATATATATATAACACGCATAAAAACAAAGTACAATTAGCATACATACATACGCTGTACACACACAACATACACACACATACACACACACACACACACACACACACACACACACACACGCCCACGCACGCACGCACGCACGCACACACACACACACACACACACACACAAAATATCACAACACAACACAGATACTCACTCAGCGGCAGCTTCTTGTCTTCTCCTCATTTCTTGTCTAGCAAGTTCCACCTGACTTGTCAAGCTGGATTTCCACAAGTCCCCCCTTCTGTCAGACGATGAAAAAGTTGCCCTGGTCACTTCTGTACACCTGCTCAACCTCAATCTGTTTGACAAGGACACACCACTACGAGATGAACAATCCTGGGATTTCTTCACACCTTTCTTTTGGCTGGTTTCCAGAAATGGTGAGTTGGATCTGCTACTCCATGAACAAAGCGTGGCACCATTTGCTTCTGAAGATTTACCCATGCCTGGTGAATACGAAGAACTCTGTCTGCCTGGAAGTGCATCACCACTAACGGATGAATGGATAGGTGCGCTCGCACTTTTTCGTTCACCAGTTCGTGAGTGAACAGAGAAAGATGTGCGACTGGATGGAGACATCACAGTCTTGTTAAGGGAAGATTTTCCGCTGGTCGATAAAGACCGAGAGTCTGTTCTTCCCTCATGCCCACTGCCATGATTAGCTTCGGTCTGGCGTTTTCTCTCACCAGCTGGTAGACAAAGAGATGAAGCTCTGTGATAAGCCGAAAAGCCATCACCTTTAATTTTTGCTGCAGCCTTCTCGTTGGTTGATGAAGATGAAGAATTCGATTTGGCAGTTTTAGCAGAAACAGCATCTTCAGTGGCTGCTGGAAACTTCCTACTCATAACTGAACGTGAAGAATTTGGTCTGGTGACTTCAGTGAAAATGCCCACCAATCCAGAATGGGGCTTTTTTGACTCGGTTCCGTTATCACCTTTCTGTTTCCTTTGACGTACACCATCGGACAAAGCTCTCTGTCCGCCTGATCTGGCCTTCTGAGGCTTCTTGCGCGTACCCTGTGGCAAGGATGGAGGAGATGATGACATTAACTCGCCGGCAGAAATGTGTGAATTTAGTTTCGGTCTTTTGCTCTTTCCGGGAGAAGAAGGTAAAGGAGAGAGCGGACAAAAGGTGGAAAACAAGTCACAAATGGAAATCGCCTCAGCCATTTTCTTTGACCGCTTCTTCTTTCTGGGCTTGGGCCGATCATTTCTGAGACTAGAAACATGTTCGCTGGACCCAGAACTGGTTCTTTTAAAACCCTTACTGTGCTGAAGAATACCAATCCTTGGTACAGGCTGAACTGCCGCACCAGGGGAGATGCTCATGGAATGAGCAGTTTCTGAAGCGTCACCAGAGAAGAATTCTTTCTTGTTGAAGACATGCCTCTCATAGAATTACTTTCTTTTTGTGCTGCCAGAATTTGTCTGTCTTCTTGTGGCTGACGAGATGTACCTGTATGAAGTACACCTACTCTTGATTTAGAGTGTTTGATTTGTGGTGTCTTGACTCTGAGTGCCCCAGTCTTGAACCTTCTGATGTCAAGTCTTTTGTTTTTGAGTGTTTGGATGTTGAATCATTTGATTCTGAGTGTCTTGGTGCTGAGTCTTTTGATTCTGAGTGTCTTGGTGCTGGGTCTTTTGATTGTGAGTGTCTTGGTGCTGGGTCTTTTGATTGTGAGTGTCTTGGTGCTGGTCTTTGATTGTGAGTGTCTTGGTGCTGGGTCTTTTGATTGTGAGTGTCTTGGTGCTGGTCTTTTGATTCTGAGTGTCTTGATGTGAGTCTTTTGGTTCTGAGTGTCTTGATGTTGAGTCTTTTGATTCTGAGTGTCTTGATGTTGAGTCTTTTGGTTCTGAGTCTCGTGACGTTGATCTTTTGATTCCGAGAGTCTTGATGCTGAGTCTTTTGATTCTGAGTGTCTTGATGTGAGTCTTTTGATTCTGAGTCTCGTAATGCTGAGTCTTTTGATTCTGAGTCTCGTGATGCTGAGTCTTTTGATTCTGAGTCTCGTAATGCTGATTCTTTTGATTCTGAGTGTCTTGATGCTGAGTCTCTTGGTTTTGAGTCTCGTAATGCTGAGTCTCTCAGTTCTGAGTCTCGTAATGCTGAGTCTTTTGATTCGGAGTGTCCAGATGGTGAACTTGGTGAACATCTTGTCACTGGATCTTTTGGTTGAGGCTGTCCAGAAGCTGAGTTGTTTGATTCCAAGCTTCTTGATGCTTTTAATCTTGAGTGTCTTGAGTCCATTGATTTTGAATGTCTCGACGCTGAATCCTTTGATGTTGAAGGATCTGATGCTGATTCTTTTGATTCAGAGTATCCTGATGCTGAGCCCGTTGATGCTGAGTGTCCTGATGTTGATTCGTTTGAGTCAGAGTATGTTGATGCTGACTCCTTTGATGCTGAGTGTCCTGATGTTGATTCTTTTGATTGAGAGTATCTCGATAGTGAATCCTTTGATGCTGAGTGCTCTGATTTGAAGCCTCTAATTCAACGTATTCTGATGCTGAATCTTTTGAGTCAGTGTTGCTGATGCTGAGTCTTTTGAGTCATGTGTGCTGATGCCGAGTCTTTTGAGTCAGTGTGTGCTGACGCTGAATCTTTTGAGTCAGTGTGTGTTGATGCTGAGTCTTTTGAGTCAGTGTGTGCTGATGCCGAGTCTTTTGAGTCAGTGTGTGCTGACGCTGAATCTTTTGAGTCAGTGTGTGTGATGCTGAGTCTTTTGAGTCAGTGTGTGCTGATACCGATCTTTTGAATCAGTGTGTGCTGATGCTGAGGGTTCTGATATTGAGTCTTTTGATGGTGGGTGTCTTGATACTGAATCTAGTTCTTCAAAGACGTCCTCATGTGATGAACTCACATTATCTTCCTCCTTTTTCACAGATGAATGTGCAGAGTCCTTCTCAGAAACTGGAGGCTGGAATGCTGGATGGTCAGCAGAACACACACTGTCAAATCCATGTAAAGACTCTGGCGACACAATGCCAGATATATGCGAAGACCCTGTGTTCGAAAGAGTTTCTGATGGCTTTTCTGAAAAAGCGTCGACATGAGATGTTAACACTTCTGATTCTGTCTGGTTTGCTGGTTCAACTTCCCGTTCAACATCATCCTCTGCTGGCATAGCTTCTGGTACCTTCAGATGACTGATCATGTTGACAGAATCATCTGCTGCCAAGAAGCAAAGTGTGGATTCACACAAGTTTTTCCTCCGCTTCTGTTGGCAAGAAAGTTTCCTGCACATGATGACCATGGTATTGAGGTTCTGGTCCGCATTGATAGCCGACTCATCTTTCCGTTCTAACGCTTTTTCTGCTGGAAGTGATTTTTCTGGTATGCACAGATGACTGTCCCAAATCAGTGTTTTCCTTTTCATGTGCCTGTAATGTCGATACGACCGTCTGTCACAGCCAGAGTGTTATTTCTTTGAAGAGAAGCTCTGGCCATGTCTGTCTTTCCTTTTTCACGTGTCTGTCGCTTTGACACATTTTCTGTCAAAACCAGAGTGTCAGCTATATCAGATCTGGCAACGTCCGTGTCTCCCTGTTTGTGTGCCTGTTTTGTGGCCACAGTTTCTGTCAAAACATCACCACGCTCTGCATGTAAAGCGCTCGCGGTTATTTCACTGTCCACTTCATGTGCCTGTGCTGCTGGAGAAATTTCTGGTACCGAAAGTGTGCAGTCAGAGTAAAGTGAAGACTGTGCATCTTGTGCCTGGTCTACTGGGAATGTTTCTGGTACTGACGGTACGCGGACCTGATCATTTGCAGACTGTGCTAACAGTGCAAGCCTACTACTGTTTTGTTTATTTTCATCTGTTTGCATAGCTGACAAGGCATCTGACACGTTCAGTGTAAGAGCAGTGCGGACAGAGGGCGTAGTTATTAAGGTGCAGGCTGTTGTTCTTTTGTCTTCTTTCGATGCCTGCTCTACTGGTGAAGATTCTGTCATAACTATTAAGCTGTCCTCGTGCACTGAAGATTCTGCTGAAGTGGTGAACATTGCCTCTTCATTTTTCCTTGCACAATTCCCTCTGACTGTCAGACTTTCCATCTCAAATGACAGGATTTCTGCAATGGATGTGCCGTTGAGCCGTTCTCTTGCCCCTTCTACTGGTGCACTTTCTGACACCGTCGGTGAACTGCTGGCCTGAAATGAGGATCGTGCCAGGCAACTGTCACTCTCAAGTGTTGGAGAAATGCTGGAACTGTCACTTTTACCGATCTCTCCATGATCCTGACATGAACTCGTCAGCTGTGGGCTGCGGGTCTCGTTGGTCTGAACAAGGCTGCATGTCCCTGTGGCCAGAAACAGGTCTGGGGTTGTATCATTAACAATACTGTCTCCTAGGTCTGCCACGTTGTTTTTATCACCAGTCTCCAACCCTGGGTCCAACAAATCGCTACTCTGTACCTGCCTGAAAGCAGTCGCATTCTGCAATTCAACACAACTATCACATGTGTCCTTTGAGCATGACTGTAATAAAAGTTTGTAGTCCTCTGGTGTTGATTCGTCCCTAATTCTTGAACCAGCGTCTTGTGAAACGCTGACAGACAACCCTGATCTTAGTTTTGGCAACAGACTGGGGTTTCTCTCTGACAATTCTGTTATAATCAAAGAACAGTCTTTGTCTGATGTATCTGACGTTCTAGTGTTTGCTTCTATCAACAGAGGCCAATCTCCTCCTGAAAAATCTGCTAGAACTCCGGAGCTTTCTTTTCGTGGAAGTTCGTCTGATAAGTCTGGTATACTGGCGCTTGCTTCAGGCAACAGAGTGCAGTCTGTCTGAGGTACTTCTGTTGCGTTCTTGCACCACGTTTCTGCTGACAGACTGGGTGATACTGCTGAAGGAATGTCTTCAACACTTATTCCTGGCAACACAGGCAACTTGGTTTCGGAAAATCTTTGTGTAAACTTGGATGATTTTTCTGGTGAAAGCCAGTGGGGCAATCCTGTCATTTCGCAAATTTCTAACGAAAGAACTGATCGTTTTGGTGATGCTTGTGTTTCAACCAGCGAGTGCTCTTCCAGTAAAAGACCTGAATCTCTTTGTGACGATTCTGTTGTAACTGGAAAACAGTCTTCTTGTGAAAGATTTCGAGTCGCACATTCCTTTTTTACCCCTTGCAATATGAGTTCTGATGGTCTGGCTCTTACCTCCGGAACAAGAAGGCATTCTCTTTCTGACAAGTCTGTTATCATCGAAGAAGGGCATTCCTTATGCAACAGTCCTGGAACTCTGTCACTGACTGTGGAACACACAGAGTCGCTGCTCGACACTTTGGACATACGTTCTGATGCCTCTGTCACACAATTATTCAATCCTACCGCAGCATTACTCACACCACTCTTTGAATCCACACCTGATGGAAAAGATACATCACCCTGGACATCATCTGTACTAGAAGTCAAGATGTCACCCAGCTGTCCATGTTGGAGATCTGAACCTGTACAATTCGAGTCACAACTCATAGCGCCATCAGGGGGTCTATGGCGGAGATATGGCGTGGAACTGGAGAACTGTGTCGGGTCAAAATCATCACATAATGAAGAAGACGGAGTCAAAGCTTCCACACTGTTGTCCTGAGACACAGAGGGAACAGTCTCCTCAAGTCTGGACTCGGGTTTCGTGAACTCAGTTCTGTAAGTTTCACGAGTGATGTCATGCTTATCTGCGATGTCATCTTTGCCAGTGACGTCACTTTTCTCGATGATGACATCTTCAGAGATGATGCCAGCTTCAGTAGTGATGTCATCCTTGCCAGTGATGTCAATTTTGTCATCATTAGCTATGACGCCATATTCATATTCATCTTTACCAAAGGTAGTGTCTTTGCCGATGTTGTCATTTCTACCAGTGATGTCACTTCTACCAGTGATGTCATCTTTATCAGCGACGTCAGTTTTGTCGGTGATAACTTCAGCGAAAATGCCAGCTTCAGTACTGACGTCATCTTTGCCAGTGGTGCCATTTTCGTCATCGTCAGCAATGACCAAAGCTTCAGAAAAGACGTCATTTTCATCTTTACCAATGATGGCATCTTTGCCAGTCTTTTTCCTTCTACCAGTGATGTCACTTCTATCAGTGACGTCATCTTTATCAGTGATGTCACTTTTACCTTTAATGTCACCTTCAACAATGGCGTCAGTTTTATCAGCGACATCATCTTCAGTCTGCTTCTGAAAGAAGTCAATAATTACATTAGCTTCAGTCTGGTGTTTCACCATTTCGCAATCGACATTGTCTTCAGTAGTGATGTCATCTTTACTGCTGATGTCACCTTCAGTCTGTTGTCTCATGGCTTCAGTGGTGATATCAGCTTCCGCAGTGATGTCATCTTTTACAATATTATCATTTTCACAGGTAATATAATCTTTTGTCTGCTGTCTAGTAATTTCTGTGGTGATGATATTCGTGGTCTGCTGTCTGATGACTTCTGAGGTGATGTCATTTTGAGTAATGGCGTCATCTTTAACAGTGCTGTTACATTTGCTGGTGAAGTCATCATCTGCCTGCTGCTCGATAACGTCAGCGCTGGTGTTATGATTCGTCTGGAGACTGATGTCTTCAGCAGTGATGCCACCTTCGCTAGTGATATCATTTTTAACAGTGATGTCACCGTCAGTAGTGACGTCATCTTCAGCGGTGATGCCATTTTCACACCTAATGAAATCTGTTTCGCAGACGTCATCTTTGCTGTGTTGTCTGAAAAATTTGACTGTGCTATCGTCATTAGCCCGATGAATGACTGCTTCACCAGTGACGTCACATTCAGTAGTAATGTCATCTTTGACAACGTCAGCGTCGGTATGTTGTTTCACTTCACCAGCGACGTCATATTCAACAGTGACGTCGTCATCTTTGTCAATGATGTCAACTTCGTGTAAATGTTGGACAGGTCGTACAGTAGTGATACAATCTTCATTCCGATGTATAGCGGTTTCAGCATAGTCATAGTCTTCAGTGTCAGAATCGTTCACAGCAGGTTTAGAGTTCAGTTTTGTACAGACACCTTTCAGACCTAACTGTGCAGATGCTGAAGTCTTCCCCTTTGTGCCTCTGCCTTCACCTGAACAGCTAGAGTCAGGTTTGCCGTCAGAGGCAACTGTCTTGTTTCGCCAGCGAGAGGGAGCTGCTTGCTTTGGATTGCCGCCTACAGACGACAACATTTTCACATCACAGATTCCACTTTCTGTTTCCGTGGATTCTGAACGAGAAATCACTGCCCTTTTCGTTCGTTGCCTGTGTAAATGTACTTGAGAGACACTGGAATCTAAATAAGAAACTACATCTGTCCTCTTTTGTTCTTGACAGAGGTGCGCTTGAGGTACATCAGAATCTGTATCTGTATCAGTCATTATCTTTCGTTTGTCACAGAGGTGGGCTTGAGATACGCTGGACTCTGCCACAGAAATGACTGCAGTCTTCTTTCTTTTCTGGTGGAGAGGTACTCGAGGTGTGCTGTAAATCCCAGGACTCATTTTCTTTGTCTTCTGGCCGAGACTGGCTAGTGGTAGACTGTTACAAGAGGAATACTCATCATCACTGTCAGCTTTCCCTACACTCAGTCGTGGACTTCTCTTTTTTGACTGTCCTATGGGAAACCTGTTTCGAGACCTAAATTTTGTACGAACTGATCTCACGTAATCCACCTGAGCTCGTAATTCGTCCAAGGCAAAGTTAATTCTGTGTTGTGGGCTGGGAACTATGTCTGGAGACACGTCCTTCTTTGTGTTCATGGTCTCGTGGTCTGGTTCTTCACCACGTCCTTTCAACTGCACTTGTTTTGTACTTGGAGACGTTCCTCTTTTATTCTTTTTTCCTTGTCCTCTGCCTTGATTCCTTCTTCCTTCTCCTCTGCCTTCCTCTTTTCCTTCCACTCTTTCTTGATTTCTTCTTCCTTGACCATCTTGACCTTTAACGTGAACTCTGCAGGTTGTAGAATGAGAACAAACAGCAGATTCCCCGACTAAAGCATCACCGTCATCCTGAGATTTTAAAGAAACTGAAGCACAGGAGGTACATGATTTCTTTTTCTGATTTACACGGACAGTTGTCTGAACTCTAGATAATCGTCTTCTCTTTTTAACAATGATCTGTGTCGTACTTTCTGTAGTGTCTGTAGAACTGATCTGGAAAGCTACGCCCCTCTCTGATAGTTCTCTCTTCTCAGCAGTCTTTTGTGGAACACCTTGTAGGACCTCTGAAGAACTTACACTTGGAGACCCACTTCCCTGCTGCGGTCCTCTGTTCTTAGCAGTTTTCCCTGAAACACTTTCAGGGGTTGGGGTTACTGCAGAACTGAATCTGGGAGTCACATCCCTCTTTATTTGTTCTCTCTTTCCGGTGACCTTGAGTGGAATATTTCCCGCTGCGTCTGAGGAATTGATATGGGGAGTCTGACTCTTCTTTGGTTGTCCTTTCTGCTTCGCCGCCCTCTGTGGAATGCTTTCAGAGACGTTTGCAGAGCTCACCTCCGGAGGCCTTCCCCTCGTCGGTTGTTCTTCCTTTTCAGAATCAATTTCTGAAATTCGTTCAGGATTATCCGTAGAACTTATTTTGCGAGACCCATCGCTCTTCCACTGTCCTCTTTCTTTAGCAATCTTCTGTGAAATGTTTTCAAGAAAGTCTGAGGAGCTGGTTTCAGGGAACAGACATGTCTTCTTGCTGGTTTCCGAAGACTGACATGTCTTCTCGCTGGTTTCCGGAAACTGACATGTCTTCTTGCTGGTTTCCAGAGACCGACATCTCTTCTTGCTGGTTTCCAGAGACTGACATCTCTTCTTGTTGGTTTCCAGAGACTGACATCTCTTCTTGCTGGTTTCCAGAGACTGACATTTCTTCTTGCTGGTTTCCGAAGACTGATATGTCTTCTTGCTGGTTTCCGGAGACTGATATGTCTTCTTGCTGGTTTCCGGACACTGACATCTCTTCTTGCTGGTTTCAGGAGACTGATATTTCTTCTTGCTGGTTTCCGGACACTGACATCTCTTCTTGCTGGTTTCCGGACACTGACATCTCTTCTTGCTGGTTTCCGGACACTGACATCTCTTCTTCCTAGTTTCCGGAGACTGATATGTCTTCTTCCTGGTTTCCGGAGACTGATATGTCTTCTCAAGTACGTTCTCTATCATGTTGTCTGGACAATCTGAAGTCCCGTTCCATGATGGCTGACGTTCGTTTGCGATCATCCCCTGGATAATGCTTCTTGAGATACCTGGTGAACGGCTGTTCAGTGTCCGACTTCTGTTCCTGCCTGTGCGATTCTCAATCAACTGATCGATGGCAAGTTCAGTGCTGTGCTGGGGGCTGCCCCTACAGCCTGGAGGCAATAATCTCTTTTCCATCTTCCTGGACTGGAGGAGGTCTAGATCTTGTCTGCGCTTAACTCTGGTCGGTTTTCTTCTTGAGTATGTAACTCTTCCATTTCCTTCCTCTCTGCCTTGACCTCTTGCTTCGTTTACAAGAACAGGACGTCTGTTGGCCGTTGGTTGAGGAGACACAGCAGTTTCACTGAAAACACCGTTACTGTTATCAGTATCACTCAGTTGTGGAGAAGATAGAGCACACGAAGCAGAAGACTCGTTCTTCTGAGTAGCAGAGGTTGCTGACTGTACTGTGGATACCTCTTTTCTTTTCTCAGCAGTCTCCTTTTCGTTTTCGGTTTTGTGAAATCCGCCTCTATTCTCGGCAACATTTTGTGTCATGTTCTCACAACAGTCTGAGATTTTATCGTCTGATAGTTGAACTTTGTTCAGAGTTGTTCCTCGATTGACGTTTTCTGGATTTTCTGAGGTTCTGGTGCTTGATGACTGACCTGTCTTCTCTTTTGTTCCCTGAGCGGTGTTTCCTAAGACATCTGATGTCATGTCCTCTGGCGCTTGAGCGCTGTCCTTCACATTTTCGTTTGTGCTGTTCTCAGGAATACACAAAGCACTATCATGCTGCAGTGACTGATCTTTCTTCTGGAACATTCTGTGAGCTGTACTTTCAGAAGTATCTGAGTAGTGATCTTTCTTCTGGAACATTCTGTGAGATGTACTTTCAGAACTATCTGAGTAGTGATCTTTCTTCTGGAACATTCTGTGAGATGTACTCTCAAAACTATCACCTTTCTTCTGGAACATTCTGTGAGCTGTACTCTCAGAACTATCACCTTTCTTCTGGAACATTCTGTGAGCTGTACTCTCAGAACTATCACCTTTTTTCTGGAACATTCTGTGAGCTGTACTCTCAGAACTATCACCTTTCTTCTGGAACATTCTGTGAGCTGTACTCTCAGAACTATCACCTTTCTTCTGGAACATTCTGTGAGCTGTACTCTCAGAACTATCACCTTTCTTCTGGAACATTCTGTGAGCTGTACTCTCAGAACTATCACCTTTCTTCTGGAACATTCTGTGAGCTGTACTCTCAGAACTATCACCTTTCTTCTGGAACATTCTGTGAGCTTCACTCTCAGAACTATCACCTTTCTTCTGGAACATTCTGTGAGCTGTACTCTCAGAACTATCTGAATTCTCGTCGTTTGGTGTCTGATCTTCCTTCTCCACGACATTCTCAGGCATGCTCCTTGCACTGTCTGAGAACGTGTCTTTGGGTGGCTGACCTGTCTTCTTTGGCCAGGATTGCTGATGGTTTGTTGAGGGTTCTGCAAAACTGTGGCAGCGTGTGCTAGGTTTTGTGTCAACATCTGCAGTTTCAGAGCCCATCATTTTGATAACTGTGGTGCCTTTTTGAACACTTTCACTGTTCTTCATCACTTGCCTTTCTTGCTGAGAACTACTCCTGTTGGACAGACAGCATAACTCCGTCCGTGAAGACACTAGCACTGGGCTGTCTACATCAGACTCAAAGTCGATCTGGGTCAAAACCTGCTTACACATGGCCACAGCATTATCTTCTGTGGCACTGCTGGACACTGTGTTTTTTGGTTTGGATGCCTGGAATGATTGTTTACAGACGGCTATTCCGCTCGTTTCGTGGTTCGTATTTTCTGAAACTTCATCTTCTGACTTGGACAGAACATTTGCCTGAGCAGACTGTTCACTTACAGCGACACAAACAGCTTCAGGACTGACTTTGCTGGAGGCTGCAGCTGCTGACTGTGTCATAAAATCCGCCTGGGATGGTCGCTCTGCCGTAACCACACCATTAACCCCATGGCTTACTGTTTGGGAAACTGTCTTTTCTGAATCCAAGTCTGTTTGGTCAAACTGCTCACATGTGACCACACCATTAACATCAGGGCTGACTATATCTTCTGACCGGGATGTTATGTCTTTTTGTGCAATCGTCACACCATTAACATCTTCTGACGGGGATGTTACGTCTTTTTGTGTAATCGTCACACAATTAACATCTTTTGACCGGGATGTTATGTCTTTTTGTGTAATCGTCACACCATAAACATCTTCTGACCGGGATGTTATGTCTTTTTGTGTAATCGTCACACCATTAACATCAGGGTTGACTACATCTTCTGACTGGGATGTTACGTCTTTTTGTGTAATCGTCACACCAATAACATCTTCTGACAGGGATGTTATGTCTTTTTGTGTAATCGTCACACCATTAACATCTTCTGACTGGGATGTTATGTCTTTTTGTGTAATCGTCACACAATTAACATCAGGGTTGACTACATCTTCTGACTGGGATGTTACGTCTTTTTGTGTAATCGTCACACCATTAACATCTTCTGACTGGGATGTTATGTCTTTTTGTGTAATCGTCACACCATTAGCATCTTTTGACAGGGATGTTATGTCTTTTTGTGTAATCGTCACATTATTAACATCTTCTGACTGGAATGTTATGTCTTTTTGTATAATCGTCACACCATAAACATCTTCTGACTGGGATGTTATGTCTTTTTGTGTAATCGTCACACCATTAACATCTTTTGACAGGGATGTTATGTCTTTTTGTGTAATCGTCACACCATTAACATCTTCTGACAGGGATGTTACGTCTTTTTGTGTAACCGTCACACAATTAACATCTGGGTTGACTAGATCTTCTGACTGGTAGGTTACGTCTTTTTGTGTAATCGTCACACCATTAACATCTTCTGACTGGGATGTTACGTCTTTTTGTGTAACCGTCACACAATTAACATCTGGGTTGACTAGATCTTCTGACTGGTAGGTTACGACTTTTTGTGTAATCGACACACCAATAACATCTTCTGACTGGGATGTTACGTCTTTTTGTGTAACCGTCACACAATTAACATCTGGGTTGACTAGATCTTCTGACTGGTAAGTTACATCTTTTTGTGTAATCGACACACCAATAACATCTTCTGACTGGGATGTTATGTCTTTTTGAGTAATGGATACACCAATAGCATCTTTTGACTCGGATGCTATGTCTTTTTTTGTAATCGTCACATCAATAACATCTGGATTGAGTTTATTATAAACTGCATCCCCTGACCCGGATGCTGCGTCTCTCTGTGTCGTTTGGTCACAAACACCCAAACCACAGACTTCAGGGATGCCTTTACTGCAGACTGCAACTCCTCCTTTAGACACAAAGCTCTCCTGGCTGAAATGCTCCTGTACAATCAGACCATCAGGAATGCATTTACAGGAAACTACATGCTCTGATTCCCACGCCTCATCAGCCTGGACAGACTGCTCACAATCAGCAAAACAAAAAGCGTTGAGGTTGACATTAGCCACTGCATCACTGGAATCGGATGCAAGGTCTCTTGGAGCAGACTGCCCAGATGTACCCATATACCTACCTTCAGGCTCGACTTTTTCAGACACTGCATCTTCAGATGTGAGCAACTTTGATGATGCTTTCTCAAAAGCTAGAGAAGCCTGACATACTACTGCCTCATTTTCAAGATTAACTTTCTTGGAGACTACATCTTTAAAGATGGGCAGTGTTGATGACGTTCTCTCAAAAGCTGGAACTGACTGACGTGCTGAAGTACTATTATCACCGTCAACGTTGATAGAGACTGCCTCTTCACCCGTGGAGGACCTCGATGAAGACGTCTCAGAAGTTACAGGAGCTTGACACACTGAAGCAATATCTCTGGGGTCGACATTTTCAGAATCTTTGTATTCAACCATAGCCATCATCCAGGATGTGTCTCAGAAACTGAAAGAGCCTGAGATGCTGAAACAGCATCTTCAAGGGTGACTTTTTCAGAGGCTTTGTTTTCAAGCACAGGCAACGTCAATGATGTGGTCTCAGAAGTTGAAGGAGCATGGTAATGCTCGGATAAATTGCCTTCTTCGTGTTGCTTATCAGAACTATTTCTGTTCTCAACCTTGCCCCTTGACTGGTAAGCCTCAGCAGGCACTGATTCAGACTTGCTGTGTTCATAATCCTCACCACAAACTGTTTCCACTTTCAACATCATCCCTCGACTGACTGGCCTCAGCACACACTGATTCAGACTCGTGTCCTTCGCGTTGTTTACCATAACCATCTCTGCTGTCCATTCTGTCAGGAGATTCTCCGATCTCAGCTGATGCTGATTCTACACTCATCTTGCGAGTGTCAGCATCAAAGTCATGACAGTTGTTTTCTGTTGGAAACGGGACAGAACCCATGAAGTCGTCATCATCATCATCATCAGCGTCACCACCGACAGTGCTGTTTTCAAGGTCGTCACCACTGACACTGCTTTTCTCTACGTCGCTGACAGGAGATGCAAGAAAGAAAAGGTTGTCAATCTTCGTGAGGATTTCATCTTTAGGCCCTCCATAGTCCTCGTGACGTGGCTGTGCGCATGCACGCACACACACACACACACACACACACACACACACACACACACACACACACACGCAATACAGACATATACACACACATATACACACAAAAACACGCAGTGATAACATTTTTTATCAGTGTTAGTAGTCTTTTTTTTTGTGTCTTTTTTTTTGTATCAGCACACGTAATATTTAATATTTTCAGTATCAAAGAAACGTGTAAATAAAAGAGAAATGGACTGAAAGAGGGAGAGAGAGAGACACTGAAAAGATATCCGACACTGAAAATGAGTCAGAGAATGTCATAAATACATATCGGGTAAACCAGTCGCCGTGGTGTAATGGTTAATGCAGCGGACTGCCGACTGGAAGGTTGTGTGGGTTTGAATCCCCTTCAGTCCCTTCAAAAATCATTGCGGGATTTTTCGGTTCTAATCGGCTGCTACCCACAGTTGGGCGTGCTATGGGCTCATTGGGAAGACTGGGACCACACAGAGAGGTTACCTTTGTGCTCACCTTTTCTCATCCCATTTTGTACGCCACATCAATGGCCACAGCAGCTGGCACAGTTTTTTTGCAATGCCATGATGATGATGTCGATGAGGATGATAATCAAGATTCTATGAAGTTCCATCCAGGATGGAGTCTGCATGACAGGGCTGTACTCTACGCTTACTATCATAACATATCCCGGCGTCAATCAGGCCCGAGAGATACAGACACCTGCTGTGCTGGTCAGAACATTTGAGCAACATGCCTCAATGATGCATGAGCACCTAATCACAATAGGAAAGCTGGAGGGAAAGAGAACACCAAGCAGGCCCAGGGAGAAAATATTGGACGGACTTGCAGGGTGGCTGAGGACAGAAAGATAGGAGATGTACTTGCAGCGACAAGGGATAGATTCGTATGGAGGGCCATGATCGCCAACGCCATGCAGCAGGGCACATCATGATGATGATGATGATGATGATGATAATGATGATGATGATGATGATGTCAGAACTCATAAATTCCCAACGATACTTTATGAATGATGAGATATGCAACTTGTAAGATTCTGACATTGAGGATGAATCTCATTTTGTATTTAAGATATCCTGATCTTACTGATCTAAGAAAAAGATTCGATTCCTAAAACTTACTGCAAATTTCCTACAAAAAATATGTATCTATAGAAAGAGAAAATGATTATAAATGCGCACAAACACGCGTGCGCGCGCGCACGCACGCACACACACACACACACACACACACACACACACACACACACACACACACACACACACACACACACACACACACACACACACACACACACACACACACACACACACACACACACACACACACACACACACAACTTACAGAGGGAGGAAGCGGAGACTGTACAAACACGTCACAATCCAACATCATGTCCACCATCTTCAACACTTCAAACATTCTCCCCCTCGACTGTTCGCCTCTCTTCTCTGCTCTACCACGTCCCAAGAACTGAAAATCCTTTTTAGTAATCGCTGATTTCAGATCCTGTTGGACTCTGTCG
>JAPXFY010000031.1:35856222-35863722 GCA_030674185.1 Monoplex corrugatus
GTTAGGATATGACCATGTTTTGTTATGATATGACTATCTTTTGTTATGATATGACTATGTTTTGTTAGGATATGACTATGTTTTGTTAGGATATGACTATGGTTTGTTAGGATATGACTATGTTTTGTTAGGATATGACTGTTTTGTTAGGATATGACTATGTTTTGTTAGGATATGACTATGGTTTGTTATGATATGACTATGGTTTGTTATGATATGACTATGTTTTGTTATGATATGACTATGTTTTGTTAGGATATGACTATGTTTTGTTAGGATATGACTATGGTTTGTTATGATATGACTATGGTTTGTTATGATATGACTATGTTTTGTTAGGATATGACTATGTTTTGTTAGGATATGACTATGGTTTATTATGATATGACTATGGTTTGTTATGATATGACTATGTTTTGTTATGATATGACTATGTTTTGTTATGATATGACTATGTTTTGTTAGGATATGACTATGTTTTGTTAGGATATGACTATGGTTTGTTATGATATGACTATGGTTTGTTATGATATGACTATGGTTTGTTATGATATGACTATGTTTTGTTATGATATGACTGTTTTGTTATGATATGACTATGTTTTGTTATATGACTGTTTTGTTATGATATGACCATGTTTTGTTAGGATATGACTATGTTTTGTTATGATATGACTATGTTTTGTTATATGACTGTTTTGTTATGATATGACCATGTTTTGTTAGGATATGACTATGTTTTGTTAGGATATGACTATGTTTTTTGTTTAGGATATAGACTATGTTTTGTTAGGATAATGACTATGTTTGTATATGTTTGTTAGGATATGACTATGTTTTGTTAGGATATGACTATGTTTTGTTAGGATATGACTATGTTTTGTTAGGATATGACTATGTTTTGTTAGGATATGACTGTTTTGTTAGGATATGACTGTTTTGTTAGGATATGACTGTTTTGTTAGGATATGACCATGTTTTGTTATGATATGACTATGTTTTGTTAGGATATGACCATGTTTTGTTATGATATGACTATGTTTTGTAGGATATGACTGTTTTGTTAGGATATGACTGTTTTGTTAGGATATGACTGTTTTGTTAGATATGACTATGTTTTGTTATGATATGACTATGTTTTGTTAGGATATGACTATGTTTTGTTAGGATATTGACTGTTTTGTTAGGATATGACTATGTTTTGTTATGATATGACCATGTTTTGTTAGGATATGACTATGTTTTGTTATGATATGACTATGCTTTGTTATGATATGACTGTTTTGTTAGGATATGACTATGTTTTGTTATGATATGACTATGTTTTTTTATGATATGACCATGTTTTGTTAGATATGACTATGTTTTGTTATGATATGACTATGTTTTGTTAGGATATGACTATGTTTTGTTATGATATGACTGTTTTGTTAGGATATGACTATGTTTTGTTAGGATATGACTATGTTTTGTTAGGATATGACCATGTTTTGTTAGGATATGACTAGTTTTGTTAGGATATGACTATGTTTTGTTAGGATATGACTATGTTTTGTTAGGATATGACTATGTTTGTTAGGATATGACTATGTTTTGTTAGGATACGACTATGTTATATGATTAGGATATGACTATGTTTTGTTAGATATGACTATGTTTTGTTGGATATGACTGTTTTGTTAGGATATGACTGTTTTGTTAGGATATGACATGTTTGTTATGTTATTATAGTTTGTATGATATGCTGTTTTGTTAGGATATGATGTTTGTTAGGATATGACTATGTTTTGTTAGGATATGACTATGTTTTGTTAGATATGACTGTTTTGTATATGTATATGACTATGTTTTGTTATGATATACTGTTTTGTTAGGATATGACTGTTTTGTAGATATGACTTTTTGTTAGATAAGATTGTTTTGTTATGATATGACTATGTTTGTTAGGATATGACTAGTTTTGTTATGATATGACATGTTTTGTTAGATATGACTGTTTGTTATTGTTGTAGATATGACTAGTTTTGTTAGGATATGACTGTTTTGTTATGATATGACTGTTTTGTTATGATATGACTATGTTTTGTATATGATAATGACTATTTTGTTGATATGACTTGTTTTTAGGATATGACTGTTTTGTTATGATATGACTGTTTTGTTAGATATGACATGTTTTGTTAGATATGACTATGTTTTGTTAGGATATGACTATGTTTTGTTAGATATGACTATGTTTTGTTAGATATGACTATGTTTTGTTAGATATGACTATGTTTTTAGATATGACTAGTTTTGTTAGGATATGACTATGTTTTGTTAGGATATGACTATGTTTTGTTAGGATATGACTATGTTTTGTTAGGATATGACTATGTTTTGTTAGGATATTGACTATGTTTGTTAGGATATGACTATGTTTTGTTAGGATATGACTGTTTTGTTAGGATATGACTATGTTTAAAGTGTTTATGAGATATGACAGTTTTGTTAGGATATGACTAGTTTTGTTAGATATGACATGTTTGTTAGGATATGACTATGTTTTGTTAGATATGACTATGTTTGTATGATATGACTGTTTTGTTAGATATGACTTTTTTTGTTATGATATGACATGTTTTGTTATGATATGACTATGTTTTGTTAGATATGACTATGTTTTGTTAGGATATGACTATGTTTTGTTAGGATATAATTTTGTTATGATATGACTATGTTTTGTTAGGATATACTGTTTTGTTATGATATGACTATGTTTTTGTTAGATATGACATGTTTTGTTAGGATATGACTATGTTTTGTTAGGATATGACATGTTTTGTTATGATATGACTATGTTTTGTTAGATATGACTATGTTTTGTTAGGATATGACATGTTTTGTTATGATATGACTATGTTTGTTAGATATGACTATGTTTTGTTAGGATATGACTATGTTTTGTTTTGATATGACTGTTTTGTTTGAATGACTATGTTTTGTTGGTTACTGTTTGTTAGATATGACTATGTTTTGTTAGATATGACTTAGATTCTTGGTTAGATATGACTATGTTTTGTTAGATATGACTAGTTTGTTAGGATATGACTATGTTTTGTTAGGATATGACTATGTTTTGTTAGATATGCTATGTCGGTATTGAGGGCTAAGACTTGGTTTTGGTTAATATACGAAAGTTTTCTTCAGATAGATATACCATTTGTGAAGCTTTTTGTAGTTGCTATTTAAGATATGATGTATGTGTTTTAGGATATGACTATGTTTTGTTAGGATATGACTATGTTTTGTTAGGATATGACTATGTTTTGTTAGGATATGACTGTTTTGTTAGGATATGACTATGTTTTGTTAGGATATGACTATGTTTTGTTAGGATATGACTATGTTTTGTTAGGATATGACTATGTTTTGTTATGATATGACTATGTTTTGTTATGATATGACTATCTTTTGTTAGGATATGACTATGTTTTGTTAGGATATGACTGTTTTGTTAGGATATGACTATGTTTTGTTAGGATATGACTATGTTTTGTTATGATATGACTATGGTTTGTTATGATATGACTGTTTTCTTAGGATATGACTATGTTTTGTTATGATATGACCATGTTTTGTTAGGATATGACTATGTTTTGTTAGGATATGACTATGCTTTGTTAGGATATGACTATGTTTTGTTAGGATATGACTATGTTTTGTTATGATATGACTATGTTTTGTTAGGATATGACTGTTTTGTTATGATATGACCATGTTTTGTTAGGATATGACCATGTTTTGTTAGGATATGACTGTTTTGTTAGGATATGACTATGTTTTGTTAGGATATGACTATGTTTTGTTATGATATGACTATGTTTTGTTATGATATGACTATGTTTTGTTAGGATATGACTATGTTTTGTTAGGATATGACTATGTTTTGTTAGGATATGACTATGTTTTGTTAGGATATGACTATGTCAGAGCGGTAATACTGACAGCGGCCGCTAAGCCTTGGTTCTATGTGGCTTAATCTACGCAAGAGTTGCTTCCCTTCACGAATAAGCATTATTACCACCTCTTGGTTCGACGAAGCTTAATCTATGCTAGAGTTGCTTCCCTTAACGAATAAGCATCATTAGTACCGTTTCAGCACACATACTAACAATCGAAAACGACAATTACTAATTAACACCACTTCATCACACACGGTAACAAAGCAAAATATCAATGACTGACGTGTAAATAATTACTACGGGAAATAAATCTTGCCAATCAGTTCGCAATGACGCGTCCACTATGAATTGTTTCCCTTTGAGTACAAACCTTAAAAACACTACAATGTACATCAGGCAACTGACAATGGAAAATGCTGACTACTACGATGCCAGGTCCCGAAAAATCAGCTGTCATAAAACCACGTTGTTTTTATCTATTAACATTAACAACAACAACAACAACAACGCACACACATACACATAATATACGCATACACACACTATCGTACACACGAAAACGTGCACACATGCATACCTGTGGTGAACACTCACCCACTCACATGATAATACGAAAACATACACACATTCGCACGTACACACACACACACACACACACACACACACACACACACACACACACACACACACACACACACACACACATATTTATCAAAACACATGCTCACACAAACCCACACGTGTACATCAACATTTGTAATAAAACACACACACACACACACACAACACACACACACACACACACACACACACACACACACACACAAATACACAAACATGCACACACAAACAAACAAACACACACCGATCAAACACAAACGTGCGTATCAGAAACACACACGCGCTAGCACTCATCAGAAACACGCGCACGCACACACCATCATACACACGACACACACACGCTCCACACACACACTCACAAGCACACACACACACACACACACACACACACACACACACACACACACACACACACACTCTCTCTCTCTCTCTCTCTCTCTATCTCATCATAAACGTACATATGTGAGCGCGCGCGCACACACACACACACACACACACACACACAAGCACACTCTCTCTCTATATATATCTCTCATCATAAACGTACATATGTGCGCGCGCACACACACGCACACACACACACACACAAGCACAGACTCTCTCTCATCATAAACGTACATGTGTGCACACACACACATACACACTCTCTCTCTCTCTCTCATCATAAACGTACATGTGTGCGCACACACACACACACACAGACACACACACACACACTCTCTCTCTCTCTCTCTCATCATAAACGTACATGTGCACACACACACACACACACACAAGCTCACACACACACACACACGCACACACACACACACACACACACACACACACACACACACACTCTCTCTCTCTCTCTCTCTCTCTCTCATCATAAACGTACATGTGTGCACACATACACATACACACACACATACTGCCAAACTTCATATTTTGCCCACCTGTGTGTGTTGCAGTCTACTTTCCAGTCGTGTCATCAAGCGTTGACTGTGGGACTCACGAGTCTTCAGGACCATGTTTTCCACTGTTGGCAAACACAGGTGTTGTCATCTATAAAGTATGGACCAATCCCTTACCTTCCAAGTGAAACACACCTATGTGTAAAATATGGCCAACTCTCTATCTTCACAGTAAAATCTTACATATACCCACAAGTCCCTAACACACACACACACACACACACACACACACACACACACACACACACACACACACACACGCACGCACGCACGCACGCACGCACGCACGTAAAATATGGCCAAGTTTCTACCTTCACAGTAAAATCTTACTCACACCCATATGTAGAATACGGCCAAGCCTCTACCTTCAGAGTAAACTCTTACACATACCCACGTGTAAAATACAGCGAAAACATCATGAGAAACCTACAAAACCTTGTGAATATACTAGAAATAGAAAGCAAAGGTAAGGGGTTGGAACTAAACAGCAGGAAGATTGAAGTCATAGTGATCAGTAAAAAACATGAAATCCCCTCATGCAAAATAACAGCAAACGGCACAACCTTGACACAGGTTAATAAGTTCAAATACCTGGGAACGGTCATTTTATCAGACGGCAGATGCACATCAGAAATAGCCTGCAGAATCGGCCAAGCCAAAACAGCATTCAAGAAGATGACAAGCATTCTTACCAACAAATGCCTATCAATTAACATCAGGAAGAAAGTTCTTGAATGTTATATAGAACCTATACTGTTGTACGGATGCGAGGCGTGGACAGTCAACAAGCAAAGCCAGAACAAGATTGAGGCAGCCGAGATGTGGTTTCTAAGAAGAATGTTGGAGTTCCATGGACAGCAAAGAAAACAAATGAGACAGTCTTGCTGGAGACAGACACAAGTAGATCAACTATAAGGAAGATTAGGAAAAGACAGGCAACATTCGTAGGCCATTTTATGAGGAAGGGGGATTTGGAGCACCTGGTCACAACGGGAAAGCTAGAGGGAAAGAGAGCACAGGTAGACCCAGGGAGAAAATGCTAGACGGACTTGCAGAGTGGCTGAAGACGAGGAGGGTGGAGGAGATGCTTGGGGCTACAAGAGATAGAGACAGATGGAAGTCCATGATCGCCAACGCCATGCGGCAGGGCACCTGATGATGATGATGATGATGAGTATCGTATCAGTATCTCATCGGAGCATTCTTGTTCACATGAATTTTTTTTACTAATATTGTATCAGTCTCTCGCTGGAGCAAATCTTAGTTACATGAACATGACATGTGTATCTGTGTGTCTTTTCTTAAAAGAAAATAACCGACAAAGTAAATGAATAATTAAAATTAATGTCTGAATCACAATACTCCTAGCCATTCAGTATAAACTTGACTTACATCACAGAAAGTCCCCACCCCCAACATCCAAGTCAATGCTCAAAGCCTCCACTGGCTCATTTGGCTCAGTATCATGAGAGAGGACGAACTCTTCCACCAATGATTCCTCGGGGACTGAAGGAGCCTTGCCTACCTACCTATGGTGCCATTAAAAAATCAGTCCTGCAAGTTTCCTTAATTTTCACGACAGCCGATGTCTTGACCTCAACCCCATTACTATTGTCACTGTTATTCTGTTTAAAGTCCAGCCCATTGCATAGAGCCATATCAGTGCTATAACCATTTCAATACACATACAATACTTCAACAGGAAAAGAAGGAAAAGAAACTTAAGCACACATATCAATACATTCGAGCACATAATCTAAGCAGACGTCCCTGGCGTTGACCACTGTCCAATTTATCAAACATGAGATTTCAAAAAACACCTGAATACAAATTCAAACATAACTAAGGACACTAAAACATGTCTAAAAACGGACCTAAATGAACTAAATTTCCTTCCACATAATTATCTCATTTCCTTAGAGCCAAAATGCACTTAATGCATTTCCCAATTATCAATCCTAAGAGAAAGTACATGTACCCAA
>JAPXFY010000031.1:35881222-35888722 GCA_030674185.1 Monoplex corrugatus
CTCTTTTTCTGGCCAGGGCAGACTTTTAAAAGTTGTGGTGGCTGTGGCCTTGAACCAAAAGTACTGTGACCCTTTAAATCAAAAGTACTGTAAAACCTGTCTTGAATCAAAAGTACTGTGAACCTTTGAATAACAAGTACTGTGGATCTTGCCTTGAATCAAAAGGACTGTGAAATTTGTCTTCAATGAAATGTACTGTGAAATTTGTCTTTAATCAAAAGGACTGTGAAATTTGTCTTCATCAAAAGGACTGTGAAATTTGTCTTCAATCAAAAGGACTGTGAAATTTGTCTTCAATCAAAAGGATTGCTTGTTGAAAGTACTGTGACTTTAATCAAAAGTACTGTGAAATTTGTCTTCAAGTCAAAAGTACTGTGAAATTTGTCTTCAATAAAAGACTGTGAAATTTGTCTTCAATCAAAAGGACTGTGAAATTTGTCTTCATGCAAAAGTACTGTGAAATCTGTCTTCAATCAAAAGGACTGTGAAATTTGTCTTCAATCAAAAGGACTGTGAAATCTGTCTTCAATCAAAAGGACTGTGAAATTTGTCTTCAATCAAAAGGACTGTGAAATCTGTCTTCAATCAAAAGGACTGTGAAATTTGTCTTAATCAAAAGGACTGTGAAATTTGTCTTCAATCAAAAGGACTGTGAAATTTGTCTTCAATCAAAAGGACTGTGAAATCTGTCTTCAGTCAAAAGGACTGTGAAATCTGTCTTCAATCAAAAGGACTGTGAAATTTGTCTTCAATCAAAAGGACTGTGAAATCTGTCTTCAATCAAAAGGACTGTGAAATCTGTCTTCAGTCAAAAGTACTGTGAAATTTGTCTTCAATCAAAAGGACTGTGAAATCTGTCTTCAATCAAAAGGACTGTGAAATCTGTCTTCAATCAAAAGGGACTGTGAAATTTGTCTTCAATCAAAAGGACTGTGAAATTGTTCATCAAAAGTCTGTAATCTGTCTTCAATCAAAAGACTGTGAAACTTTTTCAATCAAAAGTACTGTGAAATTGTCTTCAATCAAAAGACTGTGAAATCTTCTGCAGTCAAAAGTACTGTGAATTTGTCTTCTATCAAAAGTATGTGAAATCTTCTTCAATCAAAAGGGACTGTGAAATCTTCTTAATCAAAAGTACTGTGAAATTTGTTTCAATCAAAAGTACTGTGACCTTTAATCAAAGTCTGTGACCCTTTGAATCAAAAGACTGTGAACCTTCTTAATCAAAAGTACTGTGACCCTTGGAATCAAAAGTACTGTGACCTCTTGAATCAAAAGTACTGTGAAACTTGCTTGATCAAAAGTACTGTGACCCTTTGAATCAAAAGTACTGTGACCTTTGAATCAAAAGTTACTGTCGACCTATTGAATCAAAAGTACTGTCGACCCTTTGAATCAAAAGATGTGACCTTTGAATCAAAGTACTGTACTTGACTGATCAAAACTTTGATCAACTACTTCAACTTGCTAATAAGTACTGTGACCATCAAAGTATGTGACATTAATCAAATACTGTTTTAATCAAAGTACGTGACCTTTGAATCAAAGTACTGTGACCTTTGAATCAAAAATAGTACTGTGAAATCTCTTGCCTTGAATCAAAAGTACGTGACCTTGACATACTTGACCTTGAATCAAAAGTACTGTGACCCCTTGAATCAAAAGTACTGTGACTTGTCTTGATCAGCTGACCTTTGAATCAAAATTGTACTTGTCAAGTATACCTTGACTTGAATAAAAGTAGTCAACCTTTGATCAAAAGTATTGTGACCTTTGATCAAACGTACTGTCAACTTTGCCTTGAATCAAAGTACTGTGATCCTTTGAATCAAAATGTGATCCTTCGAATCAAAGTACTGTGTCCTTTCAATCAAAAGTACTGTGATCCTTTGAATCAAAAGTACTGTGACCATTTGAATCAAAAGTACTGTGATCTTTGAATCAAAAGTACTGTGAAACTTTGCCTTGAATCAAAGTAGTGAACCTTGACACCTCTTGAACATTTGCCAATTCGCCTACTGGAATGGCCATCACTTTAGAAGTTGTCTGCTGTGTTTTTCTTATGCTATGCCTTGAGCGTTTATTCTTTGTAGTTGTCCTATGTATAGCCTGCGAAGATCAAGTTGCTGAAAATTTGCGACCGTGTTGTTTTGTGGTGTTAAATACGCGTTCTGATTCTATGTTTGTATTTTTTGCTGGTTAGTGTGAACACTGTTACTTCACAGAAGGACCACAAAAGTGTGACCTTTGTTACTCAACGGAGTGACCACGAAAGTGTGACCCTTATTACTCCACGGGTGACCACAAAAGTGTGACCTTATTACTCCATGGAGTGACCACGAAAGTGTGACCCTTATTTCTCCATGGAGTGACCACAAAAGTGTGGCCCTTATTACTCCATGGAGAGACAACAAAAGTGTGATCCTTATTTCTCCATGGAGTGACCACAAAAGTGTGACCCTTATTACCTCACACAGGGACCACAAAAGTGTGACCCTTATTACTCCATGGAGTGACCACAAAAGTGTGGCCCTTATTACTCCATGGAGTGACAACAAAGTGTGGCCCTTATTACTCCAAGGAGTGACCACAAAAGTGTGACCCTTATTACTCCATGGGGTGACCACAAAAGGTGACCCTTATTTCTCCATGGGGTGACCACAAAAGTGTGACCCTTATTACTCCATGGAGTGATCACAAAAGTGTGACCCTTATTACTTAACGGAGTGACCACAAAAGTGTGACCCTTATGTACCACAGGTGGACCACAAAGTGTGAACCTTATTACCTCACATGAGGACCACAAAAGTGTGACCCTTATTACTCCATGGAGTGACCACAAAAGTGTGCCCTTATTACTCCATGGAGTGACCACAAAAGTGTGACCCTTATTACTCCATGGAGTGACCACAAAAGTGTGACCCTTATTACTCCATGGAGTGACCACAAAAGTGTGACCCTTATTACTCCATGGAGTGACCACAAAAGTGTGACCCTTATTTCTCCATGGAGTGACCACAAAAGTGTGACCCTTATTACTCCATGGAGTGACCACAAAAGTGTGACCCTTATTACTCCATGGAGTGACCACAAAAGTGTGACCCTTATTACTCCATGGAGTGACCACAAAAGTGTTACCCTTATTACTCCATGGAGTGACCACAAAAGTGTGACCCTTATTTCTCCATGGAGTGACCACAAAAGTGTGACCCTTATTACTCCATGGAGTGACCACAAAAGTGTGACCCTTATTCTCCATGGAGTGACCACAAACGTGTGACCCTTATTTCTCCATGGAGTGACCACAAAAGTGTGACCCTTATTTCTCCATGGAGTGACCACAAAAGTGTGACCCTTATTTCTCCATGGAGTGACCACAAAAGTGTGGCCCTTATTTCTCCATGGAGTGACCACAAAAGTGTGGCCCTTATTTCTCCATGGAGTGACCACAAAAGTGTGACCCTTATTTCTCCATGGGGTGACCACAAAAGTGTGACCCTTATTACTCCATGGAGTCACCACAAAAGTGTGACCCTTATTTCTCCATGGAGTGACCACAAAAGTGTGACCCTTATTTCTCCATGGAGTGACCACAAAAGTGTGACCCTTATTACTCCATGGAGTGACCACAAAAGTGTGACCCTTATTACTCCATGGAGTGACCACAAAAGTGTGGCCCTTATTACTCCATGGAGTGACCACAAAAGTGTGGCCCTTATTACTCCAAGGAGTGACCACAAAAGTGTGACCCTTATTACTCCATGGGGTGACCACAAAAGGTGACCCTTATTTCTCCATGGGTGACCACAGAAGTGTGACCCTTATTACTCCATGGAGTGATCACAAAAGTGTGACCCTTATTACTTAACGGAGTGACCACAAAAGTGTGACCCTTATTACTCCACGGGTGACCACAAAAGTGTGAACCTTATTACCTCACACAGGGACCACAAAAGTGTGACCCTTATTACTCCATGGAGTGACCACAAAAGTGTGACCCTTATTACTCCATGGAGTGACCACAAAAGTGTGGCCCTTATTACTCCATGGAGTGACAACAAAAGTGTGGCCCTTATTACTCCAAGGAGTGACCACAAAAGTGTGACCCTTATTACTCCATGGGGTGACCACAAAAGGTGACCCTTATTTCTCCATGGGGTGACCACAAAAGTGTGACCCTTATTACTCCATGGAGTGATCACAAAAGTGTGACCCTTATTATTTAACGGAGTGACCACAAAAGTGTGACCCTTATTACTCCACGAGGTGACCACAAAAGTGTGAACCTTATTACCTCACACAGGGACCACAAAAGTGTGACCCTTATTACTCCATGGAGTGACCACAAAAGTGTGACCCTTATTTCTCCATGGAGTGACCACAAAAGTGTGACCCTTATTTCTCCATGGGGTGACCACAAAAGTGTGACCCTTATTTCTCCATGGAGTGACCACAAAAGTGTGACCCTTATTTCTCCATGGAGTGACCACAAAAGTGTGACCCTTATTACTCCATGGAGTGACCACAAAAGTGTGACCCTTATTTCTCCATGGAGTGACCACAAAAGTGTGACCCTTATTTCTCCATGGGTGACCACAAAAGTGTGACCCTTATTACTCCATGGAGTGACCACAAAAGTGTGACCCTTATTTCTCCATGGAGTGACCACAAAAGTGTGACCCTTATTTCTCCATGGAGTTACCACAAAAGTGTGACCCTTATTACTCCATGGGGTGACCACAAAAGTGTGACCCTTATTTCTCCATGGGGTGACCACAAAAGTGTGACCCTTATTTCTCCATGGAGTGACCACAAAAGTGTGACCCTTATTTCTCCATGGGGTGACCACAAAAATGTGACCCTTATTTCTCCATGGAGTGACCACAAAAGTGTGACCCTTATTTCTCCATGGAGTGACCACAAAAGTGTGACCCTTATTTTTTACAGAGGGACCACAAAAGTGTGACCCTTGTTACCTCACACAGGGACCACAAAAGTGTGACCCTGTTACTTCACACAGGGACCAACAAGTGTGACCCCTGTTACCTCACACAGGGACCACAACAGTGTGACCCCTGTTACTTTACAGACGGACCACGAAAGTGTGATCCCTGTTACTTTACAGAGGGACCACAACAGTGTGACCCCTGTTACTTTACAGACGGACCACAACAGTGTGACCCCTGTTACTTTACAGAGGGACCACAACAGTGTGACCCCTGTTACTTTACAGAGGGACCACAACAGTGTGACCCCTGTTACTTTACAGAGGGACCACAACAGTCTGACCCCTGTTACTTTACAGAGGGACCACAACAGTGTGACCCCTGTTACTTTACAGAGGGACCACAACAGTGTGACCCCTGTTACTTTACAGAGGGACCACAACAGTCTGACCCCTGTTACTTTACAGAGGGACCACAACAGTGTGACCCCTGTTACTTTACAGACAGGACCACAAACAGTGTGACCCCTGTTACTTTACAGACAGACCACAACAGTGTGACCCCTGTTACTTTACAGAGGGACCACAACAGTGTGACCCCTGTTACTTTACAGAGGGACAAAGTGTGACCCCTGTTACTTTACAGACAGACCACAAAAGTGTGACCCCTGTTACTTTACAGACAGACCACAAAAGTGTGACCCCTGTTACTTTACAGAGGGACCACAAAAGTGTGTTATTGTTATTGTTGTTTAAATCCCAGCTGACTGTGTAGAGCCATATCAGGGCTATACACAAAAGTATGACTCTTGTTACTTCACAAAGGGACCACAAAAGTGTGACCCATTTTGCTCTATGGAGGGACCACACAATTGTGACCCTTGTTATTTCACAAAGGGACCACAAAAGTATGACCCATTTTGTTCTATGGAGGGACCACAAAAGTGTGACCCATTTTGTTCTATGGAGGGACCACAAAAGTATGACCCATTTTGTTCTATGGAGGGACCTCAAAAGTATGACCCATTTTGTTCTATGGAGAGACCTCAAAAGTATGACCCATTTTGTTCTATGGAGGGACCACAAAAGTATGACCCATTTTGTTCTATGGAGGGACCACAAAAGTGTGACCCATTTTGTTCTATGGAGGGACCACAAAAGTGTGACCCATTTTGCTCTATGGAGGGACCACACAATTGTGACCCTTGTTACTTCCAGAAGGGACCACAAAAGTGTGACCCATTTTGCTCCATGGAGGGACCACACAAGTGTGACCCATTTTGCTCCATGACCACACAAGTGTGACCCATTTTGCTCCATGGAGGGACCACACAAGTGTGACCCATTTTGCTCCATGGAGGGACCACACAAGTGTGACCCTTGTTACTTCACAAAGGGACCACAAAAGTGTGACCCATTTTGCTCCATGGAGGGACCACACAAGTGTGACCCATTTTGCTCCATGGAGGGACCACACAAGTGTGACCCATTTTGCTCCATGGAGGGACCACAAAGTGTGACCCTAGTTACTTCACAGATGGACCACGTCGCCTTCATGGCCACAGAAGCTTGGGGAAATGTTCACAGTGCTATGACGATGAAGACGATGTGGATGATAATCTTGATGCTGTAGAGTTCTGTCTAGGATTGAGACTGCCTGCAGGACTGCACTCTACATTTACTGTCACACTGTATCCTGGTGTCAACCAAGCTTGAGAGATACAGACACCTGCCATGTTGATTATGAGATTCTCTGTGACATATTGGCAAAGGGGATTGTTGTTATTGTTGTTTAAAGCCCGGCCGACTGCGTAGAGCCATATCAGGGGGCTACACAACGATGTGACCCCTTGCTACTTCACAGAGGGACCACAAAACTGTTACCCTTCTTACTCTACGGAGGACCATTGAAGTTGTGAACTTTGCTACTCCACGGAGGGACGACCGACCGACTTTGTCCAGCTCTTCTTGTTCCGAGTAGCGACGACACCAGTTGAGTGGCTGTCTTCGGCTTGCAAGTCCTGAAATAGACCAGGCTTGGTGTGTGTGGGGAGGGGGGTCCTGGCTTACAATGTGTATTCACTTACTGTGGGTTGAAACGACAATATAAAAAGGTCGACGTGAAACCTCCAGCGTTTTACTGTTGAGTGACAACACAGATTGTGTTGCTGTTAAAACTTTAAGCCTTTGGCGCCGAGTGAGATCAGTCGCGGTGTGGTGTGGCTTACTATAAAAATGCCTGTCACAGTGGCTCACAGCGACCAGTGAAAATGAAATGCCTATTTCAAACTTCTGACTGTACAGGTAAGCTAGCTAGCTAGCTCTCTCTCTCTCTCTCTCTCTCTCTCTCTCTCTCTCTCTCTCTCTCTCTGAGCTCTCTCTGTGCGTGTTTGTTTGTTGTGTGTGTGTCTGTGTCTGTGTGTGTGTATTAGTGTATTTTTTTTATGTCTGTATCTGTGAGTCTGTACGTGTGTATGTGTGTGTGTGTGTCTGTTTCTGTGTTTATATGTGTCTTCTGTGTGTGCGTGTCTGTGTGTTTGCATGTATGCGTGTCT
>JAPXFY010000031.1:35896222-35898722 GCA_030674185.1 Monoplex corrugatus
TCTTTTTCTTCTTTCGTGTTTTTTTTCTGGTTCCTGTTTGCTTGAGCGCAGGCAGTCCCACTTGTTTTGGATTTCTTTATTCGTGTTCTTTTTGTGTCTGTCTCTGTCAAGACTGTCTCGTTTGCTGTCCATGGAAGTCTTAACATTCTTATTAGAAATCCAAAACGAGTGTCACCGCGCGCGTTCAAGCAAACAGGAACCAGAAAAACCACGAACAAAAAATCAGAACGCGTAGTTGATATAACCAGACAAGACAGGTGCAAATTTTCGACCAACTGGCTTTTGTCAAGTGTGTGTGTGTGTGTGTGTGTGTATATATATTTGTGTGTGAGTACGCGCGTGTGTGTATGTTTGAGTGTATGTGTGTCTGTGTCTGTGTGTGTGTGTGTGTGTGTGTGTGTGTGTGTGTGTGTGTGTGTGTGTGTGTGCGTGTACGTTTGAGTGTGTGTATTTGTGCGAGTGTGTGTGTATGTATGTGTGTGCATGCTTGCGTTTATGCATGTGTGCACACGCACACATACATACACATACACACAACACCACACACACAACCCAGGCCAAATAAATGTAACACATAATAATAAGTTAATAATAAGTTTTGCGCACGCACGCACACACACACGCACGCACGCACGCACGCACGCACGCACGCACGCACGCACGCACGCACGCACGCACGCACACACACACACACACACACACACACACACACACACACACACACACACACACACACACACACACACACTCACGCACGCACGCACGCACGCACACACACACACACACACACACCACACACACAGAGAAAGAGAGAGAGAGAAAGAGAGAAAGAGAGAGAGAAGAGAGAGAAAGAGAGAGAGAGAGACTTTTCATCACAGACTAATGACAGGCCGCGCGTCATCCTAGTAGGCTACCTGGTAACAAAAGACGTGAGAAATAAAAACCCAACACCACAGTGACTAAGACAGGTATCACTGAGGTATGTCACACGCTTCGTTAGGCAGGTCACAGCAGAAACATCCGTGAGCGAGATCGGCGGCCACACACAGAAACATCCATAGTCGAGATCGGCGGCCACACACAGAAACATCCATAGTCGAGATCGGCGGTCCACACACAGAAACATCCATCGTCGAGATCGGCGGTACACACAGAGAAACATCCATAAGCACGATCGGTGGTAAACAAACAGAAACATCCATAAGCAAGATCGGCGCCCCACAAACAGAAACATCCACAATCAAGATCGCGGGCACACACAGAAACATCGATAGTCGAGATCGGCGATCCACAAACAGAAACATCTATAAACGAGACAGGCGGTCAACAAACAGAAACGTCGATAAGCAAGAGCGGCGACCCACTCACAGAAACATCCATAAGCGAGATCGGTACCCACCATCAGAAACATCCATAAGCGAGATCGGTACCCACCATCAGAAACATCCTTAAGCGAGATCGGTACCCACCATCAGAAACATCCATAAGCGAGATCGGTACCCATCATCAGAAACATCCATAAGCGAGATCGGTACCCACCATCAGAAACATCCATAAGCGAGATCGGTACCCACCATCAGAAACATCCATAAGCGAGATCGGCGGTCGACTCACAGAAACATCCGTAGGTGAGATCGACAGTCTACACACGGAAACATCGATAAGCGAGAGCGGCGACCCACTCACAGAAACATCCATAAGTGAGATCGGCGAACAAAAACAAACATTCATAAGCGAGATCAGCACCATTCCAGAAACATCGATAAACAAGACAGGCAGTTTACATACAGAAGCATTGATAAACAAGATCAGTGCGCACAAAACGTTATTATTATCATCATTATTATTATCATTGTTTATTATATATTATTTTATTTTATATTGTTGTTGTTTACTATTATTATTGTTGTTGTCATTATTTCATCATTATTATCAATACAGATCATTTTTGCGTAGCGCACTATTCTCCAAAATCACACACACACTAAAAAAAAACCACTTTTTAGTGGGCCCGATAATGCATTTTTTCCATGTTACCATGAGTGACCAGACACTTAGCCCTGATATGGCTCTACGCAGTGGCTGGGCTTTAAACAACCAACAATAACAATGACCAGACACCGACATGGTTTGCAGAACCCTTAGCGCGCGTACTGGATATTCCGCAGGCGGAGACACACGAGAAGATGCTAATGGGTATGACAGTCCATCATACAGACCTGAATGGTACAGAGTGGTGTTGCTTGCCTTCCAGTCTGTTGCTTACATCCTGTCTGGTCTTCCCGCCTCCACCATTCACATCCTACAGCGCATTCAAAACAATGCTGCACGCCTTGTACTCAAAAAAGAAAAAAGCTGACCACATCTCCCCTCTCCTGGCACAACTTACTGGCTCCCTGTATCAAAGCGCATACAGTACAACAGACACCCTGTGCTACAAAAGCCTCAATAACGCAGCCCCCGATTACCTGTCAAGCCTACTTGAGATCTATCTTCCCTC
>JAPXFY010000031.1:35901222-35913722 GCA_030674185.1 Monoplex corrugatus
ACAACAGTATCGGCTATATATAACATATAAGAATAATTGTAATAATGATAATTATTACTATTATTATTATTATTACGAGGTGATTCAAAAATGTAATGCCTTTGCATTTCTACCAGACAAACGTTTTAATACAATTACCTGAAATGTTGCTCAGTTACGAATGATTATAACTGTTACAGACCGAAATATTTTGTTTGGTATGTTTCCGGTTCATAGGCTCGTGAGGAAAATTCAAAATGGCTGCCCCTTTAGAGCTGCGTCAAAAACAAAGAGCAGTGATTGAATTCCTTGTTGCTGAGGGGGAAATCCCTGTGAACATTCAAAGACGATTACAGAATGTGTATAAGGAGAATTCTTTAGATTATAGAAATGTTCGCAGGTGGGTCTGTCGTCTGAATGATGAAAAGGTGGGAACTGCTAGCGTAGCCGATAAATCCCGTTCTGGCCGTCCGTCCACTTCTGTGAATCCTGCCAATAAAGCAAAAGCAGATGCTCTGATTAGAGAAGATAGGCGCATAGCTCTTGAGGAGTTGGCAGAAAACCTTGAAGTGAGCCATGGAAGTGCTGATAACACTCTTGAATCACTTGGGTTTTCAAAAGTGTGTGCTCAGTTGGGTACGGAAAGAGCTGACTACCAAACACAAGACTGACAGGGTCAACGCCTGCACTGAACTTCTTGAACAAAGTCAAAGAGACAACACCTTTGGAAGGCTCGTTACCGGTGATGAAACATGGATTCATCATTATGAACCGGAATCAAAGAGGCAGTCTCTGGTGGAATGGCGCCACCCTACGTCACCAAAACCGAAAAAGTTGAAGACGTTAAAGTCAGCTGGAAAAATTATAGCGACTGTCTTTTTGGATGCTCAAGGTGTCATTCTGGTTGATGTTTTGCCAAGAAGAGAAACATTAAACTCTGAGGTATACATTAAGACCCTGACGAGACCCAAAGCAAGATTCCGACGAGTGAGACCCAACTTGCAAATCGATTACGTCCTCCTTTCCGCATGACAATGCTGGACCACATAAGCATCAGGGCAAGGGAGACAATCGCCTCATTCGGGTGGATAACTTTACCGCATCCTCAATACTCACCAGACTCAGCGCCTTCAGACTATTGGCCCCATGAAAGAGGATTTGAGAGGCAAATATTATGCCAGTGACGAGGAAGTGAAAACTGCAGTGAAGACGTAGCTCCAAGCACAGTCAACAGAATTTTACGAGGCAGGGATACATGCCCTCATTCGAAGGTGGAACGCTGCTATTGAGAGAAACGGTGACTATGTTGAGAAGTAGAGATGTGATCCCCAGAGGACCAGCTTCATTTTGATGTATGATATATGTTCCTGTGTCGTAATTGTTCCTGTACTAAAGAAAAAGGCATAACTTTTTGACTCACCGTATATATTGTTATTATTGTTATTATTATTATTATTTATCATTATTATTATCATTATCATCATCATTATTATTATCATAATAATAGTAATTATTCAGACCAAATTCAGACCAAAGCGCACTCACACACCAGGCATACGCATACAATCGACAAAGATCACCTTACAGTATTTAATGTTTTCAAAAACAAAGCACACAAACTGAGGGAAAGAAGTAGCTATAGAATTCATTGTTGAGAAAAGAGGTGAGTTTTTAAACTGGATTCCATAGCAGAAAGGGTAGTGTTAGGCGAAGGCGGAGCGGGAGTCTATTCCAGGCTGACAGGCAGGCGTCCCCCCCTCAACATTTCCTACACAAACATCCCTTTTCTGTTCAGTCCAGTTCTTATTGTTGCTTAAAGCCCAAACGACTGCGTAGAGCCATTTCAGGGCTATAACCGTTTCAATACACACACGATACTTGAAAAGGAACAAAAAAAGGAACAAAAAATTCATCATCATCATCATCAGGTGCCCTGCTATATGGCGTTGGCGATCATGGACTTCCATCTGTCTCTATCTCTTGTTGCCCCAAGCATCTCCTCCACCCTCCTCGTCTTCAGCCACTCCGCAAGTCCGTCTAGCATTTTCTCCCTGGGTCTACCTGGTGCTCTCTTTCCCTCCAGCTTTCCCGTAAACAGAAAATAAGCACACATAATCAATGCATTCACGCACATAATCTAAGGAGATGCTCTGGTGTTGACCACTACGTCAAATTTATCACAAAGGGGATTTAGAAAAAAAACACCTGAATACAAATTCAAACATAATTAAAGACACTGAAACATATGTAAAAACAGGCCTAAATTACCTAAAATTGCTTCCCCATATCTCATTTCCCTAGAGCCAGAAAAGTACTTTACACATGTACCCAGTTATCAATCCTAAGAGAAAGCACGTAAGATTTTATCGAACACGTACAGGTGACTGGACCAGCAAGGCAGAAAATGATAGCAAAGGAACAAAGCAGAAACAAAGAGAGTGACAAGAGTGACCAACTTCTAGTCATTAAAATCAATGATCATAACCTTCATCATCACGACACCGATAGCACTTTACATATCACAGTATTTGCTTCACTGTAGTAAGGCAAGGTCAAGGCCAACACCAACGTGACTAAACCAAGGGACACTTTGGTAGTAAGCAAATACCTAGTCATTGTCGGTCAAATTAGAGACATTGATAGAGAGATCGGCATCACTCATTCCAAAAGACAATGATACAGAGACCAATATCACCCCCCCCCCCCCCAACCCAAAGTCAATCACACTTCTTTCGTTCGTTATTTAGGTTTGGTGATAGACTGCAATGCTGGTTTGATTTTGTTTGTTTAGTTCCATCATCATGTGCCCTGCCGTTGGTGCTGGTGATCATGGCCCTCCATACGAATCTATCTTTTGTCGCTGCAAGCACATCTCCCACTCTCTCTGTCCTCGGCCACTCTGCAAGTCGGTCCAATATTTTCTCCCTGGGTCTACTGGGTGCTCTCTTTCCCCCTCCAGCTTTCCTGTTCCGACTAGGTGCTCTAATTTCTCTTGCCTCATAAAATGTCCTATAAATGTTGCTTGTCTTTTCCTAATCTTTTATCTTTTAGCTGGCCATGATTAACTTGGGGAATATACAACGCTGGTTTCCCATTGCCTTCCATCGGTTTTTTTTTCCCCTTTTTTGTTTTCTTTTCTGTCAGGGTTTCCTCCCTTAGCCTTGGTCTCTCTCGAGATAACCACAAGGCAGTTGTGTTTTTCTGTCAGGGTTTCCTCCCATAGCCTTGGTCTCTCTTGAGATAACCACAAGGCAGTGGTGTTTTTCTGTCAAGGTTTCCTCCCATAGCCTTGGTCTCTCTTGAGATAACCACAAGGCAGTGGTGTTTTTCTGTCAAGTTTCCTCCCATAGCTTGGTCTCTCTTGAGATACCACAAGGCAGTGGTGTTTTTCTGTCAAGGTTTCCTCCCTTAGCCTTGGTCTCTCTCGAGATAACCACAAGGCAGTTGTGTTTTTCTGTCAGGGTTTTCCCTTAGCCTTGGTCTCTCTTGAGATAACCAAAGGCAGTGGTGTTTTTCTGTCAAGGTTTCCTCCCATAGCCTTGGTCTCTCTTGAGATAACCACAAGGCAGTGGTGTTTTTCTGTCAAGGTTTCCTCCCTTAGCCTTGGTCTCTCTTGAGATAACCACAAGGCAGTGGTGTTTTTCTGTCAAGGTTTCCTCCCATAGCCTTGGTCTCTCTCGAGATAACCACAAGGCAGTTGTGTTTTTCTGTCAGGGTTTCCTCCCATTAGCCTTGGTCTCTCTTGAGATAACCACAAGGCAGTGTGTTTTTCTGTCAAGGTTTCCTCCCATAGCCTTGGTCTCTCTTGAGATAACCACAAGGCAGTGGTGTTTTTCTGTCAAGGTTTCCTCCCTTAGCCTTGGTCTCTCTTGAGATAACCACAAGGCAGTGGTGTTTTTCTGTCAAGGTTTCCTCCCATAGCCTTGGTCTCTCTCGAGATAACCACAAGGCAGTGGTGTTTTTCTGTCAGGGTTTCCTCCCATAGCCTTGGTCTCTCTTGAGATAACCACAAGGCAGTGGTGTTTTTCTGTCAAGGTTTCCTCCCATAGCCTTGGTCTCTCTTGAGATAACCACAAGGCAGTGGTGTTTTTCTGTCAAGGTTTCCTCCCTTAGCCTTGGTCTCTCTTGAGATAACCACAAGGCAGTGGTGTTTTTCTGTCAAGGTTTCCTCCCATAGCCTTGGTCTCTCTCGAGATAACCACAAGGCAGTGGTGTTTTTCTGTCAGGGTTTCCTCCCTTGGCCTTGGTCTCTCTCTCTCGAGATAACTGCAAGGCAGTTGTTTTTCTGTTAGGGTTTCCTCCCTTAGCCTTGGTTCTCCTCGAGAAACCCACAAGGCAGTTTAGTTTACTCCTCAATAATTTTCTTTTTCATCGTTGTTTTTGCTCTCCTTCCTCATTCTTGTTACTTCGCCAGTAAGATTATATAGACTAACAACGGCAAATCAGCGTCCTGTAGTTTCTGGACACACGAAAACACCCAGCATGAGCGCCCACATAAGACGGATTATGCAGACTGCGCAGCAACATACCACCTGCCGCAGCGTGTGCAAAAAACATAAAAAACAAACAAAAACAACAAAAATACAAAAAACGTGCGTATACGCATCCGAGAAAAGTCTGAACACTTACAAAAATAATGAAATAAACAGCTTGCCTCAGAGTGAGTTGGTTACCAATTTTATTTTTCGTCCCATTTTCTACGCCATTTTAATGGCCACAGAAGCTGGAACGTTTTTGTTTTACAATGCGATGATGATCATGTCCATGTGGATGATAATCATGATCCTATGGAAATCCATCTAGCATTGTGTGTTGGGAGGGGGGGAGCAGGAGTGAGAGTTAGTATAATTGACCACTAGGCATAGGGCTGATTGGGAAAAATGGACTAATTAATGTAAAGCGCAGCGAGTCTTTACTTATGGGTAGGAGAATAGCGCTATGTAAAAGTGATTATTATTATTATTATTATTATTATTATCATTATTGAGACTGCGTGACAGGGTTGTACTCTATGCTTATTATCATAATATATATCTTGGCGTAAACTAGACCCGAGAGATACAGACACCTGCGGTGTTGGTCAGAAGATTTGAGCAATGACGCATCCGTGAAGTTGATGAGACTCGACTGTGTGGCTCCAGTCTTCCCAATGAGCCCATAGCACGCCCAACTCTGGGTTGGAACCCGTCAGAGCCGAAAAATCCCACAGAGAGTTTTTGAAGGGACTGATGGGGATTCGAACCCACAACCTTCAAGCTGGTAGTCTCTTTCGTTACCACTACACCACGGCGACTGGTCTTGGTTGCCAATCTTCATTTATATCTCTGGTTCAAATGACACCTGAGGGACAGCTATCAGACGCAGGTGTCCAAGAAGAGAGGCATTTTAGGTCACTGCTGTGAGGTTAGGTGTTGGTACAGGACACTTACCGCTGGGAGCAAACCAAATCACGCCTTTTGATGGCCATCACACACTGTTACAATACTGCTGAGCTATTCCGTCTGTGCCGGTTTTCACTGTGAGATAAATGGCGAGTAAGTGGACTCGTCACAATAGGAAAGCTGGAGGGAAAGAGAACACCAGATAGACTCCTGGGGAAAAAAATTAGATTGCAGGGTGGCTAAGGACGGACAGGGTGGAAGATGTACTTGCAGCGACAAGGGATATATTCGTATGGAGGGCCATGATCGCCAACACCATGCGGCAGGGCACATCATGATGATGATGATGATGATGTGGATTCGTTTTTCTACTTTTTAGTTTTCCGTGTCTCCTCTTTTCCGCCTTCTTCGTGTTCCCCCATCTTCCTCTACAGTTTGGAATGTATTCACGAGAAGTCATCGTACTCGCACAGTTCCATATGCGCTCCACCTGACCTGTCTGTCTGTTTCTGGCAGATGCCTTGACACTGTTCAAAAGCCTATAAGCTGTCAAGATTTAGAAACGGGAAGCGGTGTGAGGGAGAGATCGTGACACAGCAGGACTTGTGCAACACTACGCTGACACTAGCAGAATGATCAGAACATTTAGATGGACGGTGAACGGATCACTTTTTTATGGTGCTGACTGGGATCCAACTCTCAACATCCAATCTTGACTCCACGGCTCTATCAACAAAGACAGCCAGTGTATCAGCTCTTCTATACAAGTGACAAGTTTTTTTCCCTCTTCCTCTATCAACAAAGGCAGACAGCTGGTATATTAGCTCTTCTATACAAGTAAGTGACAAGTTTTTCCCTCTTCCTCCTATCAACAAAGACAGACAGCTGGTATATCAGCTCTTCTATACAAGTAAGTGACACATTTTTCCCCCTCTTCCTCTATCAACAAAGACAGACAGCTGGTATATCAGCTCTTCTATACAAGTGACCAGTTTTTCCCTCTTCCTCTATCAACAGAGGCAGACAGCTGGTATATCAGCTCTTCTATACAAGTGACCAGTTTTTCCCTCTTCCTCTATCAACAAAGGCAGACAGCTGGTATATTAGCTCTTCTATACAAGTGACAAGTTTTTCCCCTTCTTCCTCTATCAACAAAGACAGACAGCTGGTATATTAGCTCTTCTATACAAGTAAGTGACAAGTTTTTCTCTCTTCCTCTATCAACAAAGACAGACAGCTGGTATATTAGCTCTTCTATACAAGTAAGTGACAAGTTTTTCTCTCTTCCTCTATCAACAAAGACAGACAGCTGGTATATTAGCTCTTCTATACAAGTGACAAGTTTTTCTCTCTTCCTCTATCAACAAAGGCAGACAGCTGGTATATTAGCTCTTCTATACAAGTGACAAGTTTTTCTCTCTTCCTCTATCAACAAAGACAGACAGCTGGTATATTAGCTCTTCTATACAAGTGACAAGTTTTTCTCTCTTTCCTCTATCAACAAAGACAGACAGCTGGTATATTAGCTCTTCTATACAAGTAAGTGACAAGTTTTTCCCCTTCTTCCTCTATCAACAAAGACAGACAGCTGGTATATTAGCTCTTCTATACAAGTGACAAGTTTTTCTCTCTTCCTCTATCAACAAAGACAGACAGCTGGTATATTAGCTCTTCTATACAAGTAAGTGACAAGTTTTTCCCCTTCTTCCTCTATCAACAAAGACAGACAGCTGGTATATTAGCTCTTCTATACAAGTAAGTGACAAGTTTTTCCCTCTTCCTCTATCAACAAAGACAGACAGCTGGTATATTAGCTCTTCTATACAAGTGACAAGTTTTTCTCTCTTCCTCTATCAACAAAGACAGACAGCTGGTATATTAGCTCTTCTATACAAGTAAGTGACAAGTTTTTCCCCTTCTTCCTCTATCAACAAAGACAGACAGCTGGTATATTAGCTCTTCTATACAAGTGACAAGTTTTTCTCTCTTCCTCTATCAACAAAGGCAGACAGCTGGTATATTAGCTCTTCTATACAAGTGACAAGTTTTTCTCTCTTCCTCTATCAACAAAGGCAGACAGCTGGTATATTAGCTCTTCTATACAAGTGACAAGTTTTTCTCTCTTCCTCTATCAACAAAGACAGACAGCTGGTATATTAGCTCTTCTATACAAGTGACAAGTTTTTTTCCCTCTTCCTCTATCAACAAAGGCAGATAGCTGGCATATTAGCTCTTCTATACAAGTAAGCGACAAGTTTTTTTCCCTCTTCCTCTATCAACAAAGGCAGACAGCTGGCATATTAGCTCTTCTGTACAAGTAAGTGGCAAGTTTTTCCATCTTCCTCCTGTCAACAAAGACAGACAGCTGGTATATTAGCTCTTCTGTACAAAGTAAGTGGCAAGTTTTTCCATCTTCCTCCTCCACTGTCTCTTCTTCATCACGTCCTTTTCACTGTGAAGTAACTGGCGAGTAGAGTAAGTGGATCCGTTTATCCACTTTTCAGTTTTCTGTGTCTCCTCTTTCCCACTTCTCCATGCTCCCCATTTTCTTCCCCTGTGAGGATGCCTGGAGCTCTTTCAGTATAAATAGTATACCCACCTACTAGAAGTTCTGTGGAAGAAATTTCCTCTTTTCTGTCACTCTCTTTGTTTCTGCCTTGCTCCTTTGCTTTCTGTCATTTCTTCCTGTCATTTTCTGCCTTGCTGTCCATTCACTTGTAGGTGTTCGATAAAGTCTTACGTACTTTTTCTTAGGATTGATAACTGGGTGCATGTATTAAATGCATTTTTGGCTCTAGGGAAGTGAGATATGCGAGAGCAATTTTAGGTAATTTAGGCCTGTTTTTACATATGTTTTAGTGTCCTTACTTACGTTTAAATTTGTATTCAGCTTTGTTGTTAAAATCCCCGTGTGTGATAAATTGGACGGTGTCGTCAACGCCAGGGGCATCTCCTTAGATTATGTGCGCGAATGCATCGATATGTGTACTTAACTTTTTTCCTTTATCTGTCTTGTTGAAGTATTGTGCATGTTTTGAAACGGTTATAGTTCTACGCAGTCGGCTGGGATTTAAACAACAATAAGAATAACAACAATTAGAGGAATTCAGGAATTCATTCACTTTCCCATTTCTCTTCTTTGGGCTCTCGCTCTCTCTCTCTCTCTCTCTTCTTCTCTCCTCTCTCTCTCTCCTCTCTTCCTCTCTCTCTCTCTCTCTCTCTTCTCTCTCCTTTCTTTTTTTTCTTTTATCTTCTTCTGTCCTCGTCCAATTGCTTGTGATGATCAAGTGACCCAATACTCTGGCCTCTCAAACAACTACTGAAGAATAGGGGAACAAATACATTATAATTGTGTACCCTGATCGCTGTAACAAACACAGGGGAACAGATTATTGTGTGCCTTGGCCTCTCAAACAAATAGATGATAATGTTGCCAGGGGAACACTTAAATCACTGTATACTCTGGCCTCTCAAACACAGATAATTGTGTACTCTGGCCTCTCAAACACACAGATAGTTGTGTACCCTGGCCCCTCAAACACACAGATAGTTGTGTACCCTGGCCTCTCAAACACACAGGTAATTGTGTACCCTGGCCTCTCAAACACACAGATAGTAGTGTACCCTGGCCTCTCAAACACACAGATATTGTGTACCCTGGCCTCTCAAACACACAGATAGTTGTGTACCCTGGCCTCTCAAACACACAGATAGTTGTGTACCCTGACCTCTCAAACACACAGATAGTTGTGTACCCTGGCCTCTCAAACACACAGAAGTTGTGTACCCTGGCCTCTCAAACACACAGTAATTGTGTACCCTGGCCTCTCAAACACACAGTATTGTGTACCTGGCCTCTCAAACACACAGATAGTTGTGTACCCTGACCTCTCAAACACACAGATAGTTGTGTACCCTGACCTCTCAAACACACAGATAGTTGTGTACCCTGACCTCTCAAACACACAGGTAATTGTGTACCCTGACCTCTCACACAGATATTTGTGTACCCTGACCCCTCAAACACACAGATAGTTGTGTACCCTGACCCCTCAAACACACAGGTAATTGTGTACCCTGGCCTCTCAAACACACAGTAATTGTGTACCCTGGCCTCTCAAACACACAGATAGTTGTGTACCCTGACCTCTCAAACACACAGATAGTTGTGTACCCTGACCTCTCAAACACACAGATAATTGTGTACCCTGACCTCTCAAACACACAGATAGTTGTGTACCTTGACCTCTCAAACACACAGGTAATTGTGTACCCTGACCTCTCAAACACACAGATATTTGTGTACCCTGGCCCCTCAAACACACAGATAGTTGTGTACCCTGACCCCTCAAACACACAGGTAATTGTGTACCCTGGCCTCTCAAACACACAGTAATTGTGTACCCTGGCCTCTCAAACACACAGGTAGTTGTGTACCCTGACCTCTCAAACACACAGATAGTTGTGTACCCTGACCTCTCAAACACACAGATAGTTGTGTACCCTGGCCTCTCAAACACACAGATAGTTGTGTACTCTGGCCTCTCAAACACACAGATAGTTGTGTACCCTGACCTCTCAAACACACAGATAGTTGTGTACCCTGGCCTCTCAAACACACAGATAGTTGTGTACCCTGGCCCCTCAAACACACAGATAGTTGTGTACCCTGGCCCCTCAAACACACAGATAGTTGTGTACCCTGACCTCTCAAACACACAGATAGTTGTGTACCCTGGCCCCTCAAACACACAGATAGTTGTGTACCCTGACCTCTCAAACACACAGATAGTTGTGTACCCTGACCTCTCAAACACACAGATAGTAGTGTACCTTGACCTCTCAAACACACAGATAGTTGTGTACCCTGACCTCTCAAACACACAGATAGTTGTGTACCCTGGCCCCTCAAACACACAGATAGTTGTGTACCCTGACCTCTCAAACACACAGATAGTTGTGTACCCTGGCCTCTCAAACACACAGATAGTTGTGTACCCTGACTCCTCAAACACACAGATAGTTGTGTACCCTGACCTCTCAAAAACACAGATAGTTGTGTACCCTGACCTCTCAAACACACAGATAGTTGTGTACCCTGACCTCTCAAACACACAGATAATTGTGTACCCTGACCTCTCAAACACACAGATAGTAGTGTACCCTGACCTCTCAAACACACAGATAGTAGTGTACCCTGACCTCTCAAACACACAGATAATTGTGTACCCTGGCCTCTCAAACACACAGGTAATTGTGTACCCTGACCTCTCAAACACACAGATAGTAGTGTACCCTGGCCTCTCAAACACACAGATAGTTGTGTACCCTGGCCTCTCAAACACACAGATAGTTGTGTACCCTGACCTCTCAAACACACAGATAGTTGTGTACCCTGGCCTCTCAAACACACAGATAGTTGTGTACCCTGGTCTCTCAAACACAGATAATTGCGTACCCTGGCCTCTCAAACACACAGATAGTAGTGTACCTTGGCCTCTCAAACACACAGATAATTGTGTACCTTGGCCTCTCAAACACACAGATAATTGTGTACCCTGGCCTCTCAAACACACAGATAGTAGTGTACCCTGGCCTCTCAAACACACAGATAATTGTGTACTCTGGCCTCTCAAACACACAGATAGTAGTGTACCCTGGCCTCTCAAACACACAGATAATTGTGTACCCTGGCCTCTCAAACACACAGATAATTGTGTACCCTGGCCTCTCAAACACACAGATAGTAGTGTACCCTGGCCTCTCAAACACACAGATAATTGTGTACCCTGGCCTCTCAAACACACAGATAATTGTGTACCCTGGCCTCTCAAACACACAGATAGTAGTGTACCTTGGCCTCTCAAACACACAGATAGTAGTGTACCCTGGCCTCTCAAACACACAGATAGTAGTGTACCCTGGCCTCTCAAACACACAGATAGTAGTGTACCCTGGCCTCACAAACAGCTATAGGGGAACAGACAGATGATTGTCCACCCTGGCCCCTCAAACAAATACAGGGGAACAACACACACACACACACACACACACACACACACACACACACACACACACACACACACACACACACACGCAATGTCTGCACTCAATCATCTGACATGTCTGTGTTAAAGTATCATCAATCTACTCCTACTACTACCTACAACTACTCTATTACTACTACAACTACTACTACAACTACTACTAGAAGATTAGGAAAAGACATGCAACATTTATAGGCTATTTTATGAGGAAGGGGGATTTGGAGCACATAGTCACAACGGAAAAGCTGGAGGGAAAGAGAGCACCGGGTAGACCCAGGGAGAAAATGCTGGACGGACTTGCAGAGTGGCTGGGGACGAAGGGGGTGGGAGAGATGCTTGGGGCAACGAGAGATAGAGACAAATGGAAATCCATGATCGTCAACGCCATGCGGCAGGGCACCTGATGAATATGATGATGATGATGCATTTTTTAAGCCCAGGTTGGCCAGATCAGGACTACTCGACACAGTTTCTAATTTACCTTGCATGTGTATAATAACTGTATCACAAATATGATAATGAATGAGCACTCCAAAAACTGTGGATGTGATGCAATATGAGACACATCTTCAAACAATGCTGTAGTGTTGTATTTTTTTTTTCTTTTCAGAGGGCAATGCCATCCTTAACGTCCATCAAATGTCAACTTGAACTAATCAAGCTGTTCACGTTTTTTGTGCAGTGGTACTTATACTGCACAAGAACCAGCTTAACTATCTACCGTTGCCAACCTATGTGTATATGCATGGCGGAAAGCATGTCAATGCTTAAGAATTAAAGTAGTCGAAAGGCAAGACAAAGACATGTGACCATGAATATAGATTTTTTTTAATTCGAAAAGCAAGTCAAAGACATGTGACCATGAATACAAATAGATTTTTTTTTAATTTAAAGAAAAAAAACACGAACAAAATGGATGTTTTTCCCCCCTTCAAGTCACACAACACTGTGTCACCGGTGAGTTGTCAAGCTGTGTATCTATTAAGCTGTGAATGTTGTAGTAAGCAAGCCTGTGCTGTGCTAAGTAGGTAGTTTCGGAACAATTTGCAACATCCACCTGCTGGTTCGACAAAATGCAAATAGGAATATCTCA
>JAPXFY010000031.1:35923722-35946222 GCA_030674185.1 Monoplex corrugatus
CCATTTTACTATTCTACCACCTATTTATGACTTTTTCCCTCTGTCTCTCCTCTGCCCCAATCCAACCCGTCCAACTATCGTTCTCCATTTTATTTTATTTATACATTTTTTTTCTTCCCCTCCACCCCTCCCCCCGTCTAATATCACTTACAGTGAAAAGCGTTAAATCAAGGAACGAACAATGACACACTGCATCACTGAGCTTGCCGTACTCAGAAAATAAAGAGCCGTCAGGGGAGATAAAACTCGGTGGTAGATAGTTCTGCAGTGCAGAACGGAACGCTATTTCTGCTTTATATATCTGACGTTATCACGTACATCCACAAAGCACAAGTGATCGTGAAATCATGACACGTGAACCATTAAGCAATAAACAGCTCCTGTTAAAAGCCAAAGCAACCATGAACAACTCTTAAAGGTTGCTGAGAGAAGTAGTTTTGGCCGTGTTATTTGTCGTTTTACTGTTTGAATCGAACTGATCTCTCTCTCTCTCTCTCTCTCTCTCTCTCTCTCTCTCTCTCTCTCTCCTCTCTCTCTCTCTCTCTCTCTCTCTCTCTCTCTCTCTCTCTCTCTCTCTCTTGTGGATGACAGTTTGGAGAAGTTTACTAAGGCTTTATGTGGGGCAGCTGTGTGTACGGTACGAACAGTGAAACAAGGACGAAAGAAACAGAATGATTGGTTTGATAATGAATGTGAAAGAATGAAACGAGAACTTAAGAGGCTACTGAAAAGATTTGAGAGATGCAAAACAGAAAAACAAAAAAAGAGAAGCATATGTCATATCACGAAAAGAGTATGTTAAACTAAGGAAAAGAAAGAAAGGGAATACGAAGATAAGAAAATAAGAACACTCAAAGATTCCATCAATGACTCCAGGACATTATGGTCAATAATAAGATCTGTTAATAGAAAGGCCTTTGTGTACAATGAAAATCTATTGAACAATGGTACAATCATTTCTGCAGTGTTTTCAATGATACCGGGGGAAATACTGCACAAGAGAGTAATATGGTAGAGGAAGAAAATAATTTTGAGCCATTTTTTAATGAGCCTATAATTAAAGAAGAAGTGACTGCGAGTATCAGGCATTTGAAAGCAGGAAAGAGCGCAGGACCAGATAAAATAATCAGCGAAATGTTAAAACATGCAAATGCTAACGTAATTGATTTCCTTGTCCATTTATATAACAAGCTTTTTGATAATGGCATTTTCCCGTCAGAATGGGCAAAGTCCATAATAATCCCAATTCATAAAAAAGGAGATGTGAATAATCCAGATAATTATAGAGGAGTCGCCCTTACAAGTATAGTGAGTAAAGTTTATACATACATTTTGAATAAGAGATTAACAAAGTGGGCAGAAAAAGAAGAGAAAATAGTTGAAGAACAAGCTGGATTTAGAGCAAACTACAATACAATTGATCATATTTTCACACTTTACTCCCTTGTGCACAGACATTTACTTTCAAATAAGAAACTTTGTTACATTTGTGGATTTTAGGAAGCATTCAATCCTGTGAATCGTAATAATCTCTGGAATGTATTACGTAAAAGTGGTGTGAATGGAAAATTATATATGGCCCTAAGAGGAGTTTACAACTCAGTGCTTGCATGCGTGCGTGAGAAGTGTGTATATTCAGATTATTTCGAATGCCCTAAAGGAGTGAAACAGGGGTGTCAATTGAGCCCTCAATTGTTTTCATTTTTCATTAATGAATTAGCAGTGGAACTGTCAAGAAAAGGCAGGTATGGAATTCAAATTATCCCTGAGGCTATTGAGATATTCCTATTGCTGTTTGCAGACGATGTTATTCTTCTCTCTGGTACAATCAAAGGCTTACAAACCACTTAAATGTCTTCAAGAAAGAATCAGTTCGACTAGCTTTAGCAGTTAACATGGATAAAACTAATATGATTTTCAGGAAGGGTGGACATTTATCAAAAACGAAAAATGGTTGTATGGAATTACTGAGGTTAAGGTTGTTACTTCTTATAAATATTAGGAATGATATTTTCGACAAAATTAAGTTTAAATCATGCATGGGAAGAATCTTGTAACAAAGGGAAAAGGGGTGTTATTGAAATTCTAAAATCCTTACAGAAGCTCAATTTTATTGATTGCAATTTATATTGGAAAATATTTGATACACAGATAGAACCTTTACTTACATATGCAGCTGAAGCATGGGGTCTTACTGTAAAAAAGAGTGCATACATATACTATAAACGTTTTTTGCCTGTACCAATTCACTCTTCTAATACTGTTTTATATGGAGAAACTGGAAGATATCCTTTATACATTAGAACTTTTGTGAAGAATATTAAATACTGGTTGAAATTGTTAAGGCTTCCACAATCTCGGTATATGTAAACAGGCATATGAAATGATGGTTACTCAAATGGAAATAGGAAAACAGAACTGGGCCTATCAGGTAAAAAAGGCTTTATCAGAACTTGAGTTTGGAATCGTGTAGTTGTCCCAGGGAGTAGGAAATGAGTGTCAGTTTATTAATGAATTTAAAGACAGGCTTATTTGTTCGTTTAAACAAAACTGGCACTCAGATATGGAAAACAAAGAAAAATACAGTTGGTTCTTCTCATTTATAGATGTTTTTCAAACCGAAAAATATCTCAGTGTTGTTACGGATAAATGGCAAAGAACTAATTACGCAAGATTTAGATTAAGAACATTTGGTTTCAATGCAAATAAAAATTGGTTTCAACCTGGGACGTCCACAGTATATCCTTGCTCCTTATGTGGAAACAATGTCGATAATGAAAAACACTTTTTATTCCAATGCCAACTTTTTGACACAATACGTGGAAAATGCAAAGTTTTTAAATCCGACATGGCCAAAAGACAAGATGTTGTATCTATTTTGTCGTCTGATGACGAAGCCATAATCAAATCAGTGGCATTATACATTGCGGAGGCACAAAAAATAATAAGACAAACACCTACATGCCCAACAATAGTGCTTTGCGAGACAATATCATACTGGGATTAATTTCAACTCTTTTGACCGACGTGGGCTATATTATGTTAACTCCAAAAGTAGCCGCTTTATTATGGACTCTATTTTGTAAAGAGCTGTTTTCATTTGCTTTATTTTGCTTTGTTGGCCTGTGATTTACGAGTAGCTAACAACATGAAAATAATGGTATAATTGTAGAATATGTTAGAAGTGGATATTGAAAGAGTCTGTAGACACTTAAGGGTCTATTATACATCTTAACAACAAAAAAATAAATAAAAGGCATATTTATGTCCCTTGTTAACAGAGTATTATGGGGCAGTTATGTGAAGATTCTATCATTACCACTAAATGTAAGGTTTGGATGGTCGAGCCCAGATGTATCATCATAATACAGTTTTGATGTGTGTGTGTGTGCGTGCACCCGAGCGCGCGCCCGCCGTTGAGTGTGTAGTGTGCTGCGTGTTGTGTGTGTGTGTGTGTGTGTGTGTGTGTGTGTGTGTGTGTGTGTGTGTGTGTGTGTGTGTGTGTGTGTGTGTGTGTGTGTGTGTGGTGGTGTGTGTGTGTGTAAAAAAAAGATTTTGGTTTGCCTAAACCTAGGCAAAGTATAGGCCTGAATGTAGGAATACTGTTGTGATATTTTGTTTGCATCATGTAATACTGATAGAATGGATTTTGTTCATTATACATAATCTGAACATGTTCGACTGTTTAAGGAATGGATGCTCGATACATTTTTGTTGATGCTTGCAGAATTTGCACACATACAAAAGAGTGGATTATATGTCGCACTACTGGAAAATTGTTATCCCCCTTGTCAAAAAAACAAACCTGAATACAAATTTAAGCATACCTAAGGACACCAAATCATATGAAAACGGGCATAAATGACAATAAACAGTTTCAGTTTCAGCTTCAGTTCTCTCTCCTTCTCTCTCTCTCTTCTCTCTCTCTCTCTCACACACACACACACACACACACCACACACACACACACACACACACACACACACACACACACACACACACACACACACACACACCACCACACACACACACACACACACACACACACACACACACACACACACACACAACCATTGGTACAGACCCCGTCGACAAAGGGAAATGTTCGGATCCATCATGAAAGCGTCTGTGACATTACATGATGTATGATAGTTGAGAAAACTCATTATCCCTGCCATGGATTATTTCTATCATTCATGTCCGATGGACTGTAAAAAGACAGTGATAATGTACATGAATTGTATATATCGTAATGCCGTGATCTGGTTGCCATGTCGCGAAGCCCCACCGCCCAATGTACCCATCCTTATCACCATGTACCCTTGTTAATGGGCTTAAAGCCTAACACAACAAAATATTTCGCATTCGTTCTGTGTGTGTTAGTGTTAGTTTTGTGTTAGTGTGTGTGTGTGTTGTGTGTGTGTGTGTGTGTGTGTGTGTGTGTGTGTGTGCGTGTGGTGTGTGTGTGTGTGTGTGTGTGTGTGTGTGTGTGCGTGTGCGTGCATACCCTTTTGTTCTACAAAGATTCTTGTACAAAAAAAAAAAATAAAACGGTGCCTGTCTCATCCCATTGAGAAGCCTCCAAAGCCAGCCTTGTTTTAGTTCTTCAATTTTGAGAATGATGGCGGATCTACATTGACAAACAGAGGCCTACATCAAAAACTAAAGGTGTGTCTTGTAGCTCGTTGTAAAGAGGAAACCCTGTCGATCTTTAAGCCAGTTTTACGGTCATCCCCTCTTCCCTCTGCTTTATCTTCTCCAACCCTAAACGGGGTCATTAACTCTTTAACAACTGAATGGATGACACAAAGATAAGACACCGTTTTGTTTGCGTGTCTGATTGTTTGTTTGTTATCTGTTGCCCCTCGCTGCCTTTGTTACCGTATTTGCTTGGCCCACCTTTGTTTCTTTGCTTGCCTGCCTACCCCTTTGTTTCACTGCTTGCTTATCTTTGTTTCTCTGCGTGTCTTTGTTTTAGGTTTACTTTCCTGCCTTCATTTCCTTGCTTGCTTGTTTGTTTGCTTGCTTACTTGTCTGCCTTTGTTTGCTTGCTTGCTTTGCTTGCTTCTGCTTGCTTTGCTTGCTCTTGCCGCCGTTTCCCTGTTTGACTATATTTGCCTTTTTTGTTTGCTTCCTTCCTTGATAATCTTTGTTTCCTGCCTTGCTTGTCTTTTGTTCTGTGCTTACTTGCCTACTTTGTTTCCTTGCTTGCTTGTTTGCCTATATTTGTCTTTGCTTTTTGCTTGATAATCTTTGTTTCCTTCTTGCCTGTCTTTGTTTCTTTGCTTGCTTGCCTACCTTTGCTTGCCTGTTTACTTGCCTATCACCGTTTTCTTGTTTGCTTACTTGCCTGCGTTTGCTTGCTTGTTGCTTGCTTGCTTGCCTACCTTTCTTTCACTCCTTCCTTGCTTGCTGGTTTGCCTTTTTTTTTTAAACAATATCTCAGTATCTCCCCTAAGGCACGCGGAGACCTGAGGTATCTGAAGTATATATCATATTTTCATATCTATGCATGTGTGACTGTATATATCAGTGACTCGGTACATCAGCATATGCACATATTTCACAAAGCTCACTGTGCGTGCTTAACAGTGATTTGATACATGATCGTATGCATACAATTCTTCATATGCTCATGTTTACATAAGTGCGTCTATATTCAGATCATGACCAGGCACCTATGTAATGGTTACAGTTTAACATGTTTACATACGCATGTATGTGCACATCACTGTGTGTGCAGATGAGTGTGTGTGCTTTCGTACATGACCGAGTGCTGTATGGAAGTAGAATTGACGAAACCCATATCAACAAGACTGAAAAGTATGCCAGTCTAGCGGGCAATCTGACAAAAACCTGGCTTTCAAGCCAAAGCCCTCGCCATAGAGTGGTGCAAGGAGGTTATTGTTGTTTAAAGCCCAGCCGACCGCGTAGAGCCATATCAGGGCTATAACCGTTTCAAAACATAAAAAACTTCAACAGGAAAAAAAAGAAAGAAAGGAAAGAAAATTCAGGACACATATCAATGCATTCACACACATAATCTATGGGAATGCCCCTGGCGTTGACCACTCCAATTTATCGCACAGGGGATTTTAAAAAAAAACACCTGAATACAAATTTAAGCATACCTAAGGACACCAAATCATATATGAAAACGGGCATAAATTACCTAAAATTGCTTCCGTATATCTCATTTCCCTAGAGTCAAAAATGCACTTAATACATGTACCCAATTAGCAATCCTACGAGAAAGTACGTAAGACTTTATCGAACACATACAGGTGAATGGGCCAGCAAGGCAGAAAATGATAGCAAAATATGACAGAAAGCAAAGAAACAAGGCAGAAACAAAGAGAGTGACAGAAAAGAGGAAATTGCTAGCACAAAATTTCCAGAAGGTGGGGATACTATTTATACTGAAAGAGACCTCGGCATCCCCACTGGAGAAGGGTAAAATATTTGAAATAGATTTTGTACACACATCCTGGCTAGTCAGAAACTGCTCTAATTCAGATCAGGACGGCACTGGTAAAAGCATTGCTAAATCAAGTGTCATTCCGGCCAACTGATTTTCACGGTAAACACTGCATGAAGCATGCTTTTTGCAGAATGGGACATGTTCATATAGTTTACTGTTTTGTTTTGTTTTGTTTGAACTATCGTATAACAGGCTCTTTGGGCAAAAACATGAGACTTTAAGTACAACCTGACTTTTTGTTTGTTTGGGGTTTTTGGTTTCTGCCTTGGGAGGGTTGTTGTTGTTTGTTGTTTGTTTGTTTGTTTGTTTGGTGTTGTTGTTGTTGTTTTTTGTTGTTTTTTTTATACTGCATAAAATGTGCTTAAGACAAAAAGGGGAGATAGTTAGCATGGCTTGCCCATGTTCTTCTCCATGCCCCACTCCCCCAAAAATAATTCTTTAGTAATACAAGATCTCTACAACAACAACAACAACAACAACAACAAAAAAGCGAGTGCAGCAGTCAAATTGAATGTAAATTCTAAAGACTTGTGACGTTTACCCGTAACTCTTCGTCTCCCTCCCTCCCTCCTCTCCACCCTTCCCGTTTCTCCCTCTCCCCAGCCCCCCCCTCTCTCCTCCCCCACCCCACCTCCTCTGGCCCCAACGCACAACTGTAAACATATACATACCAACACTAAAGACGTGTTGGCTTAGACTAACAGCGGCCAGCCACGGGTGGGTGACTTGTGTACGGTATATGTGTTAACGTCTCTGTACGACCTGTCGGGATTGCCGAATGCTGCTACTAATGTTTTGTTTCTTGATTTTGGTGGTGGTTGTTGCTGCTGCTACTGCTGCTGCTGCTGTTGCTGCTGCCGTTGGTGTTGTGCTGTATGGTGGTAATGTTTCCAGTTAACATGTTTTTAACTCTCTGCACGATCTATTTTCCTTATGATCATCCATGTTGTTGTTGTTGTTGTTGTTGTTGTTGTTGTTGCTGTTCGTGTTTGTTATCGTTGTTGTTGTTTTGTGTTGTGGTTGTTGTTCTTGTTGGCTGTTGTTCTTGTTGTTTTTGTTAATGTTGTTGTTGTTCTCTTCGTTGCTGATGCACAAATAGATTCTCAACTTCTCTGTACAATCTATCACCATTCTTATGTTAATGTTCTTACAGTAGTGACTGTCAATGTGATCGCTGATTCTGAACGGTTATCAATGTTATTGTTCTTGCAATGGAGATTTGTCTTTCCGCAACATATCCACCAATTGCAAAAAAAAAAAAAAAAAAAAAAAAAAGGCTTAAGTTTTTGCCTTGTTAATATGGTTGACAATGCAGGATGCTGGTGGACAGGATGCGGGAGTGAAAGGTTACCACAGGGTGCGGGAGTCAAAAGATTTAAGATTATCATCTACATCGTCATCATCACCATAGCACTGTAAAAATGTCCCTAGCTACAGAGGCCATGAAGGTGACATAGAAAAGGGGACAAAAAGAAATGAGCATAAATGAAAACTGCCTAAATGAAAACTGCCTAAATGAAAAGTGCCTAAATGAAAACTGCCTAAATGAAAAGTGCCTAAATGAAAACTGCCTAAATGAAAAGTGCCTAAATGAAAAGTGCCTAAATGAAAACTGCTTAAATGAAAAGTGCCTAAATGAAAAGTGCCTAAATGAAAAGTGCCTAAATGAAAAGTGCTTAAATGAAAAGTGCATAAATGAAAAGTGCCTAAATGAACACTGCATAAATGAAAAGTGCTTAAATGAAAAGTGCCTAAATGAAAACTGCCTAAATGAAAACTGCCTAATGAAAAGTGCCTAAATGAAAAGTGCCTAAATGAAAAGTGCCTAAATGAAAACTGCATAAATGAAAACTGCATAAATGAAAACTGCCTAAATGAAAACTGTCTAAATGAAAACTGTCTAAATAAAAACTGTCTAAATGAAAAGTGCCTAAATGAAAACTGACTAAATGAAAACTGTCTAAATAAAAACTGTCTAAATGAAAAGTGCCTAAATGAAAACTGTCTAAATGAAAACTGTCTATATAAAAACTGTCTAAATGAAAAGTGCCTAAATGAAAACTGTCTAAATGAAAACTGCCTAAATGAAAACTGTCTAAATGAAAAGTGCCTAAATGAAAACTGTCTAAATGAAAACTGCCTAAATGAAAACTGCCTAAATGAAAACTGCCTAAATGAAAACTGCCTAAATGAAAACTGCCTAAATGAAAACTGCCTAAGTACAATGATCCTTTAAAAAAAAACTTAAAAGCTTTTATTACAATAAACCATTCACTCTCATCAGTTTCACCTATTTCCAATTCTACATGATCTCACTGTTACCATTATTGACGTTATTGATGAAACTACCCAAGTACAATGACCTTTCAAAACATTTTAAAACCCTTTATTACAATAAACTATTCCAAAGCAATGACCTTTCAAAACATTTTTAAAAGCCTTTATTACCATACACTATTCCAATGCAATGACCTTTCAAAACATTTTAAAAGCCTTTATTACAATAAACTATTCCAATGCAATGACCTTTCAAAACATTTTAAAACCCTTTATTACCATACACTATTCCAATGCAATGACCTTTCAAAACATTTTAAAAGCCTTTATTACCATACACTATTCCAAAGCAATGACCTTTCAAAACATTTTAAAAGCCTTTATTACCATACACTATTCCAATGCAATGACCTTTCAAAACATTTTAAAAGCCTTTATTACAATAAACTATTCCAATGCAATGACCTTTCAAAACATTTTAAAAGCCTTTATTACAATAAACTATTCCAATGCAATGACCTTTCAAAACATTTTAAAAGCCTTTATTACCATACACTATTCCAATGCAATGACCTTTCAAAACATTTTAAAAGCCTTTATTACAATAAACTATTCCAATGCAATGACCTTTCAAAACATTTTAAAACCCTTTATTACCATACACTATTCCAATGCAATGACCTTTCAAAACATTTTAAAACCCTTTATTACAATAAACTATTCCAATGCAATGACCTTTCAAAACATTTTAAAACCCTTTATTACAATAAACTATTCCAATGCAATGACCTTTCAAAACATTTTAAAACCCTTTATTACAATAAACTATTCCAATGCAATGACCTTTCAAAACATTTTAAACGCCTTTATTACAATAAACTATTCAGTTTCATCAGTCTCACCTATTTTTCCAATTATCATGATCTTATCGTTATTGACGTTATTGTTCATACCGAACAATGGTTCAAATCACAACTACTGCAGTACCTAAAAACTTCGTTCATATTATCTAATGGAGTAAGTGTAACTGTTGCTATCAATATCGTTACGGCTGGTGTCCTCGTTGCTGCCAGCATTAGTACTATATAAAAAACAGGCTATCTACTGTGGGCTCCAGATCTGACGGGGAGAGCGAGAGAGAATCGGAATCAGAAATGTATTCAGTAGGGCCAAAGCCCCATTTGAAGGGGTGTGAACACATTATATACATTATACAAACACAGAATATAATACATAGTCGTTCCTGGATTGTGCGTACTTCAAAATTTTGAATTGATTACAATATATGACTCACAGTCAAACTTTTATAATACAATAGGAACATATAAATAGCTTTAACAGACGCACATCACAAGAATTTGTGTGAACACGTTATAATGAGAGAGAGAGAGACAGACAGACAGACATAGATAAAGGCAGAGAAAGACAGAGACAGACAGAGAGAAATAGATACAGAGACAGAGAGAGATAGAGATACAGAGAGAAAGAGAGACAGACACACACAGAGACACAGAGAGACAGAGGGGAGAGAGAGTAAGAGACGGAAAAAGGGACAGACAGAGAGAGACAAACAGAGACAGACAGAGAACTGTGCACACAAGGAAAGAAGCTGCCCCCTACAAAGCTCGTCATGCACTAATCCCTACAAAGCTCGTCATGACTAATCAATGTATTCACTAATCACTGACCGGGTCATCTACTGGTTATCAGTGTAATGAAGACGCAAACGTCAGCAGAACTGTGCTGTATACACCTGTGTCAACAGTGCACACCTTACTGATCAGAACACAGCGTCTCCCACATGGTACACACCAAAACTTCGAACGAGCGTACCGCATCGGCGATACAAGATACTCAATCCAAAACAAGTGTGACTGCCCGCGTTCAAGCAAACAGGAACCAGAAAAACACGAAAATAGAATCAGAACGCGTATTTGATACAACCAGACAAAGACAGGCGCACATTTTCGGCCAACTGGCCTTTGTCACGCGTGAATGTACGATCACAAACACCCACCCACCAAGTAGCCTACAAAAATTAGAACCAGTCGCCGTGGCGTAGTGGTTAACGCAACGGACTACCGACTCGAAGGTTGAGGGGTTCGAATCCCCATCAGACCCTTCAAAAATCATTGTGGGATTTTTCGGCTCTAATCGACTCCTACCCAGAGTTAGGCGTGCTGTGGGCTCATTGGGAAGGCTGGGACCACACAGTCGAGTTTCATCCATTTCACGGATGCGTCATAGAGGGCGTTGCTCAAATCTTCTGACCAGCAACGCAGGTGTCTATATCTCTCGGGCTTGGTTAAACCAGGATATATTATGATAGTAAGCGTAGAGTACAGCCCTGTCACGCAAATCTCAGTCCTAGATGGAACGCCATTGCATCATGATTATCATCCTCATCGACATCATCATCATCGCATTGTAAAAAAAAAAATGTGAAAGCTTCTGTGGCCATTGAGAGGGCGTAGGAAATGGGACCAAAAAAAAACCAAAAAAAACGATTAGGAGAAAAAGACAAACTTCCCTGCTGCCTCGTCCAGTGGGAGAAGAGGGCAGAGATCAAGCCTGCCTGCCCGCTGATTGTTCCTCTAAATAGACGGAGCGATGGCGTGACATCCCGGATGGCATGCCACTACGTTGTTCTTTATTTGCGTTTAAAGCCAGCCCACGGCGTAAAGCCATTTCAGGGCTATCATCAATTCATCGCCATGCCTCTACCGTATGCCACAGAGTGCAATACCTATCTCTCTCTTTGCATCTGCCGTGTGCCACAGAGTGAAATCTCTCTCTCTCTCTCTCTCTCTCTCTCTCTCTCTCTCTCTCTCTCTCTCTCCATGCCTCTCTGCTGTGTGTCACAAAGCGAATTACCTCTCTCCCCCATGCGTCCACTGTTCGCCACAGAGTGAAATACCTCTCTCCCTCCATGCCTCTACTGTTCGCCACAGAGTGAAATACCTTCTCTCTCCATGCCTCTACTGTTCGCCACAGAGTGAAATACCTTTCTCTCTCTCTCCATGCCTCTACTGTTCGCCACAGAGTGAAATACCTTTCTCTCTCCATGCCTCTACTGTTCGCCACAGAGTGAAATACCTTTCTCTCTCTCTCCATGCCTCTACTGTTCGCCACAGAGTGAAATACCTTTCTCTCTCTCTCCATGCCTCTACTGTTCGTCCACAGAGTGAAATACCTTTCTCTCTCTCTCCATGCCTCTACTGTTCGCCACAGAGTGAAATACCTTTCTCTCTCCATGCCTCTACTGTTCGCCACAGAGTGAAATACCTTTCTCTCTCCATGCCTCTACTGTTCGCCACAGAGTGAAATACCTTTCTCTCTCCATGCCTCTACTGTTCGCCATAGAGTGAAATACATTTCTCTCTCCATGCCTCTACTGTTCGCCACAGAGTGAAATACCTTTCTTTCTCTCTCCATGCCTCTACTGTTCGCCACAGAGCGAAATACTTTTCTCTCTCCATGCCTCTACTGTTCGCCACAGAGTGAAATACCTCTCTCTCTCTCCATGTCCTCTACTGTTCGCCACAGAGTGAAATACCTTTCTCTCTCCATGCCTCTACTGTTCGCCACAGAGTGAAATACCTTTCTCTCTCCATGCCTCTACTGTTCGCCACAGAGTGAAATACCTTTCTCTCTCTCTCCATGCCTCTACTGTTCGACACAGAGTGAAATACCTTTCTCTCTCTCCATGCCTCTACTGTTCGCCACAGAGTGAAATCCTTTCTTTCTCTCCATGCCTCTACTGTTCGCCACAGAGTGAAATACATTTTCTCTCTCCATGCCTCTACTGTTCGACACAGAGTGAAATACCTTTCTCTCTCTCTCCATGCCTCTACTGTTCGACACAGAGTGAAATACCTTTCTCTCTCTCCGTGCCTCTACTGTTCGCCACAGAGCGAAATATATTTCTCTCTCCATGCCTCTACTGTTCGCCACAGAGTGAAATACCTTTCTTTCTCTATGCCTCTACTGTTCGCCACAGAGTGAAATACCTCTCTCTCTCCATGCCTCTACTGTTCGCCACAGAGTGAAATACCTCTCTCTCTCCATGTCTCTACTGTTCGCCACAGAGTGAAATACCTTTCTCTCTCTCTCCATGCCTCTACTGTTCGCCACAGAGTGAAATACCTTTCTCTCTCTCTCCATGCCTCTACTGTTCGACACAGAGTGAAATACCTTTCTCTCTCTCCATGCCTCTACTGTTCGCCACAGAGTGAAATACCTCTCTCTCCGTGCCTCTACTGTTCGCCACAGAGCGAAATACATTTCTCTCTCCATGCCTCTACTGTTCGCCACAGAGTGAAATACCTTTCTTTCTCTATGCCTCTACTGTTCGCCACAGAGTGAAATACCTCTCTCTCTCCATGCCTCTACTGTTCGCCACAGAGTGAAATACCTCTCTCTCTCTCCATGTCTCTACTGTTCGCCACAGAGTGAAATACCTTTCTCTCTCTCTCTCCATGTCTCTACTGTTCGCCACAGAGTGAAATACCTCTCTCCTTGCCTCTACTGTTCGCCACAGAGTGAAATACCTCTCTCTCTCCATGCCTCTATGTTCGCCACAGAGTGAAATACCTCTCTCTCTCTCCATGTCTCTACTGTTCGCCACAGAGTGAAATACCTCTCTCTCTCTCCATGTCTCTACTGTTCGCCACAGAGTGAAATACCTCTCTCTCTCTCCATGCCTCTACTGTTCGCCACAGAGTGAAATACCTCTCTCTCTCTCCATGTCTCTACTGTTCGCCACAGAGTGAAATACCTCTCTCTCTCTCCATGTCTCTACTGTTCGCCACAGAGTGAAATACCTCTCTCTCTCTCCATGTCTCTACTGTTCGCCAGAGTGAAATACCTCTCTCTCTCTCTCCATGCCTCTATGTTCGCCACAGAGTGAAATACCTACTCTCTCTCTCCATGTCTCTACTGTTCGCCACATAGTGAAATACCTCTCTCTTCCATGCCTCTACTGTTCGCCACAGAGTGAAATACCTCTCTCCTCTCCTCATGCCTCTATGTTCGCCACAGAGTGAAATACCTCTCTCTCTCTCCATGTCTCTACTGTTCGCCACAGAGTGAAATACCTTTCTCTCTCTCCTCCATGTCCTCTACTGTTCGCCACAGAGTGAAATACCTCTCTCTCTCTCTCCATGCCTCTACTGTTCGCCACAGAGTGAAATACCTTCTCTCTCTCCATGCCTCTACTGTTCGCCACAGAGTGAAATACCTCTCTCTCTCTCTCACTGCCTCTACTGTTCGCCACAGAGTGAAATACCTCTCTCTCTCTCTCCATGCCTCTACTGTTCGCCACAGAGTGAAATACCTCTCTCTCTCCATGTCTCTACTGTTCGCCACAGAGTGAAATACCTCTCTCCTCTCTCCATGCCTCTACTGTTCGCCACAGAGTGAAATACCTCTCTCTCTCTCCATGTCTCTACTGTTCGCCACAGAGTGAAATACCTTCTCTCTCCATGCCTCTACTGTTCGCCACAGAGTGAAATACCTCTCTCTCTCTCTCCATGTCTCTATCTGTTCGCCACAGAGTAAAATACCTCTCTCTCTCTCCATGCCTCTACTGTTCGCCACAGAGTGAAAATACCTCTCTCTCTCTCCATGCCTCTACTGTTCGCCACAGAGTGAAATACCTCTCTCTCTCTCCATGTCTCTACTGTTCGCCACAGAGTGAAATACCTCTCTCTCTCTCCGTGCTCTACTGTTCGCCACAGAGTAAATACCTCTCTCTCTCTCCATGCCTCTATTGTTCGTCACAGAGTAAAATACCTCTCTCTCCTATGCCTCTATTGTTCGCCACAGAGTGAAATACCTCTCTCTCGCCATGCCTCTACAGAATGTGCGATCATACTCAAACTCAAGACAAAAATCAATTCAAAATCATCCGTCCCAGAATTGACATATGTAAAAGTAGTTTATCGTTTTCTGGTGCACAACTATGGAACACCCTCCCCCCAAATATCACAAACACTCAATCACTCTCTTCCTTCAAAGTTACTTTATTTAAATACCTGACCTCAGTGTCGTAGATTACCTCAATTAGCAACAATAACGTCAGCTGCCTTTCAACCTATGACATCTAATCTAGTCAATGTGTGTGTGTGTGTGTTGTGTGTGTGTGTGTGTGTGTGTGTGTGTGTGTGTGTGTGTGTGTGTGTGTGTGTGTGTGTGTGTGTGTGTTGTGCGTGGCGGCGCGCGCGCAATGATAATTCGTGGGGATTTTTTCCCTTTTTTTTTCTTTTTTTTTAACATTATTGATATGTTAACAGTTCAAACAGCCAACCAGTATTTCTTTCTGTATTATATGCGATGATTTGTTGATGACTCTATGACGTGTTTGATTCTCTCTTGCTTCTTCTTTATTTCTCATTGCTTTTGTTCATTTTGTTTGTGTTTGTTTTTTGTTTTGCTTGCTTGCCCATCTTATGTTAGCCATTTTGTCTGTTTGGTTGGCTCTTATCTGCTGTCTGTATTTGTCACTTTTCTCCAACTGTTATCCATATTATGCTTGTATCTCTCTTTTCCTATCAAGAAAAACGGCGCTTGATTATGGTTACTATTCTTAATTTAATTATTGATTTGTTTACACATGTATGATATTTCTATATATACATATGCGTTTATCATTACTGTAATTTCCTATTGTCGAAAGTAAAATTTACTTTATTTATCTATACATTTGTCTATTTACTTCATATCATCTGTTGATTTTCTGTCTCCTACAGAATTTATGTGTTTATGCCTTCAATCGACCCAATGTTTGCTACTCCTCCCCCCCCCCCCCCCTTTTTTTTTTTTCTCTAATCATCCTTCTGAACTGCTTTTTTTTTTATTTTTTTTTCTTATTATTTTTGGGTTTAGTAGTAGTATAGTAGTAGTAGTGGTAGTAGTGGTAATTATTGTAGCAGTGTTAATATTTTTTGTGTGTAATCAGAATAGCCGCAGTAAAAATAGTGACAGCAAGTTGATTTCATCTTCTTTGATTTGATTGTAAGAACATTAGTCTATTTGACGCTTGATTTATCTTCTATAATTTTTTCACATGTAATATTTCTTCTCCCTCTATCATTTTATTTTGTTTTATCTTATTACTATTTTATTTACTTTGTTTTCCTCTCCTCCTCCTCTTCCTTCTTCTTCTTCTTTGTCTTATTTTTATTATTATCACTATCAACATTATCTTTCTTTATTTATTACTTATCATAATTATCTACCTGCTCATCTGTCTATCTATCTATCTATACTATCTACCTCTCTCTATATCTATCTATCTATCTCTAAGTGCTGACTGTGTACTTTTCTTGATTTCATTGTAATGTTATCTTAATTTTAGTATTCAACATGTATTTTCCTTAAGCTGTAGCTGTACTTGTTACTGTAAACAAATGTCATGTGTATAGAATAGCAACGTCAAGTTTGAAAAATGGCTTCTAGCCAATAGCTTTTATCGTTGGAAAATAAAGCGTCATTGTCATGTGTCTGGCTTATCGCTAATCGTGCTTAATATACAGCCTACTATCACAGGAGATAATCTGACCTCGATAACTTCATAACCTGTACCGGGAAGCCAAGCCCTCACACTAAGTTGTCACCAACGGCTGTGTGTAACTTTGACTTCCATCTCCTGTTAACTTGATAAATGTGAAGCAGCACAATTTTTCAAAGGCCTTGTCCTGCGTATAGGGTTCAAGAATAGTAGTACAGCTGCATTGTCTGCATTATCAAGTAAGTTTTTGCTTGTTTTTTTTTGTTTTTTTTTGTTGGGGGGGGGGGGTTGGTGTTTGTTTTGTTTTTGTTTAAAGCCCAGGCGACTGCGTAGAGTCATTAGGGCTATAGCCGTCCCAAAATATGCGCAATACTTCAACAGGTAAAAAAAAAAAAAAAATTAAGTACACATATCAATGCATTCGCGCACATAATCTAAGGAGATGCCCCTGGTGCTGACCACTCCGCCCAATTCATCGAACAGGGGATTTAAAAACAACCTGAATACAAATTTAAACATAACTAAGGACACAAAAACATAAAAACGAGGCTAAATTACCTACAACTGATTCCGCTTACCTCATTTCCATAAAGCCAAAAAATGCATTTAATACACGTACCCAGTAATCATCCTAAAAGAAAATAACAAGATTCATCGAACGCATTCAAGTGAATGGACCAGCAAGGCAGAAAATGATAAGTAGAAATGACAGACAGCAAAAGAAGAAGTAAGAAACAAAGAGAGTGACTGAAAAGACGAAATTTCTTGCATGGAATTTCCAGAAGGTGGGGATACTATTTATACTGAAAGAGACCCTGGCATCCCCATGAGGGGAATTAAGTAAGCTGAATCCCAGATAGCGCAGAGCAAATAACTATTATCAGCACAACTGTACTTTTCGCATTATGAAAATAATTGAGTACCAGACAACTTTCGCAATTGAAATCAAATCTGAATGGATCTCTTTTGCATTTAAATTCTAAATTGCCCAATGATTTCGATTTTCACAACAGTGCACAAAGGTCACCTGTACATACATGACATGACATATACATACATACATACATACATACATACATACATACATACATACATACATACATACATACACCTCTCTCAATATAATCATACACACACACATGTACGTGTGTGTGTGTGTGTGTATGATTATATTAAGAGAGTGATGTATGTTGTATGTATGTATGTATGTAGTATGTATGTATGTATGTATGTATGTATGTATGTATGTATGTAATGTATGTATGTATGTTTGTGGAATATGCTTGACTCGCTATGTTACGTTCACTTGTATAAGACTGCATGCATGTACATAAAAAGAATTACTTGTCAACAAATTTACTGAATGACGCTAGCAAATGTATGAGCGAGCGCATGTACGTGAGATCAACACCAAAATGTAGCGACATTTCTTATTCTCGCTTACGTTAGTGTCCAAGTGTACATATTGATAACACACATTTGTGGCTGCAGTGTACTGCCTCCATGCTGATCCATATCTGTCTGTGTTACAGAAAGACAGGCAATCCTGGAGTTGCACTGACCATCTCCACAGTTCTGGATCATCTGTCCCAACACCTGGACACACACCTTTCCTGACGTACCTGTCCTCCGTACCAGCCTGTCACGATACCTTTGCTGGGACAGCCTCACATCTCTTAGACACACGCCACAGACGCCTTAATGTACCTGTGCCAACGCACGTCTTCCTAATATCATTTCTGTGGTGAGACGTATTGTCCTGACAAGCTCAAACACCTGTGTGCTGCCATCTCTTCTGAAATCTTAAAAAACTGTTTTTTTCCACGCATATAATCAGCAACACCTGCCTGAAACGTCCACACCATGACTCACAGGCCTCACTTCAAACACCTCACACTGCTCATCCTCCTCACCCTCATCCCACTGGCGCGGACACAGGAGGAGGAAGAAGCTCCCATCACCGTGGGTCGGAGGTGACGGCGGTGCAGGAGGGCCAAACGGCCGAGATCCAGTGCTCCACCACGCAGAACGAAATCCTCCTATGGTTCGTGGGGACCAACGCCACGGCGGACAAAGAGGTCCCCGAGAGCGGCCAGCCTTCTCCACGCGTGTTCGCCAACGTCACCACGGGCCTGCTGACGATCAAAGCCGCCCTGCTGAACGACAGCGGGGAGTACCTGTGTCGCACGCTCAGCGGGAGCCACAACGTGACGGCCGAGCTGCACGTGTACGTTATGCCGTCCTACTTGACGGAAGGCCTGATCGTGCTCGGCATCATCGCCGCGCTGCTCCTGATCTTCACCATCTGTTTTCTGTACACTGTCGTCCGGAGCCGGAAGCAAGCCAGGCTGAGTAAAGCCAGGTGTAAAGCCAAGATGGCAAAACCCGATCCTGAGCCGCAGACGAGGCCTGTCACTGTTACTGTGTTGTAACTTTTTTGGGGGTGCTTCGTTCTACAAACCCGTTTACCGTTCACTCTAACATTTATACCGTTTTTGCCTGTGAAAGCCAGTATATGTATGTGAACCTTGGTCAGCAAAGGAAACCTGTTACTGCGGGTGGTCATGTACTTGTATCATCGTTTACTGTTGTTATTCAAAAACAAAACAAAAAAAAACAAAAAAGAAAACTTTTTCAAGCTATTCAAGCATAGCCACTCCAGCATATGTGCACACTGACAGAAAATGACTTGTTACTTCAGTATTGCACACTACCACAGTGCTTTACCTGTTTGATATATACTTCCAGCAGTTTGACAGTTTTAAGCAGCTCAACGTTTCATCCTTTCATGTTCAACTGTTCATTGTTTCATAACACTAAAACTTTAAACTAGTAGTTCAAGTGTACATCCCTTCATAACACTAGTACATTAAGTAGCAATTCTACTGTTCATCGTTTCCTAACACTTGCACTTTCAGTAGTAGTTCAACAGTTCATGGTCTCATAACACTAGTACTTTAAGTAGTAGTTCAGCTGTTCACTCATTCATAGAACTAGTACTTTAAGTAGTAGTTCAACTGTTTATCCATTTATGACACTAGTACTTTAGGAAGTAGGTCAACTGTTTATCCTTTTATGACACTAGTACTTAAGTAGTAGGTCAACTGTTTATCCTTTTATGACATAGTAATTTAAGTAGTAGTTCAACTGTACATCCTTGTATAACACTAGTACTTTAGTAGCTCAACTGTACATCCTTGTATAACACTAGTACTTTAGTATCTCAACTGTACATCCTTGTATAACACTAGTACTTAAGTAGTAGCTCAACTGTACATCCTTGTTTAACACTAGTACTTTAGTAGCTCAACTGTACATCCTTGTATAACACTAGTACTTTAGTAGCTCAACTGTACATCCTTGTATAACACTAGTACTTTAGTAGCTCAACTGTACATCCTTGTATAACACTAGTACTTTAGTAGCTCAACTGTACATCCTTGTATAAACACTAGTACTTAAGTAGTAGCTCAACTGTACATCCTTGTTTAACACTAGTACTTTAGTAGCTCAACTGTACATCCTCATATAACACTAGTACTTTAGTAGCTCAACTGTACATCCTTGTTTAACACTAGTACTTTAGTAGCTCAACTGTACATCCTCATATAACACTAGTACTTTAAGTAGTAGTTCAAACTGTACATCCTTGTTATAACACTAGTAGCCTACTTAAAGTAGTAGTTTCAACTGTTCATAGTTTCATAACACTAATACAATAAACATTAACAGTGTCTGTATTTCTCGGAAACCTGTGTGGTTGCCAGGATATAGCCTACTATAAAAAATAACCATGAAACACAGCCCCGTTAGAGATTCTCAGTCCGAAATGGAATTTCCACAGAAATATCACTATCATCGCAATCTTCATCATTATGAAAAACTATCCCAGATTCTCTGGACCTTCATGCCTGGTTGTCATGGTGACCTCAGTTGGGATGACTCGATGGAGGGGAAAAAACAGATATAGATAAGTAAGACATGCCAGACCCTCCATTTTTATTTTAATCTGCTGCTTCCAGATTTTTAAAAAAATTGGAAGTAAAAAATAAAGAATATAAAAAAAAAACCTGTGAAAGAAATGCACAAACATATCAATATAGAAATGTATAAACATAAAAACCACTCATAAAAAAAAAGACTAGACTAATACACAACATTGGCAGACAGACTGTTAGCATCTATCTGGTGTAAAATTCCAATATTGATACATCAAAGAATCTCAAAGAGTGCAAAAAGGAAACATTCCTGGGGGGTGGGGGAGGGTGGGGTAGGTGGGGATGCAAGCAATAAGGAAATGTAGAGAGGAGTTTACTAAATGAGCAAGACAATTCTAAGGGTTATATGTAGAGAGGAGTTTACTAAATGAGCAAGCAATTCTAAGGGTTCATGTAGAGAGGAGTTTACTAAATGAGCAAGCAATTCTAAGGGTTATATGTAGAGAGGAGTTTACTAAATGAGCAAGCAATTCTAAGGGTTATAATTAGAGAGGAGTTTACTAAATGACAAGCAATTCTAAGGGTTATATGTAGAGAGGAGTTTACTAAATGATCAAGCAATTCTAAGGGTTATATGTAGAGAGGAGTTTACTAAATGAGCAAGCAATTCTAAGGGTTATATGTAGAGAGGAGTTTACTAAATGAGCAAGCAATTCTAAGGGTTACATGTAGAGAGGAGTTTACTAAATGAGCAAGCAATTCTAAGGGTTATATGTAGAGAGGAGTTTACTAAATGAGCAAGCAATTCTAAGGGTTATATAAATTACAATATATAGTATAGTAGAGGAAGTTTACTAAATGAGCAAGCAATTCTAAGGGTTATATGTAGAGAGGAGTTTACTAAATGATCAAGCAATTCTAAGGGTTATATGTAGAGAGGAGTTTACTAAATGATCAAGCAATTCTAAGGGTTATATGTAGAGAGAGGATAGTTTACTAAATGATCAAGCAATTCTAAGGGTTATATGTAGAGAGGAGTTTACTAAATGATCAAGCAATTCTAAGGGTTATATGTAGAGAGGAGTTTACTAAATGAGCAAGCAATTCTAAGGGTTATATGTAGAGAGGAGTTTACTAAATGAGCAAGCATATAACCATATAACCCTTAGAATTGCTTTTCATAAAAAATAAAACGTGATTGCAGTAAATTTTGATTTTGTACTGCTCACAATAACCCTGGCCTTGAAGAAAAACTACATGAAAAAAACCTGACACGAAAATACCATAAAGTTTGGTTAACAGTAAAAAAAAAATTTTTTTTTTTAAATGCTGATACTGTTCTCAACTCTTTCTCAAAAATGAAAATGTGGTTTGAATCGAGTCACTTTTGGGGTCTGTGTGACCTTGACCTTGGCACCATAACATCTAAACGTAAGCTTTCATTGGTCCACACCTTTGACCCGTTTCTTTAATTAAAGATCAATCCGGAAACAGCTGAGAAAAATCTTGCAAACAAATTTTTTGTCACAGACACACCGACAGACATATGCCACTCTACGATCGATATGAAACAATCTTTTACTTTTAAAGGGGGCTAAAGGAGAGTAAATGCAGAGGCCCCAAAGCTTAAAAGGCGAACATTTCAACACATGGGCATGAAGTTTCCTACACACTGACAGCTCAACAAAGGACAATATGGTTTAAATATGACAGGTCCTCTGTAGGCTGTCACACTCCACACACACGTCTCACACAAAAGACACTTCTGTATTCGCCTCACATTAAATCTTACATCCATTGCTGTCTGGTCCGTGTTTCGTGAAATAATTATGACCCAACTATATACAACTATTCACACGGCTGGACCGGATTCATTTCTAAACCTTTGTTCATTATTTCACTTTGTTTTACAATCAACGGACATCAACAAACAATGTGGCATAAGATGGTGATGATAACATATCACAAAAATTTATATATGTAGCAAAAAGTAATGTTGACATATAAACAACATGTCACATACTGAAATACAGACAATATTTCAAACGGTGAAAAGTTTCACTGTCATTTGTGATTAGTTATTTCTGTTTAATTTAAAGCCCAGCCGACTGTATACAGCCATATCAGGGATATAACCGTTTCCAAACATACACAATACTTCAACAGGAAAATAAGGAAAAGAAAGTAAGGTACACATATCAAATGCATTCGCACACATAATCTAAGGACAGCCCCTGGCGCTGACCACTCCGTCCAATTTATCACACACGGGATTTAAAAAACAAACCTGAATA
>JAPXFY010000031.1:35968722-35976222 GCA_030674185.1 Monoplex corrugatus
AACCCACATCCTTCATCCAGACCACAGACTGACTATTTACAGCATAATCATGCTCAAACGCAAAAAAAGAAAAAGAAAAAAAACACACACATACGCACATTTTCATCCAGACCACCAGACTGACCATTTGAGTCATGATTATGATCGAACGCAAAACAAATGAGTCTTTTCTTTTCTCTTGCATTTCAGCATGATTATGCTTTAAATAGACAGTCTGGTGGTCTCGATGAAAGACCAGACCGACTATTCAAGGCATAATTATGCTCCAACGCAAAAGATAAAATCTTCCTCCACATCACCCGACTGTTTAAGGCATAATTATGATCAATTGCAAAAAACAAAAAACAAACAAACAAACAAAAACACAGACACATCCTTCATCCAGACAATGAGACTGACTATTCAAGGCATGATCATGCCCAAAGGCAAAAAAAAAAAAAGAAAAAAAAAGGAGAAAAAAAGAACAAACACACACGCACACATCCTTCATCCAGACCACTAGAATATTTAAGGCATAATTATGCTCGAACACACACACACACACACACACACACACACACACACACACACACACAGAGAAAAAAAACATCCTTCATCCAGACCACACACACACACACACACACACATACACACACACACACACACACACACACACACACACACACACACACACACGCACGCACGCGCACACACACACACACACACACACACACACACACAACACACACACACAACTCTTTCATCCAGACCACCAGACTAACTAAGGCATGATTATGCCCGAACGCAAAAAAAAATCCTTCATCAGGACAAGACTATTCAAAGCATAATTATGATCAAATACACACACACACAAAAACAAAACAAAACAAAAACCCTTCATCCAGACCACTAGACTGACCATTCGTGTCATGATTATGATTGAACGCAAAATCTGTCTCTTTTTTTTGTCTCTCTCTTGCGTTTCAGCATGATTGTGCTTTAAATGGACAGTCTGGTGATCTGGATGAATGACAAGACTGACTATTCATGGCATAACTATGCTCGAACGCAAAAACAAATCTTCCTCCAGATCACCTGACTAAGGCATAATTATGCTCAATTGAAACAAATAAAATAAAACAAAGAAAATAAACACACACACACACACACACACACACACACACACAGATCCTTCATCCAGACCACCAGACTGACTATTTAAGGCGTACTTTGGAACACACACACACACACACACACACACACACACACACACACACACACACACACACACACACACATCTCTTTCATCCAGACCACCAGACTGACTAAGTCATAATTATGCCCGAACGCACACAAAAAAAACATCCTTCATCAGGACAACCAGACTATTCAAAGCATAATTATGATCAAATACACACACACAAAAACAAAACAAAACAAAAAACCTTCATCCAGACCACCAGACTGATTATGATTATGATCGAACGCAAAAAAAATGTGTTTCTGTCTGGGGGTTTTTTTGTGTTTTTGTTGTTGTTGTTTTTTTGCGTTTCAGCATGATTATGCTTTAAATAGACAGCCTGGTGGTCTTGATGAAAGACCAGACTGACTATTCAAGGCATAATTATGCTCGAACGAAAAAGAAAAAATCTTCCTCCAGATCACCTGACTGTTTGAGGCATAATTATGCTCATTTAAAAAAAAAATTAAAAAAACACACACACACACACACACATCCTTCATCCAGACCACAAGACTGACAATTTATGGCATGATCATGCTCAAAGGCAAAAACATTTTTTAAAAATAAAAAATGCGTTTCAGCATGATTATGTTTCAAATAGAGTCCGGTGGTCTCGATGAAAGACAAGACTGACTATTCAAGGCATAATTATGCTCGAACGCAAAAGAAAAAATCATCCTTCAGATCACCTGTCTGTTTAAGGCATAATTATGCTCAATTGCAAAAACAAAACAAAAAAAACAAAACAAAAACACACATGCTTCATCCAGACCACAAGACTGACAATTAAAGGCATGATCACGCTCAAAGGCAAAAAAAATTTTTAAAAATAAAAAATTTTAAAAAGGAGAAAGAAAAAAAGAACACACATGCACACATCCTTCAATCCTTCATCCAGACCACCAGAATGTTCAAGGCATAATTATGTTCGAACACACAAACACTCGCACACAAAGAAAAAAAAAACATCATCAAAACCACACACACACACACACACACACACACACACACACACACACACACACACACACACACACACACACACACACACACACACACACACACACACAACCTCTTTCATCCAGACCACCACACTGACTAAGGCATGATTATGCCCAAACGCAAAAAAAATCCTTCATCAGGACAACACGACAATTCAAAGCATAGTTATGATTAAATACACACACACACAAAAACAAAACAAACAAAAAACCTTCATCCAGACCACTAGACTGACCATTTGAGTCATGATTATGATCAAACGCAAAAAAAAATTTCTTTTTTTTTTTTTCGATCTCTTGCCTTTCAGCATGATTATGCTTTAAATAGACAGCCTAGTAGTCTCGATGAAAGACCAGACTGACTATTCAAGACATAATTATGCACAAACGCAAAAGAAAAAACTTCCTCCAGATCACCTGTTTAAGGCATAATTATGCTCAATTGCAAAAAAAATAAAATAAAATAAAATCCTTCATCCAGATCACGAGACTGATTAAGGCATGATCATGCTCAAAGGAAAAAAAATTTAAAAAGAAAAAAAAGGAGAGAAAAAAAAACAAACACACACACATACACACACACACACACACACACACACACACACACACACACACACACACACGCACGCACACACACACACACACACACACGCACACACACACACATCTTTCATCCAGACCATCAGAATATTCAAGGCAAAATTATGCTCGAACACACACACAAGCACACACAGAGAAAAAAAAACATCCTTCATCCAGACCACACACACACACACACACACACACACACACACACACCACACACACACACACACACACACACACACACACACACACACACACACACATCACAATCACACACACACACACACACCGTCTAATATCACTTATAGTGAAAAGACGTTAAATCAAGGAACGAACACACACACACAACACACACACACACACACACCACACACACACACACAACACACACACACATACACAACACACACACACAACACACACACAACACATACACACCACACACACACACATTTGTGTCTTTTTTTCTCTCTCTCTCTTGCGTTTGAGCATGATTATGCTTTAAATAGACAGTCTGGTGGTCTGGATGAAAGACCAGACTGACTGTTCAAGGCATAATTATGCTCGAACGCAAAAGAAAAAAATCTTCCTCCAGATCACCTGACTGTTTAAGGCATAATTATGCTCAATTGCACACAAAAAAATCACACACACACACACACATCCTTCATCCAGACCACGAGACTGACTACATCTGTCTAAGGCATAATCATGCTCAAAGGAAGAAAAAAGGAAAAAAAGAAGAAAAAAATAACACACATACACGCACACATCCTTCATCCAAACCACCAGAATATGCAAGACATAATTATGCTCAAACACACACACACGCACACACAAAGAAAAAAATCAACCTTAATCCAGACCACACACACACACACACACACACACATATATACAGACACACACACACAACTCTTTCATCCAGACCACCAGACTGACTAAGGCATAATTATGCCCAAACGCATGATTATGCTTTAAATAGACAGTCTGGTGGTCTCCATGAAAGACCAGACTGACTATTCAAGGCATAATTATGCTGGAACGCAAAAGAAAAAAATCTTCCTCCAGATCACCTGACTGTTTAAGGCATAATTATGCTCAATTGAAACACACACACACACACACACACACACACACACACACACACACACACACACACACATCCTTCATCCAGACCATGAGACTGACTATATAAGGCATGATCATGCTCAAAGGCAAAAAAACAAAAAAAACAAAAAAGAAAGAACAAAAAGACACGTACACATCCTTCATCCACCACACCAGAATAGTCAAGGCATAATTATGCTCGAACAAACACGCACACTAACACAAAGAAAAAAAAACATCCTTCATCCAGACCACACACACACACACACACACACACACACACACACACACACACACACACACACACACACACACACACACACACACACACACAACCTCTTTTATCCAGACCACCAGACTAAGGCATAATTATGCCCCAATGCAAAAAAAAATCCATCATCAGGACAACCAGACTATTCAAAGCATGATTATGATCAAACACACACACACACAAAAACAAAACAAAAAAAACTTCATCCAGACCAACAACAAAAAAAGAAGAAATAAGAAACACACACACACACACACCTCTTTCATCCAGACCACCACACCGACTATTTAAGTCATAATTATGCTTGAACGCAAAAAAAAATCCTTCATCAGCACAGCCAGACTATCCAAAGCATAATTATGATCAAACACACATACACATACAAAAACAAAACACACAAAAAAACTTCATCCAGACCACCAGACTGACCATTCGAGTCATGATTATGATCGAACGCAAAAAACATTTGTGTCTTTTTTTTTCTCTCTCTCTTGCGTTTGAGCATGATTATGCTTTAAATAGACAGTCTGGTGGTCTCCATGAAAGACCAGACTGACTGTTCAAAGCATAATTATGCTCGAACGCAAAAGAAAAAATCTTCCTCCAGATCACCTGACTGTATAAGGCATAATTATGCTCAATTGCAAAAGAAAAAAATCACACACACACACACATACCCTTCATCCAGACCATGAGACTGACTATATAAGGCATGATCATGCTCAAAGGCAAAAAACAAAAAAAACAAAAAATAAAGAACAAAAAGACACGTACACATCCTTCATCCACCACACCAGAATAGTCAAGGCATAATTATGCTCGAACAAACACGCACACTAACACAAAGAAAAAAAAACATCCTTCATCCAGACCACACACACACACACACACACACACACACACACACACACACACACACACACACACACACACACACACACACACACACACACACACACACACAAAACTCTTTCATCCATGCCACCACACTGACTAAGGCATAATTATGCCCGAGCACATAAAAAAAATCCTTCATCAGGACAACTAGACTATTCAATGCATAATTATGATCAAATACACACACACACACAAACACAAAAACAAAACAAAAACTTTATCCAGACCACCAGACTGACCATTTGAGGCATGATTATGACCGAACACACACAAAAATTTGTGTGCGTCTTTTTTTTCTCTCTCTCTTGCCTTTCAGCATGATTATGCTTTAAATAGACTGTCTGGTGGTCTCGATGAAAGACCAGACTGACTATTCAAGGCATAATTATGCTGGGACGCAAACGAAAAAATCTTCCTCCAGATCACCTGATTGTTTAAGGCATAATCATGCTCAATTGCAAAAAAAAAAAAAAAAAAAAAAAAAAAAAAACCACACACACGTACACATCCTTCATCCAGACCACGAGACTGACAAAATAAGGCATGATCATGCTCAAAAGGAAAAAAAAAAGGAGAAAAAAAAAGAACACACACACGCACACATCCTTCATACAGACCACCAGAATATTCAAGACATAATTATGCTTGAACACACACACACACACACACACAAAGAAAAAAAACCATACTTCATCCAGACCACACACACACACACACACACACACACACACACACACACACACACACACACACACACACACACACACACACACACACACACACACACACACACACACACACACAAAAACTCTTTCATCCAGACCACCATACTGACTAAGGCATAATTATGCCCAAACGCAAAAAAAATCCTTCATCCAGACTACCAGACTGACCATTTGAGGCATGATTACGATCAAACGCAAAAAAATGTGTGTGTCTTTTTTTTTTCCCTTTTGTGTTTCAGCATGATTATGCTTTAAATAGACAGTCTGGTGGTCTGGATGAAAGACCAGACCGACTATTCAAGGCATAATTATGCTCGAACGCAAAACAAAAAAACTTCCTCCAGATCACCTGACTGTTTAAGGCATAATTATGCTCAATTGCAAAAAAAAAAAAAAAAAAAAAAAATGACACGGACAGATCCTTCATCCACACCACCAGACTGACCATTTACATCATGATTATGCTCGAACGCAAAAAAAAATCCTTTATCCAGACCACCAGAATATTCAAGGCCATAATTATGCTCAAACACTCACACACAGCATAATTATGCTTGAACATAAAAAAAAAAACACACACAAATCCTTCATCCAGACCACCAAATTATTTTAGGCATAATTATGCTCGAACACACAAGACATACATTCACACACGCGCGCACGCGCCTGCAAAGAAAAAAAAACAAATCCTTCATCCAGTCCACCAGACTGACTACTTGAGGCATGATTCTGGTCGAACGCAAAAAGAAAAAAAAAGAATGTGTGTGCGCGTTTTTCTTGTTTGTTTCTTTCTTTCTTTTTTTCTTGCGTTCGGGCACAATTATACCTTAAATAGTCAGTCTGGTGGTCTGGATGAAAGACCAGACTGACTATTCAAGGCAAAATTATGCTCGATCGCAAAAAATAAAAAATAAAAAACTTTCATCCAGATCACCTGACTCTCTAAGGCATAATCCTGCTCAATTGCAATCAAAAAAACACAACAACAACAAAAAAACATATCCTTCATCCAGACCACAAGACTAATCAAGGCATGATTATGCTTAAACGCAAAAAAAAAAAAAAAAAAAAACCACACACGCACACATCCTTCATCCAGACCAACAGACTAACGCATGAATATGCTCGAACACACACACACACACACACACACACACACACACACACACACACACACACACACACACACACACACACACAACACACACAAAACACCACCTACATCCTTGATTCAGACCAACTGACTGACTATTCAAGGTATGATTATGCTCAAACGCAAAAAAAAAACCAAAAAAAAAGGGAGAAAAAAGGGGAAAAATCGCACACACACACGCTCACATCCTTCATCCAGACCACCAAACTAAATATTTACATCATAATTACGCTCGAACACAAAGCAAAAAATCTTTTATCCAGACCACCAGAATTAATTATGCTCAAACATTCACACACAGCATCATTGTGCCTTAACATGAAAAATAAAAATCTTTCATCCAGACCCCCAGACTATCTAAGGCATAATTATGCTCAAGCACACACACACACACACACACACACACACACACACACACACACACACACACACACACACACACACACACACACCACACACACACACACACACAGAAAAAATACTTCATTCAGACCATCACACTGACTATTTAATGCATAAATATGCTCGAATACACA
>JAPXFY010000031.1:35978722-35983722 GCA_030674185.1 Monoplex corrugatus
ATCCAGACCATCAGACTGATTACTAAAAGCATGACTTTTCTGTCTTTCTTTTGTTGTTGTTTAAAGCCCAGCCGACTGCGCAGAGCCATATCAGGGCTATAACCACTTCAAAACACACAAAACTTCAACAGGAAAAAAAAGAAAAAGAAAAGAAAATTAAGTACACATATCAACGCATTCACGCACTTAATCTAAGGACATGCCCCCAGCGTAGGACCATTCCATCCGATTTATCGCACAGGGGAAATTTAAAAAACACACCTGAATACAAATTAAGCATATATAAGGACACCAAAACATATAAAAACAGGCATAAATTACCTAAAATTGCTTCCGCATATCTCACCTCCTTAGATCCAAAAATGCACTTAATACAAGTACCCAATTATCAATCCCAAGAAAAAGTAGGCCTACATAAGACTTTATCGAAAAAAATACAAGTGAATGGACCATTAAGGCAGAAAATGACAAGTAGACATGACAGAAGGCAAGGCAACAAGGCAGAAACAAAGAGAGTGACAGAAAAGAGGAAATTTCTAACACAGAATTTCCAGAAGGTGGGGATACTACTTATACTGAAAAAGCCCCCGGCAACCCAACGGCAGACCACCAGACTGATTATTTAAGGCATAATTATGTTTGACCGCAAAGAAAAAAATCCATCATCCAGACCATCAGATTATAATCATCATCAAGTGCCCTGCTGCATGGCATTGGCGATAATGGCCCTCCATATGTATTTGTCCCTTGCTGCTGCAAGCACATCTTCCACCCTTTCCGTCCTCAACCACCCTTCGAGCCCATCCAATATTTTCTTCCTGGGTCTACCTGGTGCTCTCTTTCCCTCAACCTTTCCTGTTCATGACCAAGTGCTCTAATTCTCCTTTTCTCATAATATGGCCTATAAATGTTGCCTGTCTTTTCCTAATCTTCATAATAAATGATCTTCTGGTGTCTGCCTTTATCAAGACTGTCTCGTTTGTTTCCTTTGTTGTCCATGGAACTCCCAACATTTTTCTTAGAAACCACATCTGGCTGCCTCAATCTTGTTCTGGCTTTATGTGTTGACTGTCCACGCCTACACAACCGTACAACAGTATTGGTTCTACATAACATTCAAGAACTCTCTTCCTGATGTTAATTGATAGGCATTAGTTGGTAAGAATGCTTTACATCTTCTTGAATGCTGTTTTGGCTTGACCAATTCTGCTGGCTATTTCTGATGTGCATCTGCCGTCTGGTGAAATGATCGTTCCCAGATATTTAAACTTATCAACCTGTCTCAAATTGTGCCATTTGCTGTTATTTTGCATGAGGGGATTTCATGTTTTTTACTGATTACCATGACTTCAGTCTTCTTGCTATTTAGCTCAAACCCTTTATTTCTGCTTTCTATTTCTATTATATTCACAAGGTTTTGTAGGTCCCTTTCATTTTATGAAATTAGCACAGTGCCATCTGTGTAACGAATGTTGTTTATCATTTTTCCTCCAACCATTAATCCAGGGCATTCTTCTAGGTTTCTCCTGATGTTTTCGCAGTAATGTGAAAACAGATCTGGTGATAGAACACAAACTTGCCTGACTCCTCTCCTCTTTTTATATTGTGGAAAGAGCTTATATCCTCATTTTTCTTGTTTTGTCTGGCCATGAATCTACTTGGGAAAGTACGATGGTGGTTTCCCGTTGCCTTCCATCAGTTTGTGTACGGTCTCTCTGCCAGCCTTTGTCGTTCCCACAACCAACAAGGCAGTACGGTTTGTTTTTTTTCAGGGTTTACTCCCTTAGCCTTACTCTCTCCCGAGATAACCACAAGGCAGTCATGCCATTTACCCATAGCTGGGGGTCTGGTTCGTGGGCACCAGGGCTTATCCACACGCCGGTGGGCCTGCATGCCGCATGTCTGGGGGCCAGACCTCCTCGAGTCCACGAGTTTTAGCCTGAGTCCATGAGGTGCTTTGTTACCACATGTCACCACGAGGAGGCACAACGTAGGGGTTGCTGATAGAGAGGCTATGTACTGACAGAGAGAGACTTACGCATTCTGTTCTCCTTTTCGCATAGCTGCAAGCAGCAGCGCTAGCCAGCGGTGCAGGCTGACAGTGAGAGGTGACAAGCATGCAGTCACTAGCCAACACACTAGACGCATCACATCAGCCATTTGACCATGTAAAATCATATCAGGTGAAATCTACTGATCTCTTGTAAAAACTGGAAAATTGCATCTGGAGGGAACATCTCTAAAGAGGTTCTTTAAGGAGTCCGCCATGTAGTGCTCCCAGCCACACCAATGGCCATATAGCCTAGGACAATTTTTCACAATTCTGTGATGATGCATGACCATTCAGACTAAGCAACAGAGCTGAACTATATGCTTCCGTTCATGACATATCCTGGTATCAACAAAGTCCCCGTGACAAAGACACTCGTATAACTGGTCAAAAAATGTTTAGCAACACCCTGACAGAATTTCCAAGGTCGTTAACTTTCAGGGCTCCCACTGAGGAAATGCAAAAATCCCTGAAAATCAGGGGGGGTTTTGGGGGGGGGGGGGGCTTGCCCCCCCTGGAAAATTTTGAAAATTTACGTTTAAAATGGCGCAATCTGACACATATCTGAGCTTATTTTATACTATGGTAAAGACACTTTTTTCTTTCAGATTTGTTTTTTTCGTGGAAAAATTTGTTTTTCATTTCGCAGCGGAAAAGTGGGAGTCCTGAACTTTGGAGACCCTTTTCTTGGCTACTGTGCATCGGAGACCAATTTGAATGGTAAACTTAGACTCGGAATGTCCAAAATTACCTATTCATGAAGTGAATGAGGTTTGACTGTGTGGTCAGTCTTCCAAAAGAGCTCATAGGATGCTCAACTCTGCCTTGGAGACAGTTGGAGCTGAAAAATCCCACAATGATACTGACTAACAGGCCTCTTATTCTTATTGTTGCTTAAAGCCTACCCAACTGTGTACAGCCATATCAGGGCTATAACCATTTCAATGCACATACAATACTTCAATAGAGAAAAAAGGAAAGGAAAATCAAGTACACATGTCAATGCATTCGAGCACATAATCTAAGGAGATGACCCTGGTGTTGACCACTCCATCCAGTTTATCGCACTGGAGATTTAAAAAACATACCTGAATACAAATTTAAAGATAATTAAGGACACTAAAACATATATAACAACGAGCTTAAGTTACCTAAAATTGCTTCTGCATATCTCACTTCCCTTGAGCCAAAAACGCACTTAATACATGTACCCAATTATCAATCCTAAGAGAAAGTACAGAAGACTTCATCCAACACATACAGGTGAATATATAAGCAAGGCAGAAAGTGATGGGGGAGAAAACAGAAAGCAAGGCAACAAGGCAGAAACAAAAACAGCGACAGAAAAGAGGAAATTTCTAGCACAGAATTTCCAGAAGGTGGGGATACTATTTATACTGAAATAGCCCCCGGCATCCCCACGGGGGAGATTGACAGTCTGATGGGGATCAAAACTCACAATCTCCCATTTGCTAGCCCGCTACACAAACCACTGCACCACAACGACTTAAGACATGCAATTTGTTTATGTTCATTGTCTAGATATCTTCAAGATTTTGTTAATAACCTTTTTTTTAACTCAGTTTTTGCTCCACATCAAATGGACTTCAAACATACAACATGGCATCAAAAAAACAATAAAAAATCATTTACATATGAAAAGACATCGCCGACATACGGACTCCATACAGCATACAGACACACATATATGCATCGGAGGTTCAAAAATGAACATCAAGGGAGATTGACAGGTCTGATGGGGATTAAAACTCACGATCTCCCAGTCGCTAGCCCGCTACACAAACCACTGCACCACAACAACTTATTAAGACATGCAATTTGTTTATGTTCATTGTCTAGATCATATCTTCAAGATTTTTTAATAACCTTTTTTTTAACTCAGTTTTTGCTCCACATCAAATGGACTTCAAACATACAAAATGGCATCAAAAAAACAATAAAAAATCATTTACATATGAAAAGACATCGCCAACATACGAACTCCATTCAGCATACAGACACACATAATGACATTGTATACATACCAGGTTCAAAAATGAACATCAAGGTCTAAGCATACGTCAACATCCTTTCATGATTTTTTTTTTCTCAAACTACATCTCTTCGCTTTACCACAATCAAACATCAACGACCACAGTGGTAACAGAAATGACATCAACCTTTACATACAAAGCAAGTATTGTGCACATACAGACAACCTATAAAATACAAAACATGTATGACAATACTCTGATCACGTCTTCAAGATAATCGACTTACCTGTTCTCCAGCTGAGCGAGATCATTGTCTTCAAGATAATCGACTTACCTGTTCTCCAGCTGAGTGACTTTCTTTTTCATATCTCCACTGACCTCCTTAAAGCTGTGAGCCGTCTCCAGATTCGCAATGCGTGTCTGATACTGACGGTTCAAATACTGAAACATCGCCACAACTGATGTCAGTTCAACAGTGGAAAAATCTTGAATGAAATGTTTTGTTTACATAACACAGACATACAAATGTGTGAAACACAGTCATACATGCATAAATATGCATGTGCACACACAAACATGCAGGCACACGTGCACATATGAGTACACAAACACTGAAACATTGCCACAATGAATGCCAATTACACAGTGGACCAATCCTTTGTGGTACATTTTGTTTACAGACATAGAATATGCGTGCACACACTCAGTAATGTGTGCATATACATGTAAACACATACACACACACACAGACACACACACTCTCTCTCTCTCTCTCTCTCACACACACACACACACACACACACACACACACATACACACACTCACTTACTGGCAATATGCCATATGTAATATGTATGTATACATAAATCATATATACATTTTTCGTACATTTTATAGACATATGTATACATATATATAATATACACATGTAGATATATACATATATATATATATAT
>JAPXFY010000031.1:35988722-36016222 GCA_030674185.1 Monoplex corrugatus
TATGTAAGACTTTATCGAAAAAATACAGGTGAATGGACCATTAAGACAGAAAATAAGTAGAAATGACAAAAAGCAAGGCAACAAGGCAGAAACAAAGAGAGTGACAGAAAAGAGGAAATTTCAAGCACAGAATTTCCAGAAGGTGGGGATACTGTTTATACTGAAAGAGCCCCTGGCAACCCAACCAGGGAGAAAAGAAAACCTGGAAAAGAAAATTAAGTACATGTACTGATTCATTCATGTAAACCCTTGCATTGGTCAATCTGACCAATTTATCACCTGAGGGATTAAAAACACAAATATGAATATAAATGCAAAAGCATAACTAAGTAAACAAAAACATATATAAAACTGGCCTTTACTACCTAAAATTGCCCCAAAGCTCTTCACATTTCCTCAGAGCTAAAAAATACACACACACACACACACACACACACACACACACACACACACACACACACACACACACACACACACACACACACACATGTGCGTATATATATATATATATACATACATACATATAGATAGATATATAAATATATATACAATATGTATGTATATATACATAGATATATGTGTACGTGTACACACACACACACACACACATTATATCATATACACCCAATTATCAGTAATAACAGAAAGTATGTAAGGTATTGTGAAAAACATACAGGTGAGAGGATCATCAAAACAGAAAATGACGAGATGACAGAAAGCAATGAAACAAGGCAAAATCAAAGAGAATGAGAGAAAACTGAAAAATTCTAGCAAAGAATTTCCAGAAGGTGGGGATACTATTTACAATGAAAAAGCCGAAGCCAGTTTTGACGGATCCCTGTTGTTTGACACATGGCTGGATCACATACCAGTCCATGATTACAAATAATAATCATTATTACAAAGTTCATACAGTCTGAGCAGTACAACTTCAGAATGTTTCACAAGGCATTGAAATACCATTTTCACATTATTATCATCATCATGTTCAAACATCGGCTGACTGTACAGAACCATACCAAGGCTGTACAACCATCTCAAAACACACAACACCTTGGTAACCCTGGGAAAAAACAGAAAATATGGAAAGGAAAATTAAGTATACATATCAATACATTCGTACACATTATCTAAAGATATGCTTCTACCATAGACCGTTCTACCCAATTCATTTCCTGGGCAGTTTAGAAAGACAAACTTGAACAAAAATGTATAAACACAAATAAGTACATTAAAACATCTGTGAAAACTGGCCTAATTTACCTAATACTGCTTCACCACATCACATTTTCCTACAGCCAAAAATGCAGTTAAAATATGTACCCATTTATTAATCTCAATAGAAAGTAAACAAGGTTTTACAGAACACACACAGGTGATGGACCATCCAAGGCAGAAAATGATAGGAAGAGATGACAGAAAACAAAACAGCAAGACAGAAAGAGTGATAGAAAAGACATAAAATCCTCCAGGTGTGGATGTCTACGCTGAAAAAGTCCCTGGCATCCCCACTAGAGGTTGCTTTCATATTTGCTATGGCCAAGTTGTTGATGCAATCATCAAAAGACATATCTAAATAAACATAAATACATGTTTATACACACACTTTTGCATGTTGCCTTATGTGACTGTGACCAGCCCAAAGATCTTCAGGGCTGTAACTGCTATGTAGTCATATACAAACAAGTTACACAGTGAACTCCCTTCTCTTGGGATCACAAACACACGATAACAATTCCTTTGTTCCATTTTTTTATGCAGAAAAGATAGGAGGAATTTGCTTATGCTTAGTAAAAGATAAAATTCATCACAGGGAAAAAACCATGTACTGAGTTCAGTGCCGCTTTATTAATAGTATGGTTTTCACAATTCATTAAGTTCACAGGATATAATCTGCAGGTTCTCAGGTAGCAAGGTGATAAGAGACCTACTTTTGAACCAGTTTTTTCGGATACATAACACTTCTCTCCCTCAGCGCTTTACTCTTCCCTAAAGGGTCAGGAACTCGTTCACAGAGGAGTGGGATGGAGGCCTGACAAAGTTGTGTGAGCCACACTTGAGATAGTATGAAGAGGAGAGCTTCAAACATTGTACCTAATGATAAAGATGACAGTATCAAAAAGTCCTGCATGTTATGAAATTGCCTGTTTATTTACCAGATGGTTTTCACGCTATAGTTTCCTGACCAAAACAAAACAAATCTATCACCCTCAATGGCCTTTGCATGCAAATATCAATGCTCCTTTCACATACAAGGCTTAATGTTCATATCATGTTAAAGAAGATCCTGAAGGATAACTGCTCACATTAGCCTAGCCCTTTGACTCCCGCATCCTATCCACTAACTGAAAAAAATTAACCGTTCGACTCACTAATCCTATACACCAGATTCCTGCAAGAAGCTGGTGGATAGGGTTAACAAGTCAAAGGGTTAAATTTTTGTTTTGCTGGCATGGGGTGACAACGCAGGATGCTGGCGGACCGGATGCGGGAGCCGAGGGTTCAGGTCTGAAAAGCTTGTGAAAGCAAAGCATCTTTTTGTAACAGTTTTATAATTAATGCTGTAACTATTCAAAGTATAACTGTATAATGCAATGAATGAATGATGACATAACCTATCCACCTATCCAATAAGTTCACTGGGGAATGATGTGGTACAGACCTCTACATCCTCAAGCCAACTTAATGATGATGGTGTCGACTCCTTTATGTATCTTTATTTTCTTTACCATTCCAAACCCTAAACAGGGTTAGGCTGCAATCACTGCTGGGTGAAACAGACCCTGTGCACTTTTTTTTCAGGTCCCAGGCCAGGCTCTGATCTAATGTAATCAATACCGGTTTCAGCTTCTCAAGATAGCGTGTCTGTGCTCGGAATAAATTCAACATACACTAATGCTACATTTCAATTCAATTCACTTTATTATTCAAGGATAGCAGCATCAGGGCTCCCACTGAAGAAAAGCAAAAATCCCTGAAAATCAGGGGGGGGGGGGGGGGGGGGGTCACTTGCCCACCTGGAAAATTTTGAAAATTGACGTTTAAAATGGCACAATCTGACACATATCTGAGCTTAATTTATAGTTTTTTATATTTTATTTTTGGGAAAAAAAATTTTTCGCGGATTCTCACTCTCGGTTTTCGCGGAAATTCACGAATTCGCGGAAAAGTGGGAGCCCTGCAGCATTAGGTCCCACTGGATCTGTCTTACAGCTAGTTCTTGCTTTTCTACAGATGACATGTGATGGATAAAATCCAACATGATCACGGCATAAGCCACAAGCCTGTTCATAAACCCTTTGCTCTGACAAGGTCTTGAGATCCTAGCCAGCATGTACTGATGTAGGTTTTATCTTTATCCTTGTATCAATCTGTCACTGAACAGACCTAGGCAACATTGTAGTGAAATGTACATCTCTATCTTACAAAAACAACAAAACAAAACAAAAACATATCCAGCACCCCCATCCCCAGCTGACCATACGAATGCTCCACACAACCATACCAGCGAAACCCACCTCTAAAGCAACACACAGCTCTCATCCACTCACATGTAAATAAATTGGTAAGTGCATACCGATATATATATATATATATATATATATATATATATATATATATATATATATATACACATATACACACACACATAGGTAGCGAGAGATAGAGATAGAGATACAGATAGACAGACAGATAGATAGATAGATAGACAGACAGATAGATAGATAGATTAGATAGACAGATAGACAGACAGATAGACAAATAGAAACATAGATAGATATAGACATAAACAGCTAGCTAGACAGACAGATCAGTGTGCACTTACAGACTTATTTAAATGTGGTATACAGACAGACAGAGATACATAGATATTATACACATAGATTGACAGATAGGTGTTATTACTACAAAATGTAAACATTTCTCCAAAATTAATTTCTCACCTCTGAATCTTCTCATATTTCCTGGTCCATTCTTCAATTTGTTTCTCCAGGTCTGTGCACTGTCTGACTGTTAAGGATTAAACTTCAGGTCACAATTTAAAACAAAAATGAAACATACTGAAAGAAAGAAAACGAAAACCATCACATTTCTGTCTGCCTCTTAAAATGCTAGTTTAAATGTTTGTTTAATTATTTTCTTATCTGTCAGTATGTTTGTTTATTTACTTTCTTATCTGTCTGTATGCTAGATTGTCTGTTGGGTTCTGTTTTCTGATTCGTCTTTAATTCACTGTGATTCCGTTGTGATAATTCCAAGCTTTTTCAGGGTACTGTGCAACTAAACACCTTTTGGGCAGTTAAGCTCTGTGACAATAGATTTAACATCGTGGAGTACAGCTTGTTACTTTTCTTTTTCTTCTTCTTTTTCTTTTCTTCTTCTTCTTCTCCTTTCTCTTTTGCTTCTTCTTCTTCAGAGGCTAGGTAGGGCCTCAGGACCTGGCCATCTCATGGGTTTATATGCAGGCTTAAGGCTTGTGCCATGATTGCCATACACATGGCACCTGTGACATTAGTGCATATGGAATGTTCCGAGCGCGGAGACGTCATCTTGAGAAACTGAAACTGAAACTTCTTCTCTTCTCCCTTAATTCCATCAAGAGTCATTGGTGTGCCACACGAAAGAACTGTTCAGCAGATTATTCTCAGCTTTGTCAGTTGTATGCCAGAGCCTGGGGCTCTGCAAATGGTTTCCCTGTCCGTTCTGCAAGGTTGTCAGTCCTTCATACCTTCTCCTCCATCTCCCTCCCCCAACAACAATTCCCTGGAGGACTGACTTAGCAAGGCCACTGGATCTTGTTACATGGCCATACCAATGTGGTTTTCTTTTCCTGACTCAAATTATATCTTTGTACAGTCTAATGGGCTGACTGATGGTTTGGTACACTTGTCCACTGCTAATGATGAATCCAAGATATGTAAATTGTTGAACACTTTCCACCTTCAGTATTGATCACATGTTGTGCTTGCATCAACTGTTAAATCAGTTAAAAGCCCTAGCAAAATGCCATGATCTATCAAAGTTAAGTCAGTTAAAAGCCCTAGCAAAATGCCATGATCTATCAAAGTTAAATCAGTTAAAAGCCCTAGCAAAATGCCATGATCTATTCAAAGTAAGTCAGTTAAAAGTCCTAGCAAAATGCCATGATCTATCAAAATTAATGTTAAATAAATCACAGCAAGGATATCCAGCATCTAGTTTATGTACTGTCTCAAAGTTGCTGAAAAAAAAAAAAGAAAGAAAATTATGATCACCTGCTCACACACACACACACACACACACACACACAACACACACACACACACACACAAACACACACACACACACATCATACTTGCATACATGCACATACACACACATGGACACACACACACACACACACACACAACAACACACACACACACACACACACACACACACACACACACACAACCAACAAACACAAACACACACACACACACACACACACCACACACACACACATACACACACACACACACACACACACTGCAAGGTCGTTTTCTTTGATCCAGCCCGATTGTTTTATGCCTGTAAGTCCCACCTACAATTTTTTTGTTTGTTTGTTTGTTTTTTGTTTTGTTTTTGTTTTTTGTTTTTTTTTTGTTTGTTTTTGTTTTGTTTTGTTGTCTAAAAGCACTTATGTGAATAGACGTTAAAAGAAATAATGAACGAATGAACACACACATACACACACAAACATACACCCACACATAACAGTGTACACAGAGTGACACACATCCCACCCCAACAGTGATATATATATATATATAATAGATATATATATATATATATATATATATATATATATATATATATATATATATATATATATAATATATAAAACAGCAGTGTACAGCTACTGTCTGTCTAAAAAAAAGATAATAACCAAAGATTAATAAATCATAAATGTATGTTTCTTTTTTTTTCCCAATCTTGATTGTGAAAACTGTAAGAAGTCAGAAAAGAGATAAAGTAAAACCAGAGGAAGAAGATGAATATACACATATCTGTGTGTGTTCGTGTTCTTCTTGATTTAACGTCTTTTCACTATGAGTGATATTAGACGATTCCCTCTGTGTGTGTGTGTGTGTGTGTGTGTGTGTGTGTGTGTGTGTGTGTGTGTGTGTGTGTGTGTGTGTGTGTGTGTGTGTGTGTGTGTGTGTGTGTGTGTGTGTGTGTGTGTGTGTGTGTGTGTGTGTGTGTGTGTGTGTGTGTGTGTGTGTGTGTGTGTGTGTGTGTGCGCGCTAACTCCATACACTTAAATTCAGGTGTACACATGCATGTTTATGAGCATGACTGCATGGGTATGTGCACACTGATATGTGTATGTCATCAGTGAGTGTGTGTGTGTGTGCGTGTGTGTTTATCTCTCTCTCTCTCTCTCTCTCTCTCTCTCTCTCTCTCTCTTTTCTCTCTCTCCTCTCTCCTTCTCTCTCTCCCCCTCCCTCTGTCTGTCTGTCTGTCTGTTTTTGTCTGTGTCCTGTGCATGCATACATGTTCATCATATTCCTTGTTGCATGGCGCTGGCAATCATGGCCCTCCAATGTGAATCTATCTTCTGTAACTGCAAGTATATCTCCTGCCCTTCTTATCCCCCCACACTCTGAAAACTACTATTTCCTCCCTGAGTCTACCTGGTGTTCATTTTCCCTCTAGTTTTCCTGTTGTGACCAGGTGCTCAAATTTCTCTTGCTCATCAATTTTTTTATAAATGTTGCTTGTCTTTTCCTAATCTTTTTCATACATGTTCATTTTGTGTTTGTTTTTCTCAAGATTGTCTTGTTTGTTTTCTTTAACATTCTTCCTAGAACCCACTGACTGTACTTAATACATGTGGTGATGTACCCAGTTATCAGTCCTAAAAGAAAGTATTAAGGCTTTGTAGAACACATACACTGTTACATGTGAATGGACCAGCAAGGCAGAAAATGGTAAGAGGAGATGACAGAAAGCAAAGGAACAAGGCAGAAACAAAGAAAGTGACAGAAAAGAGGGCATCTCTAGCACAGAATTTCCAGAAAGTGTGTATAGTATCTATACTAAAGAGCCCCCTGCATCCCAATCAGGAAATCTCTTGATTTAGCACTATTTTTGTTTAGACAGATCACACGATTATGAGGCAAAGATAAAGATGATTCCATAATTCTAGAGCTGTAAAGGAACAAGTGATGGAATCTCAACTATTCTCAACTCCACCATTACAAAGGAGGTGCTTATCTCTACTTCCCTTGCTATTTTACCTTCCCCAACCATGAACACGGTCAGATTCACAGCTGGACTAACAGAACGCTGTGTGCACAATGTTCTTCCCATGTATATATATTCAAAACTGCGCTGTCAGAATGGCAAGCAAGAGATCTATCTCTGCACCAACCAGGTCTGAAACAACAGTACACAACATCACTACATACATACTGCCATACAGGAACTCTGCTAATCAATCGGATGACTCACTCAGTTGCGATGATCTTCCGTTTCAAAAACTTGAAGCTGGCTTGGCATGAATCAGTCTCCTTTTTCAACGCCTGTAATTCCTGGAGGAAAGATAAGATAAACTGTATTTAAAGTTTTCATTCAACTGCTCCCCCCCCCCCCCCTTCCCCATGCCATCCCAATCTCTTCATTTATATCTTTTTTCCCCCTTTTCGTAAGGATTCAACCTGCTGGAACTATTTTAACAGTTTTCTCATCACCTGAACAGTCGTTAGAAAGGAAGGTGTAAAGAATCTCAGTTTCTCTCAGGGCTACATTCTGATGGTTGTGCCCATTTCCTTTCCCTTTGCCATATTACCTTTCTGTCAATAAAGAGAGATAGGTATCCATTTACAACTGGGTGGACAGGAATGGCAAAGTCAGTCCAAAACTTAAACCTTATCAATGACAGGTCAGGTGGTTAAGTCGGCAAGATCTAAGATTTCAAGTCAGATGGAATGGGTTCAATAACGCATGGGTACTTATTTCCCACCTGGTGGGTAAAGGGTGGGGATTTTTCCAATCTCCATCTCTGCATCTATGCAGACTTGCTAACGCCTAAACCCCTTCGAGTGTACGCACACACAGAACATCAAATTTGTTCATTAACAATCATTCAAGTCATACCAATGAGCAGTGGCTTAGCAAAAAAAGCAAACGCTGAGCATGCATGAGTATGCACCCCACAAAAGATGGTGTAAGGCAGACTACGCTGCAACATAAAGCTGCACAGTTTGGGCAAAATAATGTACATACATGCATCTAAGAAAACCCCAAACTCCATAACAACAGAAAAAAAGTGGATCACCCATCCCTTTTGCAACCACACTAAATCATGCTTAAGCTCAACTTTCAACAGCCAGCGCTCTTAACACCATGCTAACCTGTATCACTAGCATTTTACAAAATGTAAAATGCAGAAAGGCCAGAAAACCTCCTTTATAAGTACAGGACCCCTGACAACCATTGGCTTTTCAAAGATACTAAATTGATATTTGGTATTTCTGTATTCTATGGGGTTTTCTTTTTTCTTTTTTTTTTTTTTTTTTTGTTTTGTTGCTTTTTTTGGTTTTGTTTTTGTCCACTGGATTAACACTTCATTTTTCTCTCAGTGGGGACAATGGGGAGAGTTGTCCTGACAGAGCACGGAGCAGTGCAACTCTTTTTCTTTCTGTCAGCATCTACTTTCATATGAGTGGTGTGTATATGTGCAAAGTGCATGCTGTACAAGGAACCTGGTTTTATTATTTTGCCCAAAAGAGTTGCATCCTGACCACCACAAAAGGCCTAGCAGAGAGAAAAATCCCTGTATGACAGGGCCTGAAATCAAACCCAGGATTCCAGCATCCTGGCCAAGTGCTTTATCCACTTAACTATACTCCAAAGTCAAAAAATTATGATATTCTGCTGAAATTTAAATCACAGTAACTGACCTTGAGTAGGGCCTATAAATTGAAACAACTCATGATGGTGAAAGAGCAACAAGACGCAGCGAGGTCAATGTCTTCATGGCATATCTTACCCGAGTGATATGACCTTGCTGAGGGACATTACTTCTGCCGAATCCCGTCCCAGGCGCCACCCTCATTTTTTACACAAAGTTTCTTTCAAAGCTACTTAGCTAGAAAACTGCGAAGTCGAAATAAAAGTTATAGCAATATATCAATCATATCCCAGATTTACATGCATAAGTCGGACTACATGAAACTAGACATAAAAACTTGAAAAACAAGAGTCAGGACCTCGTCCTTACAAGTGCAAGCTTCGCACTGTCCAAAAGGAAAGGAGGCGTTGGAATAATCCGCCATGTCAAAAGCGTAAGAATTCTCATCTGTCATGGCTGCTTAGTTACGTCAAGCCTCTGTCTCCACAAGCAGAATACTTTGACTTGAAAATAACGCGTACTTCATTCACTCCTGCGCTATTTGGGAACACTGCTTGCAGTGGAAAGCGTGCAAACTTGCCGCGTTTGCGTGCGGGAAATTGTAGTTTCGGTTATGCTCATTTCTACTTCCGGTGATATTGATCGAAGTAGCCTAACCCTGATGTCCCAAATAGCAGACGACATTTTACAATGTATGGAGTCTGCCCGATGTGCTCACGATTTGTCGAAAAACAATTCAGATTCACGGCGGGCAAAGTCGGACTAAAATACACAATTGAATAAACATTCTCGTTTCTTTTATGATTAAATCTGATATTATGATTAATGATTGCCAAGTAATCAAATTTACAGTAATTTTGGAACACGACATCGCGGGCGAGCTGCGTGTGCTTGGTGACATTTCGCATGGTATGAAAGGTACTGGCTAAATGTTTTAAAATACAGCTTGTTGCCTTTCAGCAAGTTTCGTTCAGTGAATTAAATCGTTCGTAGTTCCCAATCAAATTGAAATTATGCAAAATGGTAGCTCTCTCTGAACAGCATCACTTCTGTGGAGTGCTGGCTTGGATATCTCGTTTCGCCGTTCATCACGCTTTTCCATAATATTGAAAATTTCTTGGCGATTCAGGACGGTCCATCATGTCATGTTTCCCGCAAGTATGGTAGCTTTTGACCTTCAACACCCTCTACTATATGACCCTCCATCTTTCCTTGAATGCAAAGACATTATAAATAGAACTTTTTTTTTATAATGTCTTTGCTTGAATGACATCTTTCATTAGGGAGCACCTCTTCTGCACCTTTCAACAACAAAAAAAGTCATTTTCTTCCTCATAATGAAGCCAGGTAATTCTCTTTCTACTGCTATTTCTCTCAAGATACTTTTGTTCGTTTCTTTGTCTTCACTCCAGCTGCCGATCCTCAACATTCTTCTATAACATACTTCGTTGATCACCAATAACAACCTTTGTGTTCTACTGACTAGAAGACAAAAGCAAAATATCTGCTGTTCTGCTATAGACTATGTTATTAGTGGACCTACCTTTCCAGCGAACGGCTCGGCCTATACAGCCACCTAGAGAGTCTGGACAGAGATTTGCCTGGAAACTAAATGACTATACACAAGGTATCCTGAAGCTGTCCTCCTTTTCATCATCATCATGTGCCCTGCCACATGGCGTTGGTGATCATGGCCCTCTATATGCATCTATCCCTTGTCGCTGCATGTACATCTTTCATCCTCTCTGTCCTCAGCCACCCTGCAAGTCCATCCAATATTTTCTCCCTGGGTCTACCTGGTGTTCTCTTTCCCTCCAGTTTTCCTGTTGTGACCAGGTGCTCTAATTCCCCTTTCCTCAAAAAATGGCCTATAAATGTTGCCTGTCTTTTCCTAATCTTCTTTATCAATGATCTTTTTGTGTCTGCCTTCATCAAGACTGTCTTGTATGATTTCTTTGCTGTCCGTGGAACTCTCAACATTCGTCTTAGAAACCATATTTCAGCTGCCTCAATCTTGTTCTGGCTCTGCGTATTGACTGTCCACGCCTCACAATCGTATGACATTATCAGTTCTACATAACATTCAAGAACTTCCTGATGTTAATTGACAGGCATTTATTGGTAAGAACGCTTTTCACCCTCTTGAATGCTGTTTTGGCTTGGCCGATTCTGCTGTCCTAGTAAAGAAAATTGACACACTGAGGGTTGGTCGGGCTTTATTGGACATGTTAAGCCATCTCGGAATCCCTGAAGAGATCATCAATGCCTTGGGCACTCAGTTTGTGTCTGACTCTATGAAAAATATTGACCAAACTGCCAGATATTCAACACCTAACTACTGTACCCCGTCACCTTATGTGCAACGATCCAGTAGGAACTTAATTAATAGGACGTTGAAAGTCAGGCTGTAGGAATGTGAAGTGAATGGCCAAGGCAGTGGCATCGTTTTATTAAAAGCGGCTCTACTGTTTAGCTACTGAGAATGTGTAAGTTTTTTGTTCTCCTTTTTGAGTCACTCTATAGCAGAACTGTCAGGCACCTACGCACATTCTAGAGGATCCATGGGCGAAGTAAATGGAGATGCCAGAGGTGAAGAACAGGTATCAGTACATCTTTGAGCTTCTCTAGAAGCTCCAAGAAACTTGGAGAATTGCAAGGGAGGAGCCAGAGAAGGCCAAGAATTGAGGAAATCATTACCATAATCGCAGATCGAAAGTTAAAAAAATTAAGCCAGCCGACTAAATGCTGGTGTTGCTGCTACAACAAACTTCTAATGCAACGAAAGGGACCATACTGTTTCAAGTCCATAGGTGGGCTCATTGACTGAAACGTTAACACAATAGACAAAGTGAAGATCTATCCTTTTCATGCCAGTCTGCTCAGGGGGTTCACAGAAAAGTATTTGCCAAAATTACGACAGTGGTGAGATGCTTTTAGTTTTAGTTTCAATTTCTCAAGAATGACGTCTCCACGCTCGGAATGAATTCTATAGGCACCAATGCCACAGGTGCCATGTGATAGAGAAAATCGAGCATGATCACAAGATCAACCCGTAAGGCTGCACATAAATCCACGAGCTGGCCAGGTCCTGAGGTCCCACTTAGACAGTTCCATAACCCTATCCCATCCCCTACCATGACAGAGAAACGATGAAGAAGACTCTGATGACATGTTAAAAATGAAAATGACAAGGGATAAAAGTAATAAGAGAGTTTACCTGTGGTGATCGTGAAGAAGAAGGACGGGTCCAGTCATATCAGCACTGACACTTCAAGCTGAATAAATTGATGGTGTGTGACTCTGAATCCAAGCGAACAGCTGCACAACTTTTTCAGAAGCTAAGAGAAGACAAGTACTTCTCCGAGATTGAACTTAGGAAAAGATACTGGCAGGTGCCCATTTCTGAAGAAGATATCCTGAAGATAGCCTTATGAACATTGCATGAGTTGTTTCAGTGCCTTTTGAACGCCATCCTGACAATCTGATCACCAAGTGTATTCTGAGGACACACACATCATAAACTTCTTCGGTCATAAACCGCAAGCTGGAGCCAAAGATATTCTCAACGACAATGTTGAGAAAATCAAGAATGCTCCACAGCCTGAAACAAGTTCGTTCCTTCATGGTCCAAGATTGCTTCCGGGTTTCATTCCCAACACTGCCGCCATCATTGCACCACTGACTGACTCACTGAAGAAAATGAACCCAACAAAATACCGTGTGGAGATCCTCAAAATAGGAATAGTAGTTTGTTTGTGATCTGCCCCAGAACCCTGTTCTACGCCTTCCTGATCAACATAATGAGAACTGACCCATTTGATGTGGACGTCGGAACTGTTTTTGATGCAGCAGTGTGAGTGAAAACTGTTTCCTGTATGCTATGCAAACAAGATGTTCAGAGATGAGCAAATGAGCAGATCCATTATGCCATCGAGAAGGAGTGCCTAACAATTGTATGAACTGTGTTTGCTTTCTGTCATTTATTCCTACCATTTTTTTTTTTTCCCTTGCTGGTTCATTCACCTATATGTGTTTGATAAAGTCTTGCATACTTTCTTTTGGGGATTGATAATTGGGTACATGTATTTGAGCACATGTTTGCCTCTGGAGAAATGAGATATGCGGAAGCAATTTGAAGTAATTGAGGTCCGTTTTTTGTATGTTTTAGTGTCCTTGTTTGTGTTTAAATTTGTATTCAGATTTTTTTAAATCTCCTGTGTGATGAATTAGACGCAGTGGGTCAGCCCCAGGGCCTTTTCCTTGGATTATGTGCGCGAATGCATTGATATTTGTGTAGACGTGCACTCAAAGAACGCATGCAGCAGACGCCTTTTCTTCTCAAACAACTTTGAGTAAAGTTACTCCCCTGGTTCAGCGATTCTTAAGATATTAGGCAATTCTATTGTTTTAAACCCCTGAAAGCTAGGAAATAAATAATTTGTGCATTCTAGTTTAGCAGAAAAGTATGCTTTTTTTAATTTTTTATCAGAAATGTCTTCGACATGAAATTTCCATCGTTTTCCTGAAATCAATAGGCCTGATTTTTTTGTTCAATCATTCAGCACTGTTCACATTTCCGACCAGTGAGCCGTGACGGTGATCGGAAATTTGCAAAATAATTAAATGAATCAGGGAAATTCTAAGGTCACGATTAGAATATGGGTATTCCAATCTTTCATTTGAATTAACTGCCCCTCATCTTTAATGATCATATATCAAGCTTACATCAAAGCAAGTTCAGGCCAAGTCAATGCGCGGAAAACCCCCAAAATGACCGAAATTTGTCGAGATGTAGATTCGAATTTTTAATGTTTAAAATCTGACTTAAAATATACCATTTCATTTACATTCTTGCTCCTTTTGTAAACAGAACTGATACTGCAATAAAACGTTGCCAAGTAGTAAGGTATTAGAAGAGATTCCGGCACTCGGCACTGTGGTCGAACTGCGTGTGTCCAGACTAAAATTATGTGTGTTTTCTATTGCCTATTCACTGATCAATTTCTGTACAGAAAGGTTGATTTACCTATTTAAAATATGCCCACATAAACTTCTGGGTTACCATCTGTTTACTCATTTGTTTGATAGTTTGCATGGATGAATATTAACCCTTTGACTCCCACACCCTGTCCACCAGCACCCTGCTCTGTCAACCATGTTAGCAAAGCAAAAACTTACCCCTTTGATTCCCTCATCCTATCCGCCAGCTTCCTGCACGAAGCTGAAGGATAGCATGAGGGAATCAAAAGGTTAAGTTTTTGCAGTCAGTGGATAGGCTGCGGGAGTCAAAGGGTTAATTGATTAAATATATAAAAATACGGCTAAAATCTGTTTCAACAAGGTTTATCCATTGACTTAAATCACTCGTGCTCTCGATTTAAGTGAATATTATGCAAAATGATGTAGACTACAACAATCTGTGTGCTGTGCAGATTTTTCTGATGTATAATATGTTGATATTTGTTATATGGACCGCAAGATAAACTCTGCTGAGCTTGCACGAAGAAACACAAATCTGGCCCCTCAGGGGCTCCCGAGAGTCGATTCGCCTGCGGGCTCGCAGTGTCGTTATTGCAGTTCACATGCCGAGTATATAAAATATATGGGAGTGAGCAAAAGTGTTACGTTTTCCTTTCTCCTCTGGTCGTGAACGGTTAGGACGGAAACAAAGAAACACCAGCTGTGCCTTCCGTGGGTCTTCTTTGTCAGGCTGCCTTACCACTGCGCTCTTCTGTTCTTCTGCCTCCTGTCTTCACCCTTACCACCTCACTATCATGTTTTGAAACAGGTTACAGCCCTGATGTGGCTCTGTGCAGTCAGCTGGACTTTAAACAGAAATAACAATAACAGTAACCTGACCTTCTACCACATTGTGAGCGACTGGATGATGAGATAGGTTCTGTGTCTTCAGAACTTAATTGATATGAAATTTAAAGCTACCAGGGGCTTGGACAATATTGGTGCAGATTGCATACAGACATGCAAAACAGGATGATTTTTAGATTTATTCAAACATGTGTACCCCAGCTCAACACTCATTCAATGTGTGTGTGTGTGTGTGTGTGTGTGTGTGTGCGTGCGTGCGCGCGCATGCGCGCGTGTGTGTGTGAAAGAAAGAGGATAACAACTTGGGTCAAGGGTCATGTGATAAGAGGCTGACTTTACACTGGTTCAGTATCCTGTGTGTGTGTGTGGGGGGGGGGGGGGAGGTTATGAATATGTTTGTGTGTGTGTGTGTGTGTATGTGTGTGTGTGACACAGAGAGAGAGGATGACAACTTGGATCAAAGATCACGTGCGTGGCAGGTTGGATGTAGGCTACTCTAGCCCAGCATCCTCTCTGTCTGTGTGTTTCTGTGTGTGTGTGTGCACACGCGTTGTTTATGTAAGTCTTGTAAACTTCAGCGTGTATGCTTTTGACATGGACTCTGCACTATAAAATAAGTGGAATTATTATTTATATAAGTTGATTGTTATCGCCAGGTCAATGTATTTTGAGAAAACTGGGATTTTCAGTGAAATGAAAATCTGTGTCAGATAGGACAAAATTAGGAACGCTGTCGTCCATTGTTTTTGAATTTCCTGTCAGTTGAGAAATTGCTCTTTACACATACACACACCCAGGCCATGCACACCTCATCAAACTGTCAACAAAACCACGTGTCGTTTTGTGTATACGCTAAATTTAACATCACAGGAAACAACCATTCAGAAGACGCCAAACCGGTTTCCACTGTCATATGAATATGCATAGAGGTTAAACTAGCAGATCATCAGACAGTCTACCTATGGACTTGTTCAGCGACGTGTACAATGTAGTATAGTAATATGTATGAGAACAAAAAATTCAGGGGTGGGACTTGCGTAGCCGACTATTTTTTGCTCGGTTCAAATTGTTTGCAAGGGACAAGGCAAAAGAAACGATTGCAGGGGCCCAGAAAAAGAAGGGAGAAAACTCTGGATTGACTTTTGCATGAACGCATACGATAGAACGTCACGCTCTGGCGCGCATTGTGATCTGGCACACTGCAAAACTGTGTGCGTTCCAGAGAAGGCGACTGCTGGCCGGCTGGTATGAAAGGGTGACCCAAACCCAGTCTAAGCATGCACAACAACCCACATAGGCCGAGACCAGTCACTGAGAGTTGACAGCGAGTGGAAGGGGACATGCGCTGCGCGACGCACAGAGGAAACGCCCCAGCAGGTAGCTATTGAAGTTCACACCTACACATCGTAGAATCCCGTGTCAGTCTGTGTGCGCGGATCTGTTAGTTGCGGGCTTGTCTGGAGGAAAGAAAGTTAACTGGAAAGAGAGTGTTTATTTTCATCGTAAGTTACCACAAATTCAGGAATCATGTCTGCTGAAGTAGATCTCATTGGACATCAAGCTAGATCCTTCGAAGGCAGAGGGCTTTCGGTTCGAAGTGGTGACAGCGACAAATGGATAACGATTCAGAAAAATACTTTCATGAATTGGGTGAATCTGCAACTTCAAGGATCGGGATATGAAGTGCAAAACTTTGAACAGGATTTCGATGATGGTGTGAAGTTGTGTGCTCTTGTGGAGGCATTGCAGCACAAGAAAATTGGCAAGGTGAGTTGAAAATGCCGAAGGTGTGTGTGTGTATGTGTGTGTGTGTGTATAGCCTATACGCCGTCTGCTTATCCTTCATTGTTGCCTTTAGAACTTTTAATGTTTGCGTAGCTTAGTCTAGATCCAGATCTACTTTAATATTTATATTGGCACTTGAGCTGATAAAAGTCTGTTTCTGTGTAATGGTGTTACTGTAGTACACTGTGACTTTTAACGACAAAAGTAGTTTTAACTGTAGTTATTTGTTTTCACTGAAGTCAACTGGTTGTTTGTTTCTGTTTTTTTTTTCTGACTGGGTTTTGAGCTTGTTAGTGTCAGAACGTTAACTTGGGTTTACATTGTATTTTACCACTGACAGTGACATGCTCCACACACACACACACACACACACACACACACACACACACACACACACACACACACACACACATAAATAATGACATGCGTATCATATGTAACGATACATACTAATGACTCACATACAAGCAAAAAGAAACGCATGCATATTCACACACACACACACGCACACGCACAAACACACACACACACACACACACACACACACACACACACACACACACACACACACACACACACACACAGAGAGTTATTTATGAGGGTATATGAAGAGGGATGGACAACACTGCAAATGGAATTGAAAGAGGGAATGGTTTGCATATATATAACTTATAAGCAATACATATCAAATGACAGATTGTTGAAGTGCTTACAATTTACATCTTATAAATTTATATAATGGTTTCATCAGAATTTAGTAACAACTGTAGGCATGACTATAGAATGTCAGTACTGTCATGAACATGATTCTGATCAAGGTTACTTTGATTTTCAGCGCCAGTTTCGTGAAATTGTTTGGAGGAAGGTACAGCACATACTAATACTCATCATGTGATAATATTGATAATGTACTGTCTACAGCTTCAAATCAGCAGTTCATTCCCTTGTCCTTGTTTCTCTTAGAAAAGGACACATGAACTGCTGTTCAACTTTAGTTTAAGGAATGTAGGCCAAATGAAAATGATGATTGCTACTTGATAATAATAACAACAGAAACTAATACTAATATTTAATAACAGAAGTCTGCACATTGTGCACTAGTGTCCAGTATTACAGTAGTTTATACAGGCTTTTAAGAACCGGTGACTGCACAAGTTTTTATAAGTTTGGTTGAACTTGGTGTATATTCAGTCTTGATCTGCATCTTTCATGGTTGAACATGCAGAGTTGATCAACTTATATATTCAAAGGTAAGCCAGCAAAAACAAGCCTAAAACTACCACAGTAAAAGTGCAAGTTGATAGCTTGCAGGCCCACATAATCGAGTTTTGTCTACTGTATGGATGAATATCAGCTTGTTGGCTGAATCAGTTTCATTATCATAGCAAGTATGCTCGTACAGCACTTCCAGCCTTTGCTCATGCCGGGACTTAGAGTAGAAAGTCATAACATTAGACTTAGAGTGAAACTTTGTATTTCATTGTCTGCTTCACTTTGGCAGTGCTGCAGAGGACTTTGGAATGGCACAAATTACAGATTTTTGTAGGTGTGAAACTATTATAGTATTACATACACAGAGTAGCCATTTCATCATTCATGCTCTACTTCATGTCTGTACTCAGTAGTTTGTGTATGATTGCATTGAACAAGTGAACACTAAGTGGGTCAATCTGCCATAAAATATCCGAATCAAAGGAACATAACGGCAATAAGTTGGACTTTTGTTGTTGTCATTCTTTTATCTTTATCATTGCTTTGTTGCCTGCACTGACATTAGCCATTTAAGGCTGAAGCATAGGGGAGGAATGAAAAAGCTCTACATTCCTACTGCTAGCTAAAGAAATGTACAAATAACAATATTAACATATGTTTGTTGGTGGAGAAATTTGTTATTCTGTGCTGGGCTTGCACTGTCTTGACTCAACTCAAGCCATACGTGTAATATTCTATGTTTCCATTGATGATATAATCATGGAGCAATTTTCGGTTATTTGAAAGCCTTGTAATTATAATGTAAATGAAAAAAACAAAAAAAAAACAATTTGCATCATCATGTTTTGGTGTAAATTTTATTCATTTTCATTTTGTTAGTCAGTAGTATGTGTTGCACTCTATTTTGTAATTGTTACTTAATATATATATTTTGTGGCTTTTCATGGACTTTATCATGTTATGAAAATGAGCTTGCAAACAAATCTGTACTTTTCAAAGTTAGACATTTAACTTCCACACAGTTCTATTCAGTAATCAGTTGTGAATTATGAAAGAGAGCTCCCAAACAAACCTGTGCTTTTCAAATTTAGATATTTAAGTCCCAAACTTTTCCATTCAGTAATCAGTTGTGGACAAGACCCAAAACGAATATCAAACAGATACTAATCTGTGTGTGTAATATTGTATAACATAACTTACATTATGTGTCTTCAGTATTACAAATTACAATGCCCTAGGGTATAGGGCTGTTGCTTTACTTAATCCTAAGATGTCTAACTTCCATTGTATGCTGTGAAATTCTTTGGACTGTGACTTTGAAATGTGGACCATGCTTATTTAAACAGCTGTGTTGATCTCTCCCCCGCCTTATGTTTTTGTGTTTGTTTGACCCAAATTTGGACTGCAGTAAAATTTTAGTTAATCCCTTGGAACATTTTCAGTTTCTTCTTCTTCTTTTTAAAAAAAAATTAGTGATGAAATGATAATCACAGACACTGAGAGACTAATGAATTAGAGAATAATGAATTGGGATAAACCTGGAGACAGAGAGAGAAAGAGAGAGAGAGAGAGAGAGAGAGAGAGATCCCCCACACCCTCATATCCACAGTGACATATTCAGACATGCATAGTATCAAAACTATCATTATATGCATGCACACACACACATGCATGCACACACATGCAACTACGAACCATGCACACACACATACACACAGCGCACACATATAATACACATACACATTGTCACACACACATGTGTATGTGCACATGTGACACACATGCATATGCACACACACATGCGCACACACACATATGTGCTCACAGACATAGACACGCACACAGACACACACAGACACAGACACACACACACACACACACACACACACACACACACACACACACACACACACACACACACACACACACACACACACACACACACACACACACACACACACCAAAAACAAGCACATGCGCACGCACACACTCTTCAGAGTTCAAGAGTATGGGATATCATGGGTACAGGATAGCTATTTGACAGAACACACACAAACATTGTCACTGTGATACAGTACAAGTCAACATGTGACATATGGTATGACATAAATCATTCTACAGCTTCATTTATCATTCATCGTTGATACAGTATAAGTCAACATGTGGCATATGGTATGACATAAATCATTCTACAGCTTCATTTATCATTCATCGTTGATACAGTACAAGTCAACATGTGGCATATGGTATGACATAAATCATTCTACAGCTTCATTTATCATTCATCGTTGATACAGTACAAGTCAACCTGTTGCATATGGTATGACATAAATCATTCTACAGCTTCATTTATCATTCATCGTTGATACAGTACAAGTCAACCTGTTGCATATGGTATGACATAAATCATTCTACAGCTTCATTTATCATTCATCGTTGATACAGTACAAGTCAACATGTGGCATATGGTATGACATAAATCATTCTACAGCTTCATTTATCATTCATCATTGTGGTAGTCTTTTATTAAGTAATATCTTGAGAAAACAAGGTGATTGATTGAAAGACTTACCACAGTGAAAATGTGAAAACTGAAATACTGACATGGCTTTGTATTTGAATGTTTTGTTGTCATTAAATATTAACATCATTGTAACATGCATGACAAAGAATTATTCATAACAGTATGCTGATAACATATTAAAAAGCTGTGTTTCAGAAGCAAAACCATAGGACTTAATCTGATGTAATTTGTGTGCTGATGAAGTCATAATCAGCAGTTAGTAACGGCTGTATTTTTTTTAACCCTTTGGCTCCCGCACCTTGTCCACTGGCATCCTGCATTGTCAACCATGCTAGCAAAGCAAAAACTTAACCCTTTGACTCCCTTACCCTATCCAGCAGCTTCCTGCAGGAAGCTGCTGGATAGGATGAGGGAGTCAAAGGGTTAAGATTTTGCAGTTGGTGGACAGGGCATGGGAGTCAAAGGGTTAATACATACACTCTGCATGTATTAATATGTGTAAATAGTATTGTATAGATCTGCAAAATGTAACAAAGCTGTATTTTTTATACACAGACTTTGTATGTAACTTTTCAGTAAACAGCATTGCAGCCACAAGAACTTTGTAAGAGTGCATTTTTACTAGGGAAATAATAAACTCATGAAGTTTGAAAAGTTTAATTTTTTAAAACTTTGCTTTTCAGGATGCTTTTGGCAACAAAACTTGGAGAAATTAACGATTTCAGAGACTTGAAATGCAGAAAAATCTCAGTTGTCACACTGATGAACGTATCCAGCTAATTTGTATTGCCCATAGCTATGATTAGCTGGTTGTGATTGTGGCCAGGTTTTCCTATGCTGTATTATGCTCTCTATAATTTTCCATTGCTTTTATTCTTTCTCCCCATTTATAGCCATGCGTGTATGTGTGTGTGTGTGTGTGTGTGTGTGTGTGTGTGTGTGTGTGTGTGTGTGTGTGTGTGGTGTGTGTGTGTGCATGCGTGTGTGTGCGTGCGTGTGTGTCTGTTTCAGCGCTTAGATTTGATTTTTTCAAGATTTTGCGCTATATAAATATTGTAATTATTATTGTTATTATTACACTTGCTTATTGACTGATTATTTTATTAGAATTTTCAAAATTATGTATTTTAAGTAAATTTCTTTATTGCTTTCATTATGATATTATCATGATATTATTGTCTAAAAGCACTCATGAAAAATATGTGAATACATGTTAAAAGAAGTAGCAAATGATGAATATCATTATTCACTTTTTAGAAACCTTACTCTTGCCCTGCCTTCAATCTAAGGATTTTCAATAATTAGGTGACATGTCACCCTGTTTGGACAAGTAAGTAATTTTGCATTCTGTATGATCAAAACTGGCCAGTGATTGAAATATGCCATCACTGATTACATGTGTTGAAACATTTCAGTATCATACGTAACAGACCTTTAATGCTTTGCACACTTAAAAAATTGTTTGGGAATCCTCAGGCCTAGACAAAATACAAAAAGCATAGACTGAGAAAGCGAACAATTGTAAAATTCATGGATAACAGTCAACATACCTACGCTATCTCAGTATCTGTCTTAATCGTTATTGTTAAAGTAACGGGTACTTCAGAGCACTAACTGGAAGGATTCTCAGAGTATGGACTAAATGGCAGAACTACAGAGTCTGTAGTTTGTTCAAGAGAAATTAATTTCACTCAGACAATTACGTATTCGCTTCACCAAATTTGACAATAAGTTGAGAGATTGCACAAAACCGTATGCACTGGCAAGGTCTTGGAAGGGGGGTAGAGGGGGACGGAGAAGCTAACACCACTAGAATGATTGGTGCATTAAGATGGGCGGCAAACAGGCCAGTTTTTGTTGTGCAGACTTGCATTGAATTTGAGACATCAGATCTTGTGTCCACTTATGTTTGAACAGAGTCAGTAGAGTTCAAAGCTTTCCAATTTTAGGTCGTGATAAGTTAAATGGAAGTGCTTGAATGTAAACTTATACTAGTCATAGCCATAACTAATTTTGCCATAGTTGATGAACAGAGGAAACTTTACTTTGAGTCATTAGAATTGTTATAAGTTACCTCATGGTGAATTTGTAGGCCCATTTTGAATGGCCCTTTGTGTGGCTTATGGAAGCCTCCTTGGACGATTGGTCACATGGTGTAAAATCATGTTTGTAGCTGGCAGGAGATGAGGCAATTCAAAACCCATTGTTTCTGTTGAATGATGTCGGTTCTCCCTGATTTTCATTACCTTAGATTTATCTTCTGAAAGTGTGATTTTCATTGGCCAGGATTCTGATAATTTTTTCTTTGAAGCTAAATGTCCTGTTTTTCACATTGTTTTCCTGTAGCTGCAATGGAGTGTAAAACTTGAAGTTCATTGTAGTGAGATTTGACATCCTTTAACCATTAAACAAAGAGAAATGTTCGTGACCAGAGAGAGATGTTTGCAAATTATGGAATATGTCATTAAACAAAGAGAAATGTTGTGAACAGAGAGAAAGATGTTTGCTAATTATGCAATATGTCATTAAACAAAGAAAAATGTTTGCAACCAGAGAGAGATGTTTGCTGATTATGCAGTATGTCATTAAACAAAAGAGAAACATCTGTGACCAGAGAGATATATGTATGTTGATTATGCAGTGTCATTAAAGATTAAACAAACAAAACTGTTTGTGACCAAGAAAGATGTTTGCTGATTATGCAATATGTCATTAAACAAAAGAGAAACATTTGTGACCAGAGAGAGATGTTTGCTGATTATGCGATATGTCATTAAACAAACAAATGTTTGTGACCAAAGAGAGCCATTTGCTGATTATGCAGTATGTCATTAAACAAAGAAAACTGTTTGTGACTGAGAAAAATGTTTGCTGATTATGCAGTATGTCATTAAATAAAGAGAAATGTTAGTGAGCAGAGAGAGATATTTGTTGATTATGCAATATTACTGTGCAGGTGATCAAGAAGCCGATCAACCAGCACCAATCTCTGGAGAATGTGACACTGGCCTTGAAAGCCATTGCTGATGACAATGTACGCCTCGTCAACATTGGTGAGTCCATTCATTTTCAGTTACTGTTGGTAATGATGGTTGTGATGATCAGGGCTCCCGCTTTTCCGCGAATTCGCGGATTTCCGCGAAAACCGAGATTGAGAGTCCGCGAAAAAAAAAAAAATTTCCACGAAAAAAACTATAAAAAACTATAAATTAAGCTCAGATATGTGTCAGATTGTGCCATTTTAAACGTAAATTTTCAAAATTTTCCAGGTGGGCAAGTCCCCCAGGACCCCCCCTGATTTTCAAGGATTTTTGCTTTTCCTCAGTGGGAGCCCTGGATGATAAAGATGGTGATGTTGGTGATGAATTTTTTTTTTTTAAAGGAGCATGCAAAGCGAGAACAATGTTGAGGCAGCTGAAACGTGGTTTCTTGAAGAATGTTGAGAGTTCCATGGACAGCAAAGAATACAAACAAGAGGAGGCAGACACAAAAAGATCATTGATAAAGAAGATTAGAAAAGACAGGGAACATTTATAGGATATTTTGATGAGGGAATTGGAGAACCTGGTCACAACAGGAAAGCTGGAGGGAAAGAGAACACCAGGTAGACCCAGGGAGAAAATATTGGACAGACTTGCAGGGTGGCTGAGGACAGAGAGGGTGGAATGGAAGATGTTCTTGCAGCGACAAGGGATAGATTCATATGGAGGGCCATGATCGCCCTCGCCATGCGGCAGGGCACATGATAATGATGATGAAAAGAGCACATCGCATCCCAGGTGTTCTGAGATCACAACTGGAGATTGCTGTGGATTCAGACAGTATCCTTCTACTGTATTCAATAGGTCATTGTTATAAGCGTCTGAATCATTTGCTATGGTAGTCTTTGTCTTCCAAATTTGTAGTTAGTATGATATATGTTCTCTCTAATTCTTTTCACTGATGGAAGTCCTGTAAGACAATGATATATATTTGACAGTCTTTTCACTGATGGAAGTCCTGTAAGACAGTGTACAGTTTAATACAATCAGCTACAGGTGAGACTCTTCCAAACATTGACTGAAATAGAGGGGCGCTTGAAACTTTCTGGAACTCGTTAGTATACCGTTACAGTCAGTAACCTAATCCCAGGTAAGACTCCCTGTCTTACATAGGAGAAGCGGAGAAGGTCAAGTCAAATTATTGTCAGTACTGAGTGACCAAAACACACACACCCAGAGCGATAAAATCAGTCAGACTAATCCCAGGATGGGCTCTGCTAAACACGGGGACTGAAGTAAAAGGAAAAGGCCAGCTCAGCAAGGTAGACCAGAGGGGAAGGTGAAGTCCAAACATTGTCAGTATTGACGTAGTAAGAAGATCAGTAAACCAGAGATACACAGAGTGAAAAAGTGACTTTCTCTGTCGGACGTAGTTTGTGTCCTGTCTTGTGGCAGCCTGTGGCATGCAGTACTGCAGAGGTCTGGGACAGTACGGACTGCAGGATTTTGTAGAGTTCTCTGAGACTCGCAGACTCTGTTGATTGAGTAAGACTGTAATGTCATCTTTCATATCAGACAAGTGAGATGCCCCATGGGGATGCCTGGATTCTTTCAGTATAAATAATATTCCCACCTTTTCACAATTCTGTACTAGACATTTCCTCTTTTCTGTCACTCTCTTTGTTTCAATTTCTGTTTTGCATGCTCCTTTGTTTTTGTCATCTCTTTGTTTTTGATAATCTCTTCTTATCATTGTGACTTGTCTGTCTTGCTGGTCCATTCACTTGTATGTTTTCCATAAAGCCTTCCATACTTTCTCTTAGGTTTGATGATTGGTACATGTATTACCTGCATTGTTGGGCTTTAAGGAAATGTGATGTGCAGAAACAGTTTTAGGTAATTTTGACCAGTTTTTATATAATTTTAGTATAGTTGCTGTGTTTATACATTTGTGTTCATGTTTGTTTTTAAAAACCCCTGGTGATAAATTGGACGGAATAGTCAACACCAGGGGCATATCCTTAGACTATGTAATTGTTAACGGTTGCATTGATATGTATGTATACATGATTTTCTTCTCCTGCTTTTTTTTTTTTTATGTGAGGTGTTGTGTACGTTTTGAGACGGTTATAGCTCTGATATGGCTCTGCACAGTTGGCTTGGTTTTAACAACAATATCAACAACAACAACAACAATGATGATAATAATAATAATAATAATGATGATAATAATATTACTGCTACTACTACTTACTTCTACTACTACTACTAGTACTACTACTACTAATAATAATAACAACAGTAATACAAAGGCTAGTGAGACCAATATAGCCAGTGAAAATGAACGGTTACCTGTCTAACTTGTAATGTTTTATGCTATGATCAAGCTGTTGTCAAGTTACTGAGTGAGGGACACACTGATAAAGACAGCAGGATTAATCCAGGGTGGGTCCTGACCAATATGGGACTGAAGTAGAGGGAAGGATGGAAACTACTGTTAGTAACTAAAATCAGTAGGGCTGGAAGAACCAGTCCAACAAGGCAGGCATGAGAGGGGTGGGGGGGGGGGATCACTACTACCACAGATACCGAAAGAGAGAGATAAATGACTTGCTGTATGTCATGTGTCTATGTCTATCTCCCTGTGGGCTTGTCACACTCAGTTCTGCAGAGGGCTCAGGATGATTTGAACTACAGATTTACAGACATGGATCAGAACACTACAACTATTGCCGTTTGGAGTTTGTTCAAGAGGGATTCATTACACTCAGTCAATTCCATATTATACATTCCATCCAAATTTGCCAGCTATTATTGGGCGTACACCCCTAACCTGCGCAAAACCCCAATGCGCTGGCAAGGTTTGACATTGGGAAGGAGAAGATATGGACTTGTGAACCACGAAGCTGACACCACCAGAATGATAGTTCTAAACATTAGGATGGGCAGGCTGAGATTGAACTTACGGCATCAGATCTTGAGTCCACAGCTCTATCAAAAAAACAACAACAACAACAACAACACAACAGCAGCACAGCAGCAGCACAACAACAACAACAACAACCACACACCACCACCACCTACCACCACCACCAACCACACCAGCCATTCAACCTACAGATTTCATTGACTCATTGTGGACTTGGAACAGAAATAGAAGTAAAGATTTTGGTAGCTCAGGAGGGCTTGAGATAGATATAAAGTACATATTTGGAAGTAAAGTCTTTGACACATGTGTAATATGTTAACTGCTGCTGTGCTAGCTGGTTATTGGAAATAAGTTTTAGGTCGCTTCCCTCAGTATTCCTTGAGTGATTTTTTTTGTGATCAAAGGCAGTACTGTAGTTTGTGTTGTGTGTGTTGTTGTGTGTGTGTGTGTGTGTGTGTGTGTGTGTGTGTGTGTGTGTGTGTGTGTGTGTGTGTGTGTGTGTGTGTGGTGAGTGTGTGTGTCGTGTGTGTGTGTGTGTGTGTGTGTGTGTGTGTGTGGTGTGTGCTGGTGTGTGGTGTGTGTGTGTGTGTGTGTGTGTGTGTGTGTGTGTGTGTGTGTGTGTGTGTGTGTGGCGTGCGTGCGTGTGTGCGAGTGCGTGTGGTTCTCTGTGTGTATCATATGGCATTACCACATTGCATGAACGCTCTCAACTCTGTATGAGTGTGTGCATGCATGCATGTGCATGAATGCATGCATGCACACAGACATGACAGAGATACTCATGAAACTCACATGGATACATGCGTTTTATGTGTGCATTGTATCACTCAATGTTTTCTCCTTAAATGTTTCATCAGATTCCTGAACAGTAACAACCCCCTTACTCCCAGCCCACCAGACACACAATACAATGAGTATATTATTCAATGGATGAGTAATATTAGCTGTTAGCTAGTTATCTGAATTCATCATTAGGTCACTACCTGCAGTCCCCCTGGGTGATCATTTTAGACCACTCTACGATCAAAAGCTACACTGTGCCAGTGAACATGACATTATCGACAAATGTTGATGATAAAAGACTGACTGACATTTTGATGTGTGACCTGGCCGCATAGATCAATTCTTTATGGGCAACATATGAGAAGGGGCTCTTGAAAGCTAATAGTGACATTCATATTGTGATAGCCATCTGGCATATGTATATATGTCCCTTCAGGCAAGAGTTTCTTTTGGTGTGCCTACTGAGTGGAGGAGTCAAAAGACCAGCAGTGTTGTGAACAAAACCGATAACATTTTACACATGTAGTTGTTTTATTTAAAGTTTGATGCATCATTTTCCAACTAGTATGTTAAACTGTGAAG
>JAPXFY010000031.1:36018722-36031222 GCA_030674185.1 Monoplex corrugatus
TGTGTGTGTTGTGTGTGTGTTTGTATGTATTTGCATGTGTGTGTCGTTATGAGTGTGTGTTTGTGTGTTTATAATTAAAAAAGTGTGTGTGTTTCGTGTTGCTCAAACAGTGTAGTGTGTTCGAACAGTGTGCGTTGTGTTGTTCGAACAGTGTGTGTTGTGTTGTTCAAACTGTGTCACGAGTGTGTGTGTGTGTTGTGTTGTGTTGTTCAAACAGTGTTTGTGTTGTGTTGTTCAAACTGTGTGTGTGGTGTGTGTGTGTGTGTGTGTGTGTGTGTGTGTGTGTGTGTGTATGTGTGTGTGTGTGTGTGTGTGTGTGTGTGTGTGTGTGTGTTGTGTTGTGTTGTTTAGACAGTATGATTGTTGTGTTGTGTTGTTCAGACAGTGTGTATATTGTGTCAAGCAGCGTATGTTGTTGATGTGAAGTGAGGAAAACGGTTGACTGTCACAACAGTGAAAATGGAATGTCCACGTTTTTGGAACTTCCTAAGAAAGTGGTATTCACACGTCATCCTGAAAAAGTGCTGGTTTTCAGCCTTTTGTTGTTGTTGTTGTTGTTGTTGTTGTTGTTGTTGTTGTTGTTGTTGTTTGTCAGTGTGAACTTGACCTTGGCACCATGACTTCCAGACTTGTGACCCCCATATCAACGGCCTACTTCTTTGATCCAAATTTGGTAAAAATCCACCCAGAAACGATTGAGAAAACCCTGCTAACACAGACAGACACAGACAGACACGCGCCTCTTACTGGTCACAGACAGACAGACACAGACAGACATGCACCTCTTACTGGTCACAGACACAGACAGACACGTGCCTCTTACTGGTCAGTATTAACCTTTTGACTCCCGCACCCCGTCCACCAGCATCCTGCATTGTGAACTATGCTAACAAAGCAAAAAAAATGAACCCTTTGAATCCACTATCCTATTTACTGGCTTCCTTCAGGAAGCTGGTAGATAGCCTATAGGGTGAGGGAGTCAAAGGGTTACGTTTTTGCGGTTGGTGGATAGGGTGCGGGAGTCAGAGGGTTGAATTTCTCACCTTTTTCTTCGTTTTGAAGAGAAAAATATGGATTTGCTTTGCAAAACCCAGTCCAGTTTAAGGTGTGTCTGAGTCATGTAGACCTATATGTGTGGCAGGTTGACGGTTCTAAAACCTGTCACTTTGCTATTGCCCCTTGCAGAATTAAAGGGCAGCACGTCTTGCCCTCATTCATTTCTTCCTGACAGGTTTGTTGTAGGTGGTGACATGTACACACAGAAGCATCCCCAGGCAATCGTTTTCTGTCATGTACAAATGGTCTTTATGTTTTTCAAAGTGGAAGTTGTTTTTTTGATTCTGTCATTCTTATGTTTTCTCAGGACTGTGTGTGTGTGTGTGTGTGTGTGTGTGTGTGTGTGTGTGTGTGTGTGTGTGTGTGTGTGTGCATGCAAATAGGAGAGAGAGAGAGAGAGAGAGAGAGAGAGAGAGAGAGAGAGAGAGAGAGAGAGAGAGAGAGAATAAGAATTTATTCAGTAAGGCCAAAGCCCCATTTGAAGGGGTGTGAACAAATTATAAACATTATGCAAACAAAATATAATACATAGTCGTTCTTGGATCATGCATATTTCGAATATTTTGGAATAAAGACAATATATATGGGTCACACAGTCACGCTTCAGTAATACAATAAGAACATATATAAACAGGTCTGACAAACATACATCACTAGCGTTTAACTTCATGGTAAGGCAAACACTCTTCTCACATCAATAGAATTTCACTTCAGAATGAGAGAGAGAGAGAGAGAGAGAGAGAGAGAGAGAGAGAGAGAGAGAGAGTATTTTCCTGTGTGTGCATGATAGAGCTTGGCAGATGGATGGCTTGGTGCTTATGCGCGCGTGTGTTTGTGTGTGTATAGTATAATGTGCATCTTTCGATCTCCCTGTGACACAGCCATTACGTGTTACTTTGTCACCAGCAAATTCTGTTGTTTCGCTGTTTGATCCATGGAGACACACAGCTTCAAGGGCGATCAAAATCACGGGTAGTGTTGAATACGCAGTGCACTTTTGTATTTTCACATTTTTACAGAGCTGTATAGCACGTAGGTAGACCCAGGGAGAGAATGCTGGACTTGCAGAGTGGCTGGGGATGAGGAGGGTGGGGGAGATGCTAGGGGCAACGAGAGATAGAGATGGATGGAGGTCCATGGTCGCCAACCCCATGCGGCAGGGCACCTGATGATGATGATGATGTATAGCACGTAGTAATTATAATGCAACATGGCCAAAGGGAAGTACTGTGCAGGCTGGCTGGTTCGTCTGATCGAGCTGTGAACTCAAGATCTGATGTCTTCAGTTGAATCCCAGACACAACGTTAACCTTTTGACTCCCTCACCCAATCTACCAGCTTTTTAGAAACTGGTGGATAGTTTGAGGAAGTCATAGCCCTTTGAAGGAGTCAAAGGGTTAAGTTTTTCACTTTTGCTTTGCTGTCATGGCTGACAATGCAAGATGCTGGTGGACAGGGTGCGGGAATCAAAGAGTTGAAGACTGGCTTGTTTACTGCCTACCTTAATTCAGAGCTCCAATCATCCTGGTCGTATCAATGTTTCATAATCAAGGGTCCTGTCCCTTTCTGCCCATTTCACGACCTTGGTGGCACATAAGGTTTTGTACAGGCTGAAGATGTCTGTCTGGTCATTGTCGACAGGCTTTGGTGGAGTGCATACGGAAGTGTCAGAATACGACAAACCCTTAAGTAAACTCCCAAATCCAAGCTTATCCAAGGTACAAATGCGTCGTTGTTCTAATTGTGTTCATACTTACTTGACTGAACCTTTCTAATTTGTTGACAGTAGATTTCAGCTATTAATCCTTTGACTCCCGCACCCTACCTACCAACTGCATAAACTTAACCCTTTGACTCCTTCATTGTATAGGGTGAGGGAGTCAAAGGGTTAAAAAATCCCAACCAACCACCCAGTCAACCAACCAACCATCGTATGTTATGTTATTCTTTAAACGTAAGGATAACGGTGAGTATGGTGTTTAACTATTGTCTTTTTTTATTTTATTTTAACCTCGGTGTCGTTTATAACGTGGTGTTAGTCCTGATATGGCTCTATCAGTCGGTTGGGCTATAAGCAATATGAACCTGAACCTGAACCAACCAACCAACCAACCAACCCAACCAACCAACCAACCAACCAACCAACCAAAGAAACAAACAAGAAAACGCGTAGGCCTACAATCAAACAGCACAAATATTTTGAAATAATGTTAGACCTTCAAAAGCCATCATGCAATCCTGCATTGACACCCTTAATACAACTCCTACACAGAACTCCACCCGTGGGTATTTTCAGCTTGCCTTTTAAACGTTGATGAATTGAAGGAGTTTTCGTGCCATTACTTTATCTATAGCTCATTCGGGTGCATACAGTTACTCGTGTTATTGAATTTAAACTCTCCCTGAGTGGGCGACAGTCAATGTGTATGAGCAACCAGTCATAAACACACCCATTGCTAAGTTTGGGTATTCTTTATTCGTAGTATGGGGAGTGATCTTCATGAAGGAACACCCACAATGCTCGATTTGGTTTTCTGTTATGTGTTTATTGTTTATTATTATTATATTTAGTGTTGCCATAGGTTAACTCCGAGAAAACACTACCTTTGTGGGATTCTGTAAGGCAAGTTTAAAAAATTTTGTTTAGGATCATCGCACTCAGGGAGGTTACCTTTATGCTCACCTTTTTTTTCCCGTCCCATTTTCTACGCCATCATAATAGCCATAGAAGCTGGGACAGTTTTTACAATGTGATGATGATGATGTCGATGAGGATGATAATCACGATGCTATGGAGTTCCATTTAGGATTGAGACTGTGCGTGACAGGGCTGTACTCTACGCTCACTATCATAACATATCCTGGCGTCAGTCAGGCCCGAGAGATACAGGCACCGGGGGTGCTGGTCAGAAGATTTGAGCAACACCCTCAGTGAATCATCCGTGAAGTGGATGAGACTCGATTGTGGTCCCAGTCTTTCCAATGAGCCCATAGCACGCCCAGCTCTGGGTAGGGCCGGTTAGAAGGGACTGATGGGGATTTGAACCCACAACCTTCCAGTCGGTAGTCCGTTGCGATAACCACTACACCATGATGACTGGTCTTTAATTAAGGCAGGTTTACATCTTGATTATTTCCCTTCAGATTCATCATAATACACTTCTGATGCATAACGTTGCTTTTCGGGACACCTGTGTTATTAGTATGACAATCATTATTATCATCATTGCTATTTTTATTGTTATTTTTGTTGTTGTTGTTGTTGTGTAACTAGTTCTTACGTTGTCTTAAAAACTCATTTTGACTCACTGCGCTTGACATCTGTCTCACATTTTTGCGGAGCACGGATAATTCAAGCTGTTAGGCGAGCTGACCACGCTCCACTGTTTTTGTTGTGCAGCCTGCGTCTTTGGTGGGTGTTGTGTATGCTGAGTGTTTTCATGTTTCCATAAGCCACCAGCTATTGACATGACTTACAGGATCTTTACGTGCATATCTGATATTTTCATGTGTAGACTCATGAAGGGGAACCAGGAAAAAACAAAAAACAAAAACAAAACAAAACAACAAAAAAACAAAAAAGAATCAGAACGAGTATTTGATACAACCAGACAAGACAGGCGCAAATTTTGGGCCAACTGACATTTGTCAAGCGTGGACGTAAGAGCACAAACGAACAAACACCAAAAGCAAAAATAAAGAGAGAAAGACTGAAACTTCCTTGCTGCTTCGTCCACTGGAAGAAAAGGACTAAGTTTTGTTGTTTGTTCGTTTGTGATCTTACGTCTACGCTTGACAAAGGCCAATTGCCCGAAAATTTGCGTCTGTCTTGTCTGGTTGTATTAAATACGCGTTCTGACTCTTTTTTTTTTTTCGTGTTTTTTTTTCTTCTGGTTCCTGTTTGCTTGAACGCAAGTAGTTTTGGATTTCATGAAGGGCGTTTAAGCACTAGTAAGTCAGCATACACATTGACCTGGATAATCGGAAAATTTTCCACCATTTATTCAGTAGGTAGACTAGACGTGCCCAAGTGGACCAAACCCAGAACCTTCCGATTGGAATTCCCACGAGTTTGTTGTATGTATTAATGCGTGCATGAAGAAGAAAGCAGGCGGGGGGTGGGGGTGGGGTGGTTATGAAGAGGGAAGCCTATTATCTGTGTTAATATTTGTAAGGTAATAGAGGGGTATGAAGGGGAAGCCTATTATCTGTGTTAATATTTGTAAGGTAATAGAGGGGTATGAAGGGGAAGCCTATTATCTGTTAATATTTTTAAGGTAATAGAGGGGTATGAAGGGGAAGCATATCATCTGTGTTAATATTTTCAAGGTAATAGAGGGGTATGAAGGGGAAGCCTATCATCTGTGTTAATATTTTTAAGGTAATAGAGGGGTATGAAGGGGAAGCCTATTATCTGTGTTAATATATTTAAGGTAATAGAGGGGTACCGGGTATGAAGGGGAAGCCTATTATCTATGTTAATATTTTTAAGGTAATAGAGGGGTATGAAGGGGCAGCCTATCATCTGTGTTAATATATTTAAGGTAATAGAGGGGTATGAAGGGAAAGCCTATCATCTGTGTTAATATTTGTAAGGTAATAGAGGGGTATGAAGGGGAAGCCTATTATCTGTGTTAATATTTGTAAGGTAATAGAGGGGTATGAAGGGGAAGCCTATTATCTGTTAATATTTTTAAGGTAATAGAGGGGTATGAAGGGGAAGCATATCATCTGTGTTAATATTTTCAAGGTAATAGAGGGGTATGAAGGGGAAGCCTATCATCTGTGTTAATATTTTTAAGGTAATAGAGGGTATGAAGGGGAAGCCTATTATCTGTGTTAATATATTTAAGGTAATAGAGGGGTACCGGGTATGAAGGGGAAGCCTATTATCTATGTTAATATTTTTAAGGTAATAGAGGGTATGAAGGGGCAGCCTATCATCTGTGTTAATATATTTAAGGTAATAGAGGGGTATGAAGGGAAAGCCTATCATCTGTGTTAATATTTTTATGGTAATAGAGGGGTATGAAGGGAAAGCCTATCATCTGTGTTAATATTTTTAAGGTAATAGAGGGGTATGAAGGGGAAGCCTATCATCTGTGTTAATATTTTCAAGGTAATAGAGGGGTATGAAGGGGAAATCTATCATCTGTGTTAATATTTTCAAGGTAATAGAGGGGTATGAAGGGGAAATCTATCATCTGTGTTAATATTTTCAAGGTAATAGAGGGGTATGAAGGGGAAGCCTATTATCTGTTAATATTTTCAAGGTAATAGAGGGGTATGAAGGGGAAACCTATCATCTGTGTTAATATTTTCAAGGTAATAAGGGGTATGAAGGGAAGCCTATCATCTGTGTTAATATTTTCAAGGTAATAGAGGGGTATGAAGGGGAAGCCTATCATCTGTGTTAATATTTTCAAGGTAATAGAGGGTATGAAGGGGAAGCCTATCATCTGTGTTAATATTTTTAAGGTAATAGAGGGGTATGAAGGGGAAACCTATCATCTGTGTTAATATTTTCAAGGTAATAGAGGGGTATGAAGGGGAAGTCTATCATCTGTGTTAATATTTTTAAGGTAATAGAGGGGTATGAAGGGGAAGCCTATCATCTGTGTTAATATTTTCAAGGTAATAGAGGGGTATGAAGGGAAGCCTATTATCTGTGTTAATATTTTTAAGGTAATAGAGGGGTATGAAGGGGAAACCTATCATCTGTGTTAATATTGTCAAGGTAATAGAGGGGTATGAAGGGAAAGCCTATTATCTGTGTTAATATTTTTAAGGTAATAGAGGGGTATGAAGGGAAGCCTATCATCTGTGTTAATATTTTTTAAGGTTATTGGATAGAGGGAGGGGTGGGAGTTTTGTTTTGTATCTGTATATGTTTTGATTTTTCACATAGGCAGAAAGGTCCAATACCATGTAACTTTCACATAGGCAGAAAGGTCCAATACCAGGTAACTTTCACATAGGCAGAAAGGTCCAATACCAGGTAACTTTCACATAGGCAGAAAGGTCCAATACCATGTAGCTTTCACATAGGCAGTAAGGTCTAACACCATGTAACTTTCACATAGGCAGAAAGGTTCAATACCATGTAGCTTTCACATAGGCAGAAAGGTCCAATACCAGGTAACTTTCACATAGGCAGAAAGGTCCAATACCATGTAACTTTCACATAGGCAGAAAGGTTCAATACCATGTAGCTTTCACATAGGCAGAAAGGTTCAATACCATGTAACGTTCACGTAGGCAGAAAGGTTCAATACCATGTAGCTTTCACATAGGCAGTAAGGTCTAACACCATGTAACTTTCACATAGGCAGAAAGGTTCAATACCATGTAGCTTTCACATAGGCAGAAAGGTCCAATACCATGTAACTTTCACATAGGCAGAAAGGTCCAATACCAGGTAACTTTCACATAGGCAGAAAGGTTCAATACCATGTAGCTTTCACATAGGCAGAAAGGTTTCCAATACCATGTAACTTTCACATAGGCAGAAAGGTCCAATACCATGTAACTTTCACATAGGCAGAAAGGTCCAATACCATGTAGCTTTCACATAGGCAGAAAGGTTCAATACCATGTAACTTTCACATAGGCAGAAAGGTCCAATACCATGTAACTTTCACATAGGCAGAAAGGTCCAATACCATGTAACTTTCACATAGGCAGAAAGGTCCAATACCAGGTAACTTTCACATAGGCAGAAAGGTCCAATACCATGTAGCTTTCACATAGGCAGTAAGGTCTAACACCATGTAACTTTCACATAGGCAGAAAGGTCCAATACCATGTAACTTTCACATAGGCAGTAAGGTCTAATACAATGTAACTTTCACATAGGCAGTAAGGTCTAATACCATGTAACTTTCACATAGGCAGAAAGGTCCAATACCATGTAACTTTCACATAGGCAGAAAGGTCCAATACCATGTAACTTTCACAAAGGCAGAAAGGTCCAATACCATGTAACGTTCACGTAGGCAGAAAGGTCCAATACCATGTAACGTTCACGTAGGCAGAAAGGTCCAATACCATGTAACGTTCACGTAGGCAGAAAGGTCCAATACCATGTAACGTTCACGTAGGCAGAAAGGTTCAATACTATGTAGCTTTCACATAGACAGAAAGGTCCAATACCAGGTAACTTTCACATAGGCAGAAAGGTCCAATACCAGGTAACTTTCACATAGGCAGAAAGGTTCAATACCATGTAGCTTTCACATAGGCAGAAAGGTTCAATACCATGTAGCTTTCACATAGGCAGAAAGGTCCAATACCAGGTAACTTTCACATAGGCAGAAAGGTTCAATACCATGTAACTTTCACATAGGCAGAAAGGTTCAATACCATGTAGCTTTCACATAGGCAGAAAGGTCCAATACCAGGTAACTTTCACATAGGCAGAAAGGTCCAGTACCATGTAACTTTCATATAGGCAGAAAGGTCCAATACCATGTAACGTTCACGTAGGCAGAAAGGTTCAATACCATGTAACTTTCACATAGGCAGAAAGGTCCAATACCAGTAACTTTCACATAGGCAGAAAGGTTCAATACCATGTAACTTTCACATAGGCAGAAAGGTCCAATACCATGTAATGTTCACATAGGCAGAAAGGTCCAATACCATGTAACGTTCACGTAGGCAGAAAGGTTCAATACCATGTAACTTTCACATAGGCAGAAAGGTCCAATACCATGTAGCTTTCACATAGGCAGAAAGGTCCAATACCATGTAGCTTTCACATAGGCAGAAAGGTCCAATACCAGGTAACTTTCACATAGGCAGAAAGTTCCAATACCATGTAACTACCATTGTTGTTGTTGTTGTCTGTTATGTCTGTCTTTTTCTCTTTCTGTTTGTCCGTCTGTCATTCTGTTTCTCCTTGTCCCTTTCAGTTTACCTGTCAGTGACAACCTGTGGAATGTTTAGTCAGAAAGGAAACGATAATCTCTCAGAAAACTGCTCGTGTTGACTCACAGAGACTCGCAGTGAGGCAAAACGTACAGAAGCTGAAGTGGGTTGAAGGCCAGGCACGAAATGAGATGCAACACCATGCAGAAAGATTTCACCATGATATGTAGTTATTCATACAAAATAGTAGGAAGAAACTGTGAATAGAGCCGGACAGCAGAAGGTCCCCAGAGAGGAGAAACCCCCGTCAAGAAAATGTTTCGGCTCTTAACTCCTGACAGTCTAAGAGGGCCGGGCCACATCTAGGTCACGTCCCCTGGATAACCCTCTGTTGTCGCCATTTTCTTTCTTTAAAAATTTTTTTTTTTAATGTGATAATGGATCGTGCCTCCCTGCGAGCAAGGTGGATGAAGCAAACTGGTGTTGGCGATTAAACGGGTGAAAGGTGATGCATTGGGATATTGTGATGAGTCTTTTTAAAGATAGCACAATGTGACACTTCCTTGTTGTCAAGAGTGTTTGACACATGACGAAAGTGAGGATCTGACAGAAGGAAATGATTGTTGTTATATCTCTAGCCCTGTGGTTTGGCGTGGAGGTAGAATTCCTCGCCTGCCAGTCTAACCCTTTGACTCCCTCACCCTATCCACCAACTGCAAAAACTTGACCCTTTGACTCCCGCACCCTGTCCACCAACTGCAAAAACTTAATCCTTTGACTGCCGCATCCTATCCACCAACTGCAAAAATTGAACCCTTTAACTCCCGCACCCTGTCCACCAACTGCAAAAACTTAATCCTTTGACTCCCTCACCCTATCCACTAGCTTCCAACAGGAAGCTGGTGGCTAGGGTGAGGGAGTCAAAGGGTTAAGTTTCCAGGAAGCTGGTGGATAGGGTGAGGGAGTCAAAAGGCTAAGTTTTTGCTTTGCTAGCATGGTTGACAACACAGGATGCTGGTAGACAGGTTATGGGAGTCCAAGGGTTAAACAGACTTGTTCGATCTTTGCTAGTGAAAGTAAGTAGGCCTACGAGTGGCTACCCACCTTTGTGCAGATATCTAACACCGTTCATTGTAAGGGAAGATTAAGCAGCGAAAATGGGATTAGGACCCGCCCTCGAACAGCTGACCTAAGATAAGTGAGGTATCTTGTCACCTCTGTCCCTACAACCCAAGCTAGGGTTATGGTGCTGTCTTTCGTCTATTTAAAAAACTCTGACCAGACAACAAGCAGTGTCTTTCTTTGTTGAATCATCTGTTAGTTAGGTTGTAGTTATTTAAGTTTTGCATGGCCTGTTTTTTGGCACGGCAACGAAGGCACAAATGTAGGATAATTGGCATGGAGTTCCATTTGGATGGAGGGAGCATGAGAGAGAGATAGAAGAGAGAGAGAGACGTAGAATAGAGAGAGAGAGAGAAGAGAGAGAAGAGAGAGGAGAGATGAGAGAGAGAGAGAAGAGAGAGAGAGGAGGAGAGAGAGAGAGAGAGAGAGAGAGAGGAGTCCATTGTAAAATATTGTCCCATAACTCAGAGAGAGAGAGAGAGAGAGAGAGAGAGAGAGAGAGAGAGAGAGAGGAGAGAGAGAGAGGGGTCCATTGTAGAATATTGTTCCATAACTCAGTGGTCATTATGGAAGAAAGGTCGTAGGGACTTTCAATTCTCACCCCCCCCCCCCCCGCACTCTTCCTTGTTGGGATGCCATGGGCTCTTTTAGTATAAAAATTATCCCCACCTTCTGGAAATTCTTTGCTAGACATTTTTTTCTTCTTCTGTCACTCTCTTTGTTTATGCCTTGCTCTTTTCCTTTCTGTCATCTCAGCCTTGATGGTCCATTCACCAGTCACACACTTTCTATTAAGATCGAGAATTGGTTACATGTATTGGCTGCATTTGTGGTTCTGAGCAAACGTGGTGTGCAGAAGCAGTTTTAGGTAATTTAGACAATGTTTTATATTTAGTAATGCACTTCTTTTTCAACCCACCCACCCCACCTCCAATGATAAATTGAGCGGACCAGCCAGAGCCAGGGGCACAGCCTTTGATTATGTGCGCGAATGCATTGATATGTGTACTTAATTTTCTTTTCAATTTATTAGGGTCAACGAGGTGTTGTGCGTGTTTTGAGATGTTTATAGCCCTGCTATGGCTCTGCACAATCCGCTGGACTTTAAACAACAACAACGATCAACAGCAGCAATAATAATAGCAATAAAGTGCCCATTTGTTCCTTGCTGTTTTGCCTTTTTCCTAGTCCTGAAGATTGCCAGTTAAACTACCCATTCAACAACTAGTTGGACAAGAGGCTACATGCACAGTTTTATTTTATCTCATTTGTTTATTTATTTATTTTACATAAGAGGCTTACATTTTTTCTTGTACCCATTCACAACTAGCTGGAGAAGAGGTTACATGCACAAAGTTTTATTCTATCTGATTTGTTTATTTATTTATTTAACATAAGAGGCCAGCTTGTTTCATGTATCCACCCACAACCAGTTGGACAATAGACTACAGACACAGAGTTTTATTCATCTCATTTGTTTGTTTATTTATTTTACTTACGACTCCAACATGTTTCATGTACCCATTCACAACTGGTTCGACAAAAGACCACACGCACAATGTTTCATTCTATCTCATTTGTATATTTAGTTATTGTACTTAAAGAGTCCAGCTTGTTTCATGTATTGTGAAAGTGAATGGAAGGTCTAAACTTGGTTTCAGATAACCGACCGGGCAGGGATTTTTCTCCCCAGCCCCTCCACTTGATCTGAAGTGGTGGTCTGAGGACTGGTTTGTTTTGATGGTACGATAAACCAGGGTCCTTTATGCGAAAGACACACTGGGCGACAGTGAAAATCCCAGGGCAACTAAGGAACTGTCCCTTTGGCAAATTTTTGTATATCAAACTTCACTTTTAGAAGTAGATAGAAATGCACACATACAGACAAACACAAGAAGTACACACATACACACGCGCGCGTGCGCGCACGCACCACACACACATACACACACACAACACACACAAAAATATAGAAATCGCCGCGACACACACACACACACACCACAAACCACCACACACACACACACAAAACACACAAAACACAACACACACCCCACACACACACCATAAGTAGATAAAACAGCACAGACGAACAGACAGACAACAGACAACAACACACACAAAAGAAATACACACACGCGCACGCACCACTCCGCGCGCGCGCGCACACACACACACAATAGAAATACACACACCAACACAAACACACGCACGCACGCACGTGCTTGCACACACACACACAACACAAATAAGTAGACAGAAAACCACACACACACAAACACAAGGGTGGCGCTGTCGTGTGGCGATGTGCTCCCCCCCCCCCCCCCCCCAGGTACAGCAGCCTAAATTTCACATGTTAAATCCAGCGTGACCCCCACTCCTTTAAAAAAAAAAAAAAAAAAAAAAGACGCAAGCTGTCAAAAACAGGCAGAAAATGGTGGTGGACGTAGGTG
>JAPXFY010000031.1:36036222-36038722 GCA_030674185.1 Monoplex corrugatus
CTAACACCCATGACTGTTAACAATACAGACCCCACATCTAACGCCCATGACTGTTAACAATACAGACCCCACATCTAACACCAATGACTGTTAACAATACAGACCCCACATCTAACGCGAATGGCTGTTAACAGAACAAACCTTACATCCAAATATATTGCCAACATCTAACACAAAGCGTACATCTAATATATATTGCGTTTAACAGGACAGAACCTACATCTTACACAAATGGCTGCTAACAGGACAGAAGCTACATCTAGCATTATGGCCAGCTGTTAACAGGACGAAGCTTACGTCCAAATATATTGCCTCCATCTAACACAAATTGCTGTGAACAGGGCAAAGTGTACGTATGACCCAGTGTTGTTAACAGGGCAAAGCGTACATATGACCTAGTGTTGTTAACAGGGCAAAGCGTACATATGACCTAGTGTTGTTAACAGGGCAAAGCGTACATATGATCCAGTGTTGTTAACAGGACAAAGCGTACACACAACCTAGTGTTGTTAACAGGGCAAAGCGTACATATGACCCAGTGTTGTTAACAGGACAAAGCGTACACACAACCTAGTGTTGTTAACAGGGCAAAGCGTACATATGATCCAGTGTTGTTAACAGGACAAAGCGTACACACAACCTAGTGTTGTTAACAGGGCAAAGCGTACATATGACCCAGTGTTGTTAACAGGACAAAGCGTACACACAACCTAGTGTTGTTAACAGGGCAAAGCGTACATATGACCCAGTGTTGTTATCAAGGCAAAGCGTACACACGACCTAGTGTTGTTATCAAGGCAAAGCGTACACACAACCTAGTGTTGTTAACAGGGCAAAGCGTACACACGACCTAGTGTTGTTAACAGGGCAAAGCGTACACACGACCCAGTGTTGTTAACAGGGCAAAGTGTACATATGACCCAGTGTTGTTAACAGGGCAAAGTGTACATATGACCCAGTGTTGTTAACAGGGCAAAGCCACGTCTAACACAGATGGGTGTTAATTAAAAGGACAGAGCGTACGTACGATACAAATGCATGTTTTACAGGCGTGTACATGTGTGTGTAAAGACCACGGGAAAAAAACTACTACTACTATATAAATTGCTCGTGTTCTCAGAACAGTTTTTCCCCTGCACAGTTTGAAACAGCTGGCGATGCGGGAAGTAAAAAGGTTGTCCTGTTTGTTATTGCCAGAAGTAAATCATAGGCAAGGCAGCTAGGTCATCACGTCTAAATGGATGTGTGTATGAACCATGTCTGTTTTGCCTCTCTCCATAGACATGGATAGAGAGACAGGCAACTAGTTGTGTCAAACTCATGTGATGTGATAGCTAGGTCATCACGTCTAAATGGATGTGTGTATGAACCATGTCATGTTTTGCCTTTTTCCATAGACATAGAGAGACAAGCAACTAGTTGTGTCAGAATCCTGTGATGTGGTATTTGGGTCATCACGTCTAAATGGATGTGTGTATGAACCATGTCATGTTTTGCCTCTGTCTATAGACACAGAGAGACAAGCAACTAGTTGTGTCAGAATCCTGTGATGTGGTATTTGGGTCATCACGTCTAAATGGATGTGTGTATGAACCATGTCATGTTTTGCCTCTGTCTATAGACACAGAGAGACAAGCAACTAGTTGTGTCAGACTCCTGTGATGTGATAGCTAGGTCATCACGTCTAAATGGATGTGTGTATGAACCATGTCATGTTTTGCCTCTGTCTATAGACACAGAGAGACAAGCAACTAGTTGTGTCAGAATCCTGTGATGTGGTATTTGGGTCATCACGTCTAAATGGATGTGTGTATGAACCATGTCATGTTTTGCCTCTGTCTATAGACACAGAGAGACAAGCAACTAGTTGTGTCAGACTCCTGTGATGTGGTATTTGGGTCATCATGTCTAAATGGATGTGTGTATGAACCATGTCATGTTTTGCCTCTGTCTATAGACACAGAGAGACAAGCAACTAGTTGTGTCAGACTCCTGTGATGTGATAGCTTCGTAATGTCACAGGGCTTACGAGCAGACAGGACTAGGTAACGTTTTTGTTCCGTTCAGTTAGCTTAATTCAGCTTTATGGCAAATGTCTGCTATTAGAGATATAGAAATTATTCAGCAGCCAACTTACAGATTAGTAGAGAGAAACTGTAGCAAGAAGCTCTATAGCAGGAAATTCTAGGAATAGCCAGACAGCAGAACATCCTCAGAGGAGAAACCCCTCAGGTAAGCATTTCGGCCCTGAACACCTGACACTGTGAGGAGACTGGACCACATCTGGGTCATGACTCCTGCATACCCCTCTGCTGTCGCCATTTAAAAAAAAAAAAAGAAATTAGTCCTCATCTGGGCTCGAATCTGCGTCTCAAGGCCAAGTCACCGTTGTGATAGAAGTCTTAACCACGTAGCTAGCGGACATCGGCAACATACAGCGTAATTTTAGGCCTTATGGAGTTCACTTTTGTTCCTCTATGACCAGATCCAGCCGAACTCT
>JAPXFY010000031.1:36048722-36051222 GCA_030674185.1 Monoplex corrugatus
ACAACAACAACATAACAACTACTTACTACTACTACTAGTACTACTGCTACTACTACTTGAGGCATCTGTGACCCGTTTTAACAAAATGAGTCCTAAGGTGAAAATAACAGATGTTAGGATATTATGATTTTCAAAATGTCCAGATTATTAACTTACTTTTCATATGAAATTTATTATTCTATTTCTAAAAATAAGGAAGTTATGGGTGTTTGAAGTGTGTAACATAGCAAGCAGCCATTTTGAGAAAATCGGGTTTTAAAATTTTCACCACTTCAGTGACGTTTTACCTTAGCAACAGGTATTTGTACTTCACCAATCTTTACCAAATTTTGTACCATGGTAAAACACGTCATGCCACAATAGCACACAAAAATTGGTGTGAAAATATACTGTAATAGTCTTGTTATCTAAGTTTATATATCCCTTTTTCTGACACAAAAAGTATGCCGTTATCTGGTTAAAACGCATTTTAAATGCATTTTCCAATTAAATTATAAAGTGCTGAGTGCATGTACATGTAATTTAAAACTTAAATATTCCATTTTTGACGAAAAGTAAAAATTGACAAAATCGACCAATCACACCTTTTCCGGGCCTCTACGCTTTTCGCTGCCTGCGAGTTAGGACTCATTTCGTGAAAACGGGTCACATTTATTCAGACTTGAACAAAAATCTCTGCTTTTAGATTAAATAGAACAAACCACAAGTATATGCAAAGCCAGGTGAACTGGCGTGGATTCATTAGGAGACGGCCGATTTGTACTACCGAAGATACATATGTCCACTGTTCTGCAAATATCACTGCTTCTACAAACAAGAGCAAACGATAGGTACATACAGTGTCTGGCTTGAGTGTTGTTGATGGTGAAAGGTCAAGGTTGTCCCAGAACCTTGAGGTCGTTGGCGAGTGAGGTGGTTCAGACCTCCACCAACTGCAAAAACTTAATCCTTTGACTCGGGCCCTCACCCTCTCCGTCAGTTTCCTGAGGAAGCTGGTGAAGATGGTGAGAAAGTCAAAGGGTTAAGCTTTTGCTTTGGGAGCATGGTTGATAGTGCAGAGTACTGGTGGACGGGGTGCGGGAGTCAAAGGGTTCGGTGCGGGAGTCAAAGGGATACGTCTTCCTTTTGACAAAAAAAAAGGAATCACTAGAAAGGACATGTCTAAATCCGCTCTGGTTTAAGGTTTGGTAGGTCGTGTTCGTGAAGAAAAGGCTAGCGCTGCCGCTGATTTGGTTCAGTTTTTACGTCGACACCCACCTCAGGTGATATGGCCGACGGGGATAACCATCCCAGGGAAGTAGGGGAAGGGGGACTTATCTAATCCTATACTGACACCACCAGAACAACAACGATGTTTAGATGGGACAGTGAGAAGGCCAGTTTTAATGTAGCGCACCCCAGGATTTTTAGATGGGACAGTGAGAAGGCCAGTTTTAACATAGCGCACCCCGGGATTCTAACCCACAACCATTATCATGTGAATTTGACGCTCAACCAACTGAGCTATTGAGCACGCATGGGACGATAAAAAGGCCAGTTTTAGTATAGCACACCCCGAGATTCTAACCACAACCATTAGCATGTGAATCCGACGCTCAGCCAACTGAGCTACTGAGGCCCGCAGCGGTCCCTGGGAAATGGGGAAAAGGGGGACTTACCTAATCCTATACCGACCGACACCACCTGAACGACAATGATGTTTAGATGGGACAGTGAGAAGGCCAATTTTAATACAACGCACCCCGGGATTCGAGCCCACAACAATTAGCATGTAAATCCGACGCTCACGTAACTGAGCTACTGAGACCCTGCGCCGCGGTCCCGGGGAAATGGAGGAAGTTGGGGGTGGGGGGGGGGACTTATCTAATCCTATACCGACCGACACCACCAGAACAACAGTAATCTTAAGATGGGACAGTGAGAAGCGCCTGATTGATTGATTGATTTGGTTTAGTTTTTACGTCGACACCCACCTCAGGTGATATGGCCGACGGGGATAACCAATCCAGGGAAATGGGGGAAAATTGGGACATATTAATCCTATACTGACACCACCAGAACAACAGTGCTGTTAAGATGGGACAGTGAGAAGGCCAGTTTTAATATAGCGCACCCCGGGATTGGAACCCACAACCATTATCATGTGAATCCGACACTCAACCAACTGAGCAAGTGAGGCCCGCGGCGCGGTCCTGGGGAAATGGGGGAAAGGGGTTTTTACCTAATCCTATACCGACCGACACCACCAGAACAGTAGTGACGTTAACCTTTTGACTCCCTCACCCTATCCACCAGCATCCTCAATTGTCAGCCATAATAGCAAAGCAAAAACTTAACCCTTTCACATCCTCACCCTATTCACCATCTTCCTGCAGGAAGGTGGTGGATAGAATGAGGGAGTGAAAGGGTTAATTTTTTTGCAGCTTATGGACGGGCTGTGGGAGTGAAAGGGTTATTAAGATGGGACAGTGAGAAGGCGCTTGTCTCCGCTCCGGCCTTT
>JAPXFY010000031.1:36063722-36098722 GCA_030674185.1 Monoplex corrugatus
CTTCCATATAGATCTATCATTCGAGGTCGATTGTTGCTGTTCATTTTCGTATTCAGCTAAACGCGTTGAAAACAAAATATTGTAAAAATATCAAGTGTATTTGCGGAGAACAATTCACACTGTTTCACTGTTTATTTTACTGCAAAAAGCTACGTTCTTTTTTACCAAAAATGTTTACACAAGAAAACTATTTTGAAACTCATTTTAAAGAAGTAACTTCAGATCAATCTTTGTCAGTTAAAATTTCAGAATCATTGGTTCACAGTCCTGTTAATGTGTTGCTTTAAATTTATAAAGTTTGTACTTTAGCGTTAAAATTTCCCTTCGCATTGTTAATGTTAATTGTTAGTGTTAAGATCTTGTTCCATTTTTATATTTACCCGCTTACTCATGTCTCATACTCTGTCTCCCCTCTGCCCCCAATCCAACTCGCCCATCTCCCATCCTCCATTTTTCCCCCCCGCCTAATATCACTCATAGTGAACAGACGTTAAATCAAAGAACGAACATTTTCCCACGGACCAGCTAGACATCCACCAACCAACACCCATTCACAGACTATCTAACCTACGCAGCTCGCGCAAAAAACCAGCTCACTAAGCCACTGCCCAGAGTTAATAACAGATCCTTACTTCCCACTTACAGACGAACTGTAAACCAGCTAAGCCTATATCACCTATCAAAATCGGTCCATGTACCGACCAACCAAACCAATCAGTGTCAGCTTTGTGTTTCACAGGACTGGTCTCTTCCTTCCTGACCCATTTCAAGATCTTGCCAGAACAAAGGGTTTGAGGCAGGTTTGAAGGATAATTACTGGCAGATTTGACTGGAGTGCATATGGAACTGCTCCAGCGAGATGAATCCCTTTTAAAATAATCTCTAAACTCTAAACCAACCTGCTAATGGTTGTGGGTTCGAATCCTGGGGTGCGCTACATTAAAACTGGCCTTCTCAAAACTGGCCTTCTCAGTGTCCCATCTTAACATCATGGTTGTTCTGGTGGTGTCGGTATAAGATTAGATAAGTCCCTTCTTCCCCCACTTCCCTGGGATAGTTATCCCCGTCGGCCATATCACCTGAAGTGGGTGTCGACGTAAGAACTGGACTAAATCAATCAGTCAGACTAAACCAGCCTGCCGATCAAACCAACTATCCAACTAATCTATCATTCAACCAACCACCCAGACTAACCACCAGCCAACCGATTGATCCACAAAGTACACCACCCACTTTCGTTCAGGTGGTGTTTGAATCCCTTGTGTGATAAAATGGGCATCTCCGTAGATTATGTGCGCGAATGCATTGATATGTGTACTTAATTATCTTTCCCTTTTTTTCCCCTGTTGAAGTGTTGTGTGTGTGTTGAAATGGTTATAGCCCTCATATGGCTCTACACAGTCAGCTGGGCTTTAAACAGAAAGAATAACTTTCTGATGTATCGATCAGTGAATCATTAACCCATTCACTCCCTCACATTGATGTACTTTTGTTCTGTTTGGCTTACAGGCAGTGAAGACATTGTCAACGGCAGCCTGAAGCTGATCCTGGGTCTGGTATGGCACCTGATTCTGCGATACCAGATCGGCAAGACCAAGTTCCCACCCAAGAAGCTGATGCTGGCTTGGCTCAGGGCTGTCATCCCAGACTGTCACATCAACAACTTCACCTCCGACTGGAACGATGGCGTGGCGTTGAGGTAAGCTGGGATTGGATTATTGTTGGCGTTTGCTATTGATGAATTCGTGGTAAGGAGGGATTGGATTATTGTTTGCGTTTGCTATTGATGAATTCGTGGTAAAGAGGGATTGGATAATTGTTGGTGTTTGGTATTGATGAATTCGTGGTAAGGAGGGATTGAATTATTGTTGGCGTTTGGTATTGATCAATTCGTGGTAAGGAGGGATCGGATTATTGTTGGTGTTTGGTATTGATGAATTGGTGGTAAGGAGGGATTGGATTATTGTGTTTGGTATTGATAAATTCTTGGTAAGGGGGATTGGATTATTGTTGGCGTTTGGTATTGATGAATTTGTGGTAAAGAGGGATTGGATTATTGTTGGCGTTTGGTATTGATGAATTCATGGTAAGGAGGGATTGGCTTATTGTTGGCGTTTGTATTGATGAATTTGTGGTAAAGAGGGAATGGATTATTGTTGGCGTTTGGTATTGATGAATTCGTGGTAAGGAGGGATGGGATTATTGTTGGTGTTTGGTATTGATGAATTCGTGATAAGGAGGGATTGGATTATTGTTGGTGTTTGGTATTCATGAATTCGTGGTTAGGAGGGATCGGATTATTGTTGGTGTTTGGTATTGATGAATTCGTGGTAAGGAGGGATTGGATTATTGTTGGTGTTTGGTATTGATGAATTCGTGGTAAGGAGGGATTGGATTATTGTTGGTGTTTGGTATTGATGAATTCGTGGTAAGGAGGGATTGGATTATTGTTTGCGTTTGGTATTGATGAATTGGTGGTTAGGAGGGATGGGATTATTGTTGGTGTTTGGTATTCATGAATTCGTGGTAAAGAGGGATTGGATTATTGTTGGTGTTTGGTATTGATGAATTCGTGAAAGTTATTGCTTTGATATTAAGTGGCTTGATTCTTACCAGAATACTTTGTTGTTTTTGTTGCTGTTGTTGTTTTTGTTTTGGCGCCTCATCTCCTATATCGCTTGTTCGTTACTATCTATCTATCTGTCTGTCTGTCTGTCTGTCTGTCTGTCTGTCTGTCTCTGTCTCTATCTCTATCTATCTATCTATCTATCTATCTACCTACCTACCTACCTACCTATCTACTATCTATCTATCTACCTACCTACCTATCTGTCTATCTATCTGTCTGTCTACCCATCTACATACCTGTCTATCTATCTGTCTGTCTGTCTATCTCTCTGTCTGTCTGTCTATCTATCTGTCTGTCTGTCTGTATGTCTATCTATCTATCTGTCTGTCTATCTATCTATATGTCTGTCTGTTTGTCTATCTATCTATCTATCTATCTGTCTGTCTGCCTCTGTTTGTGTGTTTGTGTAGACATACATACATATACATACATACATACATACATACATACATACATACATACATACAGGGGAGTGCAAAAGTAGGTATACAGTAAGTATCACATCATTATTATAATGCTTAATTCCGCTCTCGATTAGAGTGTGTGAATACCGACGGCAAGCAGTTTGAGTATCTGAAGGATTAAGGCTGTGCTTGTCATTACATGTATATGCAATATTCATTTGTTTGTATAATGAATGCAATGAGTATTGTACGTGTTTTCTTTTTTCATAACTGTATACCTACTTTTGCACCCCCTGTATACACACACACACACACATATATATATATATATATACATATATATATATATATATATATATGTATGTATATATGTATATATATATATAATATATATATATATATATATGTATGTGTGTGTGTGTGTGTGTGTGTGTGTGTGTGTGTGTGTGTGTGTGTGTGTGTGTGTGTGTGTGTGTGTGTGTGTGTGTGTGTGCTTTCATAAAGCCAAGAATTGATGCCAATGACTTTGTTCACAGTGCCTTGATCGACTACTGCCAGCCAGGACTCTTCCCGGGATGGAGGAGCTTGAGTCGACAAAGGAGGTAAACCGATTGTTTTTCTTATTTCTTTATTCATTTATGTGTTCACTGTTTGAGGACACCCAATCGTAGGTGTCTGACAGGTCTCTAGGGAAATTACTCCCATGCTGCTCATTTTGGCGCTCAGCACACCATCATACCAAATACGCTCTATCAAATTCAATGCCAGGAAGTCTACAGCGGCAAGCAGGTCAAGCCGCTGCAGGGCCACCCGTTAGAAGAGACAGTTTTGTTGCTGGATCACTTTGATGGAGTTGAGTAGCGTGTGTTTTGTTCCGGTACACACTGCCTACTGTATAAACAAAAACCACCCTTAATATAATGACAAAAGATCGTTAGTCAAGGTATAAAACCCCCTTAATAAATGACAAAAGATCGTTAGTCAAGGTATAAAACCCCCTTAATAAAATGACAAAAGATCGTTAGTCAAGGTATAAAACCCCCTTAATAAAATGACAAAAGACGTTAGTCAAGGTATAAAACCCCCTTAATAATAATGACAAAAGATCGTTAGTCAAGGTATAAAACCCCCTTAATAAAATGACAAAAGATCGTTAGTCAAGGTATAAAACCCCCTTAATAAAATGACAAAAGATCGTTAGTCAAGGTATAAAACCCCTTAATAAAATGACAAAAGATCGTTAGTCAAGGTATAAAACCCCCTTAATAAAATGACAAAAGATCGTTAGTCAAGGTATAAAACCCCCTTAATAAAATGACGAAAGATCGTTAGTCAAGGTATAAAACCCCCTTAATAAATGACAAAGATCGTTAGTCAAGTATAAAACCCCCTTAATATAATGACAAAAGATCGTTAGTCAAGTATAAAACCCCCTTAATATAATGACAAAAGATCGTTAGTCAAGGTATAAAACCCCCTTAATATAATGACAAAAGATCGTTAGTCAAGGTATAAAACCCCCTTAATATAATGACGAAAGATCGTTAGTCAAGGTATAAAACCCCCTTAATATAATGACAAAGATCGTTAGTCAAGGTATAAAACCCCTTAATAAAATGACAAAGATCGTTAGTCAAGGTATAAAACCCCCTTAATAAAATGACGAAAGATCGTTAGTCAAGGTATAAAACCCCCTTAATAAAATGACGAAAGATCGTTAGTCAAGGTATAAACCCCTTAATAAAATGACGAAAGATCGTTAGTCAAGGTATAAAACCCCCTTAATAAAATGACGAAAGATCGTTAGTCAAGGTATAAAACCCCTTAATAAAATGACGAAAGATCGTTAGTCAAGGTATAAAACCCCCTTAATAAAATGACGAAAGATCGTTAGTCAAGGTATAAAACCCCCTTAATAAAATGACGAAAGATCGTTAGTCAAGGTGATAAGCCCCCTTGATAAGATTCCCACTATATAAATCTCAACGTAAGGTCCAGACGCTAGACCCCTTGTATTCACTATTACTTCTCGTATCGTTCGTTCCGCTCTTCGTTCGTTCGTTCGTTCGTTCGTTCGTTCGTTCGTTCGTTCGTTTCTTCTTTCTTTCTTTCTTTCTTTTCATCGTTCTTCGTTCGTTCTTCTTCTTCTTTCTTTTTTTTTCTTTCTTTCATTTTCTTTCATTTTCATTCTTATTCTTCTTTCTTTATTTCTTTCTTTCTTTCTTTCATTTTTTCTTCTTCTTCTTTCTTTCTTTCTTTTTTCTTTCTTCTTCTTTCTTCTTCTTTCTTCATTCATTCATTCATTCATTCATTCATTCATTCATTCATTCTTTGTTTGTTTGTTTCTTTCCTTCCTTCCTTCCTTCCTTCCTTCCTTCATTCATTCATTCATTCATTCACTCACTACTCACTCACTCACTCACTCACTCACTCACTCACTCTCTCACTCTTTCTTATTTCTTTCTTTCTTTCTTTCCTTTCCTTTCTTTCCTTTCTTTCTTTCTTTCTTTCTTTCTTTCTTTCCTTCTTTCCTTCTGTCGATCGTGCAAGACAACATCAGATTCTGGCATCGAGTAATTTTTGCAGCTCCGGAGAGGATAGATATGTTTGAACAGCCAGTTTACAGTGTAGAATCAAAAGGAAGGATCGTAGCTTGGACTGGAAAAAGTTTAACTGTATTTATGCACGCATTCGTGTATTATTGTTGTTGTTGTTACTATTATTAGTCAGTGGATTTACTATGTGAAGCTCGGGCTGCTATCCCCTTTGAGAGCGCATCGCCACAGTGCGGCGCCACCCACTTTTTTTTTTACTAAGACTTCAGAAAGGGAAGAAAGTTAATTGGCTTTCAAGGGGAGGGATATGGGAAATCAGCCTATCTCTCCAATATTGTATACCAGGACAGCTGGACGAATGCCCAGCTATTCACGATTTTCAACTGCCGTGGGATCTTTAGCGTGCGCTGTCTTGTATTGTGATTATGAACTGACACAAGTTGTGGGAACGCTGAAACATAACAGTATCGTGGGAAACTGATCTGGTTATGTGATATTTTCAATCTGGCTTTGTGTAGACTGGGCGGGTGGTATCAGTGAGAGAGCTTATTCCCCTCAACCCTCTCCTGTCTTCACCCTCTACCTCCGTCTCTGTCATAAGCTTACAATGAATGCCTTCCCCTTTTCTACTTTCTCTGGCTTACTTTGCTTTGAATGACTTGACTTGCTTCCTTGCATCAGACATTGCTTTTGTTTGCAGGTTTGTGGCAATTTTTGTTATTTGTGTTATTAGAATACCCATGAACTGTGTAGACTTTCTTAGGAAAACTAGACTTTCTTAGAAAACTCAACTTATATGCCTTGATTTGGGCTTAGCCGCCTCACCCTTTACGTCCGTATCTCTGTTTGTCTCTCTCTCTCTTGTCTCTCTCTCTCTTGTCTCTCTCTCTCTGTCTTCTGTCTTCGTCTCTGTCTCTATTTCTGTCTGTCTGTCGCTCTCGCTCATTCTTGCCTCTGTCATCTCTCTCTCATTCTCTCTGTTGCTTTGTCTCTTGTATAGATCTGTCTGTCGCCTTTCTTCCTCTCTATCTCTATTTCTGTCTGTCGCTCTGTCTCGCTTGCTCTTTTTGTCTCTCGCTCTCTCTATATATATATCTCTGTCTTTCTTTCTTTCTTCCTCTCTCTCTCCCCCCTCTCTCTCCCCTCTCTCTGTCTGTTTCTCTGTCTGTCTCTCTGTCTGTCTCTCTGTCACTCTGTCTGTCATTTTTTCTCTCTTTCTCGCCCTCTCTCTTTCTCTCTCTCTGTGTCTCTCTCGCTGTCTGTCTGTCTCTGTCTCTGTCTGTCTGTCTCTCTGTCTCTGTCTCGCTCTCTCGCTCTGTTTTGCGGAAATTGAAACCGAATCACTGGACTCTGGCTTACACACGCCTTACTCCATTTCTCCACCCTTTCTGTCTGAGTGATAAATTGAACGGCTGCACCAAGACCCTGACACCCTATCCTCTGTCCCTTTGGGAGTGAATGGTACATACGTGCTCTGAAGAAACCTGAGAAATGCTGGGTAACTGTCCCCCACCCGTTGCATTCCACGGGTGTCGGGATGAAAATAAGAATTCTGCTAAAAATACGTCCCCCGCCCTCATGTGTTGTTCTCAGATATCTGGCACCCATATGTGTGTTGTTTTGTTTGTGGTGGTATTTATGATCCGTCTGTATGGTTAAAAAGACACAACACATTACAGATAGTGAATGGTTGTGAAGTTTGAGTGTTGTGAAGTTTGAGTAATTCTTCCTGGTCGGGCCCCTTCTCTTTCCATACGTCGTGAAATGAAGGAATTTGCTTTGATATCACCTGCCTGTGCCTGTTTTGTACGTTTTGTATGAAAAGGTTGATCTCTTCTTGTGTTTGTGAAAGAACTTGGAAGGTGTTAGGTTGTAGTTGTGAAGTTACGTTAGTTCTGCATTGTCACCATTGTCTTCTGTTCGTAGTTGTGAAGATACGTTAGTTCTCCACTGTCACCATTGTCTTCTGGTTGTAGTTGTGAAGATACGTTAGTTCTCCACTGTCACCATTGTCTTCTGGTTGTAGTTGTGACGTTATGTTAGTTCTCCACTGTCACCATTGTCTTCTGGTTGTAATTGTGAAGTTATGTTAGTTCTCCACTGTCACCATTGTCTTCTGGTTGTAGTTGTGAAGATACGTTAGTTCTCCACTGTCACCATTGTCTTCTGGTTGTAGTTGTGACGTTATGTTAGTTCTCCACTGTCACCATTGTCTTCTGGTTGTAGTTGTGACGTTATGTTAGTTCTCCACTGTCACCATTGTCTTCTGGTTGTAATTGTGAAGTTATGTTAGTTCTCCACTGTCACCATTGTCTTCTGTTCGTAGTTGTGTTGTCACCATTGTCTTCTGGTTGTAGCTGTGAAGTTATGTTAGTTCTCCATTGTCACCATTGTCTTCTGGTTGTAGCTGTGAAGTTATGTTAGTTCTCCACTGTCACCATTGTCTTCTGGTTGTAGCTGTGAAGTTATGTTGGTTCTCCATTGTCACCATTGTCTTCTGGTTGTAGCTGTGAAGTTATGTTAGTTCTCCACTGTCACCATTGTCTTCTGGTTGTAGTTGTGACGTTATGTTAGTTCTCCATTGTCACCATTGTCTTCTGGTTGTAGTTGTGACGTTACGTTAGTTCTCCATTGTCACCATTGTCTTCTGGTTGTAGTTGTGACGTTACGTTAGTTCTCCATTGTCACCATTGTCTTCTGGTTGTAGTTGTGAAGTTATGTTAGTTCTCCACTGTCACCATTGTCTTCTGGTTGTAGTTGTGACGTTACGTTAGTTCTCCACTGTCACCATTGTCTTCTGGTTGTAGTTGTGAAGTTATGTTAGTTCTCCACTGTCACCATTGTCTTCTGGTTGTAGTTGTGAAGTTATGTTAGTTCTCCACTGTCACCATTGTCTTCTGGTTGTAGTTGTGACGTTACGTTAGTTCTCCACTGTCACCATTGTCTTCTGGTTGTAGTTGTGAAGTTATGTTAGTTCTCCACTGTCACCATTGTCTTCTGGTTGTAGCTGTGAAGATACGTTAGTTCTCCACTGTCACCATTGTCTTCTGGTTATAGTTGTGAAGTTATGTTAGTTCTCCACTGTCACCATTGTCTTCTGGTTGTAGCTGTGAAGTTACATTGGTTCTCCACTGTCACCATTGTCTTCTGGTTGTAGTTGTGAAGTTATGTTAGTTCTCCACTGTCACCATTGTCTTCTGGTTGTAGTTGTGAAGATACATTGGTTCTCCACTGTCACCATTGTCTTCTGGTTGTAGTTGTGAAGTTATGTTAGTTCTCCACTGTCACCATTGTCTTCTGGTTGTAGTTGTGACGTTATGTTAGTTCTCCACTGTCACCATTGTCTTCTGGTTGTAGTTGTGAAGTTATGTTAGTTCTCCACTGTCACCATTGTCTTCTGGTTGTAGTTGTGAAGTTATGTTAGTTCTCCACTGTCACCATTGTCTTCTGGTTGTAGTTGTGAAGTTATGTTAGTTCTCCACTGTCACCATTGTCTTCTGGTTGTAGTTGTGAAGATACATTGGTTCTCCACTGTCACCATTGTCTTCTGGTTGTAGTTGTGAAGTTATGTTAGTTCTCCACTGTCACCATTGTCTTCTGGTTGTAGTTGTGAAGTTACGTTAGTTCTCCACTGTCACCATTGTCTTCTGTTTGTAGTTGTGAAGTTACGTTAGTTCTCCACTGTCACCATTGTCTTCTGTTTGTAGTTGTGAAGTTACGTTAGTTCTCCACTGTCACCATTGTCTTCTGTTTGTAGTTGTGAAGTTACGTTAGTTCTCCACTGTCACCATTGTCTTCTGTTTGTAGTTGTGACGTTACGTTAGTTCTCCACTGTCACCATTGTCTTCTGGTTGTAGTTGTGACGTTATGTTAGTTCTCCACTGTCACCATTGTCTTCTGGTTGTAGTTGTGACGTTATGTTAGTTCTCCACTGTCACCATTGTCTTCTGGTTGTAGTTGTGAAGTTATGTTAGTTCTCCACTGTCACCATTGTCTTCTGTTTGTAGTTGTGACGTTATGTTAGTTCTCCACTGTCACCATTGTCTTCTGGTTGTAGCTGTGAAGTTATGTTAGTTCTCCACTGTCACCATTGTCTTCTGGTTGTAGTTGTGAAGTTATGTTAGTTCGCCACTGTCACCATTATCTTCTGGTTGTAGTTGTGAAGATACGTTGGTTCTCCACTGTCACCATTGTCTTCTGTTCGTAGTTGTGAAGATACGTTAGTTCGCCATTGTCACCATTGTCTTCTGTTTGTAGTTGTGAAGTTATGTTAGTTCTCCACTGTCACCATTGTCTTCTGGTTGTAGCTGTGAAGTTATGTTAGTTCTCCACTGTCACCATTGTCTTCTGGTTGTAGCTGTGAAGTTATGTTAGTTCTCCACTGTCACCATTGTCTTCTGGTTGTAGCTGTGAAGTTATGTTAGTTCTCCACTGTCACCATTGTCTTCTGGTTGTAGCTGTGAAGTTATGTTAGTTCTCCACTGTCACCATTGCCTTCTGATTGTAGTGAATTTACGTTAGTTCGCCACTGTCACCATTATCTTAGTTCTCCACTGTCACCATTGCCTTAGTTCTTCACTGTCACCATTGTCGTCCCTCGTTTATCTTAAACAAAAGACAAGGACTGTAGCCAGATATTTAACGCCCCTCTATCTTCGGTAGATTTCCCACAACTGTCTCTAATCTAGTTTGTATGGAAAGAATTGCGAGGGTAAGTGGGTGGGGTATATGACGACAAATTTTGAAGTTTTTGGTAACCCTGTCCACCCTGTTCTTCCTATGTATATCATGAAATGAAGGGCTGCCCAAATGCTTCCCATCCATATATCGTTCTTGTTCCTTAGGTATGGTATGATGTGTGTTTTAAGAGGAAACTTGACAGATACTGGGTGACGGTGTAAAGATATGTTAATCCTCCTTCTCCCACCCTTCCTTGGATCGTGTCTCGTGAAATGAAGGACTGTGCTCCAGGATCTTCACACATATCTTACTGATTCTGTTTGTAACATGATGGTGCCAGCCCCCGTGGGGATGCAGGGGGCTCTTTTAGTATAAATAGTATCCCCACCTTCTGGAAATTCTGTGCTGAAATTTCCTCTCTTCTGTCACTCTCTTTGTTTTTTGCTTCCTCCTTTGCTTTCTGTCATTTCTTCCTATCATTTTCTGCCTTGCTGGTCCATTCATCTGTATGTGTTCGATAAAGTCTTACATACTTTCTCATAGGATTGATAATTGGGTACATGTATTTAAGTGCACTTTTAGCTCTAGGGAAATGAGATATGCGGAAGCAATTTTAGGTAATTTAGGCCTGTTTTTATACATGTTTTAGTGTCCTTAATTGTGTTTAAATTTATATTCAGGGTATGTTTTTTTTAATCCCTTGTGTGATAAATTGGACGGAATGGTCAACGTCAAGGGCATTTTCTTAGATTATGTGCGCAAATGCATTGATATGTGTACTTAATTTTCTTTTCTTCTTTTCCTTGAAGTAGTATGTTTTGAAACAGTCATAGCCTTGATATAGCTGTATGCACTCGGCTGGGATTTAAACAAAAAATAACAGTAAATAACGGTGATGATGCCGACGAGTAACGGATTTCAGATATGATTGGGTGGTTGCTTAGTTTGGTAAACCAGTCCCGGCCCTTTCTTTCCATATATATCATGAAATGAAAGACTCGACCGTGATACCTCTCACCCATATCTGTCTCGTTTTGTTTGCACTGTATGAATGAACTGCATGTTTTGTAAGATGGTAAGTAGCTGTAAAGTTGACGTCTCCCTCACTGTCTACTTTACACTCCCACCCATGTTTGTCTCGTTCTCTATCTATGATAGAATGATCTTGTGTGTGTGTGTGTGTGTGTGTGTGTGTGTTGTGGTGTGTTGTGTGGTGAGTGGGTGTGGTGTGTGTGTGTGGTGTGTGAGAGAGACAGACAGAAGCCCACCGACCGACAGACAGACAGATAGACGGAGAGGAGAGAGAGAGAAAACACTTAACAAATACTGGGTAACTGTGCAGTTAGAATTTACTCCATTCCTCCCAACCACTCCTTTTTCTTGTACATCGTGAAACGAAAAACTCACACAAGTATTTCCCACCTGTATTTCTCTTGTTATGTTTGCGTGGTATGAATGGTGTCTTTGTCTTAAGGAGAAAACGTGACAGAAGGATATTGCTGTACATTTTTCCCTTTACAAATTTCTTTTCATTTATTTTTAACAAGATACAAAGACAAACAATATTAGCAAAGCAGAATATTTTGTATCAAAGATTTAAAATTCAAAACAACTCGCAAGACTTCAATTTTTTTCAATAAAGGGTCTATGTGCATGAAGTACGGTCACAGTCAACAATGTGTAAGATAGGTACATATATATATATATACACAGGTAGATCATAGAGGAGGCATGTATATTATGTCATGAATAAACAGTGTCATGTCAAACTTCATCTGAAACTAGGGACGAATACAATCGTCATTTTTTGTTTTGTTTGTTTTGCTCAGTTTTGGATTATATATTTCTGTCAAGTATTTTGTCGTAAGATATCTTGTAAAAGAGACGACGGTAAGATTTGTTTTTGCAAGTTTGCTTTTGTAAATACTTTTTTTTTTTTTTATAGAAGGATTATTAAATCAAAATGATGTGTAGTGTTGCCATGAAAGGAAGCTCTGTACTCAAATATCTCCCACTTATGTCTAGTCTCATTCTGTTTGTATGGAATGATGAATGAATGGTGCGTGTTGTGTTGTGTTTCTGCGTGTTGTTGTGTGTCTGTTGTGTGTGTGTGTGTGTTTGAGTTGTTTGTTGTGTGTTGAGTGGGTGGTTTTGTGGTGTGTGGAATGGTGGTGTGTGTGTGCTTGTTGAAAGGAAACTTAATGGACACAAAGTTACAGTAAACTAGTCCTTTCCGCTCCCCTCTTGCCATGCACGCATGAAGTGAAACACCCTGGCCAAATATTGCCCACCCGTATCTGTCTTGTTTTGTTTGAATGATCTATGTGTATTCATGACACTCCTGGGAGATAACTGGACAGCCGGGAAGTTCTCTAACCCTCTTCCACGCAGTTCCTTACTGGTTTGTCACGAAATGAAGGACCTTCCCAAAACTCTCCACACCCATATACTATGTGTTCTTTGTTTTGACCCTTCGACTCCCGCACCCTTTCCACCAGCATCCTGCATTGTCCATCATGCTAGCAGAACTTTTCGGCCAGCTGGCCTTTGTCAAGCGAATGTAAGATCACAAACAAACAAACAAACAAACACCAAATACAAAACTTAGGAGAAAAAGACTGAAACTTCCTGCAGCTTCGTCCAGTAGGAGAAGCGGACTAAGCTGGAGAAGCTGGTGGATAGGGTGAGGGAGTCAGAGAGTTAAGTTTTTGCAGTTGGTTGATAGGGTGCGGGAGTCATAGGGTTAATTTCTCTCGTTCTCTGTCAGTTAATGGCCAGTGAGAGAGATACGGGAGGTTATGAGAATTTATTGACCCTGCCCCGCCCTGCTCTTTATGTACATTGTTTTTCATGTTTTTGTTATGTTTATGGTTTTTGTTATGCTTGTGTTGTGACCTTGATATTTGTGTCTAAGTACGGTGTGATGTTTGTTCACATTTCTTATGGTAGATGTTTGTATGGTTCTTGTTTTGTTTTTTATTTGTGCTGCTGTACATGGAATCACGATTTATTATCTAATCTGAAGGACTAACATCCAGATCACTGCTCTTTTTACTGCAAGGAAGGATGTCGCGGTTTAAAAGTCTGTCCAGCCTGTGATTCGAACCCGGACGTCGAACTGTCCTCGTTTCCCTAAAAGGTATGTTTTAAATATTCATTTTATTTTAATGTTCTGTTGTTTTGTTTGTTGTTGTTGTTGTTTTTTTGGTTTTTTTGGGAGGGGGTTCACCTGTCCTCTGCACCACTGCTGTGTTGTTATCTCCACGGCGCTGTTTCAGCTCTCCAACACATCTCCAGACCCACCGAAACTAAAAGTCAACATGAGAGTAGGGCATGAAGGACCACAGAATCTGGGACAGTTTTTTCACAGTGCCATGGTGATGAGTTTGGAGTTTGTTCAAGGGGGATTCATTGCACCCGGAAATCTCCATATACGCTCCACCCAAATATGCCAGCAAATGTCTGACAGATTTCCAAGCCTGCGCAAAACCCTATGCGCTGGCACGGTTTTGAAATGGAGGTGGGGGGGGGGGGGGAGGAGAAGGGACCGATGAGTCATTTAATCTGACGCAACCAAAATTATGGAAACTTTAAGATCGGCATTTTTTTTTAATGTTGCGGGCTGGGATTGAACGGAAGATATCGGATCTGAGTCCATGGCTCTGGCATCTAGCCCGCGTTATGAGAATAGGGTTTGTTGTAATCATGAATGCCATTTCGGATTGAGACATGGCATGGCTGTACTGCACGCTAACTTCATAATATCAATAGACCCTGACGCCAACAGCTGTATCGGTCATGAAATTTGAACGTGCGGCTATCTGGAGCTGCCTACACAACGGAAATAAGCTCTGATTGGCTGTGTCATTTCTGGCCGCCATAGTGATTTGTTCGTCTGCTGTTACCACTTTGTGTACCACATGTAGGATAACTCTACTGAGACTGCTTCTTAGCGTATTGAACAGCGCATATCGGTGCATTTAAGATCTTCTTTTCTTACTTGAGCCGTTGATGCCATTTATATTGCTTTGAGCTGTTTTCATTATTATATAGTGTCTGTTGAAGTGAAGAAAACTGGGAAGTGAGCATTCTGTCCGTTGTCATTGACTTAACTGAGAATGTGTACTTCAAAAGTATAAGTCTTGGAGCGGTGAAGAAAGGGTGAATGAAGAAACTGTCCGTACAGAGCCAGATGAAACAAAGGGCGGCGGCATCCTCTGTAGAGCCAATCAGAGCCTGGTGTAGGCAGCTCCAGATAGTTATGAAATCTGAACAGCACACTCAGTGGCCCATCAGTTAAAGACTCGACTGTTTGGTCCCTGCCTTTGCAGCAAGCCCATAGCTTACTCTGCTCTGGCTACCTAGGATCCGGTCATGGTCACAAAAATCCCACCATAGTTTTATGTATTTATTTATTTAGTTTACTGATTGGAAGTTCAAACCCATGACCTCCCAGCAAGTAGTCTGCCATTGGGCTAACTCTTTTGTCACGGTTACTGGTTTCCTCAAATGGGAAATGTAACTGCTAGTCCACCGCACCACACCGCACCACACCGCACCGCACCACACCACGCCACGCCACGCCACGCCACGCCACACCACACCACACCACACCACACCACCACATAATTACATCAATGTTCGTTATATATGTATGACGCTCTGCATGTCTGTATTGTAAATGTATAATGCGCTGTGAGTCTGAATTAATTTGGAAAAAAGTGCTTTACAAATATTTATTATTAGTGTTGTTGTGATAATAATGATAATGATAATATTGATAACACCACCAACAACAAGAATTGTAATAATAATGATTGTAATTATTATTATCATTATCTTCTTTGTTGTTATTGTTGTTGTTTCTGTTAATTCTATCGAAGAACTCCATCCCGATACCTTAAGCGCACTTCTGATTTGCTTGTTCTGTTTTGTGTTAATCAATGTGTTAATCAAATGAGACCCCCCGTGGGGATGCCGGGGGCTCTTTCAGTATAAATAGTATCCCCACCTTCTGAAAAGTCTGTGCTCGAAATTTCCTCTTTTCTGTCACTCTCTTTGTTTCTGCCTTGTTCCTTTGCTTTCTGTCATTTCTACCTATCATTATCTACCTTGCTGGTCCATTCACTTTTTCTTAGGATTGATAATTAGGTACATGTATTAAATGCATTTTTGACTCTAGGGAGGTGAGATATGCGGAAGCAATTTTAGGTAATTTATGCCTGTTTTTATACATGTTTTGGTGTCCTTAGGTATGCTTATATGTGTATTCAGGTGTGTTTTTTAAATTCCCTGTGCGATAAATTGGACGGAGTGGTTAGCGCCAGGAGCATGTCCTTAGATTATGTGCGCGAATGCATTGATATGTTTACTTAATTTTCTTTTGTTTTTTTTTCCTGTTGAAGTTTTGTATGTTTTGAAGCGGTTATAACCCTGATATGGCTCTACGCAGTCGGCTGGGCTTTAAACAACAATAGCAATCAGATGAGAACCAGAAAAATCAAAATAGAATCAGATCAAGTGTTTGATATAACAAAACGAGACGGGCACAAAATTGTTAGCCAATTGGCCTTTTTTCAAGCGTACACACACAAAAACAAAACAAAACAAAAATACAAACAAACAAAAAAGTTTGTTGGGAGGGGGGGGGGGGGGGGGGAGGACGGAACAGCAAAACCTCTCTTATGTTTCGTCAAGCGGGAGAAAAAAAAACATGACTCACCTATTCATGTGTCAGACAAACTTGGAAGGTTTTAATGCATTAACGTTTGGGTGTTCCTATCTTACCCACAGACATGTGCACAAACGGATGGAAAAGTACAAAATACGAGTGAGGTAGACATTCGTTACCCACCCACCTTCTCACACACACGCACACATACACACATATACATGCGTGCATGTGCAAGCACGCCCATGCATGAGTACATTCATGTACACACTCACACAGAGAAAGGGAAAAAGAACAAGAATAAGTCTGAGAATGTATTACGAGCAGTGTATTGGCCTATGTTTTCTTGTTTTATTTGTTGTTGTTGTTGTTTTTTTTACTCAGTAATAAGTCTGAGAATGTATTACGAGCAGTGTATTGGCCTATGTTTTCTTATTTTATTTGTTGTTGTTGTTGTTGTTTTTTTTACTCAGTCCTTGCCAGAGAGGGTCTAGACTGTACATAGACTACACATTGATCAACGTGATCAACGTCAGTATTTCAACAATGCAGCCATTTGATGTCAGTAAAATTAAAGTTCAAAGAATTAAACAGTAATGTTCGAAGAATTAGATTAATATACATTCTCATACATTCTAGGAAAAGGTTAATGATTGATCTGATAGTTAGATAGTAGAAGAAGAATATTACTTCACAAAAATCAGGGAGAAGCATGAATACATACACAAGCATTTTTGTTTGCAAGCGTGCACACTCATGCACGCATGTGCATATGCACTTTCGTGCACATACCTATTTACCTTGGTGTGGGTGAAGAGTAGGAACTGAGTGATTATGAGAAACCGGAGAGCCATTGTTTTGTTATAGATGCCCCTGTCCCTCCGTTTCTTAAGGCATTTTGTAATTTATACAGTCATCTCCTCTTTCCAACCCTATTGACCTTCCATACTCTCTTTCCCCTTCTTTTGTCTTCGGTTCAGGTTAATGACCCATGTTAGTTACTGATACTCCTTTCTGATTAAGCCTTGGATGGCTTAGAGATAGTTACTTCCTGCCGTCGTGACTTCATACATTTGACTTTGGCTCTGGAGAAAAACTTTGTGTGTGATCTCTCGTTCACCCAGCTGTGACTAGGTGCGTGAGCCAGCTGAAGGTCAGGAAAGGTAAAGCACCAAGGGAGAGGAGATGGGCACCGCCCTTATAATCCTGTTCCGAAGAAGAGGTTTCTGTCTTCCCATTCCTTACGACATTGGGGTTATGGTACAACCTTTACTTTACAAGTTGATTAACCAGGTTGCTGCTGACGTACATAACTGATTAAAGTGACGGTGTTTTCATGTTTTGAACTACTGAGAGCAAGGTATAATGTTTATATCATCCATTTATGATATTTCAGCCACACAGCACATTCAGAGGCTCAGCTGGTAAAGCTGATCAGATGTCTAGAGTTTGATTCCATTTCTTCATGGGTCATGATTGCTATCATGTGAGATGAGGTCATTGACTCTCAGATAGTTTGGAAAGTATACCAGTCTGCAGTAAAAAAACGCTTATTCGTTCCTCCCCTCCCCTCCCAATCATTCTGGTATTAACAGGTTGTGTTTTTGGTACAAAAGTAGCCTTGTTGTTAAGGTTTGGTCCGACATGTTGGGTTTCTATCATGATATTACAACTGTTGTTAGGGCACAGTCCGACATGACGTTACACCTGATGTTAGGGCACAGTCCGACATGACGTTACACCTTTTGTTAGGGCATGATCCGACAGTTGGTTTCCACCATGACGTTATACCTGTTGTCAGGGCAAGGTCCGAAAGGACGTTACGCCTGTTGTTAGGGCACTGTCTGTACAGGTTGGATTCCTACCATGACGTTATACCTGTTGTCAGGGCACGGTCCAAAAGGACGTTACGCCTGTTGTTAGGGCACTGTCTGTACAGGTTGGATTCCTACCATGACGTTATACGTGTTGTCAGGGCACGGTCCAAAAGGACGTTACGCCTGTTGTTAGGGCACTGTCTGTACAGGTTGGATTCCTACCATGACGTTAACTGCAACATATGCAGCACCAAGTCAGTGACAGAGCACTGTACCACTGGAGGTCCGGCCGCCAAGATCCAAGGAGTGATTCTATCCTGTGCGATGACACTTTCACTTTAATCGGTCTGAAGTACAGGTTCCTGTAGCTGCTTCCAATCCCCTCTGTGGGATGCCGGGGCCTCTTTCATTATAAACAGTATCCCCACCTTTTGGAAATTCTGTGCTAGGAATTTCTTTTTTTCTGTCACTCTATTTCTGCCTTGTTCCTTTGCTTTCTGTCATTTTTTCAGATCATTTTCTGCCTTGCTGGTCCATTCACCTGTATGTGTTCGATATACTCTTTTTCTTAGGATTGATAATTGGTTGCATGTAGCAAGTGCGTTTTTGCTCTAGGGAAATGAGATATATGAAAGCAGTGTTTGGTACTTTAGGCCTGTTTTTGTATATGCTTTAGTGTCTTTAGTTGTGTTTAAATTTGTATTCAGGTATGTTTTTAAATCCCCAGTGCGATAAATTCGACGGAGTGCTCACTGCCAGGGGCATCTCCTTTCATTATGTGCGCGAATGCATTGACATGTGTACTTAATTTTCTTTTCTTCTTTGTCATGTTGCAAGTCTTGTGTACGTTTTGAATCGGTTATAGCCCTGATAAGGCTCTTTGCATCGGCTGGGCTTTAAACAAAAGTAACAGATGTAAACTGCTTCCAAGACAGTTGCACGGGCCCAGTAGCTCGGTTGAGCGTCGTATTCACATGCTAATGGTTGTGTGTTGGAATCCCGGGGTGCGCTACATTAAAACTGGTCTCACTGTCCCATCTTAACATCATGGTTGTTCTGGTGGTGTCAGTATAGGATTAGGTAAGTCACCCTTACGCTACTTCTCTGGGATGGTTATCCCCGTCAGCCATATCATTTGGGGGTGGGTATCGACGTAAAAACTGAACCAGATCAATCAATCGAGACAGTTGCTTGAAGTCTTCCTTGATATCCCGGGTGAAGTGACCGTTGTTTGACAGTAATGGAATCAAGGTTGTATGTAAGATTGTTTTCAAGACTGGCTGTTGACAGGGTTTCATTCAGGTTTAAGATGCCATGCAGTTTATTCCCAACAGTTTGACGAAAAGAGTGGTGAAGAACTGTCCGATTATGTGTACAGACCTTGTAAAACCTAGTCACAACAGGAAAGCTGGAGGGAAAGAGAACACCAGATAGACCCGGGGAGAAAATAGTGGACAGACTTGAAGAGTGGTTGAGGATGGTGGACGTGCTTGCAGCGACAAGGGATAGATTCGTATGGAGGGCCATGATCGCCGACGCCATGCGGCTGTGCACATGATGGTGATGATGATCCTCTGGAACAAATCACAGTTCCAGTCTTGACCGCAGAGAGCAGTGTGTGTATAATAGTTCATTTCAGCCACATGAGGCAAGTTGTATACATTTGTATATGTTTTTGTATACATTTGTATTTTTTGTTTTGTTTTTTGTTTTTGTTGTTGTTATTGCTGTAATTTCATCCAGTGAATGTAAATTGTGGCAGGGGTTTAAATGCATCTGCACGAACTGCATTAGCTGAGATGCATGATATGACAGGTCTTTCACGCTAAAACCCTTTATGTATAGAATAAAGAGTTAGGCCTTTTGCAGAGGAGAAACACTGGAATGAATAACACACCCCCTGGTCTCCTTAGGGTAAGTTGCTCAATACCTTTAGAAATGTAGAGAGAGAAAACAACAGTCACTATTGTGACATTGCATGCAGAAATTTGAAAAGGTAAAAAAAACAAAAAAACACTCACATTCACATTTACCTATTAATCGCTCGCACACGCAAGTAATGGCATAACACCCACACACACACCATAACACAAACACAAAACACAAACACACACGCAGGTAGACTCTCACACACGCAGGCACACTCTCTCTCTCACATACGTACGCACGCATGCGCGCGGTCGTGCGCGCGCGCACACACACACACACACATACGCACATGCACATCACACACACATACGCAGGGACGTGCACACACTTACACACACGCACGCATACAAACACATACACGTGCACACACACGTATACACACACACACACTTACACACACACACACACACACACACACACCACACACACACACACACACACACACACACACACACACACACACACACACACACACACACTGTTTCTTTCCATCTTAGATGAATGATGCATGCACACGTAAACATACTTGCTCTTCTATCCGGCGTCTTCAAATCTCCTCTCCTTACCCTGGCGTCTTTTTAAAACAAACTTTTATAAACTGGCATTTACATGCATATGTGGGTATGCAGACATGCACACATGCACATGATCATGCACGCTGTTTGTTTTGAAAAATATTTCGAAAACCTATACAGACTAGAAGTTATTTAAACTGTCATATTCATAAACGTATACACACTAGAAGTTTTTTTTAAACTGTCACATCCAGTTTTGATCACTGAAGAATAATTTGATAAATAGATTCCAGTATAACTGTGGAGAAATAAGTTTTCGTATTTGACTTTGAAAAAGTAAGGTAAAGATTGTCCCAGTCTTCTTCCTCTTCTTTCATTTGCCTTCTGCACGGTCCAGCCACATCTTTGAACGATTGTGGACGTTTTTGTCCAGTTCCCACCAGCTGCCATGGAGTTTGGTGGTCAGAGGAGTTGTATTCAGTCGTGTCTTCTGAAGCTTCAGTTGATAGAGGTGACCTCAGTGCAGTTTGTGTTCAGATGGCTGGTCCTTTGGCCACAGGAACAGGTTGGTGAAAGCGTCAGTTTGAAGTGCAGTTCATATGGGTGTTGAACCGGTTGTGGCCTGTTCGAAGCCTCACTAGACCATTTGTTGATATCTGGACAGAAGGCTATAGTCTCTGGACAGAAGGCAATAGTCTCTAAACATAGAAGGCCATTGTCTCTGGACAGAAGGCAATAGTGGGACAGACAATAGATTCTAAACATAGAAGGCCATTGTCTCTGGACAGAAGGCAATAGTCTCTGGACAGAAGGCAATAGTCTCTCAACATAGAAGGCCATTGTCTCTGGACAGAAGGCAATAGTCTCAGGACAGAAGGCAATAGATTCTAAACATAGAAGGCAGAGAGACAGAAGGCAAAAGTATCTGGACATGGACAGAAGGCAATAGTCTCTGGACAGAAGGCAGTAGTCTCTGGACAGAAGGCAAAAGTCTCTGGACGTGGACAGAAGGCAAAAGTCTCTGGACGTGGACAAAAGGTAATAGTCGCTGGACAGAAGGCAGTAGTCTCTAGACATGGACAGAAGGCAGTAGTCTCTAGACATGGACAGAAGGCAGTAGTCTCTGGACATGGACAGAAAGCAGTAGTCTCTAGACATGGACAGAAAGCAATAGTCTCTGGACATGGACAGAAGGCCATAGTCTCTAGATAGAAGGCAATAGTCTCTGGACATGGACAGAAGGCAATAGTCTCTGGACATGGACAGAAGGCCATAGTCTCTAGATAGAAGGCAATCGTCTCTGGACATGGACAGAAGGCAATAGTCTCTGGACATGGACAGAAGGCAGTAGTCTCTGGACATGGACAGAAGGCAGTAGTCTCTGGACATGGACAGAAGGCCATAGTCGCTAGATAGAAGGCCATAGTGTGTGGACATGGACAGAAAGCAATAGTTTCTGGACAGGGACAGAAGGCAATAGTCTCTGGACATGGACAGAAGGCAGTAGTCTCTGGACATAGACAGAAGGCCATAGTTTGTGGAAATGGACAGAAGGCAATAGTCTCTGGACATGGACAGAATATTCTCTGGACATAGAAGGCAGTAGTCTCTGGACATGGACAGAAGGCCATAGTCGCTAGATAGAAGGCCATAGTGTGTGGACATGGACAGAAGGCAATAGTCTCTGGACATGGACAGAAGGAAATAGTCTCTGGACATAGACAGAAGGCAATAGTCTCTGGACATAGACAGAAGGCAATAGTCTCTGGACATGGACAGAAGGCCATAGTCTCTGGACATAGATAGAAGGCAGTAGTCTCTGGACATAGACAGAAGGCAATAGTCTCTGGACATGGACAGAAGGCATAGTCTCTGGACATGGACAGAAGGCAATAGTCTCTGGACATGGACAGAAGGCAATAGTCTCTGGACATGGACAGAAGGCAATAGTCTCTGGACATAGACAGAAGGCAATAGTCTCTGGACATAGACAGAAGGCATAGTCTCTGGACATAGACAGAAGGCAATAGTCTCTGGACATAGACAGAAGGCCATAGTGTGTGTGGACATGGACAGAAGGCCATGGTCTCTGGACCGAAGGCAATAGCTGACCCTCTCTTTTCTGTGGCATAAGGAGTAAACTGATGTTGCTTTTCTTCTCGCTGTAGCTGACACTGTTTCCTGGTTTTCTTCAGTGGGCAGGGATCCACCTGAGGACAACACTTTTGGTTCTTCTGGCTTGTTGGAAGGTCTTGGTCAGGTGGGGGAGCTTGTCATTCTCCAGAGCCTGGAGAACAGAGAGATCATTTGTGTCTTGTAACCATAAAGCTTTAGGGGAGTTAAGTGACATACAACTACAGCTTTTCTCAGGGCCAGCATTACGAGGGTAGTGAACATCTCTTCTCCCTTACTTACTGTTTTATCTTCTTTTAATCTGAACAGGGTCAGGTACTCATTCTCCCTCTGTGGGAATGCCGGAGGCTCTTTCAGTTTAAATGTATCTCCACCTAATGTGCTAGAAATTTCCTCTTTTCTGTCACTCTGTCTGATTCTGCCCTGTTCTTTTGCTTTTGTCATTTCTTCCTGTCTTTTGCTGCCTTGCTGGTCCATTCACATGTATGTGTTCGATTAAGTTTTACATACTTTCTCTTAGGATTAGTAACTGGGTACATGCATTAAGTGCATTTTTGGCTCTAGGGAAATGAGATACGTGGAAGCAATTTTAGGTAATTTAGGCCGTTTTTTTTTTTATATATGTTATAGTGTGTTTAATTGTGTTTAAATTTGTAATCAGGTATGTTTTTTTAAATCCCCTGTGTGATGAATTGGAGGGAGTGGTCAAGGCCAGGGGCATTCCCTTAGATTGTGTGCGCGAATGCATTGATATGTCTACTTAATTTTCTGTCCTTTCTTTTTCATTGTTGAAGTATTGTATATGTTTTGAAACGTTTATGGCCCTGATATGGCTCTACGCAGTCAGCTGGGCTTTAAAGAAAAATAACAGTAACAGGTATCCATTCATAGCTGGGTGAACTGGAGGCCATGTACTCGAAGTTTGTCGGATGGTTTGTTTTTTGTGTCAGTCTTGACCTCATGATGCCAGATTGGAAGGAGGGAACAGTACCGCCACACTGACCAAGCCATTACTTTGTGCAGCATCTTTCTCAAATGCTGGCTTTTGTAATGGAACCGCGGACCCAAGATATGATGTTTGGGGTTCAGTTCCAGCCTGCGATATGAAATGCCTCAATTATTCTGGTGGTGTCAGCTCAGTTTTTCATAGCTTCTGCCCACCCCCTCTTCCATTTCAAGGATCTGCCATTGTGTAGGGTTTGTGTAGGGTTTGCGTAGGCTTAAGGAATCTACCAGATGACAGATGGCAGATTGGATGATTTGCATAAGCAATGGTCTCTGTGTGAAAACTCCTATTTGAATAATCGTACACGCTGAAAAGAATAAAAAGGACAGTATCCACATTTGTTTTAACGAGTATGTCAGTGTGACATGATAGTTATGATAATTATGTCAGTGTGAGATGATAGTTATGATAATTATGTCAGTGTGACATGATAGTTATGATAAGTATGTCAGTGTGACATGATAGTTATGATAAGTATGTCAGTGTGACATGATAGTTATGATAATTATGTCAGTGTGACATGATAGTTATGATAAGTATGTCAGTGTGACATGATAGTTATGATAAGTATGCGTCAGTGTGACATGATAGTTATGATAATTATGTCAGTGGGACATGATAGTTATGAGAATTAATTTCTATTCCATGCCCTAGGAATAACCTTTGTGGATGCTGTTGGAATGAAAATATGAGTAAAGATGTTATGAGAACTAATTTCATGGGCCAACTGTGGCTTTGTTCTTCCATTGGAGTGTTTACATTTTCTCCCTTCCTTTTGTGCACCATTTCAAGATTTTGTGTGGATTTCTTTTTTTTTTTTCACCACTGTCCCTTCTGTTCAACTTTTCTGTTTTAAAGAAAGGGAGATTGTTTCATATCGGCCAGAGGTAGGTGTGTGTGTGTGTGTGTGTGTGTGTGTGTGTGTGTGTGTGTGTGTGTGTGTGTGTGTGTGTGTGTGTGTGTGTGTGTGTGTGTGTGTGTGTGTCTTAGACAAAAATGTGTTAGCAAGATTTTCTCAGCAGCTTCTGGGTGACTTGTTTCGACCCTCAAACAAATTTAAACCGTTGAGGAGTTGCAAATGCGAGAGTTTTTGTCACGTCATCAAGGTGGCATTGACGAGGAGTGTATTTACATTCTGTAATCCGAAACAAGTGTGACTGCCCGCGTTCAAGCAAATAGGAACCAGAAAAAACACGAAAATAGAGTCAGAACGCGTATTTAATTTACAACAAGACAAAGACAGGCGCAAAATTTTCGGCCGACTGACATTTGTCAAGCGTGAATGTAAGATCACAAACAAACAAACACCAAATACAATATTAGGAGAAAAAGACTGAAACTTCCCTGCTGCTTTCGTCCAGTGGGAGAAGAGGACTAAATGAAATCGCAATGTATTTGTGAGTAATGGTCTGCACTTTTTAAGGGATGTGTGCGAACAGAAACATTCCAGGAACGTCGGACAGTGTGTAACATTTTGCTTCCGCTGTTTAAAACAGTCTTATCATTGTCCTTCGTTCTCATCAGGTTTTCATTCATGTGACACTTCAGACTCACAGCAGCCTTGAGAAGCACGAAGTCTGCATTTTCTGTGATAATATTTGTTTGAAAAGGGAGGTTGTCGGAGCGGTTTTGACCATGTTGTTTAATAGACTGTCACTGTCAGTCTTGCCGGTTTTTGTAGTTTTGAAGAGTTTGGGGGATGGGTGACGGTTCATACAAGAGAGAGAGAGAGAGAGAGAGAGAGAGTGTGGTGGTGTGGTGTGTGTGTGTGTGTGTGTGTGTGTGTGTGTGTGTGTGTGGTGTGTTTAAAGAAGAATGAAGGTACATTACTCGTGTCTGGTCATTTTACCAGAAAAGGGAACATTGTGGTTCGACCATAGGGTTTCCTGTAAAATAAACGTGAATTTCTCTGCCTGTTTCGGAATGAAGTCATCTCTCTCTCTATCTCTCTTTCTCTCTCTATCTCTCTTTATCTCTCTGTCTATTTCGTATCTCTCTCTCTCTCTCTCTCTCTCTCTCTCTTCTCTCTCTCTCTCTGTGTACACAAATATATCAGAGAAGAATATCTCAGTATCTCTGTGTGTGTGTGTGTATGTGTGTGCGCGTGCGTGTGTGTGTTGTGTGTGTGTGTGTGTGTGTGGTTGTGTGTGTGTGTGTGTGTGTGTGTGTGTGTGTACACAAATATATCAGAGAAGAACAAAATTAGTGTGGCTTGGCCATCGTCTTCCCTTTAAAACAAACATTCATTGGAAAGTCCAGGCCCGAATGTGTCATGAGGATGTTGCTTCTCGTTGTTTTCTGAAGACCGTCTCTTGAGTTTGCCTGGCCCTTCACAGCAGGCTCCAGGTTCTCAAGGAAAATTTGTTTTACTCTCTGTGTGTCGAAGAGGCCTGGTCTAGAGGTAATTCTGTGCTTCCACTGTGACCTTAAAAAATTAATAAAGAAAAAATAAGTAAATAATAAATGAAGAAGTAAATAGATAAATAGATAAACAAATAGATAAGTAAATAGTTAGATAAATAATATAATAAATAAATAAAAATGAAATAACAAAAAGACTTGTGTGCATGCGGCCTCTACTCTACCGGGTACAAAAGTTGGAGAAGGTAAAACTCAGGAAGAGGAGTTGGATGCTGCCCTCACAATGCTGGTTCCAAAAAAAGTTGAGGTTTAACCTTCTCACTCACACACATCCCACCGCCCCCGGCAACATCAGTGTTTTTGGACAATCGTTATCCTTTATTTTCATCTTAATTGTTTATATCACTTTTTAAATCAGATTCCAGGTATATTAGAGAAATTGTTGGATTGCTTGTAAGTGCGTGCGGCCTCTACTCTGTCGGGATACAGGGTTGGAGAAGGTAAAACTCAGAAAGAGGAGATAAGATACTACCCTCACAATGCTGGTCCCAAGGAAAGTTGAGGTTTAACCTTCTCACTCACATCCCACCACCCCCTGCAACATCAGTGTGTTTTTTTGTTTTTTGTTTTTTTTTGACAATCGTTATCCTTTATTTTTCATCTTAAATATTCATGGACAGCAAAGAAAACAAACGAGACAGTCTTGTGGAGGCAGACACAAGTAGATCATTCATAAGGAAGATTAGGAAAAGGCAGGCAACATTCATAGGCCATTTTATGAGGAAAGGAGAATTGGAACACCTGGTCACAACGGGAAAGCTGGAGTGAAGGAGAGCACCGGGTAGACTCAGGGAGAAGATACTAGACGGACTTGCAGAGTGGCTGAAGACAGGGAGAGGGAACAGAGATGAGACAGTTCCATAATCGCCAACGCCATGCGGCAAGGCACCTGATGATGATGATGAAATATTCATACAAATTTTTTAATCAGATTCCAGTTATACTAAGAAAATTTTTGTAATGTTTGTAAGGGGATGCGGCCTCTACTTTATCGAATACCAGGGTTGGAGAAGGTAAAACTCAGAAAGAGGAGATAGATACTACCCTCACAATGCTGGTCCCAAGGAAAGTTGAGGTTTAACCATCTCACCCACCTCCCAACGCCTCCTGCAACATCGGTGTTTTTTTTTTGTTTTTTGTGTTTTTTTTTACAATCGTTATCCTTTATTTTCCATCTTAAATATTCATACAAATTTTTTAATCAGATTCCAGTTATGCTAAGAAAATTTTTGTAATGTTTGTAATGCATGCGGCCTCTACTCTATCGGATACCAGGGTTGGAGAAGGTAAAACTCAGAAAGAGGAGTATAGATACTACCCTCACAATGCTGGTCCCAAGGAAAGTTGAGGTTTAACCATCTCACCCACCTCCCATCGCCTCCTGCAGAATCCTCTTCCTGCAACCGTTATCCTTTGTTTTCATCTTAAATATTCGTATCAGTTTTTAATCAGATTCCAGTTACACTAGGACAATTATTGCACTGTCTGTTTCGTCATATGAGGCTTCGTCTTTGTAAATAAGCACTTCATTGCCATTTTTCCCTTTCTGGGGTTGAAGTGTGGGTGCATTTCTGGTTAAGAACTGGAATGAAAATGGGTATGTGGTTGTTCACAGTTTGTATTGATATATATCGATTTGCAACACACTGGTGAATAGACGTCTTGTTTAAGCGTGAAGTGAAGGTACGCAAGTACGCAAGTATACCAACATTTATTGTGATTTTTTTTTTTTGGGGGGGGGGGGATTTTCCCTTTGACATCGACATAAACGTTCGTAAGAAATAAATACTAGAATAAAAAAGTAACTTTGATAATTTCTGTCATTGTAAAATTTAAGATGATCATAAAATCTAGATTTTGCTATTCTGAAAAAAGAAAGACAAAAGAAATGTGTTTGGAAGCAGAGTTTGATCCTGACTTTTGAACATCATGGCACGCACGCGCACACACACACACACACACACACACACACACACACACACACACACACACACACACACCACACACGCACGCACGCACGCACGCACGCACGCACGCACGCACACACACACACACACACACATACACATTCATACACATTCACATACACATACACATACACATACACGAACACAGACAAACAAACAACATCACCAAATCTCATTTTTGTGAGATTTTTTTTTTCAAATTCTGTGGCGGAATGTTTCAAGAGGCCATACGTCAGGTTTGAAAACGTCCATTATGTTATATCCCTTCTTTATGCTTCAAATGTTGGGGTCGGGTTGGGGATATGAGTGAGATTAATTGAATTCAGTATGAATTCTGTTGAGGGATGGTACACACGAGTATTTCACACAGAATGGATGGTGTTTTCAAGGACTGCTCCCTCCCATCTCCCCTTCCTCTTTTGTTATATAGACTTTGGTCGTGATTAATTAAGTGTCTTTAATCTGTCTGGTGGAATGTTTTAGAAGCCACACAGCGGGAGAGTGTGGGTGGATGGATGGCCGGTTGGAGAAAAGGTCAAACAGGAATGTGTTTGCTCTGACCAAACTTTGTGTCATTCGCTCAGCGTTCTTTGCGTGTTTGTTTAGCGTGTAAACCTTTTGCGCGCTCTCTCTCTCTCTCTGTTCGTCCGTCTGTTTGTCTGTCTGTTTGTCTGTCAGTCTGTCTGTCTGTCTCTCTGTCTCTGTCTCTGTCTTCTTCTGTCTGTCTGTCTGTCTGTTTATTTGCCTGTCTCTATCTCTCAGAGATGGGCGATGATTCAGATCAACTGAATGACATCATTGTTTGTGTCTGTGGTCTTTGTAAAGAGGCTTGTATCTCGAAGGTCGTGACTTTGTGTGTGTGTGTGGGGGGGGGGGGGGGGGCTAAGAATACATTACTGTACATTATTGTATGTACGTGCTTACCCCCTCCCCGCTCTCTCTCTTTGTCTGTTTCTCTCTGTCTCTGTCTGACCCCCCTCTCTCCCCCTGTCCCTCCTTCTCTCTTCTCTTTCTCCCCCTTCCACACTCTTCTCGTGTCAGTGTGTGTGTGCGTGCGTGCGTGCGTGGTGTGTGTGTGTGTGTGTGTGTGTTGTGTGTGTGTGTGTGTGTGTGTGTGTGTGTGTGTTTGCTGTGTTGTGTGTGGTATTCTCTCTGTCGATCTGTCTGTCATTCTCTCTCTCTCTTTCTTCTCTATGTCTGTCTGTCTGTTTCTCTCTCTCTCTCTCTCTCTCTCTCTCTCTCTCTCTCTCTCTCTCTCTCTCTCTCTCGGCTGTCTCAGAGAATATGGATGTATATATGTTTGTGTGTGTTCGCGGATGCGTTTTCTGTGTGTGTGCCTGCATACATGAATACTCTGTGTGTGTGTGTGTGTGTGTGTGTGTGTGTTGTGTGTGTGTGTGTGTGTGTGTGTGTGTGGTGGGAGGTGTGTGAGAGATGAGGAGAGAGAGAGAGAGAGAGAGAGAGGATGTGTGTGTGCGTGTAGTCGTGCATGTACATACTCAATGTGTGCGCAAACTGGAGGAAAAAAAAAAGGTGCGTACACGCTGCCATGTTATGGCTGGCCTCCCCCCCTCCCCCCAAACAATCATTACAGTGTGTTGAGGTCGAAATGAAAATGGAAATGTGTCGTTTTCACCTCGTATGGATCATTGATCCAATCGATCGACCTTGTTCAGCACTCGTCACCTAGTGTAACCGCCCACTGAAGCAGACAGACTGCTATCTTCCAGGACTGTTTCTTAAAGAGCATAGGGTCCTCATGGTTAAAACGATTTTGGGGGGGGGGGGGGGATGGAAGATGCCCCGAGTTTGATTCCCAGCTGAGCAGACCTTCCTCCCACCCTGTCTGTAGTTCTCTATGTCCCAAATTGGGTGGTTCTTTTGATGGAGCCGTGGACTCGAGGTCTGTCTCGAGTTCCATTATCAGGCCACAACATTCAAAAACAGATCTGTTCACCTGTCTGTTGTACTGTTCTTATCATTTTGGTTGGCTTTGTGTTTCTTAGGTCTCTCTGCCCTCCTAACCCCTCCCCTCCCCTCCCCAGCCGTTTCCCCATTTCAAGACCTTGCCGGAGGGTCACGGAGGCTGCCAGATAATTGCTGGCAGAATTGGGTGGAGCGTATATGGATTTGTACAAGTGAGATGACTCCTTGAACAAACTCCAAACGGCAGTTGATTCATTTTTAAGAGTGCTGTCCTTTTACCAACTCTTGACTGTCTGTCCCGACCTCTCGCCAGCTGTCTTTCTGAAGATTAGTCAATGTACAAATAAGTGAGTAGGTTGTTTGTGGATTTTTTTTATCGTGAAAGGTCCGACACGTAGGCAGTTGTATTGATTCATTGTATTTATTTGTTAATTTATTTTTTTGTTTGTTTGGCTTTTTCGGAATTATTTATCTGTTTCTTTGTCAAACCTGTATATTTATTTACTTATTTTGTAACAAAGGAAATTTCTGCTTGAAACACCGGCCGCTGTCCTCGGAGAAAACCGTCGCCATAGTTCAGCGCCACTGTTTAATAGCTGATATGCTTGTGTATAATTTTTTACTTTTTTTTTCCATGGGGGTGGCTTTTGTTGCTGTTGGATCTTTCACATCCGCTAACTGCGTGCTGCACACGGGATCACGCTTTATCATATTATTCAAAAGACTAGCACCCAGACCACAGCTCAAGGTTAATAAGTAGAAAGGGGGGGGGGGGGGGAGGAACTATCTAGAGTTTATACAATGGAGTATTAGAGTAACTTGATATGTCTATCTAGCTTGTTTTTCTGGGGTTAAGAGGACTGTTTTATTCATGAACCATAATCCCCACCGTTGTTGGGTGGAATGTTATTTTACATGCAGGTGGGAACTATGCCTAGCATTACTTGTTATCTGCCTGCCTGTCTGTCTCTGTCTCGCTGCCTGTGAGTGTTGTGTGTGGATATGTGCATGTGGGATTGTGCGCGCAGGCATACATCCTTTGATATCAAACTACATAATTCAAACTACATATTTACATAGTTCATCCTCCTCCTCTCCTCCTCTTCCTCCTCCTCCTCCTCATCATCATGTGCCCTGCCGCGTGGCGTTGGCGATCATGGTCGTCCATACGAATTCATCCCTTGTCGCTGCAAGTACTTTCTCCCACCCTCTCTGTCCTCAGCTACTCTGCAGGTCCGCCCAGTATTTTCTCCTTGGGTCTACTTGGTGCTCTTTTCCCTCCAGCTTTTCTGTTGTGACTAGGGGCTCTAATTTCTCTAAATGTCCTATAAATATTGCTTTATTTTTTCTTAATCTTCTTCATTAATGCTCTTCTTGTGTCTGCCTCTTCCGTTAGAATAGGATAACAGAATTGATCAGCTAAATAAGCAGCATGACTATTGTTTGAGGTACGTTATGGTGTGACTTGACCTGACTTGGTTAAGTTGTCCATTAATGTTTGTTATTTTCAATGTTATTTTTGTTTATTTTGAAATCAGCCCCCGTTTTGTTTGGGGCTGAATGCTTTAAAAGACATTACATCAACAAATTGTCATACTGTCAGCATTCTTTCTCTGTCTCTGTCTCTGTCCATCTGTCTCTCTTTGTCCTGTCTTTCTCTGTCTCTCTTCTTTCTGTCTGTCTGTCTGTCTGTTGCTCATTTCATGTATATAACATTTATCAGTAACCTTCCCCCCTCTCTCTTTCCTCTCTCCCTCCTTCACTCTCTCTCTCTTCCCCCTATCTCGCCCTACTCACACCATGTCTATTTTCTCTCCCTTCTCTCTCTCTCTCTCTCTAATAGAAATTAAAAATAAAGTCAAAACTGTGTCAGTTTTATCTTTGCAAAGTATTTAAGCGATAATCCACATTTATTTCTTGATAAGCAGAACACACGTTTTGTGTGTGTGTGATGTTATGAACAATTGTCATGAACATCAGTGTGTATTTTAGGTCTGTCCCTTTATGAAGGGCAGTGGCCTATACATGTATTAACCATTCCAGTTGCAGTTTTCTCTCTCTCTTTCTCTCTCTCTTTTCTCTTCTCTCTCTCCCTCTCCTCTTCTCTCTCTCTTTCTCTGGTTCTTCTTTATGTACTTGCATCTTTGTCTCTCTTTCCCCACCCTCTCTCTCTCTATTCTTATCTCTTTTCTGAATACTAGACGGTGCAAAGTAACTAAGTTATGGTCTTTGGTCGCCTGGGGTTCTACAGGGAAGAAGTTACGATGTGTGGAGTGTTAGTGACGGCTGAATGGGGATGATACTTATCAATAACTTCAGTCATCGTTCCCTGTTACCTCTTTATCAATAATTTCAGTCATTCTTCTCTCTTACCTCTCTCTGTTTATCTCTGTGTGTGTGTCTGTCTGTCTCTCTCACCCTCTCTCTCTGATTCACCACCCTCTCTGATCATTGGTTAACGCTCTCTGTCTCCGTCTCTCTCTCTCCTGCTTTCTGTCTGTCTGTCTGTCTCTCTTTCTTTCTCTCTCTCTCTCTGTACGTGTGTGTGGTTGTGTGTGTGTGAGAGAGAGAGTGAGAGAGGAGAGAGGAGAGAGAGAGAGAGAGTTGTTTTCCTCTCTGTCTTCTTTTCTTTCTGCTCTCTGTCTATCTGTTTCTCTGTCTGTCTGTCTGTTCTGCCCGTCTGTCTGTCTGTCTTCTTCTCTCTCTCTCTCTCCCTCCTCTCTCTCTCTCTCTTTTCATAGCTGGTCGACACTTTCGATATAGCCAGGGGCCAATGATCACATGTTTCGAGTTCAGCCCCAGTGGGCAACATGAAAATTGTTTTGTTTGTTGCCCATCTGAATACTCCAATCATTCTGGTGATATCGGTGTTCGATAGGTCCCGAAATAATTTTAGGCCCGTTTTTATACATGATTTAGTGTCCTTATTTATGTTTTAAGTTGTATTCATGTATGTTTTTGAAATCCTCTGTGTGATAAATTGGATGAAGTGGTCAACGCCAGGGCATCTCCTTAGATTCTGTGCGCGATTGCATCGATATGCGTACTTACTTTTCTTCATTTTCCTGTTGAAGTATTGTGTATGCTTTGAAACGGTTTAGCCCTGATATGGCTGTACGCAGCCGGCTGGGCTTTAAGCAATAAAACAGTAACAGTAGCAGCTGTATCTCCATTTCTTCACCTTGTTGACAGTACTCCCATACCTAATCATCTGGCCATGTCACTGGGGAGAAGATGCTGAATGGAGGACTGTGTCTATCAATATTTAGCGTTGACTCTCTAGATACATGTTATATGTCTGTCAGTCTTGATGCACTGAACAGTCAGTGTTTATGTAGGTTTTATTTCACTGACAGTCTTGATACCATTGAACATTGACTGTTAAGATACATACGGGGTTTATTCCCTCCGTCCTACCCTCTCAAAGAGCCCATCGCTTTAATATTGCACTGCGTGGAGTGATATAATTCACAGCTGAGTAGAGACAGTGCCTGTCAACTTTTGACTATCCCCACCCATCTCTTTCTCTCTCTGTCTTTCTCTCTGTCTGTCTATGTCTCTGTCTGTCTGTCTCTCTGTCTCTTTGTCTGTCTTTTCTCTCTCTCTTCTCTCTCTCTCTTTCTCTCTCTCTCGCTCTCTCTCTCTCTCTCTCTCGTCTCTCTCTCTCTCTCTCTCTCTCTCTCTCTCTCTCTCTCTCTTTCTGCCAGTGCCTCAGTGTCATGTCTCAATCTGTTTGTAAGTTACATTTCCACTTTGTCAAAAAGTACTCGAAGTCGTTCTCTGTCTCTCTGTCAGTTAGTCCGTCTGTCTGTCTGTCTGTCTCTCCCCCTCTGCCTCCCTCTCTCTTCCCCCTCCCCTCCACCTTACTTTGGATACTGGATTTAATTGCAAAATTTAGACTTGGGGTATCAGCTTTGAAAGACCATCAGTTGAGATACAAGCAGCATGTAGTCTGATCTAATTTGTCCTTTATGCACGCAAGCAGACGAAGCACATTTCCTGAGCTGCTCAGCATTCGATGGTATTCGGTCATAGTTTATTTCCTAAAAAATATTGACGCTCCAACATGTTCAAGTTGTGTCATTATGGTTCAGCTTGCTTGAATTGTGCCAAGAATATTTCGTTTTGTTCATGCTTAAACTAAGCATGTGAGATAAAGGGAAAGATAAAGAAAATTGCTGTGCCCTAATCTGTAGTTTATTTTGTAGCATTTATTTTCTCAAACGTATAAGCACACCCCTTCAATAGGGGAGTATGGCTGTTTGTGCATAAAAATTCTGAAGTCTTAATATTTAAGTCTCTATCGCAGTCTTAAGATCTGTGTGTGTGTCTTTACACCTTGCCAGTGTCTTTTGGTTTCTCTGTCTGTCTGTCTGTCTCTCTTTCTTTTTCTTTCTCTGTCTTTGTCTCTTTTTGTCTGTCTGTCTGTCTTCTCGGTGTCTCTCTCTCTCTCTCTCTCTCTCTCTCCCCTCTCTCTCTCTACCTCACACACACACACACACACACACACACTCCTCTCTCTCCCTCCTCCTCCTCTCCTCTCTGCACTCCCTCCATCCCTCTCTCCTTCGCCGTACTTCCCGTTCCCATCTTCGTTCAGTTTTCTGATTTCAGTCTCTATCTCCCTCTCTTTCTCTTACCTGGCTAAGGTAAGTCATACTTTTTGATTGCCAACGGCCCTTCACACAAGAAGTTGTGCTGGGTGGGAAGTTATTGGCAGCAGAACGGGGACTACGCCTATCAATAATTCATCTCTGCATGGGGGCCAGGGACTGACTTGATTAGTTTCCGGGTGGATTTCCACTCTTCTTGTGGGAGCCAATCAATATTCAATGTGTGTGTGTACCCGTCTGGAAACCCCTGACTGTTGCTTTTTTTTTTTTTTTTTATTTTTTTTAGGGCGCAGTTGGAAAGGATTGTGCATGTGGTATTTCTGGAATTCTGTTTTGTTGTTGTTTTCTTCCTCTTTTTCTCCTGGTCTGTATTAGCTTTCGATTAAGATTGTATATGCAAGACACGCCTCGATCTCGATTGTTGTGTTGTTGTTGTTGTTGTTGTTTGTTCGTTCGTTCTTCCGTTGAGTGCGCACTGTAAGGTTGTGAATGCAACATATCTCACATTTTGAACGATTGTGTTTTTAGTATGTTGGTGTGGGTGGGTGACATATCGCGAGATTATTTACCTGGATGCAGTGATACACGTACTTACTTTTCATTTCCTGCTTTTATTTATTTTCTCAAGGTCATCGATGTTTCTAGATGTGTGTGTGTGTTTTGAAATGGTTGTAGCACTAATATAGTTCTGAGCAATCGGCTGGGGTTTGGACACATGGTAATTACACGTCCAT
>JAPXFY010000031.1:36103722-36161222 GCA_030674185.1 Monoplex corrugatus
AGAGTAGAGCATTGCCTGGCTGCCTTGCTAAAATACCATTGGAGAGATAGATTGATTTCCCAGGTCCCATCCCTTGAAGACCAACTAGATTCTTGCCTTTCTGAAGTCTAGGTTAAAAAAAAGAGTAAATATGAATATGAATTTGAATCGAGGGACAAGGGTGCTGGCCCCAGGAAAAGTTGAGGTCTCTGCCATCTCACTCCCCTACAACCCCAGGGTTACGGAACTGTCTAGGTAAGACCTCAGGACCTCATGGGTTTATGTGCAGGCTTAAGGCTTGTGATGTGATCATTCTGGATCTTCTCCATCACATATCACCTGTGACGTTAGTGCATGGGGGATTCATTCCAAGCGCGGAGACGTCATCTTGAGAAACTGAAATTGAAGCTGAAACTGAATTAGACTGACAGGAATGACGGACGATTGCTTTGTGACTTGGTTTGTAAACAAGGTATAACTTACGGACAGCCCCCCATTTGCTTGATGATATGACTATCGAGTGGCATCGGGAGCTTAGGAAGTGATTGTCTGGAAAGTGTTGAGGCTTTGGTGCTCCAGGTCCCATCCGCACCCTCGTGGTGTTTCTTGTCAACAGTTAGTACTCATACTGGAGTATTATCAAACTGATTATGTTTTTAGACTGACTGGAACGACGGACTATTGCTGTGTGCCTTGGTCAAGTCTGTGGGAGGTGACATCCCTGGGTGGCCCAACCTCAGCAACAACTGCGTGGAGAACCTCCAGAAAGGTAGAGGAACTCTTTGACATGTTTGTCTGTTGTTTTTCACTCCCTCTTTTTGTTTCTCTATAGTTTTTCAGCAAGGGGTTGGAGCTGAATATCAAGAAGAATGAAGTCATGGTAATCAGTAAAAAACATGAAATCCCCTCATGCAAAATAACAGCAAGTGGCACAACTTTGAGACAGGTAGATAAGTTTAAATATCCGGGAACTGTCATCTCACCAGACGGCAGATGCACATCAGAAATAGCCAGCAGAATCGGCCAAGCCAAAAGAACATTCAAGAAGATGAAAAGCATTCTTACCAACAAACGCCTATCAATTAACATCAGGAAGAAAGTTCTTGAATGTTATATATAACCGATGATGTTATACGATTGTGAGGCGTGGACAGTCGACATGCAAAGCCAGAACAAGATTGAGGCAGTCGAGATGTGGTTTCTGAGAAGAATGTTGAAAGTTCCATGGACAGCAAAGAAAACAAACGAGACAGTCTTGACGGAGGCAGACGCAAGAAGATCGTTAATAGGGAACATTAGGAGAAGACAAGCAACATTTATAGGCCATTTTATGAGGAAAGAAATTAGAGCACCTGGTCACAACAGGAAAGCTTGAGGGAAAGAAAACACCAGGTGGACCCAGGGAGAAAATATTGGACGGACTTACAGGATGGCTGAGGACAGAGAGGGTGGGAGATGTATTTGCAGAGACAAGGAATAGATTGGTATGGAGGGCCATGATCGCCAAAGCCATGCAGCAGGACACATGATGATTTTATTCAATCCGTCTTTTTGTTTGTCCGTAGTGTTTCAGTCCCTCTTTTTGTTTGTCTATAGTTTTTCAATCCTGTTTTTTGTTTGTGTATGGTTTTTCAGTCCCTCTTTTTGTTTGTCTGTAGTTTTTCAGTCCCTCTTTGTATATAGTTTTTTGGTCCCTCTTTTTGTTTGTAGTTTTTCAGTCCCTCTTTGTATAAATTTTTTTAGTCCCTCTTTTTGTCTGTAGTTTTTCAGTCCCTCTTTGTATATAGTTTTTTGGTCCCTGTTTTTGTTTGTAGTTTTTCAGTCCCTCTTTGTATATAGTTTTTTGGTCCCTCTTTTTGTTTGTAGTTTTTCAGTCCCTCTTTATGTTTGTAGTTTTTAGTCCCTCTTTTTGTTTGTAGTTTTTCAGTCCCTCTTTTGTTTGTAGTTTTTCAGTCCCTCTGTTTGTATATAGTTTTTTTGGTCCCTCTTTTGTTTGTCAGTTTTTCAGTCCCTCTTTATGTTTGTAGTTTTTCAGTCCCTCTTTATGTTTGTATATAGTTTTTTGGTCCCTCTTTATGTTTGTAGTTTTTCAGTCCCTCTTTATGTTTGTAGTTTTTCAGTCCCTCTTTATGTTTGTAGTTTTTCGTCCCTCTTTATGTTTGTAGTTTTAGTCCTCTTATGTTGTATTTTCAGTCCCTCTTTATGTTTGTATATAGTTTTTTGGTCCTCTTTTGTTTGTATGCAATTTTTTCAGTCCCTTTTATTGTTTGTCTATAGTTTTTCAGTCCCTTTTTTTGTTTTTATGTAGTTTTTCAGTCCCTGTTTTTGTTTGTAGTTTTTCAGTCTCTCTTTTTGTTTGTCTATAGTTTTTCAGTCCCTCTTTATGTTTGTAGTTTTTCAGTCCCTCTGTTTGTCTATAGTTTTTCAGTCCCTCTTTTTGTTTGTCTGTAGTTTTTCAGTCCCTCTTTATGTTTGTAGTTTTTCAGTCCCTCTTTTTGTTTGTCTGTAGTTTTTCAGTCCCTCTTTTTGTTTGTCTATAGTTTTTCAGTCCCTCTTTTTGTTTGTCTACTAGTTTTTCATTCCCTCTTTATGTTTTGTCTGTAGTTTTTCAGTCCCTCTGTTTGTCTATAGTTTTTCAGTCTCTCTTTTTGTTTGTCTGTAGTTTTTCAGTCCCTCTTTTTGTTTGTTTGAGTTTTTTTTAAGAAAAGGGGAAATTGTTTCATATCGACGAGAGATAGTTGTGGTATATGTCGGTCTGTCAGTTGGTATTTGTTAACTGTGACAGAAATGTGTGATGGATCTTTACCATGTTGTGGTAAAACCAGCGGATTGTAAAGGAGTTGCAAATGCGTAAGTTTGGATAATAAAGATCTAAGATCAAGGTCGCATGGACCAAAAAAAAAAAAAAAAAAGTCCTAAACTCAACACTTTTTGACGAAAGTGTGCAGACAATGCTTTCTCAGGAAATTCTGCCACTATCAAGATTTTTTTTTTTCACCCTCATGACAGTCCACCAGTGTCCTCGATAAACGTCAGTCGAAGTTTCGTGAAGGTCACAGTGACCTTGAGAAGTACAAAACCGGATATTTGTAGTGTTTGTATACATAAAAAAAAAAAAAGAAGATTGTCAGAATGCCTTGAATTTTGTATAAAAAAAAGATATTCAGAGTGGCTTGACCATTTCGTTTTGTCTGCCCTGTTGCCTGCACTGCTTGAGTGGCATTACGATTATCTTCTGGTTTTCATTGCCTGTTGCGCTGCCAAACTGAAGTGAGTGTTGTCAGTCGCAGAGTTTATAGCAGCTATCGATATCAAGCTGGGCTATTCAGTATCAATGTGGGCCTGTCGCCACTTACTAAGCCCTGTCCTGGTGACAGTAATTGCTCAGTCTTGGAGCAAGAGAGAGAGAGAGAGAGAGAGAGAGAGAGGAGAGAGAGAGAGAGAGAGAGAGAGAGAGTGTGTGTGGGTGTGTGGTGGTGAGTGAGTGAGGAAGAGAGAGAGAGAGAGGTGTGTGTGTGTGTGTGTGTGTGTTTTCATTCGTTTATGCATGTTAGTCTGGTCGTTTATCATGCACTGTGCTTATATCGTTTTACTGCATAATCTGCCTACTTCATGTTTGGTAGGTTATTTGCCGTATTGATGGTCATACTCGATTTTCAGTGATATGTTTGCTGGATATCTTCATATTTCCTTAAGCCACTGAAGTCTGACGCCACTTTACAGGATCGTGAATGTGCGTATTTGATGTTCTGCATGCTTATACATGAGAAGGAAGGTTACAGGCATTAGCAAGGACCTACACGTACGTATGTTGACCTGAAGATTGGAAAAATCTCCTTCCTGTACCCGCCAGGTGATATTCAGACATTCGAATTCAAAATCCGACGTTTTTGTTTTTTTTAAACCAGTTTTCTGTTTTGCCCCATTGGAGGGCGACTGAGTCAGCATCTCCTTTCTAACCCTTTGACTCCTGCACCCTGTCCACCAGCGTCCTGTATTGTCATCCATGCTCGCAAAGCAGAAAGCTGGTGGATAGGGTGAGGGAGTCAAAGGGTTAAGTTTTTGTAGTTAGTGGATCGGGTGCGGGAGTTAAAGGGTTAAGTTTTTGTAGTTAGTGGATCGGGTGCGGGAGTCAAAGGGTTAATCCAGCATACTCAAGTGACCAACTGCTGATACAAATAATGTCGATAATGCAGCCATAAACTAAATGACCCTCCTGTCCACAGCCCTTTGTTCACAGCCCCCTTTCCCCACATCTATCCCATTTCCCGTACTGACACTCTCAGATGATCGCAGCTGATGAAGATGCATCTCACAGCATCACAGTTCAGGAAGGGAGAGAAGCGAGTTATCAGCCAAGCTGAGAAGAGACGAAGGCACCAAAAGAAATAAAAGAAATCCATCAACGTTGTTACAAGGAATGTTATTCTTGTGTTGACGTCATTATTGCTATTTCTGAGTTGACGTAACCATATTGCTATCCCTGCGTTGACGTCATTATACTGCTATTTTTGTGTAGGCCTCATCAGACTGCTATATCTGTATTGACATGGCTATATCTACGTTGACAGTGCTATTCTGTATTGACAATGCTATTCCTGCGTTGGTCTCATCATACTGGTATTCCTGTGTTAACCTCATCAGATTGCTGTAACTGTATTGACATAGCTATTTCTGTGTTTACAATGCTATTCTTGTATTGACAGTGCTATTCCTGGGTTGATTTCATCATTTTTGCTATTCCTGCATCGACATCATCAGACTGCTATACCTATATTGACATTGCTATTTTTACGTTGACAGTGCTATTCCTGCATTGACCTCATCTGATTACTATTCCCACATTGACCTTATCAAACTGCTATTCCTGTATTGACCTTGTCAACTGCTATTCCTGTATTGACCTTGTCAAACTGCTATTCCTGTATTGACCTTGTCAAACTGCTATTCCTGTATTGACCTTGTCAAACTGCTATTCCTGTATTGACCTTGTCAAACTGCTATTCCTGTATTGACCTTATCAAACTGCTATTCCTGTATTGACCTTATCAAACTGCTATTCCTGCATTGACCTTGCCAAACTGCTATTCCTGTATTGACTTGTCAAACTGCTATTCCTGTATTGACCTTGTCAAACTGCTATTCCTGTATTGACCTTGTCAAACTGCTATTCCTGTATTGACCTTGCCAAACTGCTATTCCTGTATTGACGTTGTCAAACTGCTATTCCTGTATTGACGTTGTCAAACTGCTATTCCTGTATTGACCTTGTCAAACTGCTATTCCTGTATTGACCTTGTCAAACTGCTATTCCTGTATTGATCTCATCAGTTTTACCTGACGTTGTTTGAGCAGATTATTTTGTTGAGGCGATCCACTTCCACTGAACTGATCAGAACAATCCGTGACCCTGTGAGACACTGTTATAAATGTAAGGTAAAGGTTTCCACATGGGCTGATATATCATAGGGAGCAAGATACTGAAGAAGTCATGTTCTCATGGGCTCAGCATTATGAGGGCTTTGCCCATTCCCTCTGCCTTGCTGATCTTCCTGCCCTCTTCTCAAAAAGGGACAGGTATCCATTTACAGCTGGTGGGACTGGGGTAGTGTAGTCAGTCCAGGCCACCCACCAATCTGGTCATGCATTTTGCAAAAATACACTTTGATCGTGCTTAACAGTGACTTTCTTTTTAGCATATATGCCCTAACCGTTACACTGCCTTGCTACTCACTGTATAAAATATACCTGTACTGTATGGTGGGCGTGGTAGTCAAGTGGGTAAACATCAGACTTCCATTCTCAAGGTCTTGGGTTTGATCCACCCAGAGAGTGGGAGAAGAGTGGCAGAATGGTTCAGACGTTCACATACCAATAACTAAACTCGAGGTTCCAGGGTTTGATCCCCGTAGAGGCCTCGACTTTTCTCCTCAGTTTGACCGGAAAATCGAACTGAATGTCTAGTCCTTCGGAAGGGTACGAAAAACGAATCGGACCCGTGTGCCTCCTGGCTGCGCATGCTAAAGATCCATGACAGTTGAAAATCGTGAAGAGCAGGCATTGCCCAGCTGCCTAGGTATAAAACATCTGCTAAAGATCCATGACAGTTGAAATCGTGAAGAGCAGGGCATTGCCCAGCTGCCTAGGTATAAAACATCGGAGAGGTATGTTGATTTCCCAGGTCCCACCCCTTGAAGACCAATTAACCTTCTTACCTTTCTGAAGTCTTGGTGAAAAAAAATGTGAACATGAATATGAATTTGAAGCGAGGGAGAGGGGGTGGGCGCCGCCCTCGAGGTGCTGGCCCCAGGAAAAGTTGAGGTCTCTGCCACCTCACTCCCCTACGACCCCAGGGTTATGGAAATATCTAGGTAGGATGTCAGGACCTGGCCAGCTCGCAGGCTTACGGTTTGTGCCGTGATCATTCTGGATCTTCTCCATCACATGTCACCTGTGACGTTAGTGCATATGGAATTCATTCCGAGCGCGGAGACGTCATTCTTGAGAAATTGAAATTGAAATTGAAATTGAAATCCACCTAGATACCTCTGCCTGGAGGGTAAAGGGAATAGATTTTTTCAAATCTCCAAGGTCAACATGTATGCAGACCTTCAGATGCCTGAATCCCCTTCGTGTGAACACGCATGCAAGATAGAAGACGTGTACGTTATAGATCCTTCCAGTCATGTCAGTATCTGGTGGCTTATGGAAACATCAAAACACCCAGCATGTACACCCACCCACCAAAGATACGGACTGTGCAATAACATAGTGAAGTGTCGGTCACCACGTCTGACAGCTGTGAGTTCTCTGTGCTTCACTGACCTGTCAGATTATGTGTGATGCTTTGTAGTCCAGGGAATAGCGCTGTACAAGGAACGATTTGTATATAGTTTTATTCTGTCAGGTCTGGATGGCGGTGAACGGCTGGGAATTGATCCCATCGTCTCAGCCAGCGAAATGGCCGACACCGAAGTGGAACACCTTGGCGTCATGGCCTACGCTGCCTACTACACCAAACTGAAGCCGGTTAAAATCACTGTGAACCCCGCCACTTTCAGCGGTAACCTTGAAAATGCCTACGTGGGACAAGAGGTAAGATGAATGTTTTCATGTCTGCCATCCTTTTTGGCCTCTCAGCCCCATTTTGTCCAAGTTAAGGAAGCGTGAATTACATTGTGATGTCCATTCTGATGGTGTATGCCCTGCATGAAAAACAGAATATATTTATCCAATCCGAGGGAACAAGTCAGATCACAAATAGAAACTTTTTCAACTTGAGCCATTGGATGACACAAAATTTATTTTTCAGCATACGGGTACTTAGATTGTATGACATTAACAGTATATTTTCTTACCTGAAGGTATAATATGAAGCAAATGTCAAAGGGAATTTTGTTTTTAGTCAGTGGGTCAGATGGCAGATGAGAAAAATGGGATATTTTCCCTGTAATGTGTGGGTGATCTTACACACATACCTTCATGCTTGTGTGTGTCTTCGTGCTCTCTCTCTGTCTCTCACTCTGTCTGTTTCTCTCTCTCTCTCTCTGTCTCTCTCTGTCTCTCTCACTAACACACACACACACACAAATACGCTTTGGCATAGATATAACCACACTTTAATAGTAACTATATTTTAAAAAAAAAGGTCATTGCACATAATTATGTGTTCTCGTAAATCTGATTGAAAAGTTTGTCTCTGTGGATCACTTTGGTAGAACAGGGACAGTATCCCTGTAGGAGTATTGTAGAGGAAAATGGCTCTGATCTGAGGGTGCATGCATGAAGCTTCGTTTATGTATATTATGTTGCCTTGTTTATGAAGACCGCTGGTAGAATTTGTGTTTAGTTCCCGTAGCTGTAGAGTGGCTGTGAGTATGTAGTTGTGTGTATGGGAGCAGTTTTGGTGTATTTGATTAAATTGCTTTTGTTCATAAGTGTATTTATATATGGTTTGGTTTGTGTAGTTATAGAATGGTTCGTGTATTCTTTTTAACCTTTTCACTCCCTCACCTCCTGGAAGACGCTGATGAAGGAGTGAAAGGGTTAATGACATACAAGGAAGCTATAACAACAAAGACTCCAATGAAGCTATGACATATCATGTTTCATTAAACTGCAGATCGGCTGGCACGATTGTTTGTGGGACAAGCTTAGCTTACACTATTTATGATGATATGCAGTGATATGTATGCAAGTGACATTGTGTATTTCGTTCAGTTGATATATCCACAGACCTGTTTTGTTTGTTTGCTACAGAATGGTTACTGGCAGACTAGAACATGTTCACCAGATGTGTGTTGCTTTTCCATGTCTAAATTTGATCGTAAACATAAATATGACATGTAGGGAGACTTAGGTGTGATGTGTTTCACGTCCAGTGCACATACGAGGAAATCACATTACAAGAAAAAGTTGATGTAAGCAGCTTATGTCATTTCAAGAAACAGACTACTTAATGCTACATCGTTTCAAGAAACAGACTACTTAACGCTTCAGAAGGAAAGTCAAAAAGGCCATTTACATCGTTTCAGGAAACAGATTTTTAAAATTTTTTATTTTCATTTATTTTTTTTTATAAGGATCATTGCACTCAGTGAGGTTACCTTTTGTGCTCACCTTTTTTTTACGTCCCATTTTCTACACCACTTTAATGGCCACAGAAGCTGAAATGGTTTTTCTTATGCGATGATGATGATGATGTCGATGTGGATGATAATCATGATGCTATGACTGCGTGACAGGGTTGTACTCTACGCTTACTATCATGATATATCCTGGCGTCAACCAGGCCCAAAAGATACGGACACCTGTGGTGTTGGTCAGAAGATTTGAGCAACGCCCTCAATGATGCATCCGCGAAGTGGATGAGACTCGACTGTGTGGTTCCAGTCTTCCCAATGAGCCATAGCACGCCCAACTCTGGGCAGGAGCCTGTTAGAGCCGAAAAATCCCACAGTGATTTTTGAAGGTACTGATGGAGATTCGAACCCACAACCTTCCAATCGGTAGTCTGTTGCATTAACCACTACACGACGGTGACTTGTGGAAACAGAATTCTTATGCTTCAGAAGGAAAGTTCAAAAAAGGTAGACTAAAATATAGATTGGGGTAACTTGAAGTGAGAAGAAAGTTGAATTTATGAAGCTGACTTGGGTTTACAAAAGATAAGAGAAAGAAACAGACTGCATACCTGTCCAGTAAAAGAAAGAAGACTGGATACCTGTCCATGGTTAGTTTGCTTTTTGATCGGATGTGAACATATTTTGAATGTAACACAGGACTTGTGTCAGTCCTGAGGCTGCAGGTTGCAGTTATTTGATGTCTCTTTTGCTGTATTGAGGCGGTACATGCGTTAGTTGAGCTGTTGCACAGGCACAGTACCAACCCTGTCTCAAAGATTAAACCATGTACATCTGAGTTCATACCCTCGTACATTGAAACCGCGAATGGCTCATGAAATCTGTAAAAGTTTCTTACAGGATCTAAGTTGACTTGGACAACTGTGGTTAGTCTGGAGCTAATATTAACATGACCATCCATTGCTACTTACTCGCACTCATAACTGGCTGTTGCTACGGCACATCTAACAATCATGTTCCTCTTCACAAGGTGACTAGCTATTGCCAGCCCAGCAGTCATGTCCCTAGGCACATGATAACTAGCTGTTGCTGAGGCAAAGCCCCACAGTCATGTTCCTACTCACAAGATGACTTGCTACGGCAAAGCCCAACAATCGTGTTTTTACTGACCAGATGACTAGCTGTTGCTATGGCAAAGCCCAATAGTCATTTTCCTACTCACAAGATGATTAGCTGTTGCTATGGCAAAGCCCAGCAGGTCATGTTCATACTCACAAGATGATTAGCTGTTGCTATGGCAAAGCCCAGCAGGTCATGTTCATACTCACAAGATGACTAGCTGTTGCTATGGCAAAGCCCAACAGGTCATGTTCATACTCACAAGATGACTAGCTGTTGCTATGGCAAAGCCCAACAGGTCATGTTCATAATCAAAAGATGACTAGCTGTTGATATGGCAAAGCCCAACAGGTCATGTTCATACTCACAAGATGACTAGCTGTTGCTATGGCAATGCCCAACAGGTCAATGTCATACTCAAAAGATGACTAGCTGTTGATATGGCAAAGCCCAACAGGTCATGTTCATACTCACAAGATGACTAGCTGTTGCTATGGCAAAGCCCAACAGGTCAATGTCATACTCAAAAGATGACTAGCTGTTGCTATAGCAAAGCGCAACAGGTCATGTTCATACTCACAAGATGACTAGCTGTTGCTGTCCATGGCAAAGCCCAACAGGTCATGTTCATACTCACAAGATGACTAGCTGTTGATATGGCAAAGCCCAACAGGTCATGTTCATACTCAAAAGATGACTAGCTGTTGATATGGCAAAGCCCAACAGGTCATGTTCATACTCACAAGATGACTAGCTGTTGATATGGCAAAGCCCAACAGGTCATGTTCATACTTACAAGATGACTAGCTGTTGATATGGCAAAGCCCAACAGGTCATGTTCATACTTACAAGATGACTAAATGTTGCTATGGCAAAGCCCAACAGGTCATGTTCATACTCACAAGATGACTAACTGTTGCTATGGCAAAGCCCAACAGGTCATGTTAATACTTACAAGATGACTAGCTGTTGCTATAGCAAAGCCCATCAGGTCATGTTCATACTTACAAGATGACTAACTGTTGCTATAGCAAAGCCCAACAGGTCATGTTCATACTCATAAGATGACTAGCTGTTGTTATAGCAAAGCCCAACAGGTCATGTTCATACTCACAAGATGACTAGCTGTTGTTATAGCAAAGCCCAACAGGTCATGTTCATACTTACAAGATGACTAGCTGTTGTTATAGCAAAGCCCAACAGGTCATGTTCATACTCAAAAGATGACTAGCTGTTGATATGGCAAAGCCCAACAGGTCATGTTCATACTCACAAGATGACTAACTGTTGCTATAGCAAAGCCCAACAGGTCATGTTCATACTTACAAGATGACTAGCTGTTGCTATGGCAAGAGCCCAGCAGTCATGTTAATACTTACAAGATGACTAGCTGTTGCTATGGCAAGAGCCCAGCAGTCATGTTAATACTTACAAGATGACTAGCTGTTGCTATGGCAAGAGCCCAGCAGTCATGTTAATACTTACAAGATGACTAGCTGTTGCTATGGCAAGAGCCCAGCAGTCATGTTAATACTTACAAAATGACTAGCTGTTGCTATGGCAAGAGCCCAGCAGTCATGTTAATACTTACAAGATGACTAGCTGTTGCTATGGCAAGAGCCCAGCAGTCATGTTAATACTTACAAGATGACTAGCTGTTGCTATGGCAAGAGCCCAGCAGTCATGTTAATACAAGATGACTAGCTGTTGCTATGGCAAGAGCCCAGCAGTCATGTTAATACTTACAAGATGACTAGCTGTTGCTATGGCAAGAGCCCAGCAGTCATGTTAATACTCACAAGATGACTAGCTGTTGCTATGGCAAGAGCCCAGCAGTCATGTTAATACTCACAAGGTGACTAGCTGTTGCTATGGCAAGAGCCCAGCAGTCATGTTAATACTCACAAGGTGACTAGCTGTTGCTATGGCAAGAGCCCAGCAGTCATGTTAATACTTACAAGATGACTAGCTGTTGCTATGGCAAGAGCCCAGCAGTCATGTTGATACTCACAAGATGACTACTTGTTATATGGCAAAGCTGAGCAGTCATTTTCCTACTGACAAAATGATTAGCTGTTGCTGTGGCAAAGCCCAGTAGGTCATGCTCCTGCTCACAAGATGATTAACCTGTGCAGCATTCAGTCTGTAAAGTGATTCTTTACCACTGGAAGTCCAGCTTCAGAACCGTGAGAATGATTTGGTTTTAGCTTTGCAACAGTTCTTTCACTTAAATCTATCACAAACACAAGTCCCCATAGCTGCTTTCTGGGCCATTACTGGAAGTTTACCTCGATCCCAACGGTCAAAACCATAGTATCAAGCCAAAAGCTGCAGCCTGGGTTACTCGATCTTCATTCTTCTTTGTAATATGAAAGCTCACAACTTCAAACACAGCGTAATTGACTGCAATATGACAGAAGTGATGAAGCCAAAATTCAGCTGCAAATAGCAAAGAGAGAGTCTTTCACTGGGCTAATTGATAACCATTGCATGCATTTGTACATCATCGCCTTGTCTAAAAACCGGTTAAGCATAAAACAGTATAACAGAAAACGTGAGGTACAGATAGTGCAATGAGCAAGTTTCCAGTCTTTCTGTATGTGTATCATTGCCATTTCGACAAATCGACAAAGTCCCATTTCATTTGGTTGTTCATGTGTGTCTTCTGTCATTTAATTCCTTAATTGCATTTCATTTGGGATTTTACGTTTATTTTCATATAATTTCATTTGTCGCTTTCTTGTTTTGGTTTGATTTAACTCGAATGGTTTTGTCATTTGTATGTCTGAAAATGTACTGAAGAAGTCATGTTGTCATGTTATACGAACTTTGTGTTTTTGCAAGTAATATTCTCATGAATAGCTTTTGTGTTTCCAGAGAATTTGTAAGTTCGTTTTTATTCTTTGCGATTTTTTCCCCATTGAAACTTTGTGCACTTTTGAAAATCTACTTTTTTTTCTTTTATATTCAATTGAAATGGAAAAGGGGGATACCCATACGGAATTTTGCATTTTCCTTTGTCACTTTCAAGCATTCCTGGGCCTTCAGCCAATTTCTCCCCCCTCTTTTTATATTTTGTCGACTTGGGAATTTTGCTTCTGGTTTTATGTTTGTGACTATCCAAATGGGTCTAAGCTTGGTACAGTTTTTCTTCTGTCTTTCTCCGTCCACTGAATCGGTCAGATGATAAAGCGTCATGAATGTTTTAGTTTTTGTTTTACCTTGGTGTTACCTGACCTTGCGTAAATGGAAATGCTTAACTACTTGGAGAAGATAAAACTTCTTTTGTGCCCATTCCTCACACAGATGAAAAAATAAACTAATGAGGACCTGATGGCTTTCAGAAAGAAGAAGAGGGAAAAAAGTTCACCTTGGTGCTTAGAGGCTAGGAAGCGTGTGTCTTTTGCTGTGATATTGTGTCATAATGAACCATACAGAGAGATTGTTTGAGTATGTATGCAGCATGCAACTTTTTCCACTTTTCAATATCCTTTAACAAGTACCCATTTTGTTTTTATGACTCCTACTTTAAAGTATATAGAGATTGTTTGAGTATATATGCACCATGGATCTTTTCATTTTTCAGCATCCTTTACCGGGTATCCATTTTATTTTTCTGACTCCTACCTTAAGTATTCTTGCGCAGGTGGGTTCAGGAATTGTATTACATTTTGACTGTTTATTATGCGATTTGGCATGTAGAGCAGCAACGAAGGTCCTCCGCTGTCATCTGTTCCTTGTCAGGCTGTGTGTAGTACTCCAAGTGTGTTGCAGGGCCTGTATGTCTCCTATTGTTCGTGAACAGCCCATGAGTCTTTCTCTCTTACGTTTTCCTTCTGGTGTCATATTAGTGTTCATAGCTGCCAGCCCTTCCGGATTTCCTGGGAATTTCCCGGATTTGAAAAACGATCCCGGAATCCCGGATCTGTCAAAAAAATCCCGGATTTTGAAAATTGGTGGGAAAAAATCCAATTGCGAAAAAAATCGAGACTTAGAGTCTTTAAAAACTTCTTTTTCATGCTTAAATGTGCCAGGAGAGGCCGTTTTTGTACTTTGAATTGGTGAAAAATCAATAGCTTCAGGGGGCGTTGCTCCTTGACCCCCACAAGGGCTCTGCCCCTTGACCCCTCCAGGGGGATCTAAGCGGCCCTCCTGGACCCCCAACCCACCCCACCCCGGCTGATGATTCCTGTTTTTTGAACTTCAAAGGTTGGCAGCTATGAGTGTTGATTGAATTAAATGAATTTCAGCTGTGCACGCGCTTGTATTGACCCAAGATCGAACCCATGGTCCTTTGAAGTTTTGGCCTAGCTAGTTTGATTCTTTTCAGTACAAAAAAAGATTTATGTTTCCTAGAAGGTGAAGTATGCCCAGTTTGTGATGTATTCAAGGTAATGTTTTTAACATTGTGTCTTCGAAGAGAAATATTGACACGTCTCGAGTTTGTAATGTTTTCAAGGTGTATCTTAAAACAAGACCAAACTATTGGCTCTAGTCAGAAGTCAAAAAAAAAAAAAAAAAAAAAAAAAAAAAGAAAAAGAAAAAAAAAAAAAAGGGGGGGGGGGTACAGATCCCGGTGCTTTATATTTTCAAACTAATTTGAGACATTTGGCTTTCCTTTACACTGAATTGCATATCTTTAACATCAGCTGGGAAGCTTTTTCTCTTAACAATGAAATGACTCGTTTTCTGATTTAACTACTGTTGTGAAACTTCCACCAACCAATCTGACTGGACATGTTCAAGTCAGGCTCTTGAAAAACTGTGCGCACAGCCTCCAACCTACCCAGTTGTCAATGGGTACCTGACCCTTTTAGGATTGGGGAAGGTAAAGCAGCAAGGAAGAGAAAGATGCTGCTATATAATGCTGACCTTGAGGTCTCGGTGAGTTCACCCCTTGACCTGAAAGTTGAGGGTTGAGGGGGGAATCTTTACCTTGTTAAGATTACCAGCTGTTAGGAACTGAAGTGTTTTGTCCAACAGCGTACAGAAAAAGGGGACAGTGCCTTTTGCCTCTGGTCTCATTACTCCCCAACCTGTAAACTTGCAGATTGTGGAAAGACAGAAAGTTGAAGTGAGAGGGATGGAAGCAGAGACAGGAATACTGAGAGAGAAGGAAGAGAAAACGAGCGTTGCAGCGGTGGCTGTAGTGAGGACAGAGAGAGATAGTGTAGAGGGAAGTATGGGCCAGAGCTATGACTTTCAAGAAATGGTGGCCGTAAATGCCGGGGAAAACTCACCCAACAGCGAGGAGGCGACCTCGCCAGTGAGCAGCGAACCGGAAGATTTGCCAGATGGTGACATTAGCACCGTGTTTGAGGGATCTTTCGACGACGTGTGGTGTCATAGAGAGGTGATTTTTTCCCATTGGTGCAAGTGAAGACTACTTGCTGCTGCTTGTTCCTTTTTTTCTCCCCTCCCTTTTTGTTAACGCTTATTTGTGACTAAAATCTTTTGGCTGTGTGATGAAGCTGAGATTTAGAAACGATGCACAGCAGTGATATAAAAGCACTTAGGATTACTGTATAGCACTTAGGATTACTGTATATATATATATTTATATATATATCGCTTTTTAGTGACACATTGTTATAGGAGACAGACAGAAGCAGTGTATGTGTGCATATGGTTTGAGTGATTGACCTTTAGTCTCCAAGTGATTGAGCTCTGAGTCTCCAAGTCTGTAAGGAGTGTGGAATTGCGTTGCTGGATAGATGTCTCCTGGGCACATGCCTGCTGGACACAGTAATTTGGAGAACGTGCTGTTGTGCGGTGCAACAGCCCCACCGTTTTCATGACACTGGTAGGACCAAGGGAGATACAAAACTCACTACAGCTAAAGCAGGTGTAAGGAGAATAACTGTAACAATGATTTTTCGCAGTGTGCATGCTGTGTTTTCGTGTATCCGTAAGCCACCAAAGAAAGAGAGGGCTTCCGGGATCTTTAACATGTACAGTTGATATTCTGCATGCTTATCAATATAAAGGGGACTCAGGCACCAGCATGTCTTTGTATACGTTGGACCTGGGAGATCAGAACAATCTGCGTTCTGTGCCCACCAGGTGAGCTCAGACCATCCAGAGAGAGTCCAGTGCTCTGACCAATTTGGCAGTCACACATGTCAGAAAGTCGCCCACTGTGTGTGTGTGTGTGTGTGTGTGTGTGTGTGTGTGTGTGTGTGTGTGTGTGTGTGTGTGTGTGTGTGTGTGTGTGTGTGTGTGTGTGTGTGTGTGTACACAGTAGACTTGTACATACTGCTTTGTAGTTCATTCTCTCTTGGTACCTCTTGAAAATGCGGAAAATATGCGTTCATCGGTACTTAATGCTTTGTAGTGACACACTTTGATGAAGCAAGTAGACAATGCACAGTAACAGTAGTCCTTTATATTGGATGACTTTATATAATGCTTTTTAGTTCTCTACTGTCAAAACAGTAGAGGTATCCGTTTTACTGCAAGAGGTATTTTTTGTGTTTAGAAGATGATCAGAATGAGAACATTTTCGTCATATATATACAGCTGTAAGAAAACAGCACTCCATGTTCTTGTTTTGCCCTTTAATTCTTCACATTTAGCTAAAACAAATTATTTTTCAATCATGTTTGTTTAACCCTTTGAATTTCTAATACTTAAGCTTATGAATTCAAACAATCTAAATCCTGTAGCTGTTGTTTTTTGACACTCGTATGAAAACATTGAACGTAACTTTTTTCATGTTTTGCTTTTTGGTTTTCAATATTCTTGTATATGCGTAGCCTTGTAAGTTTCCAAGTGTTAGGTTTGCGAAGGCAGTTGATACAGTATTATGTAGTCCTGCAAATTTTCAACGTTTGACTATATGAAAACAGGTTATCATTTGATGATATGGGGATTTATTTAGACGAAGTTATCAGAGTGTGGAGAAAGAAATTTTTCTGGAGAACTTTGAATGATTCATTCTGTACTTGGACTATTATAAGCTGTTGTCGTTACACGCATTTTAAATCTAGCTGTCATCACACACATTTGGGCAGGTTGGAATGATTGGGTGGACAGAACTTACCGGTGTTCGGGTGTGAAAGGTTGGGCGTGTTTTGATGTGCAGTTGGATTTGATCTGAAGGTGCAGGATTATTGTCCATGTTTCTTCAAGCCTTTCAAATTGAAACTTATCTCTTCTCCACATTCTCTCACGCCCCCCCCCCCCCCCTCCTGCTACCCTCACACACAGTCTTCTCAAATCTCAAGTTGGGTTTTCTTTTCAGCTTGAGCACAATATACACCCTTGTTGGCGTTCCCTCCTGATACAACTACATGAATTAAACATTTGCTGAAATGTTAGCTGGTGATAATAAAACTAGCAGGAAACCAGGAGTCAGTTGGTGGCACCATGGGATTAGTGCTGCATGACAAGCCGTGTATGTTGGAGTTCAAATCCCTTCCGAACAGCTGAAAATCACAGTGAATGCTGTCAACTCTTGTTTTACTCTTCATCACGTGTGTGCTATGGGAGCACAGTGGAAAGGCCGGGACACACCATCTGCTGAATGGAAGCGGACTCAGATATGTTGCTTGTATTAGTGATAATGCAGATTAGAGCACCTAGTCACAACAGGAAAGCTGGAGGGAAAAAGAACACCAGGTAGACCCAGGGAGAAAATATTGGACGGACTTGCAGAACACCAGGTAGACCCAGGGAGAAAATATTGGACGGACTTGTTGAGTAGATGAAGACAGAGAGGGTGAGAAATGTACTTGCAATGACAAAAGATAGATTCGTATGGAGGGCCATGAACGCGAACGCCATGCGGCAGGGCACATGGTGATGATGATTAGCGAAAAGATGTCTGCATTTGTATGTAGCGGATCTGTTTATTCGTGTCTGTCAGATTCTGTAAGATTTCAACAAGCAACCTTATGTCTCAGATAGTATAATTATAGAAATTTATACAATTTTCTTGGAGATTCAGCCTTGCAATGATGAAAGAGTTTTCTGTTTAGAATCAATGTAACATGCGAATGAAAAAGTCGTTTGACAACAGGATAAATATTGTGAATAATGTAATCGTCAGTCTAGTGTGATAATTGATCTTCAATAACCGAAATCAAATAAACGAAACCCAAAAACAAAATAGAAAACACGACACAAGCTGAGAAAATACGGCCCAGTTCAAAAGAGATACTGTGACATTTGATTTTAAGAGGTTCCTTGAATTTTGGGATACAGGTCCTCATGATATCTGTTGTGTGTAGTGATATGTTTGTAAGTCTTCAGTGGGTTTTTTTTTTCATATTTTTTTCCTTTTTTGTTTTCATCTTGTTTTCACTGGTGTTGAAGGAGTTGTTTTGGAAATGTGGTGGCTGCAAGATTTGTTCGCTTTGGTGTTGGTGAGAGGGGTTTGGCAAGGGTTAGACTTTCAGAGAGTGTTTTGGCTTGCTGATGAAAACTTAAATTGTATGATGACTGTAAGGTTGCAGAGATGAAGAGTTTTTTTACTCTGAATTAGGAATCAAATCACAACTTAGAAAATAGAAGTGTTTTATTTATGTCATTGTGAATGTTAAAGTGAATTAAAAAAATACCTTTCAGTTCAAAATCGATAAAATGATTACGGAATGTGATGTTGTAGCAGTCTGTATTGATTATTGATTGTTTTCTGTTACTTTTGTTGTTTTCTGTTACTTTGTTTGTGTTGGCGGTATAATGTACAGATCTGAAGAATTTTTGTCTATACATTTATCATACATTAATTTCATTCCTCTGCTTCAGTAGAGGACTGTTCTAACTGTCGTTTATTAACATTTTAATTTAGCTCTAGTTCGATTTGTTTGCTTTTTAAAAATTTTTTTTTATTGCTTTTATATTTTTTTGTTTTATTTTATTTTGTTTTGTTTTATTTTTTTTATTTTTGTTTTGTTTTATTTTATTTTTTTTATTTATTTTATTTTATTTTTATTTTTTTATTTTATTTTTTTTTTTTATTCGATCTTATTTGATCTTATTTATTTATTTTATTTATTTTTTTTTTACTTCAGAATGGTCATTGTTGATGCTTAAAATGGTTTTTGTCTGCCTTTCGTTCATTTCTGTTTTTGTTTCTTATTAATTGAATTGTAAAACGTGATTATGCTTATGTTAATTAAATAATCATTCTATTCTTATCAGTGTGATTTTTTTGGTAGATTTGTGATATCTAGCTTTCATTTTCATTTTTCAGCTTCATAATTACGATACACAGCTTTACTTTTTTCACAGCTTTATTCCTGCCTTTTATTGTCTCTGTACATACCATTTATCATTCTGTGCGGTTACATTTTCTTCATTGCTTCTTGTACGGCATTTACTGGATTCCACTCCATCTCTTCTTTCCGTCTTGTTAATTATCACATTTGCACCGTTCTTCTTTTTTCACTTTTTTCCCGCCCTGTCCTCAGCACCATTCCTGCATCACTATCCCCACGCCTCTCATTTCTGCTCAGCAAAACACACCTCCAAGTACATTGAAACTGTAGACAGCACGAGAGCTGGTCACAGAATCTGTGGCAGTTATTCATTCCACTATGATGATGAGGGGATGGTGGTGATAATACTGTATAGAGCTCCATGTGGAATTGAGACTGCATGACAAGACTGTATTCTACGCTTATTTTCATAACTTATTCTGGCATCAACCAGGAACTGAGAGATGTAAGAAAACGGCGGTTTTGTCCGGAAATAATTATGAGCAACACTTTTTCATTGATGCATCCATAGAGTGGCTGAGAGTTGATTGTGTGTGTGTCTTCCCGCCAAGCCCGTAGCATGCTTGCCTGTTCATAGGAGCCTGGTCAAAACAAAACATCCCACAGTGGTGTTTTTGATTGATAAGGGTTCAGAGACCCACGACCTTCAAGTCAGTGGTCAGTTTCGCTAACCACTTCGCCACATTGGCTAGTTCAGCGTTCATTCTGATTTATGACCACTGTTTGTCTGTTGCCGCCAGCCTTAACCCTTTGACTCCCGCAGCATATCCACCAACTGCAAAAACTTACCCTTCGACTCCCTTACCCTATCCACCAGCTTCCTGCTGGAAGATAGGGTGAGGGAATCAAAGGGTTAAGTTTTTGTTTTGCTAGCATGGTTGACAGTGCAGGACGCTGGTGGACAAGCACGGGGAGTCAAAAGGTTAAATATATCTCCTCCAGAATTAAGAGATTCATCAACGTTTTTGTTCTGATATTTTGACCTAAACTAGATGCCTAAAACTAGAAAACTGACCATCTGTGTCCATCTTGAGTTATCCATGAAATACGTTTTCTTGTTGTTTTCTTGTGTTTCGGGTTTGTGAGTGTATCATTTCTTTCTTTCTTTCTTTTTTGTTTTCATTATTTGACAAAACGCAAAGAAATGTCATTGATGTATCACCGTCATTTCATCCATTTTATTTATTTTTTTTTTTTTTTAGAGTGAATTGATCAGTTTTATATTTGTTGTTTTGTTTTCTTACCACTTGAGTAAGTGTCGGCTGTCTGTCTGTTTCTGACGTGTTTGTGCCTTTCTGTCTGTCTTTCTCAATTTTGTTTATGTAATTTTTAGACTAATGTTTGCTCTATCTTTTAAGTTTTGTTGCTGTAACTTTTGAGTTGAGTAGTACTTAAAGTGATCAGTTTTCTGTTGTTTTGACTCATCACTGTTATATTTATTTTTCTTCAGTTTGTCATGATTTTTTATTCATCCGATTTAATGCCTTTTGTTCATGATCATTGACAGCACTTTGCACACTTCGTATTTTCACCATCACTGTATTGGGGGAGGGAAATGGTTGATTTAACTTGTAATTTTCATAAAATGTTTGAAAGTATTCAGTCGTCAAAAAGACAGTTTTCAAAGATGTATGCTAAAAGGGGAAAATATAAGGTGTATTATATATAGCTTTTTACAGAATGTTTAGAAATAGCAGAAAATGTTACTGAGGATAGGGTAGATAAATCCTCATTCCTATTCCTTATTTTCATCTTCTTTCTTCTTCTTTTTGTTCCCCTGTCTTTTCTCTTGCGAGACTTACCGTTACAGAATGTTGACAGAAATATGATTGAAAAATACAGAAAACCTTCCAAATTCACCTGGAGGGTGGGTCGCCCAGCGATATCCGTGCAGTGCTGGCTGGTCCAGACTCCAGCCCTCCTGTGCATATGAAGTGGTCTGGTTCTACCGCCAACTGTTCCTTTACACCTGTTGAGACTGGACAACACAAGGTGAGGAGAGAGAGAGAGAGAGAGAGAGAGAGAGAGAGGAGAGTGAGGGAGGGAGAAGAGAGAGGGGGGAAGAAGAGAGAAAAACGAGCAATAATTTGATGATTCAGTGCCTCTGAAACCATGTAGCGTTTAGCCTAACAATACTGGGGGCTAATTTCAAAATGAAAAACAATGACATTGAACAGAAGAAGAAAAAATAACCTTGGCATGATTAGTCAAATCATGAAAGAGAGAGAGAGAGAGAGAGAGAGAGAGAATTTCGTAATTTGATGATTTAATGCCTGTGAAAGCGTTTAGCCCAAGACAGGGGGCTGATTTCAAAATAACGACAACGACATTGAACAGATGAAAAAATCGGTTATAGACATTTTGACCACGACATTAGTCAAATCACGAGAGAGAGAGAGAGAGAGAGAGAGAGAGAGAGAGAGAGAGAGAGAGAGAGAGAGAGAGAGTTTCATAATTTGATAATTCAATGCCTCTGAAAGCATTGAGCATTTAGCCTTGCCAAAGAGAGAGAGAGAGAGAGAGAGAGAGAGAGAGAGAGAGAGAGAGAGAGAGAGAGAGAGAGAGAGAGAATTTCGTAATTTGATGATTTAATGCATCAGCCTTGTTGTGGCGGGGGAGCTTGTGTGTCCTTACGATCCCAGGAGCTATGCCGGCGGGGACTTCGTGGGCCCTGGCAGCTTCAAGCAAGCCGGACAGGTCGCTGGGGGAGGGGCCAGACTAAGGGGTGCATACAAACAAGTCCTGGCAGCAGGGGATGGGTGAAAAAGAGGGTAAAGAAGATACACTTTTCATATATGGCTTCTTTTTCAATGTCGTGAGCAGATGATTTCTTCGAAGGAACAATGGTCAGGATCTCAGCACTGTAAGTGCACTGCGCGGCAAGAAGGCACCCGCAAACTACTTGCTTGTACTTTTGCTAATCATTGCATATGATGAACTTACAAAATGGAAAACGTTATAGTTCTGTGTCCTCTGAGTCCCCCAGGGGGGACCTGAACTCAATGGCTACTGGGGAGGGAGAGTCCGTGTCTGTGAAAGGTAGCTGTGATGACGGTAATGGATTACCCGACGGAGGTTATTGGAAGCGGACATGTAGAAACTCCTCAAAAATGCAAAATCACAAAAAGAAAAAATTGCAAAAAAAGGATTTGAATATAGGGACATGGAATGTACAGACTATGTTAGAATTAGGAAAGCTCTACCTACTAGTCAAAGAATTAGAAAGGAGCAAGATGAACATAACAGGGCTCTGTGAGGTTAGATGGAGTGGGCAGGGACTTTTTACTGTAGGAGAGCATACAGTTGTATATAGTGGAAATGAAAAAGGTGGCTCAAGAGGAGTAGCAATTGTGCTGGACAAAAAGCATGCTGGAGCTCTGAAAAGCTATAATCCAATTAATGACAGATTTCTCACTGTCAAAATAAATACCAAATATGCTGTTTTGAACATAGTTCAAGCTTATGCTCCAACATCCACTAGCTCAGAAGAAGAAATAGAAAATTTTTACAATGACCTCCAAACTATCAGAGACAAAATCCCCAAAAAGGAAATATGCATTGTGATGGGTGACTTCAACGCTAAAGTTGGAGAGGGGGCTGACACAGAATGTGGAATAGGACCATATGGTTTAGGAGAACGAAATGAGAGAGGTGACATGCTGGCTCTGTTTTGTCAGGCAAATGAGATGAACATCACAAATACTTTTTTCCAACAACCACTGCGCAGAAGATACACATGGATCTCTCCAGGAGACAGGTGTCGTAATCAGATTGATTATATTATCATTGACAGATCCTGGAAATCAACTGTCCTCAATGCAAAAACAAAGCCTGGAACAGACTGCGACACGGATCACATTCTTGTGACAACCAAATTAAGAATGAAAATATTGAAGAAGCCTAAAACCAAAACTACGCCAAAGTTCGACATATCAAAATTAGAAAACCCTGAGCTGGCGTTAGAATTCAGTATAGAAACAAGTAATCGTTTCTTAAAGTTACTTGAAGTTTGGGATGAAAATGACTCATATCCTGATGAAATCTGGACAGACATAAAAAACACACTGACCAAAATCTCTGAAGAAAAACTAGGAAAAGAAGAAAAAAGGAAAAAAGCTAAGCCCTACATAAGTCAGGAAGTGATAGATCTGGCAGAAAAGAAAAGTCAAGCTCGAAAGCAGGGAGAGCGGGAAAAATACTCAGCACTGAAAAGGGAAATAAAAAGTAAAGTCAGAAGAGACAAAGCAAATTGGCTGGCACAAGAATGCAGTAAAATCAATGAACACAACGAAAACAGGAAGTCGAGGGAGCTCTTCAAACAAATAAAAAAAGTGAAAAAAAACAAATTTCAAAGCAACAAACCAATGCATCAACAACAAGGATGGTCACACTCTGACTGAACCAGATGATGTCTTGGATAGGTGGAACGAATATGGCACATCACTTTTTGGCAAGCCTGACAGCCATGAAAATAATTTAGAGCCAAATTTGGAATTGATCCCTGGAGATACGGAACCTGAACCTCTGCTCAGCGAAGTTGAATCTGCCATTAAAGATCTAAAATGCAGAAAGTCTCCTGGTCTTGACAATATTCCTGGAGAGTTGTTGAAACACTCAGGTGATGGTGGACTCAAAGTAATGCATCACTTATGCTGCAAGATATGGAAGACTTGTCAGTGGCCTACAGACTGGAAGCTCCAAGAATTTGTCATGTTACATAAGAGTGGAAATGTCAAAGACTGCAACAATTATAGAACAATTGCACTGATCAGTCATGCCAGTAAAATACTGCTGATAATAATTTTAAACAGGTTAAAGCCAAAAGTAGAGGAAGAGCTATCCGACTGTCAGGCAGGCTATAGGAAAAACAGGGGAACAATAGATATGCTGTTTGTACTCCAGATATTGATAGAAAAGATTAGAAACACAGACCAAGAGATGTTCATCGTTTTCATTGACTACAGCAAAGCATTTGATAGCGTGATTCACCAAAGTCTTTTCCACTTCATGATCAAAATGGGTTTTCCAAGACATCTGGTTTCCCTCATAGCTTCATTATATAATGATCAAAAAGCAACAATCAGATGGAATAATCAAAACTGCAAATTTTTTAACATCACTAAAGGGGTAAGGCAAGGTTGCATCCTGTCTCCACATCTCTTCAGCATATACACTGAACATATCATGAGAGAAGCAGACATAGAAGACATGGGAGTAAATATTGGTGGTAGAAACCTGTCAAATTTACGCTACGCAGATGACACAGGATTACTGGCAGACAACATTACAGGCTCTAGGAGGATCCTGTACAGGGTAGACCGGGTTGGAAAGGCAGCTGGGCTGGACTTAAATTCAAAGAAGACAAAGGTTATGCATGTTGCAGGCAAATATAACACTAGACAGGACCAGATCATGCTAAACCAAGTCCCTCTAGAAAATGTCAAGGACTTTAGATATTTAGGTTCAGTCAAGACACACGATGGAACATGCTCAAAAGACATAAAGATGAGAATTGGAATGGCCAAGAACAGTATGGTTCAATTGAACAATATTTGGAAAGACCACAGCATAACAGCAGACCTTAAGATAAAACTCTTAAAATGTCTTGTCTGGCCAGTGATGTTATACGGCTGCGAGGCATGGACAATGAAGAAAGAGGATGAAAGACGAGTGGAAGCAGCAGAGCTGTGGTTTTACCGAAGACTGCTGAGGGTCAAATGGACGGATAGGCGCTCAAATGAAAGCATACTGAATGAGTTGGGTACTACACGCAAGCTTCTAGTACTCATACAACGGAGGAAACTGAAATATGTTGGACACGCAATCCGTAATGAGAGAACAGACTTGATGTCCACTGTCCTCCAAGGTAAAGTGGAAGGAAAGAGAAACAGAGGACGGCCACCTGCATCAGTTGCTAGAAACATCACAAACATCAGTGGCAAGAAACTCCAGGAGGTGGTCAGACTTAGCCAAGATCGAGAGCGCTGGAGGCAACTTGTGAGGACATCATGTGCAGCGGCCAACACTGTTCCCGGTGACGCCGACAGGTGAGACAGGTGAGAAAGCATTTAGCCCAACAAGACAGGGGGGCTGGTTTCAAAATAAACAACGACATTGAAAAGAAGAAAATATCGGTTATAGACATATTCGGTTATAGACATGTTAACCACGACATGATTAGTCAAATCATGGAAGAGAAGAGGAGAGAAAGAGAGAGAGAGAAGAGAGAGAGAGAGAGAGAGAGAGAGAGAGAGAGAGAGAGAGAGAGAGAGAGAATGTAATAATTTGATGGTTTAATGCCTTTGAAAGCGTTTAGCCCAACATGACAGGGTCTGATTTCAAAGTGAACAACAAGGACATTGAAAAGAAGAAAAAAATCGGTTATCGACATTTTAACCACGACATGATTAGTCAAATCATATGAGAGAGAGAGATAGAGATAGATAGATAGATAGAGAGAGAGAGAGAGAGAGAGGAGAGAGAGAGAGAGAGAGAGAGAGAGAGAGAGAGAGAGAGAGAGAGCGTGTAGACGTTATTGGTATATTTCATGGTAAAAAAAAAGCCATGGTTTGATGGTTGGTTAGAAGGCGCTTGCAGGTCAGGTACCTCTGACTCCCATCCACTAGGTTTCCTGTAGCGGTGATCTTGCCATTCAGCCAAACTAAGTCTCATCCAGTTTCAGGCTTATTTGAATTACTTCCCTTGAGTCGCAGATACGAAGTATCAGAACCAGAAGACGTTTGCTGACACAGTGACAGTTTCTTTCTGAAAGCAGTCAGTCCTCTGTCTCTAACTAAACAACTTAACCAGAAAAAAATACGAAAAAAGAATAAGAACGCGTATTTAATACGACAAGACAAAGCACGCGCCAAATTTTCGGCCAACTGGCCTTTGTCAAGCGTATGATCACAAACAACAAATACCAGATACGAAAATTAGGAGAAAAAGACTGAAACTTCCCCTGCTGCTCTGACCCCATTGTGAGAAAAGGAATAAACAGACTAAAATGACATCGTAATGTGTTTTTCAGTAAAGTATGATGTCAGAGCGAAAGTGAGATGAATTCTGCAATTTGAAAAGTAGTGCATCATACTTTTAGTTTTAGCCCTGAACCCTCTTCAGGATAAAACAATGTTAATATGGCATGACTATGAAACATTATCACAGTCCCATTGTCAGTAGTCTTCAGTAAGCAATCATTGTCAAATCATTGTCAAATCACCTTCAGACCACCGATCACAGGAGATCGTGCACTGCTGCTGGGGATCATATTATTAGTTGATTGATGATTTGGTTCAGTTTTTACGTCGACACCCATCTCAGGTGATATGGCCGACGGGGATAACCATCCCAGGGAAGTGGGGGAAGTGGGACTTACCTAATCTTACTGACACCACGAGAATAACAATGATGTTAAGATGGGACAGTGAGAAGGCCAATTTTAATGTGGCGCACCCCGGGATTCGAACCCATAACCATTGCATGTGAATCCGACGCTCAACAAGACAGAGCTACTGGGGCCCGCACATTGTCAGTGTTCAGTGGTGTCAACATATTATAACCATGTATGTGTTACAGTCCAGGTTTTTGTGCCATACAAAATGAATCCTGTGTCCTGAGTACACACACACGCGCGCGCGCGCAGCACACATGCACGCACGCACGCACGCATGCACACACGCGCATGTGCGCACACAGACACCACACACACACACACACACCATCACACATACATACATACATACATACATACAACAGACAGACAGACGACAGACATACAAGATACATGACATACATACATAGATACAGACATACACACACACACACACACACACACACACACACACACACACACACACACACACACACACACACACACACACAACACACACACACACACACACACACGTCTTTCGGTCTCTGTCTGTCTCTGATTATCTGTCTGTCTATCTCTGTCCCCTGTTTCTGTCTGTCTGTATCTCTCTCTCTCTGTCTGTATCAATCTCTGTCTGTATCTCTTCTGTCTGACGCTGTCTCTGTCTCTGACTGTCTGTCTCTGTCTCTGACTGTCTGTCTGTATGTCTCTCTCTCTCTCTCTCTCTCCTCTCCCCCCCCCCCCCAACCCCCATTCACACATGGGTCTAACGCTGACAGTTTGACGGATTCGTTCTTGACTGTTTTAGCTGGATGTGCTGTGTGAGAATAAGTCCATCGCTGGATGTCCTGTCCACTTCAAAGTGCTGGCCGATCGTTCCCGTGTGGTCTACATTCCACCGGATCGCGCCTGTGTTGGCCACAATACTGACCTCAAGGTATCTCTGTGTGGTGTGTGTGTGTGTGAGTGTGGTGTGGTGTGTGTGTGTGTGTGTGTGTGTGAGTGTGTGTGTGTGTGTGTGTGTGTGTGTGTGTGTGTGGTTTTGGTGGTTCCGCTTTCCCCCACACCCACACCCAGAACTGTCCTATTTCAGCAATATTTGAGTGTCATCCAGTAGGCCTACCTAAACAGCGAAACCGCCTAAACAACTTAAAGAGTAGTTGTCGAAGCACTTAGAAATATTACACACGTCTTGCCCAGTTATTCTGTGATCTCATTACGACATTACGTACAAATACTGAGACGTAGACGTCATGTTATGAAGTGACGTCATTGCAAACGTCATGGCCGCGTCAGGCGTTGAAGAACACCGCTCTAACATTAAATTGAATTTTATAATAAAGGAAGTTCTAGTGGAGATATGTTATCAACACTACAAAATGTAATGGGACAACAAATTCTTTGGCATGCTGCAGTTTATAGGTGGGCGCCTTTCTTTACAGATGGACAAAATGACATTAAAGGCTATCAAAGTCTTGGAAGCCCAGTTGAAGCTACTGATAGAAAATTTTTAAGAGAAATTTTGAAGGAAGACAGGCGAACAACGCCTTCGGAGATCGCTCATGATAATAGTATAAGTCATGGATCAGTTCATGCCAGTTTAACAAGTAAATTCAGAATAAGAACAGTCACAGCAAGGTGGGTCACAAACTGCCATGCTGTAGACCAGAAACGTGTGTGTGTGCGTGACTGTTGCAGGGCAGTTCAACAGGTATGAAAATGAGGGTGACAACTTTTTTTTCAGTTAGTTGCAGTCAGTTGAGAGTTCCATGGACAGCAAAGAAAACAAACGAGACAGTCTTGATGGAGCAGACACAAGTAGATCACTCATAAGGAAGATTAGGAAAAGACAGGCAACATTTATAGGCCATTTTATGAGGAAGGGGGATTTGGAGCACCTGGTCATAACGGGAAAGCTGGAGGGAAAGAGAGCACCAGGTAGACCCAGGGAGAAAATGCTGGACAGACTTGCAGAGTGGCTGGGGGTGAGGAGGGTGGGGGAGATGCTAGGGGCAACGAGAGAGAGAGATGGATGGATGAAGTCCATGGTCGCCAACGCCATGCGGCAGGGCACCTGATGATGATGATGATGAGTTGCAGTCAACGAAAATTGGGTTAAAAGCTTGAGCCAGAATTAACAAGATGAGGTTCACAGTTTAAAGATGACGATGATGATGTGTGCCTATGGTGGTAGGTAGCAAGGCCGTACTCACGCGCGACAACACATTCCGATGGAACTAAACTGTTAATCAAGACTGCCGCAGGATGTTTCTGATAAAAGTAGATCTATCAAGACCTGCAATATGAAAGAAAAAGACACACTGTTAAACATTGATTAATCATTGATATGACAATGCATCTGCCTACAAAACAAAGAGGATAACGTCACTTGTGACGTCTTATCAGTGGGACGTTTTTCCCCACCTGCCTGTTTTCTAGATAGGAATACTGGACAGTCAACAGCAAAGTCAGAACAAGATCGAGGCAACAGTTCCATGGACAGCAAAGAAAACAAACGAGACGTCTTGAAAGAGAAAAACACAAAAATAACATTAGTGAAGAAGATAGCAAAAGACAAGCAGCGTTTTAGGACATTTTCTGAGGCAAAAGAAATTAGAGCACCTAATTACAACAGGAAAGCTGGAGGATAAAAGAATATCAGGTAGACCCAGGAGAAAATATTGGACGGACTTGCGTAGCGGATGAAGACAGAGGTTGGAAGATGCACTTGCAGCGACAAAGGATAGATTAGTATGACGGGCCGTGATTGCCAGTGGCATGCGGCAGGGCACATGAGATGATGATCTTGAATATTACAAACTTTTGTATATTCCCCAAGTTGAAAGAAACTCTCTTCAATGTACATTTCTACGACTTAGATGACTTTGAAGTGAAGGTGTCTAAGCAGGCATAACAACAGATGGGAATCAGGCATATAAGAGAAGGGGTGTTACATCAAAGGAATATGGAAATGCATTGATCATTATGTTATATTTTAGCTTTTTAAAAAATTCTTTTTTATTTTGTTTTTTAAATTTTCTTTTCATTTCTATTTATTGGACGAACTTCGTTGTGAGAGGGGCTGTTGATTGTGTAGTGTGTGTGTTGTGTAGTGTGTGTGTGTGTGTGTGTGTGTGTCACTGTGTGTGTGTCTGTGTGTGTGCTGTGTGTGTGTTGTGGTGTGTGTTGTGTGTGTGTGTGTGTGTGTGTGTATGTGTGTGTTGTGTGTGTGTTAGTTGTGTGTGTTTATGTGTATTTGTGTGTGTGTGTTGTAGTAGTGTGTGTGGTGTTGCTGTGGTGCTGTGTTGTGTGTGTTGTGTGTGTGTGTGTGTGTGTGTGTGTGTGTGTGTGTGTGTGTGTGTGTGTGTGTGTGTGTGTGTGTGTGTGTGTGTGTGTGTGAGTAAGCTTGGTCAGGCCAGTGGAAATATACGAAAAATGAGTGAAGACACAGGAAAAAAAACATTACTGGTTTACTGACGAATGACTGTGATCTCAGGTGGACGTATCCAATGCAGGCCAGGAGACCTGCGTGTAGAAGCGCGAAGTCCCAGTGGACGTCTTCAGACTGTTTCTGCTCTTTATCGCCCTGGATCTTTCTCTGCAAACTTCACCCCTGATGAAGTCGGTGAGTACACTATGAGATTTTATGTTTGTATATAGAAAAGGCTGAATTCAGCTGTCAGACATGTACCAAGCAATACTTGTAATACTCGACTGGGGACTTGAGTTTCGGCAGCTGAACGCTGCTGAGGTGTCATACAAACGCCTGACAAAGCTCATTTCAAAACCAGTGGTGAAGTGGTCAGTGCAATGGACTGCTGACTGGGAGGTTCCAGGTCAAACACCTACCAGTTCAAACATTCATAGTGTGATTTTTTAGACCCGATCTGCTCCTGAACCGAGAGTTGAGTGTGCTCTAAGGCTAGCTGGAAAGACTGAGACCAACACTATTGATTATCATCTTCTTTATTAATGCATAATTTAGGGTGTTGCTCAAACTTCTTGACCAATTCTGCAGGTGTCTATAATTCTCATGCCGACTGACACAGGAATATATTATGAAAGTAAGCTTACGGTTCAGGTTTATAACACAGTATCAACCATATGTAGAGCTCCATAGCATCATCACCATCGCCTCCATTCTGATTGTCATAGCATTATGAAAAACTATCCTAGATTCTGTGGCCTTCGTGCCATGCTCTCATAATAACTTTAGTTTTGTTAGGTTTGGAGGTGTTTTGGAGAACTGAAATGAGCAATGTGGAGATTGTGACATAAAGGCAGTACAGATAGTGGGGCAGGTAAACCAGTCCATTAAAATATAAGATGAAAAGACCCTTCTCAGTATTATGACCACAGCATACAAGGCTGTAAATGGCAGAGGTTGGAAGCAACTTTCAAGATTTCAGGTTCTTCCACCTCCCTTGTTTCTATATTTCTCATAAGTTCAGGACATTTTGAAATAAAGTTTTGGGATATTTTGAAATAAAAATGAATACGGTAATAGAATTTGCAGTATTACACCTTGTCTTGAGGACATTTAATCTTCAAACCTAACAAATTATTGAGTACTGAATGCCCATTCCAGGCAGGACTACAACCTCCAGAGATGTTCTCCAGCTCTGCCCTGCTGTTAGCCTTTTGACTCCCGCACCCTGTCCACCAGCTGCAAAAACTTAACCCTTAGACTTCCTCACCCTATTCACCAGCATCTTGCAGGAAGCTGGTGGATAGGGTGAAGGAGTCTAAGGGTTAAGTTTTTTGCTTGGCTAGCGTGGTTGACAATGCAGGATGCTGGTGAGCAAGGTACGGGTGTGAAAGGGTTAGGGTATTAAAAAATAAACAACAAACAAAAACCAAAACCAGAAAAACACAAAAATAGAATCAGAACTTGTATCCAATACAACCAGACAAGACAGGCGCAAAGTTTTGGATGAAGCAGCAGAGAAGTTTCAGCCTTTTTCTCCTAATCTTTGTATTTGGTGTTTGTTTGCTTGTGATCTTAGATTCATGCTTGACAAAGGCCAGTTGGTCAAAAATTTGTGCCTGTCTTGTCTGGTTGTATTAAGTACGTGTTTTGATTCTATTTTGTGTTTTTCTGGTTCCTGTTTGCTTGAACACAGGCAGTCGCGCTTGTTTGGGATTTTGTAAACAAACACAAACACAAAACAAAAAACTTGAGCAATGGGCTAACAGGAAAACTCTGGAAGAATGCTGTGGGCAACAAAGAGAAGTCTCTGAAGATTGTTTTCATCAAAACCACTATGACTTATTGTTTGAAGTTTGGGCATACTTAGACACAGAAGTAGTTATTGAATATTTGCATCAGTACTTTAAAGTTTTGTCTGTTAAATATTTTTTTTTGAGGATCCAGCAATTTAAAAGATGGATGACTTGTAGAGTTCAGTGATTGTGTGTGTGTGTGTGTGTGTGTGTGTGTGGTGTGTGTGCGGTGTGGCTGTGTGGTGGTTGGTTCGGGCTTGATTTAACGTCATTTCACTATAAGTGAATTTAGATGGGTAAAAATGGCATGGAGGATGATTTTTTTTTTTTGGGGGGGGGGGGGGGGGGGGGAGGGAGGAGGGGGAAAGAAGGGAATAGAGTAAGAGAGGAAAAAAAATTAAAAGGAATCGGCAAGGTCTTTAGAAAAATGATATGGATGAACAGAGAAATGAAACTAGAACAACGCTAACATCAAATGTAAAAGAAAAATCGTCATAAAAAGTAAAACAAAACAAAATAAGATGACAATTAAAATAATAACCTTAAAGTAACGCATTAACAGGACTGTGAACCAATGATTCTGAAATTTTAACTAACAGAACTTGATCTGATATCACTTCTTTAAAATGCTTTTCAAGATAGTTTCCTTGTGTAAACATCTTTGGTAAAAAACAACGAAGCTTTCTGTAGTAAAACAAACAGTGATACAATGTGAATTGTTCACCGCAAATGCATAAAACGTTTTTACAATATTTTGTTTTCAAAGCGTTCAGATGAATATGAAAATATTTGGCAACAATTAATCTCAAATGATATAATGAAGAATACTGTATTTTTTTTTACAGATATTTTGAACTGAAAGTTTGATTCTTTTTTGAGACACAAATTTTTCATTTAAATGTTCATGAAATCGAATCCATGATGCTAATTCTAGCGAGTTGTAAGCTTCTTTTACCGAGGTGTTAACATGTAATTCTATGGAATTTTCAAAACAGGAGTGCACCGGATTTAGCTGCTCTGTCAACTATGTTGTTGCCGTGAAGACCAACGTGAGAAGGCACCCAGCATAAACTGATTTCCGAGCCATTTATCTTTAAACAGTGTATTAGATGATTTGCCTCAATTATTAAATCAGGTCTTGTGTCTGTATCAAAAGACTGTAAGGCATATAATACAGATTTTGAATCAACAAACAGAACTACTTTGAAAGGTACAGGCCGAAGGCTTATTAAATAATGCAACGCTTGAACAACAGCGACCAATTCTGCTGTATATATAGATACATTTGCCCCAATGAAAAAAGACTTTTTAATGTTAAATTTTGGAATATAAAACGCTGCTCCAGCGCTCTGATTTGCTAAGACTGACCCATCAGTAAAACTGTGGAGGTGGGTATGGTACTTTTCATCGATGTGTTCACAAGCTGTGGATAGCGTAATGTTGACATTATCATCTTTTTTAACGTCTGCATAATCGAGATCAAACGTGGCCTTTAGCATTTCCCATGTAGGGATAGGCGTTAACGTTGGTTTTTCGGCTATTTCATCCATAATTATGCTGGATTGTTTGATCAGGTCAGATATGTAAGTTGCGGTTGTAATTTGAGATGAAATGTTTTTTGCTCATTTTGGAAAGTCAATATCAGACCTGATTTTAATTTCTTTGCTCACAAAATTATTCGCTTGTGAAGTAGTTCTAATTGCAAACTTTGCTGTAGCTAGCTCACGATGGTTGTTTAGAGGTAGAATTCCAGCAACTTTGTATGTTTCCAGAGTAGAAGCATGAGTTGGTACACCTAGTGCAATTTTAAGATTTTGCAGTCCAAGTTCTGAATCTTTTTTAGTAAATATTTAGGTGCATTGAAAAAAACTTCTTGCACGTAGGATAATTTAGACCTGACCAGCGCTGTTGACAGATGAATCAGTATATTTGTATCCATTCCCCAGAGTAATTTGCTTATTATCTTTAGAAAATTTAAGGTTTTTCGTGCTTTTTTTAAAATATAATCAAAATGAACATTCCAGCTTAATTTCGAAGTGATGTAAACTCCCAGAAATTTTACGACCTGTTTGTAATTTAACACTTCACCAAGCAATTTGAAAGTAGGCAAGTTATTTGAGTTACCACCAGGATCAAACAGCATCATGTTAGTTTTTTCTGCCGACAATGACAGACCATTTTCTAACAGATATAGTTTCCAAGATTATCAAGATCAGTTGATACAATTTCCTGATGTAATTCCGTGTTCTCTGTGGAGTTGTCTTTTTTAAAGTGATATTCATGCAAGTGCATATATCATCAGCATACTGTACTAAAACAACATGATTTGAAAAAGCTTTAGGAGATCCTGTATAAGGATATTAAATAAAATAGGTGCTATCACTGAACCTTGTGGAATCCCCATGTCAAGGCGTCGTGAAGTAGAATAACTAGCTCCCACTCTAGCCTGTCTTGTTCTATTAGCTAAAAAAGATTTAATGTAATTGTACATATTGCCAGATAAACCAACAGATTTTAGCTTGAACAATAAACGTTTATGCCAAACTTGATCGTAAGCTTTTTTTACATCAAAGAAAGTAGCTAAAACACTTTTTCTGCGGGCAAACTGTTGTTTGATCTGAGTCGTAAGTTTAACCAGGTGTTCAACTGCGGATCTCCTTTTCTAAAACCCGCCTGGTTTATCGGAATAATGTTATTTTTATCACAGTAGTGTAAAAGTCTGTTTAAGATCAATCTTTCCATTAGTTTGCTCATGTGGGACGTTAAAGCAATGGGTCTGTAACTGTTTTTATCAGTTTTCGATTTTCCTGCTTTTAATATCGGTATAAACTATAACTATAGACTTTTGCCAGATTTGTGGTACAGTTCTGCTAACCCAGCATTTCTGCAAAATTTTGTGTAGGAAAATAAGATAGTTTTCAGGGAGATGTTTAATCATTTCAGTCGAAACTGCATCACACCTACCGAACTCGTTTTGTTGTGTAGAAACAGTATTGTGTTTTTTAGCTCTTCTAAGGTGATTGGAGAATTAAACCAGAGATCATTCTGAGGTATTGGATCAGTGTAGATTGAGTTGTTATCTTCCATTTCTCTGTGATGTTTGCAGTCTGGAGATAAACCTTCAACTTTACTGTTTTTAGCAAATAATTCCACAAAGGTTTCTGCTTTGTCCATGTCTGAAGGAAATGTGTTACATGTTTCTATCATTATCGGACACCTAGGTAAGTTGGTTCCATTCTTCGTTTGATTCATTTTCGTCCAGACTTTATGGAAATCTTTGAAATCTGAAATTTCTTTTGTGCAGAATGATGCCCACTAATCTTTCTTTGCTTCAGCGATGATTTTGTTACATTGGATGTTAGCTTTTTTCATTTCCACATGATCTTCAGGTTTCCGGCTTTTGATATAGATTTTGAATTTCTCCCTTTTATATTGAACTGCTTTCTCACATGCCTCTGTCCACCAAACATTACCCAATCGATTATTCGACTAGAAGTTTTGAGTTTCGGAATTGATACGTCTGCAGCGGCTAGAATTGACTCTTGGAATTTAGAAAACATAATGTCTACATTTTCACTTTCATAATGTCTGTAATCCTGATTAGCAAGAGCAGTTCGAAATAAGGACCAGTCTGCACGCTTGTAATTATATTTTGGAATAATATCAGGACGCTGTCTTTCATCCTGATGTTTTTGTCAGTTATGGTTATGATGATAGGTAGATGATCGCTTCCCAAAGTGTCTCTGTGAGTTTCCCAGGTACAGGATGGTGCTAATTCTGGTGATATCAGAGACAAATCGATGGCTGTCGCCCTGTGTTTGGAGACATCAGGGATCCTAGTGACATTACCATCATTTAGAAGTTAAAGCGAACTATCAATGATATTTTCTACCAAACGATTGCTCGTAACAGTAGAACAGTTCTTTTCCCAAAATGGGGAGTGGGAATTAAAGTCTCCACCTATTAGCCATTTACCACGCTGCTGATCTTGGATCGTGCGCAGCCACTCTGTGTTGCGGTCATTTGGACCTGCTTGGCAGGTACATGATAAAACGTTGATGTTTAAAGAATTGCTTAATTGGACAGTGGCAGCACAAGTCGTGCAAATCGTCGCTTGATTTCAAAACCGGGGAAGTAAGTAAGCAGTATTGTAACTCTTTGAGTATGTATATCGGGTGGATACCTTCTTCCCGTGATTCCCACATTCATAGACTGGAGGATAGTAATAATTGGGGACATTGGGAAGCTTGGTTGCAACAACATTCATCGACTGCAGAATCAAAACTTCACATCTGTTTGATGTCAGGAAATCTCAAGTATGCCGAATTGGTGGAAAGGGATCTACAATTCCATTGCAAAAACTTGACTTGGGATTGTTGTCGCATTACTGATACTGGTTTATCTCCAACTTTCTATTGACTGTTATTTATGGTCGATAATAATGAATACTTTGATTTTCTGTGTACAGGAGAGATGGGCAGAAAGAAAATTACGCAATTACTTAGACTACGAAGTAAAGATAACAAAATTGTAGCAAAACGATGAAAAGAAAATTACACAGTCAACGTAGAAATAACTTATTGAAGAGATATTAGATTACAATGGATAACAAATAACCAATAAACAAAATAATAGCATACACGTCTTCAAATGAACAGAGTGTATAGTCTGAGTCTTGATAGTCGGACTAAAACCTGGTTATTGTATACTTTCAGCAGAAGAAATGTCAGAGATGACGAGGAAAAAGTCCTGTGACATGAATGTCAAGAATTGTTATATGTAATACTGTTATATCAAAACATTATATGGCCACCATGGTACGTATTTGTCGAAAAGGTGGTACCGTTCTCTGGAGAATCTGGAAGGGTGTAGCTGTGCTGATCTTGATCTTGCTGTTCTCCTTGGAGTCTCCCAAAACAGGTCTCGAATGTGTCTTCCAAGATTTCCTGCAATGATGCTGCTTCCTCTGGTGGTGGGGTGAATGTCATCTTTTAGAAATTGTTGAGTGGTATGAAGGTTCTCATGTGATACAAAAGAAATATTTTTCGGTGGTGTGTGTGTGTGTGTGTGTGTGTGTGTGTGTGTGTGGTGTGTGTGTGTGTGTGTGTGTGTGTGTGTGCTTGCTAGTTAGTACAGTAACTAGTTTATGATATAATAATGATGTTTTATATATGTGTGTGTGTGTGTGTGTGCATGTGTGTGTGTCTGTTTGTATTCATGTGTGTGTGTGTGTGTGTGTGTGTGTGGTGTGTGTGTGTGTGTGTTGTGTGGTGTGGTGTGTATGTGTGTACATGTGTGTACATGTGTGTACATGTGTGTGATTGCATGTGCATATACATGGATGATTTTATGTGTTTTTCAGGCACATGGGAGATCTCTGTGTTCTACGAAGGAGAGCACATCAGTGGGAGTCCTTTCCATCTGCAAGTGTTTGATCCTGCCCTGGTGCGTGTGTATGGACTGGAAGGAGGAGCTGTTGGTCGTAACCTCACTTTTAACGGTCAGTTACCCATAGAATGTGTTTATTGTGTGTGTGTGTGTGTGTGTGTGTGTGTGTGTGTGTGTGGTGTGTGTGTGTGTGTGTGTGGTGTGTGTGTGTGTGAGTGTGCGTGCGTGCGTGCGTGCGTGCGTGCGTGCGTGCGTGCAGGCGTGCAGGCGTGCGTGCGTGCACTTTCTTCTGGATATGAATGTGTTTCATCTATCACGGATGGGTATGTATGCATATTGTTTGTCATGATTGTTCATATCACTGTTTTGATATTTCAGGGGTACAGTGCTGTGCAAACTATGTCTGTTTCTGTTCAGGCCTCGTGGAAGCTGGTGGATAGGATGAGGGAATCAAAGGGTTAAGTATTTGCAGTTGGCGGACAGGGTTCAGGAGTTGAAAGAGTTAATGTCCAAGTGTTGCAGTGCTGAGTCAATGTGGGTACGAAGATTGTATCGATAAACCTGGCTTTTTTTCCACAGGGTTGCTGTTTAGAAGGAGTGAAAGCTGGTAGCTCACATCATTTCCTTGTGGACTGAGGTGCCTTAGGTTGTCATCATGGTAAATTCAAATTGAACTCATCATCATCATCATGTGCCCTGCCACATGGCATTGGCGATCATGGCCATCCATACAAATCTATCTCTCCTTCCCTGTCCTAAGCCACTCTGCAAGTCCATCCTATATTTTCTCCCTGTGTCTACCTGGTGCTCTCTTTCCCTCCAACTAGGTGCTCTAATTTCTCTTGACTCATAAAATATCCTATAAATGCTGCTTGTCTTTTCCTAATTTTTTACAATCCTTGGCCTCATAAAATATCCATAAATGTTGCTTGTCTTTTCCTAATTTTCTTCAGTCCTTGGCCTCATAAAATATTCTATAAATGTTGCTTGTCTTTTCCTAATTTTCTTCAATCCTTGGCCTCATAAAATATCCTATAAATGTTGCTTGTCTTTTCCTAATTTTCTTCAATCCTTTGCCTCATAAAATATCCTATAAATGCTGCTTGTTTTTTCCTAATTTTCTTCTCAATCCTTGGCCTCATAAAGTATCCTATAAATGTTGCTTTTTTTTTTTTTCTAATTTTCTTCAATCCTTGGCCTCATAAAATATCCTATAAATGCTGCTTGTCTTTTCCTAATTTTCTACAGTCCATGGCCTCATAAATATCCTATAAATGCTGCTTGTCTTTTCCTAATTTTCTGCAATCGATGGCCTCATAAAATATCCCATAAATGTTGCTTGTCTTTTCCTAATTTTCTTCAATCCTTGGCCTCATAAAATATCCTATAAATGCTGCTTGTCTTTTCCTAATCTTCTTCAATCCTTGGCATCCTTGGCATAATGTTCTTCTTGTGTCTGCCTCTTTCAAGACTGTCTTGTTTTTTTTTTTTTGCTGCCTCAGTCTTGTTCTGACTTAGCGTGTTGACTGTCCACACCTCACAACTGCACAACAGTATCGGTTCTGTATAATACTTGAGAACCCTTTTCCTGATGTTAATTGATAGGCGTTTGTTGGTAAGAATGCTTTTCATCTTCTTGAATGCTGTTTTAGTTTGGCTGATTCTGCTGGCTATTTCTGATGTGCATCTGCCTTCGGGTGAGATGACCATTCTCAGGTATATAAACTTATCAACCTGTCTCAGTGTTGTGTCATTTGCCCGTATTTTGCATGAGGGGATAATGAGTACCCTGAAAATTTTTCATCACAACCTTTCCTTCTCTTCCCACAGCGGATGCATCCCAGGCAGGAGATGGCGAAGTACAGGTAAAAGTGAGTTACCTGGGATCAGAAATCCCCTCCTACATCGGCCGGGATGCTAGCGGGGAATACAAGATTGACTTCACCCCCCAGGGCGCTGGACAGTACAAGGTCAACGTCTTCATGAACGATATGGAGGTCAGAGGTGAGTAGTGCATTCCCCCCTGTGGGGATGCCAGGGGCGCTTTCAGTATAAATGGAATCTCCAAAATTGTTTGCTAGAAATTTCCTCTTTTCTGTCACCCTCATTGTCTCTGCCTTGCTCCTTTGCATTCCGCCGTCTCTTCTTTTCTCATTTCCTTCCTTGCTGGTCCGTTCACCTGTATGTTTTTCACAAAGCTTTACATGCTTTCTGTATGTAAGGATTGATAATTGGGTACATTCTATCATTGCATTTTTACCTCTAATGAGAAGCAAACTGCTAAGTGGCCATTTTTGGTACTGTTAGCCATTTTTTTCATGTATGTGTGTTCAGACATGTTCATGCATTTGTAGTCAAGTGGTAAATTTGGCAGAATGACCAGTGCCAGGGTCATATTGTTAGATAATTTGCTTGTATGTGATCATGTTTGTACATAATTTTCTGCTCCATAATTGGCTCTGAGCAGTGGCAGGCTTTAAAACACTAATAATGATAATAACAATGATGATAATGATGACAATAAAAGAAGAATAGCTATGATGATAATGATAATAGCCATAGATGATGATGGTGATGATGATAATTATAATAGCCATAATAGTGATGATGATGATATTAATGATAAAGCTGATAATGGTGTTGATGATAATATTATTGATAATGATAATAATAATGCTTCTGCTGCCGATGATGATGATAATGATAATAATAGTAATCATCATCATTGTCGTCGTTGTTGTCGTCTCATCATCAATCATCATCATCATCATCATCATGGGGATGATTATTATTATTAGAACAACAGTTACAACAACAATAACAATAATGGTGAAATTTGGGATCTGTTGATTCTGTCTGAAGAAGAGGCTGGATATGATAATTTGTTCTTCCAACACAGTTATAAGACAATTCCTTCCAATTCTTGTTAGGACAATTTTCTATGGTGTTCTTCTTGTTGTTAATGTTGTTTTCCAACTCTGGCATGTTATTGCTGCCTATTTGAAGAACTGAGGGACTAGAAATTGGTTTGAAAAATATGTCTATGAAAGAAATTAGACCTACTTTCAAAATGCTGAGCTGATAGATTTGAGAACCCAATCTTTTCACCTCCTGGTGACCTTAGGGTCACGATGATGATAATGGTAATAATATGATATTAATAATGATGATAACAACAACAACAGCAAGCAACAATAACAGCAATAGTAATAATAATAATAAGAGTAACAGTAATAACAACAATGATAACAATAACAACAATAGTCGTAACAATAATGATAATGATGATGATTATGATGACATAATAATAATAATAATAATGATAATAATTATAAGGATACTATACTACTACTACTACTGCTGCTGCTGCTGCTAAAATGATATATGATAATTGTGCACACTCTCATGATGCACTCTAACATCCACTCACAATGACAAAAACAACTTAATAATAATTACAATATTTAATTAATAATAATAATTACAATATTTATATAGCGCAAAATCTTGATAAAATCAAATCTAAGCACTGAAGCAGACACGCACGCACGCACGCACGCCCCGCACGCACACACGCACACACACACACACACACACACACACACACACACACACACACACCACACACGCACCGCGCATGGCTATAAATGGGGAGAAAGAATAAAAGCAATAAAAGCAAGAATAAAAGCAATGGAAAATTATAGAGAGCATAGCATATACAATTATATATTATAACCATGTGGTTCCCCTCCGAGCGGAGAGCAGGCGCGGGAGGGGGGGTGTTGAGTGAGGTTAGGATTTTATGCGGAGGAGAAAAGGTGAGTTTTGATAGCGGACTTGAAGGAGACAAAAGTAGTTGCTGACGGATGAGAGAGGAAGTTTGTTCCAGGAGAGTGGACCAGAAACAGAGAAGGCTCGTGGACCATAGGTATTGAGCTTAGTGCGTGGAAAGCGAAAAGTCAGAGGATCGGAGGCAGAGCGGAGGGTACGTGAGGGAACATAGATCTCAAGTAGGCTTGACAGGTAATCGGGGGCTGCGTTATTGAGGCTTTTGTAGCACATGGTGTCTAGTTTGTACTGTATGCGCTTTGATACAGGGAGCCAGTGAAGTTGTGCCAGGAGAGGAGATATGTGGTCAGCTTTTTTCTTTTTGAGTACAAGGCGTACAGCATTGTTTTGAATGCCTGTAGGATGTGAATGGTGGAGGCAGGAAGACCAGACAGGAGTGAATTGCAATAGTCAATGCGAGACATTATGAAGGAGAGAACGAGTTTTGCAGTTGTTTTGACAGAGAGATACTTCCTGATCAGCCTTATACGATGGAGATGATAGTAGCAAGATCTGGCAGTTTGAGAAACAAAGTTGTTCATGGAGAGGGTAGAGTCAATGCAGAGAGTAAAAGCACATACTGGGAGGGGGAGGACAGGACAGAAGTGAGATATTAGGGTGGGCGCATGGAGGGGGAAATCATTGATGTACAAACCTTTACTTAAAAAGTAAAAGGTACAGTCATAAATAATCATTTTACCACACAGGATCCCCATACACTCTGGAGATAGTGGACTCCAGCCTGGTGACGCTGAGCGGCGAAGGGTTAAGTCTGGTGCCTGTGGACCGAACCACCACCTTCACCATCCACACAAAGGGGGCGGGCAGCGGCAACATCAACGTTGAGATCACCGGTGAGTCACAAACCTCAATCTTCTGCCGGTAAGATCGTGTTTGTACGTACATCAAGGCACCACACGTTGTTTTTTAAAAAAATTTTTTTTTATGTACATAAGATTGTTTTCCAGCAGGTAAGTTCTGATGTGACTTAACCCTCTCATCCCCTCGCCCTATTCTGCAGGAAGCTGTTGGATAGGGTGAGAGTTGAAGGGTTAACAGTTGATGATGATGTGTTTTGTTGTGGGGTGTCGATTCTAACGTGTGGGGGAAACGTGGTAAGCTTTTCCTCTTTTTTTTGTATGCTTTTGATTTTGCTTGTAACTGTGTTGTGAGTGTGTGGATTACATTGTTTTACGTCAGTATTAATAACAGAGGCATTGTCGTGGTGTGTCAGAAGAGTGGTGGGGCTTCTGATCACATATTCTTTGTCTTTTTTAAAACATTATGTAAGTATTCGTAATTCCTGTATTACTTTTATGCCTCAGGTATGCTAAGAATATTAAATGGCTTAAAAACCAGTACTGGAATGAATTAATTTTAATGCATGCTGGGCTAAATTGTTTTTTTTAAAGTGTAAAGGTTTAAGTTTTTTTTTATTATTTATTTAATTTTGATTATTTTTTTGTGTGTGAATAAAGTGTTCTTTTCCAGAGTATAAAGAAAATATTGCAAAGGAATGATTGTTTAAAATTGTTTATGATTATTTTCTGAAGGTGTTGCTTTTTAGGTTATATGCAGACTTTTGAGGTTGTTTGCAGATTTTTAGGTTATTTGCAGATTTTTAGGTTATTTGCATTTTTAGATTATTTGCTTTTTAGTTATTTGCAGATTTTTAGGTTGTTTGCAGATTTTTTAGGTTATTTGCAGACTTTTTAGGTTATTTGCAGACTTTTTAGGTTGTTTGCAGATTTTTAGGTTGTTTGCAGATTTTTAGGTAGGTTATTTGCAGACTGTATAATGTTTCAGTATATTGCAAAGTGTTATATGTTTGCATTGTTGACTTTATTGTTTATGTGTTTTCAGTATATGTTCTGTGTCATGTCATCTACTTGTCTGATCCGTGTCCGTAGATGTGCATGCTGCCATCTTTATAGAATTCTTTTTAATCACTAACACCTTTAACACAAATGTTTGTGTATTTTTTTTCTTTTTGTTGCCCGTGTATCTGTCACTGTAGTTTTGATATCTGATTGTACTGTTCTGTTTCATGGACAATTTGATACACCTTCACCATCTTTCAGACATTTCATCGGAAAAATTGATCTGTTAACTTTGTGTTCTGTTAATGTCTGTTCTTTGTGTGTGTGTGTGTGTTGTGTGTGTGCGTGTGTGTGTAGTGTGTGTGTGTGTGTGTGTGTGTGTGTGTGTGTGTGTGTGTGTGTGTGTGTGTGTGGTGTGTGTGTGTGTGTGCGCTTGTGGTCGCGTGCGTATGTGTGGATGTAGAATTGCTGATGAAATACTTGTGTACATGTAGTTCGCAGTCACATTTCCATGCATACGTGATCATTTTGAATCCCTGGCTTTGGTGGTTCTCCTTGTGTCTGTGTGTCTGCTCTTGTCTGTCTTGTCTGCCTGTCTCTCTTGTAATCATGTTTTATGTGACTTTATTCATCTTACCGACCAGTGGTTTTCATTCTTGTCATTGTCTTGCGAGAGTGCGTGCTACTGATGATCATTCATAATCTTCTGTATTTTGTCATACTGTATTGCACACACTTGTGACTTACAAACATGCACATACACATGCAGACATACATGCTCCTCACCCCTCTGTCCCTTCCACACTCTCTTACTGTTTCTATCTGGATCTTTCCCTTGTTGCTTCATTTGAATACAGACTTTGTGCATGTATGTGCTTGTTCACACACACACACACACACACACACACACACACACACACACACACACACACACACAACACACACACACACACACACACACACACACACACACACACACACACACACATATATTCTCTTTCTGTCCCAGCACATACACATTCTGTCTCTGTCTCTTTGTCTGTCTATCTCCCTCCCTCTCTTCTTCTTCTTCTCTCTCTGCTCTCTGTCTATTATGCTCTGATATGATGAAACTGAACCTATGAAACTGTGACCAAAATGTAGTATGTAGCCGCTTGGGTGTGCATGTGTAGTACTGTTACTTATATACCTGCTATCGCAATAATGTACCTGGCTTCTCTACTGACCTACCTTACCAGGTATTTACACCTGTTAGGTAAATAAGTTTTGACTTTATGCTGGTTGCCCTTTTCACCTGTGTACCACTTAGACACATCATGGATACCAGAGGATGAACTGCATGTCCAGCTGAATGCAGCGATAAAAAAAAGGTAAACATCATAGAACTGGCAGTATTGTTCATTTAGTTGTATGCAGTGTACATAGATGAGATGAGTGTACAACATTGGTGTCAGAGGACGACTTGTGTGTCTAGTTGAATGCAATAATGGAAAAGTAATCATCGGAAAAATGGCAGCACTGCGTATTTGGCTGAATTGTACCATCGTGAAAATGAACATTTTAGTACATGTTATTGGTTGGAAGAAGTATTGTGACCATCCCACCAAAACATGAAAAATAAGAACATGACGGTATGCATTATTGGTTTGAAACATTGTTGCGAGCAAATTAAAAAAAATTGAAAAAATAGAAGAAGAAGAAGAAGAAATCCAATAATGAATGTAGGATTAGATGTAATTGCAAGTCTTGTGCGAAAGAAGAAGAAAGATATCACAAAGAACATAATACTGATTTGGTACATGCTCTTTTTGCACTAACGTTCTCAGCAAATCATGTCATGGAGAATCTCTTCTATATTAGCATCCTGCGTCACCTGGCCATTAAAAAGAATAATCGTCAAATCTGAAAAAAAAACAAAACCGTTGTGTAACAGAAGTAGGGTGGGACTGGAAGTTCATATTCAGTATTGAAGTATATTATGTAAGTTTAAAGCTGCCTTATGTAAATGTAAACAAACTCAAGTTCTGGTTATATTTGAGACATTTACACGGACCATATGCTTTGGAATATGGGCAGTACAATGGTAAACCCTGAACTTTGACATGTAAATTTTAATCTGAACTTTGACATGTAAATCTTTACTATCCTTATCATAAATCACCATCCCCGAACTGTTGATGATATGTTGATAGTAATATTGATCAATTTGGATGGTATTGATCATTATGATCATTAATGATTCATATGCTGTCACTAATCCTTCATGGCAGTATTCATCATTCATGCTTGAAAGATGGAAACTTAAGAGCATAGTCATTCCCTTCATATTGTGGCTGACGGCTGTTGAATATATTTGCATGATGTGACTTTTTTTCCTTCTTTCTATTTTTTCCCTCTACTTTTTTTCTTTTTGTGACATGATCTGTTGCATACAGGGACAGGCCTCGTAAAATCTTGTTGCAAGACTTGGCATTGTTGAGGGGGAGACACTCTGGTTCTCTGCTGTGGAGAATCTCTTTACCCTACCAGGTACACAGAAGAAAAAGGGCTTTTCTTGTCTCGCGTATACTCCCTCTCCCCCTCCATTTCCCTTCCCTTTGTTCCCCTTCTCCTCTTCCTCTGGCCTCTGACCTTCTGTGGCTTTCATCCATCGTGCCAGCTACTTGTGTCGGTTTTCATTCATCCATGTCATTTCCCTTGCTGTGTTTTTATTTTCCCCATCAATGACTTGTTGTTTTTTATCATATAGTTGTCGAGTGATTATGGTGTCCTCTTCAAACGACTGCCCTTTCCCATCGGATGAATGCTGTTTGGCATCAGATGATTATTGCTTTCCGTCAGATGATTGCTGTTCGGTTTTAGAATATTGTGTGTTCCCATTGATCACGTGGTTGTCTTTTCTCCATCAATGACTTGTTGTTTTTTATCATATAGTTGTCGAGTGATTATGGTGCCTCTTCAAACGACTGCCCTTTCCTGTCAGATGAATGCTGTTTCGCATCAGATGATTGTTGCTTTCCGTCAGATAATCCCTGTTCGGTTTTAGAATATTGTGTGTTCCCATTGATCACGTGGTTGTCTTTTCTCCATTAGATGACTGCAGTTTCCCATTAAATGATTGTCATTTCTCCCTCAAGTGGTTTGTCATTTCCCATCATATGGTTGCTGTTGTCCATCAGGTGAATTTCATTTACCATGAGATGATTATTCTTAGCTGAATGATTTCCATGAGATCTTTTTTCTTTGTCAGATGATGTTTTTCATATCAAATAATTATCTGTTTTTTTTTTTTTAATTGTTGTTTTTCATCAGAAAATTGCCCTTTTCCGTAAGGTGATTGTTAGGAGGAGAGTGGCGAAATGGTTCAGACTTCGCCCGCCCGTAATGAAACTCGAGGTTCCAGGGTTTGCTCCCTGTTTAAACCTTGACTTTTCTCCTCAGTATGACCAGAAAATTTAACTGAACATATAGTCCTTCGGAAGGGGATGAAAAACGAGTTGGACATGTATGCCTGCACACCCTAAAGATCCCACAGCAGTTAAAAATTGTGAAGAGCAGGGCATTGCCTGGCTGCCTTGGTATAAAACATTGGAGAGATAGTTTGATTTCCCAGGACCCTCCCATTGAAGACAAATTACCTTTTTGCCTTTCTGAAGTCCTGGTATGAAAAAAAGTGGAGCAGCACCTGCGGTGAGGCGCTCTGAAAAGGAAGAGCAGTCTGAATTTCACATGGTACGAAAGAAATGAATATGAATATGAATACGAAAATCAGTATGAATATGAGTGTGAATAACCTATCAGATAGTTGTCATAACCCATCAGATGACGTTCATTTCCTGACGAATTTGTAATTTTTGTGTTGCTGTACAAATCCCAGAGATTTTTTTTTATGTTTTGAATATTTTTACCTGGAAAAAAAAGATGGACAGGGGCAAATGTCTGTAAGCTTGGCTTAAATTTCATCTGAAAGGGGAGGGGTGTTTTTCACTGGCCATCTTATGTCTGTCAGTTGATTTCACTTTTTGAATTTTGATTTTTGTTGCTGTGTAACGTACAACGAGCATGTTTTTGATGTGAACTGTTTGCTTTGTACAAGTGCTTTATTATTATTATATATTATTATTATTGTTATTGTTATTACTATTGTTGTTGTTATTATTATTATTATTATTATGATGATTGTCGTCGTCGTCGTCATCATTATCATCATTGTCGTTGTTGTTATTGTCATCATCATCGTTGTCATCGTCGTCATCATCATCATCATATATTCTATTAAATTTTTGTTATTGCTATTATTATTATTGTTGTCATTGTTATTATCATTATTATTGTTGTTATAATCATTGTCATCATCATCGTCGTCGTCATCATCATCATCATCATCATCATCATCATCATCATCATCATCATAGTTATTATTACCCGCCCCACAAAGCCCCAGTCTCTGTTAGTTTTGTTACAAAGGAGTTTTGATCTGTTAATGCGATTCAACAGAATTCTCCATTTCTTCAGCCCAAACATGGTTAGTATCTAGGTTGTCTGGACTTAAAGAAAATTTAATCTCCAAATACATCGCATCTTGTTTTTGTGCTTCACATTTGCTTTGCAGGGAATGCTCCAGATAGTGTTCAGATATATCACAAATTGGGCGTACATTTTTTTAATTGAAATATTGGTGTGTATTTGAAATGTGTATGTTTCTTTCTAATATGATTGTCTTTGGCTATTTTTTATGCATGCTCTTTTTGTTCAGAGTGGAGAGAATATTGATGCATCTGTTGTGTGGATTTTTTTTTTCATAATTTACATTGTAATCACTTATGTTTATATGATTTTTTTTGGAGCATGTGTCTCGATCTTTTTTTCGTGTAACCCATGTAATGAGCCAGCATGAAGATGTCTTGTCATTATTCTTCTCCTGAATTTTTTTTCAAAAGAAATGGAATATGGTTTCAGCTGTTTACTTGTTGAGTTTGTTGTTGGTCATTGCTTTTATGTTACATTAGATATGATGACTGTCATGATTCAATTTTGTGGAATTCAACAGTTGAATTCTGTATTATTTGTGTTGTTTGCGTCTGTCTGGTGTGAACATCTATGTCGGATAGAATTTTGTGTTGCTGTTCAGTCATTTTTTTTATCTTTCAGTTTTATATATGTGTGTGTGTGTGTGTGTGTGTGTGTGTGTGTGTGTGTGTGTGTGTGTGTGTGTGTGTGTGTGTGTGTGTGTGTGTGTGTGTGTGTGTGTGTGTGTGTGTGTGTGTGTGTGTCAGTATTTTTGTACTAAGATGAATTTTTATATGAAATGCATGTACCTTTCGAACGTGCATCCAAGTAAGTTTACACTCATTCAAGCACAAATACATTAGCACATACATATTCATATACACATGCACATACATGTGCATGCACACACACACACACACACACCACACACACACACACACACACACACACACACACACACACACACACACACACACACACACACACACACACACACATACACGCACACTTTGGACATGCTGATTGTCTGATATGTACACTGCATACCTTTAAACAAAAGCACTGAATAGGGCTGTAGACCTGTCTGCAGTGAGCACATAGCAGTGGCAAGAGTATACAATTTGATTGCAACTAGTATCAGTGCATGGAAAATGATTCAAAATGGTGGGGTTTTTTTTCACTGAAACAGGAGACTATGTATTTTGACAAACTTTTGGCTTATTTTCACATTGTGATACAGGCAGTTTCAGGTTCCTTTTCTCAAGACGACGGCTCTGCGCTCAAACGAATTCCATATGCACTAACTTCACAGATGCCATGTGCATGGTGATCATGACACAAACTTAAGTCTGCAGAGCTGGCCAGGTCATGAGGTCCCCACTTAAGACTATGTTATACCTAATCTATATTTTTTTATATACTAGTATTGTATCAGCCTGTCATTGGAACAGGCAGTGACTACCTAAAACAAGTGCATGATAGATAGATGTAGTAGTCAGATGGGTAAAATGTTAGACTTACATTCGGAAGGTCTGAAGTTTGATCCTGCCTGAGGGGTAAAGATTGGAGATTACTCCGATTTCTTCAGTCAGCATGTGTGCAGACGTGTTAATGCCTAAATCCTCACTATATGTATACGTATGCGGAACATAAAGTAGGCACGTTAAAGATCCTGATTGTCATATCAGTGTCAGGTGGCTTGTGAAACATGATAAAAACATACTGCAGTAGGTGAAATGACGTGTATACTCGTGTCTGGTGAAAAAAAATCAGAGCTCTGAACAAACAAACAAAAAACAAAAACAAAACAAAAGCAAAAAAAAAAAAGCTGGATTTAGAGCGAAAAGCTCATCAGTGTACAAATTTGCAGATTTTGTCCCGTTTTTATTCCAGAGTGTATACAAAAAGTTGGAGAGCAGCATCTGTGTTGTTAGAAAACCTTTTCTTTTCTGTTAATATGTAAGGAAAAGACATGAACTTATGATTATAACTATGTAAACGTTGGTTATGGTCTCTGTAAAGGTCACATTTTTTTTCCATGGGAGACTGATTAACCCTTTGACTCCCACACCCTATCCACCAACTGCAGAAACTTAATCCTTTGACTCCCTCACCCTATCCACAAGCTTCCTGCAGATAGGGTAAGGAAATCGTAGGGTTAAAGTTTTTGCTTTGCTAGCACAGCTGAAAAAAAAAAAGTAGGATGTTGGTGACAGGGTGCGGGTGTCAGAGGGTTAAACCTTTTCTTTGTGGTTTTGTTTGATGGAATGTCGAGAGATGGTACGACTATGTTGTGCAATCCTAGCATGAAATGGGACAAGACACTTGAGTCTGATGTGGTTTTTGTGTGTGATGAGGCATGGTTTTTATCTTTGCTGCTGTTTTTGTGTTTTCTTTTGAGTTTTGGAGATTATTGTATTAATTAGTGATGTAGTTAGGCTTTGTGTGTGTCTGTGCTTGTGTGTGTGTGTGTGCTTGTGTTGTGTGTGTGTGGTGTGTGTATGTGTGTGCTTGTATGTGTGTGTGCGTGTGTGTGTGTTTTGTGTGTGTGTGTATGTGTGTGTGTGTGTGTGTGTGTGTTTCATGGGTCCTTTTAATCCCTATCCCTATTTTTCAAATCCTTGCCAGTGCCTAAAATCTTTTACAAGCTCAAAGAATCTGTGAGATGATGACTGGCAGATTTGAGTGGAATGTATGTATAGAATCACTAAGTGCATTGACTCCTTTTTGAACAAACTCTAGAACTATTTCTGGTTTGCTGGTGGTGGTGGTGTGTGTGTGTGTTTTATTTGAATTGTTTCATACAAAGAAATGTGTATCTTACCTCTCCTGATACCAGTTGTATGTTGGGTGCGTTTTTAAGTTGGACATTTCATGTTGTTTTGTGCAAATAGTGCCTGTTTCAAAATCAGTCCTATTGTGGATACATTATTGTCATGCAGTAAAATTGTTTGTGTAAACAGTACGCTGGCTGAAATCGGTTATCATGGCATGGGAATTTTCTTTTTCATGAAAGCAGTGCATAACCTATAAATTGTGTTGTAGAGATAACTGTGGGTGTGGGATTTTTTGGGTTATTGTGCAAGTAGTGTCTGCACTAAAATTCAGTTTTACGTTAGTTGATAATCTGGCATGGGATTTTTTTGAAAGTAGTATTTATTTGTAAGTAGAGTACATACCCAAATTACAGGTCTTATTTCAGATGTACTCTTTTGGCATGGGTATCTTTTCATTTGGCACAAAGTGGTACATAGCTCAAACACAATTTTTATTTCAGATACATTTATTGGCATGGAAATTGTTTTTTCTTGTTTTTGTTTGTATGGAAACGGGTTTTTTGTTGTTGTCGATGTTTTTATGTGGCTGTGGTAAAAAAGCTAACGCTGGGCGCTCTTGTCTCTTTCCCTCCCTTACCCTGTCCACCAGCTTCCTACAACGAAGCTGTTGGCTAAGGTAGGGGAAGGAAAGGATTAAAACAGGCAGAGCCATATGCTGGGACTGATGCCTTGATTTGAGCGTTGTTTGCCCTTCCTGTGTTGGTGGTTCTTTTCTTTCTCGCCTGCCTCACCCGCCTCCCTCTCACTGATTGGATGGCATGCGGATAGCCTTGACCTTGACCCCTTAATCACTAAGCTTTTGACTCACCTTTTGACCTTCAACTTTTCACCTTGACCTACCAGGTAAGTCTTTTGGTTTCTTTTGTTGGGTGCTTGTCATGTTCGTTAGGGTCCCAGGTTTGGATTTTATGATTCCCACCTCCCCAGACAACTGTTGATTTATCTCCCTGGTTATGAGAGTATGACATGTTTTATTTGTTTGCGTGTTTTAGTTTTTTGTTGTTGTTGATTTTGTTTCAAATCAGTAAAGTGGATGCGTAATATAGTTTCAAAATGCAATCATGGGGAAGGAAAAAAAAACAACAGCAGTGGAACCAGCAACACTTAGTTTTGTCATGTTTTTACGTGATTTTGATTATTAGAAATGTACCAGTAAACTCCATAGATGGAAATTCATTTCATTTTCATCCCAAGGTAGAATTGGATAAAAACGGGGAAGGGGTTTAGGGGGCGAGGCAAAACAAAAGGGAGCTAGGAAATTGAGTGTCATAATTAAGAAACATGTTTTAAAAAGTCATTTTATTCTAACTTGGTTGCCTCTGTTCATCAGTATGCTACAGATGTGTATGTTGTTTAACATATTGGGTAGATTTGGACTTTTGGAAAACGAGGATAGAAAGTTGCATACATTATTATCCTTCAAGAAGCTACAAAGAAAAGAGTTTGAAGCTACAGAGAGAACACATTTAGTAATATGGGCATATATTTTGTGTGTGTTCTTTTTTCAGCTTGACAGTTGGATTACAGATCTGTCTTTCTGTATTGTTCATAGTTATTAATATGGGCATATAGTTTTTTCTTCTTTTTCAATTTGACATCTGGATTACAGATATCTCTTTCTGTCTTAAACACATGCATACACCACACACACATGCATGCATGCAAACACTCACGCATGCCAAGTAAACCTCAGTCATACCCCTCAGTTTGAAGGATGGGTTAAAAGCGATAACCCAGGTAAACAGCATGAAAAGTTGACACTTTCCATGCTCCTAGCAATTCAAAAAATGCTAATGGATGGGAAACAAATACAAAACAGGAGGCTGGGTTTGGGGTGGCCTTTGCAGTGGAACTGAATTGATAGGGAAGTGAAATGGATCAGGGAGGTGGAAGGGAAGGAGGGAGGGGGGTTAAATGATGTGTAAAGATGTTCAGTTGACTGTAAACTGATGACTGTAAAAGCTGTACTGTAAACTGATGACTGTAAAAGCTGTACATGTGTATGCATGCCCGCCTTCATAACCACCAAAGCATGCTTGTGTGTTTTCACAGTACCTCGTGTGAACTGGTATTAAAATTCAGCCTGCATCACTGGATTTACACAAAACAAGATTTTTTTCCCCTTCTGAACAGTGTAACGCATGTAATCGGAGCTTGTTCACTATTTTCTTTTATGTTGAAAATTTTCTTATTGAAATATCTGAATGTAAGCAATTGCCAGAGTTTGTATTTTTATGTAGTTGTATTGCTTCTTTCTGCAAACGATTTAAACAAATGGAAAAGATAAGGAAGAAGAAATGGGCAAAATTTTTACTTCAATGGTAAAACGATGAAATAAGATAATGAATGAATGAATGAATGAATGAATGTATGAATTAATGAATGATTGAATGAATGAATGAATTGATGAAACTGAGTTCCTCCCTCCTCACAACCAGAGGAACAAGTCAGCCAGCTACTTCTATCCTCACAAACAGGATATTATTACAAGCTGTACCTTTGATAATCAAAATTATATACACAGTATTTGCACAAACACATCTTGGTTTCCCTGCAAATGTGAAGATGCTGATAGATGTTTTGTTTGACTCTTAAAATATGCCCATTGTATAATTGTCAAAACTCCGAACAGAACAACCTGAAAGATGACTTTGTGCGTAATTGAAATTCGCAAGACATCCAAGTATACATTTTGACACCTGCTTCTATAAAGTGAACAGCTATAAAAAAAAATATATATATATATAAAAAAAGGGGGGAAAAAAACATTGCTTAAAACAATCACAGCAAAATTGTATGTCTTTTCTCTTTGTTTAAAATCTCAAAGTTCAGTGCTTTTGTTTTCCTTAAATACTGATGGATGAAATATAAATGATTCAACTTTTGCTTCCTTTGCGTGAAATGTAAAATCTAAAACCACACAACTGCAAGGCCTACTTCTCTTTAGTAAAAGTCCTAATATCCATTTTGGGGGATGGGGGTGGGGATGTACATTCAGTCGTTTCCGTTTAAAATCTTAAAACTCCAGTTCTCAAAGATTTATTGTAACTTGTGTGAAAATCCAGTTTACTTTACTTGTGTAAAACCTTGGTCTCCTATTCTCCAAGATTTACTTTGCATGTGTAAAAACGTAAAGCCCAGCACATCCTACAGCAATTATTTCCTCTTGTTTATGAAGTCCTAAACTCCACTTCTCCAAGATTTACCTTATATGCATAAAAACTCCAATAAATATTTCAGCATCTATTTCTTTTGTGTAAAGTCTTAAATGCCTATACTCCAACGCCCTTTTTTTTTTTTGTAATAGAAAATTTTTAAGTCACTGCTGTAATGTCTATTTCTCTTCAGTAAAGTGTTAAAAAACAAATACTCCAACACCATTTTAATTCTCTTTTGTAAAAATTAAAACAATCAAGCGTTTACTTTATCAGGTAACTTTTACTGTTATGTAAACCCTTTAGCCCCTTTCTATTTCCCTTCTGGGCAACCTTCACTTTTAAATACTTTACTTTACTTTATTTACTCGTGTCAAGGCTTGAAGTTGAACCATTTATGTAATCTGAAATGTTAATGTTTAGACATCATCAGGAATAACATTTATAAGCTAATTGAATGAATAATAATTATGCTACATGATTTTTTTAAAGAAATTCACTTAATTTTCCAGAGAGAATCATTCCTTACCAAAAAAAATGTTGCCAGGCATTAGGATCAGTCAGACACTGTTGATTGTGTTTGGATTAACAGTTGCTGTGTTGTGATTGTTGTCCGTAGTTTTAATCCTTGGAGTTTATTGGAGTCCCTTCACAGTAACACTATAATTTAAATGTGCGACTAATGCAAAAGGCATGCTTGTCTTCACTGGACTAAAACTGTCACAATACAAAAATAAGATAATAATTAGATAAAACGTGTTGGCGTGATTGTCTTTTGTGGATGAAAGAGAGAGGAGATTTGTGGTGGATCTTATGACATCAGAAATGATGGGGTTCGGGGGGGGGGAAATGATGAAAGTAAAAGCTGATCAAAAAATAGTATTTAAGTGAAGGTAGGGTTACATCTTGTAGCTACAGGTGTATAATTTCTGACATTATAATTTCTCAGATAATTATTTTATTATTCATTGTTATTCTTCTTTTTTGTTTTGTCTATACACTAATTTCTTGTGCTTATTTCATTTTTAAAAAAAAATTATTTTCTTATTCATTGTTACTCTTTTTTTTGTTTTTTCTGACTTTTTTTTCTTTTCTTGTGCTTGTTTCATTTTTGATTTATTTTATTTTTTTCATACCTTCTGTCTTTTTTTTGGGAATGTGGGAATGCAAACGTGCATGTTTTGATTTTCGTTTCAACACCTAGGGGATGAAAAGAATAGTTGTGTATTGAATTGAGGGTGTAAAGGTGTACTGGGAAAAAGAATAATTTTTATATTAGCTGTTATTTTGTTTTGTTTTGTTACTTAACAGCTGTACAAAGCATGCTTCATAAATCAGTAGTGTTAATTAATACCACACTGTGATAAGGGTCATGTTAGTAGTGACAGTGTTTGTAATAAGGTCCATGTCTGTATTCGTTTTATATATATATGTGTGTGTGTGTGTGTGTGTGTGTGTGTGTGTGTGTGTGTGTGTGTGTGTGTGTGTGTGTGTTACATATATATTATATAATATATATATATATATATATATATATATATATATATATATGGAGAGAGAGAGAGATTTATGTATAATTTGTGTTAATTTGTGTGTGTGTGAGAGAGAGAAAGAGAGAGAATGTGTGTGTGTGAGGTACATTTTCTGCTTCTTGATCAAGTGCCCCTTGATGTTGATGTTGATGAAAAGAATGATGTTGGTGTTGTGTGTAGCCCCCAGTGGCAGACACATACAGGGAAGGATTCATCAGGTGGACAAGGAGACAGTGGAGGTGGAGTACACACCTGTGGAAGCTGGTGAGTTGGAACTTCATGGGCAGGCATGTATGCACATGTGTCCACGCATTCATGACAAGCATGCATTTAGGATAAGTTTTGATATTAGAGATTATGTTCTTTTCTGCCCCATGCAGAGTATGGAAGATGACATAAAATCAATGGAGAAGACAACTAAAGACAACCAAAACTATAACAAAAACTAAAACAAATTCTGCAGTAATCTAACCTAATGATGCTTAATGATGAAAAAAAACACTTTCTCTCTCTGTGTTTCTGTCTCTCTTATTTATATATACATATGTGTGTGTGTGTGTATATATATATATATATATATATATATATATATATATATATATATATATATATATATATATATAGAGAGAGAGAGAGAGAGAGAGAGAGAGAGAGAGAGAGAGAGACAGAGAGAGAGACAGAGAGAGAGACAGAGAGAGAACATACATACATACATAAGATATATATAGATGGGGGGTGGGGGTGGTGTGAACGTATCTACATACACAAAAAGAAGTCTGTTGTGAATGCAGTGTTAAAAATCAGTGCACACAGACACATGCACTTGCATGCACACATTCATACATACATAGTCTTTTCCCATATACTCATTTGGTCTCTGAAAACTCGCTCATACATATGACATTGCCTTGCTTCTTGATTCATGCAATATGGCCATGGAACAATTCATATTCTATTTTTTCAGAACATAAAATCATGAAATCTACAGTCTTCAAAGTATCAGTTTACGTTTCATATTTAGATTGCAGCATCAGGATTTATTTCACAGTCATGAAATCTGCAAATTCTGCTAAGAATCATTTTGTTTTATATTTGAATAATACAATCAGGAGGTATTTCTCGATCGTGAAGTCTAGAAAGTCTGCCAAGAATCAGTTTATGTTTTATATTTGAATAACAAAATCCTGAAGTATTTCACATTTATGAATTTTAGAAAGTCTGTGAAGAATGAGTTTGTGTTTTGTATTTAAATACCATAATGATGAATTATTTCACAGTTGTGAAAACTACAAAGTTTGCAAAGTATCAGTTTATAGTTTGTATTTGAATAACAGGGTTCTGCAAAGTATCAGTTTATAGTTCGTATTTTATATAACACTACAGAGTTAGGACTGTTTCACAGTCACGTCTGTGGCATTGTTTTTCAGGCGATCATCAGATCAGTGTGGAGTTTTATGGCCAGGCAGTGAAGGGATCACCGTTCATTAGTAAAGCCTACAACACGGGCAAACTGGTTGTCAGTAAAATGCCCAGCTACTGTGTGCCTGGAAACCCTGTGTCCTTTGACAGTGAGTCATACAAATTATACAGTCTGTTGTATGCTGTTTGGTAGGTGTTTGTTGTGTATTCTATTTCATGTCATCATGTTGTTGCATATCACATGGCATACATGTTCCAGCAGATATGGAAACATCCTCCAGTCTGTCGGACTGTGATATGATCTGAACGAAATCATAATAAAAACACACCTACACACACACACACGCACCATGCACACAAAAACACAAACGTACACATACACACACATGCACGTACACATACGACGCACGCCGCACGCCACACGCACACACCCCACACACACACACACACACACACACACACACACACACACACACACACACACACACACACAAAACACACACACACACACACACACACACACACACACACACACACACACACACACACACACACACACACACACACACACACACACACACACATACACACACACACACACACACACACACACACACACACACACACACACACACAGACAGACGGACCCTCCGCAAAGACCTAACCCTTCTTTCTACTGTACAGATGCAACAACTCACAACAAATCAAACCCAAGAAGACAGGTTGACAGAACCAGGTCAAGTTTCATTTACAACAATATCATAAGCACAATATACAAGCATAGACAAAACAACCCCAAAACAGATGTACCAAAAAAGAAGCAACTATAAAAGAAGGTACATCTCGGAGAGAATAAGGCTAGTGGAGAGAACCACAAAACAACCAACAACAAAAAATGTAGATGGAAGGCAACGGGAACCACCATCGTAGTCTCCAAGAACATTTATGACAGAAAAAAGATGGAAGTCCATAATCGCCAATGCCATGCGGCAAGGCACCTGATGATGATGATGATGACAAAAGAAGGTGCACCATACAATGTCTCAACCAGGTATTACTTAGACTTTAACCAGTTAGCATGGGTTTGATAAAATGATCAATCCACTGAGCACAAATTAGTCCCATCTTTCCAGAATTATTTACAAATAAAATGTTTCCAAAACAGAATAACTGTTGTTGTTTTTTTTTTACTAAGGTGATAATCATATTCAAGTAGCGTGCTTTATCCATACCAGAATGCAGACATATAATACTTCTGTACGTCATGTAATTCACAGAAAATTATTCTTCTAAAACACCACACAGCTGTTTAAAAGAAAACTTAAACTCATGCCAACAAATACATAACAACATCACGCTGTACCTGCGCACACAGTAAACAACCCTAGTCACTAACTCTCGTAAACATCAATACAATTCAGAAAGCCCATGCAAATCTCGTGCACACTTCCGCACGTAAATTTGATAATAAATACACTCACAGTGAACACAAAAATTGGTGCCTACACAACAG
>JAPXFY010000031.1:36166222-36223722 GCA_030674185.1 Monoplex corrugatus
TAATGGGTAAAACAGTTAAACAGGTTGTAATGGGTAAAACAGTTAAGACAGATTAAAATTTTCAGCTGCATTTGTTTTCCTCATTTCAAACAAGATGGAGGAGATGGTAAATTTACAGGGAAAACGGGGTGACATGATAGTGAGATAAAATCAATCGACAGAAGACATGACAGATCCCATTTCTCCAGATTTACACAAATTTTACTATTTTTGTTCATCATCCCTTTAACTGTTATGTATATCTTGTCCATTATTTGTGGCCAGAAGAATATTTACACCTGTTTTGTGTTTTAAGGAAGCATTGCATTGGTTGTTTTTTTTTTAAGTTGATATGTACAGAGTACAGGGCTGGTTTCATGTCTGTGGATGATATATAAGGGGTTGTAGGTGTGATTTGGGAATACATGTTGAATTAGTCAAGGCATCCATTTATATACGGTCCTCATAAATATCTTCAGTGATGTGTGAAATCAGTATCCACATGTCATTGAAAACTGCATACAAGGACTTGTGCGTTATCCAGACAATCAGAGGGTAACCTGACATATAACTTTATTTTCTATAAACATATAACTTTTTTTAAACTTGTATTTTTGTTTCCAAGTAACTTTCATACAGTGAGATTTTATAAGAGACCAAGCACATGAATAGTGAATATGATCTGGATATAGCAAGTGCATATCTTTTTAACATATATAATTTGCATATTTATGTACTTGTATCTGTGCATGTATGTACCACAGTATATATATCACAGACGTGTATACGTTTACACTTGTGTCATACGTACACACAAAGCCACATCCTCACAAAACACCGCACATTTCTGTATCACTGTAACATCAGTTTACACTACACATAGCTGTTCAAACCACAATGCACTTATAAGCAACTACACACACACACACACACACACACACACACCACACACACACACACACACACACACACACACACACACACACACACACACACACACCACACACCAACTCACTACGCGCACATGCACATGCACAAACATGTGCATGCACGCCACCACACACCACACACACACACACACACACACACACACACACACACACACACACACACACACACACACACACACACACACACACACACACACACACACACACACACACACACACACACACACACACACTGCACACACAACATACACATACACACACACACACACACACACACACACGCTGCACACACACCACGCACACGCACACCACCATACATACACACACACACCATACATACACACACACACACACACACACACACCTGTATTGTGGTGGGACCCACTGAGCTTGCACAACAACAACAACAACAACACGAGAAGGCACAACAACAACAACAACAACACAACAAATGACACTATCCACTCAAGAAACAATCCATTCTCATTTAGGTCAGTCAACCAACACATTCATGATCCATTCAGTAACTGATCATCTAAATCAGCCAGTTGATCACTCAATTCAGATTTGTTCAACATTGAATAAGTTGTTTTTTTTAATGTTTTTATGACATCAGAACTGGTTGAATTTTTTTCTGATCTATTTGACCACCAGAGTCTGATAGAATTCACTACTGATCAGTCTGAAGAGTCTTTGCAATAGGGTGTGGTGGCTGCTGTGAAACTGACTGTCAGGTAGATATACAAATTTGGTGTTCAGTCTGGTCGTCGTCGACAATGACCACGGCTTCATGAAGTTGATTTGAGTCAATGTGTCCGGAGGTGACTGATCAATCTGATCTGGGCAGGAAGTAACGTCCAAGGTTGGACATCTGTGGTCGGTTACTGTAGTTGAAAGGTTTGCAGCCCTAGCTTTCCTGTGCAGCTCGTTTTCTTGTGCAGATTGGATACGAGATACTTCTGAAGTTGTACATACGGTTTCAATTCTTCTACGCCAGACTGTAGGTCGAGGGCAAGGTTTTCCCAGTTCTCCCAGTCTATGTTGAGGGACTTCAGCGATGCCTTCAAGCTGTCTTTAAACCGTTTTCTCTGGCCTCCAACTTTCTCTTGCCAGACGCTAGTTCCCCGTAGAGGAGTTGCTTCGGAATTCTGGTGTCAGACATCCGGTACACATGGCCAGACCAGCGAACTTGACTCTTTTGGAGTAAAGTGTGGATGGAGGGGAGATTGGTTCTCTCTAGTACATCAGTATCAGGGATCTTCTCTTGCCATCGGATATTGAGAATCTTTCTGAGGCTTATGGTGTGAAAACGATTCAATTTCCTTGCGTGTCAACTGTAAACAGTCCAGGTCTCACTGCCGTAGAGGAGAGTGGTGAGGACCACCGCTTTGTACGCTTTGAGTTTAGTTGTGGCCAAGATACAAATATAACTTGAAATTGAATGATTCAACTGCTATTTAGAATGCAGTCTTTCCAATAGATCAGCTGACTATTTTAAGACGTAATTTTGAAAGAAAGAAACATACGTTTGTAGCTCCCGGAGTATCTGTGTCTAACAGGTTTTGTCAAAAATTGCACATGGAATGATATGTGGATGCCTCACAGAGTTGATATGTACTCATAATTTTCACTGATGTATGTGTTTATTTGGACCTTACATAACTGGATGCCCAACTTCAGGTGGTTTTTGTATTTGGTGTGGTATGTTGATGTAAGATAGCTAACTGCATTGTCCATTTTACGTGTGTGGTTTTCATGGGCTGTATCCCGGGACTAAGAATGCATGCTTGGGTTCTATTGGTTTTGCCATTGTTGCATTTTAGCGGAAACATGGAGTTGAGTTTTATATATTGTTGTAAGACTCGAAATTGACTTCCTGTATGTGTTCAGATGTGAACACTATTTGCGTCACATTGTTGTTTTTTTGTTGGTACACCTGTTTTTGTGATACATGTCTTTAAAGTTTTTAAAAGTCACGTTGTAAAGTATGTTTAATTCAACTTGATGAAAGTGTGATTCTTTATGCATGCAAAAAATATATATATGCGCCCGTATGCATAACTCTTTCTTTGACAAAACAGACTTACCAGCAAGCGTTTTTTTTTTGTTTTTGTTCATGACGGATGCATCTTCTTCATATTTTTGTTCACTCATTTGGATTTCACAAAAGCTTGAGTGTCATTAGGCACAAGCTTAATTTTGAGTAACTGTCACCACGTGCGTAAAGACATTTCATTCCATATTTGTCAGCATTTTGCAGACAGAATTTAGTGGCGACAGCTTTGTAAAATGAATCAACAAACCTGGGGGGGGGCACTGGATTGCTAATACGTTGTTACCATATTTTGTTGATGTATTTGTGCTTAATAGTTTTGCATATCCATCATCCATTTTGTTGTCACTCTTGGTTTTGTCCAGCTAGCACTATCCCCAGGTGATGGCTAATTGTCCACCCAATGCTTCCTTACTCTTAATTTTTTTTCCAGATAAGTAATGGTTGTTTTAGCAAGTCAGTGTACATCTTGCATGTGAAATTCGTTTATATTTTTTCGATTGTATTCATTTTACCATTCTATATATAACACACGTATCAATTCTGTCATTGTGTATAATGATGAAAATTTTGTTTCAGCAACCTGTATTTTTCGTCACCATATTCCTTTGAATGATGTCTTTCATAACAATGTAGTTATCTTCTGATTTAGAGAGAATGCGAGGGAACGGGAAGGGATGAGGGATATTGCTGAATGAGAGAATGGAAGATGATGGTGAGTGTTTCAGTTCTGTTGCAGGATCCTTGGAATCATCGTCCTCATCAGCGTTGCGATCAGCGTTAACATACATAGTCGTTTTAAGTTTAGAAGGAGACTTGTTTTCATTGTGTCATGTATGATCAGTTTCTTTGTTCCTTCTTTCATTTTTTTCTCTTTTGTTTTCGACCAGGATAGATGATACCCATGCCATCTATCAGCGTTAATATACACACAGTTGTTTTAAGTTGAGAAAGATACTTGTTTTCATTCTGTCATCTATTGTCGTGTTTTTATTTCTTCTTTGTTTTTGACCAGGATAGATTCCCATGCATTTTATCGTGTTAGTATACATAAAGCTGTTCAAGTTAGAAAGATATTTGTTTTCATTCCGTCATTTATGGTTATGTTTCTTCGTTTCTTCTTTCATTCTTTCTCTTTGGTTTGAGCAGCATAGATACCCATACATTCTGTGGTTTGAGAGCCAAGTTCTTTATCCTATCCCCCCCCCCCCCCCCCTATTTTTTTAAAAACTATTCTTTAAACATGCAGTCATATTTTATGGTTAAGATTTGAAAAGTGTGGATGATGGATTTTGAAATCAGCTCCAAACTGGAGGTAGGTTTGTGTCTGTGTATTGGTTTTGTACATAGTTGCTGAGTAGATAGCATCCATAGAACTTGTCTGTGGTCAGTTTGTTACATTGTGTATCTGGCGTTTGTGAAGGGGGCCAGTGTCTAAGTTCTCTTGAGTATTTGTATCATGCCTTTGTGAAGAGATTAGTTGTGTCTGAAGTCTCTCGGTAATTAACTTGAGAAGTTTTTTTTGTATATGTAGAAAGACAACGTGTTAGTTGCAGTTGGGTTAGTTTTGAGTGAGTGTGTGTGTGTGTGTGGGTGCGTGCGTGCGTGCGTGTGGTGCATGTATATGTGAGTATGTATCACTTCTTCACTTTGGACTTGCTGCTAGTTGTCAGCTTTTCCTTCCCGCAATACTCATGATGGTACAAGTGGACAGAGATAAAAGCAAAAAAAGTGTGTGTGTGTGTGTGTGTGTGTGTGTGTGTGTGTGTGTGTGTGTGTGTGTGTGTGCATGTGTGTTGTGTGTTGTGTGTGTGTGTGTGTGTGTGTGTGTGTGTGTGTGTGTGTGTGTGTGTGTTGTGTTGGTTTGTTTTTGTGTCTGTGTGTGTGTGTGTGTGCACGCGCGCTTGGTTGTTTGTTTGTTGTCATTTTTTTATTACATACTCATCTTTCGTTTTTTTCTTTTCAGTGCTTGTATACTGAACAAGTCATTCGTATTTCCGCTCTTTCATTTATTGCAGTCAAACATTTTATTCTGTTTTCCTTTGTTAACCATCTTTATTTTGAGTCTTTTAACTGGAAATAGTGGAATTCATAACTGACTCACAAAGTGGTGAATTTGTTCTTATTTTTTCTAATTCATCTTTATATATTTTCTGTGACAGTTTGCTATTTCTGTTCTTCTTTTTCTTTCTTTATATACCTTTGTATTTCCTGGAATAGTTGGGTTTCTGGGTTTTATCGATACTGATCTGGTGTGATTTGGAAACTTACTGTTTTTTGTAGTCTTCTATCAAATTAAAATGTTACCCTATGTGAGTGTGCGTGCGTATGTGTGTATGTGTATCCATGCACATGTATCTGAATGTGTGTGCACATACACATGTGAAATCATGTATGTGTGCATGGTATGTGTGAAAATAATTCAAATCTTGTGTAAAACTGTGCACACTGGCTTATTCTTGGCTCTCCTTCTGACCTGACCTAGTGTGACTTTCTATCATTTTTTTGGTTTTTTTTTGTTTCCTTGTGAAGAATTATACACACCAGTATTTATGTTTGTAATGTTTTGTTATGTTTATAGTTGTTGCTTGTAACAGAGGATCATCGTACAGGTTTTTGTTTGTTTGTTTATTCGTTTTGCTATATTATGTTGTTTTATCATTCAGTTTGCAGATCTGTTTTTTTTAAACGGCTTGTTGCTGCAGATTTAGTAGCTTGTAGTGTAACAGATAGATAGTGTGTGTGTTTGATGTGTGTGTGTGTGTGTGTGTGTGTGTGTGTTGTGTGTGTGTGTGTGTGTGTGTGTGTGTGTGTGTGTGTGTGTGTGTGTGTGTGTGTTGTGTGTGTGTGTGTGTGTGTGTGTTTGTGTGTGTGTGTGTGTGTGTTGTGTGTGTTGTGTGTGTGTGTGTGTGTGTTTGTGTGTGTGGTGTGTGTGTTGTGTGTGTGTGTGTGTGTGTGTGTGTGTGTGTGTTGTTGTGTTGTGTGTGTGTGTGTGTGTGTGTGTGTGTGTGTGTGTGTGTGTGTGGTGTGTTAAAAGCATTGTTTAAGTTTAATAACAGAAGATACAAAGTGTGTTTGTGTGTGTGTGTGTGTATGTATATGTATGTGTGTGTGTATATATATATATATATATATATATATATATATATATATATATATATATATATATATATATATATATTATATATATATATATATGTGTGTGTGTTGTTATATATATATATATATATGTATATATATATGTACATATGTATATGTATTATATATATAACATATATACAAAAGCAGTCTTTCACTTTAATAATGGAAGATGCAAATGTCTGTACAATGTATATACAGTTGATTATTGTTTTAGTTTTTTTCCTGTATGAGTTTGTGTCTTAGTAGCCTTCTTGAGGTGTGGTTGCAACAGCTGAGCCAGTAGTGCTGGTTTACACTGCTTTTAGGTACAGATGATTATTAGTCAGTAGGATAGTCTCCACAACTTATAGATATGTAACAAATATCATTCAGAAAATAGTAGCAGCTGACAGATTAGCATTAGTTTGCCCTAACTTATATTTACATGGCGTTTTAGTTTTACATGGTTATATGATTAGATTTTAGTAGGATTGTTTTTTTACAGCTCGTAACATATATTGAATATTATTCAGAGAATCGCACTTCAGAAAAAATAAAATTTCTTGGAAAATTGTCCATCGCGAAAAGAATTATTTGGATTTCAAAGAGTGTTAGTTATTGTATTAAAGCTGTTAGAAAATGATGTTGTACAACTTTTAACATAACTGGGAAAACCCCTTCAGGAGGTTATTACGGTATGTCCAGTACATTTTGGTTTAATTATGTTGTACAACTTTAACATAACTGGGAAAATCCCTTCACGAGGAGAATATGGTTTTTCCAATTCATTTTGATTACAAGGTTATATCCATTTGTTGGTCTGTCCACACTGTGCAGGCGGTATGTTACTGCACAGTCTGCATACTTTGTTTTTGATGAACATGCATTCTGAGTGTTTCCATGGGCATGTATTCTGAGTATTTCCATGTTTCCATAAGCCACTAGATGCAGACATGACTGACAGGATTTTTAATGTACATACGTACTGTTTTTTGTGCATATACACACAAAGGAGGTTTAGGCACTGATAGGTTTGCACACATGTTGACTTGGGAGATAGGAAAAATCTCCACCTTTTACTCACCATGTGGGAGGTACCCATGCAGGATTGAACCCAGATCTTCCAATCGGAAGTGTGACATCTTGCTCACCTACTACTGCATCTGTTATATATGTTTTTCATCTTCAGCAAAACTATGCCACCAGTGGTTTCTAACAGACTGAAATGGATGGTATGTCAGAAATTTATGAGCAGAAAATTTTGCTCTGACATAAGCTGTGGGTATATGTGGAAATAAAAGTGCCATTGAAATTATTTTAGTGTGAGGTCAGTGTGTCAAATAGAAGGTGTAATTTTTGGATGTGCTCCACCCAGATCTGCCAACAATTATCTGGCAGACTCCTTAAGCCTGTGCAAAATCCCATGCACCGGCAAGATCATGAAATTGGGGAGGGGGACGGGAAAAGGAAGTTTTTAGACACTAAGCTGACACCTCCAGAATGATGGAAACACTAAGATGGGCAGTGAACAGACCAGTTTTTAATGTTGCGGGCTGGGGTTGAACTCGAGATATCAGATCCTGAGTCCATGACTCTGTCATAAGAACCAGTAGATGATGTCATTTTTTTCAATCTTAGGGTGTGTTTTGCTGTGTAACAATGTAATATAATTTGGCAGCTAATGGTAGTGTTCTGATCAGAAAGTTGGTTCTATTTGAAAACAATAAAATAAAGTCACCATGGCTGTCCTAGAGAATTCCTTTCGTTATATTGTGATGTCAACCAGGTATGAGAGATACAGACTCCTGTAGTTAGTCAGGAAATTTGAACAACACCATCAGTGACGAATTCGTAAAGTGAATGAGACTTGAATGCGTGGTTCCAAGTCTTCCTGACAGTCCGTAGCACACTCAACAGCTATGAGTTGGAGTCCGTCGAAGCCAAAAAATTCCTCAGTAATTTTTTTTTTAATGTTTTTCAACATAAACTAGTGTGATGATTTCAGTGGTTTAGGTTTTTGTTTGTTTTGTGTTGATTTGGGTGGTGTGTGTATTTTTGTAAAGGGGGGAAGGGATCGTTGTTTACTTTATTGAGATGAGAAAATTTGTTCATTCGTGGATATTAAGCTGAATGAAAAATGAAGTATGGTCAGATTGTCAAATTGTTTTGCTATGTTTTGCTATGATGCATGGTAGATATATTTCAGTGCTATGCTATGATGCCTGGTAGATACATTTCAGTGTGGATTCTGTTTGCCGTGTTCAGATCCACAGGGTTCCAGTCTTCCATGTGAAAAAATGACAGAAAATGATGGAGACATGCAGATCACTTATGTTCCTCGCCAAGTGGGTAAGCAAAGAATTGGTTTTATTTTATTTTTATTTGGAGAGAGAGAGACAGAGAGAGAGAGAGAGAGAGAAAGACACAGAGACAGAGAGACAGACAGAGAGACAGATAGAGAGGCAAACAGAGAGAGGGACAGAGAGAAGAGAGAATGTGTTTGTGTGTGTGTGTTTAGGTGGGTCAGCAGATCGGAATGCAGTGTTTTCAGGTGATGTCGACGTAACAGGAAATTGTGTTAGGTCAGTGCAGCTGAGGGGGTATGTAAGAAGATTGGAAGGAAAGAAAAATAAATCCTGAATGGTTCAGCCCTTCTAACAGCCTTTATGTTTAATGAAAAATTGTTAAAGAAAATCCTGGGTTTGGATTTCTCAAGGTCACAGTGACCTCGAAGAAGCTTCAGCTGAAATGGAGCACAGACAGTAGTGTAATGTCACAATGATGATAACAGATTTTGATGATTATCATAATGTGACAACAGTGATAACAGATTTTGATGATTATCATAATGTGACAACAGTGATAACAGATTTTGATGATTATCATAATGTACAACGTGATAACAGATTTTGATGATTATCAAATTGTGACACAGTGATAACAGATTTTGATGATTATCATAATGTGACAACAGTGATAACAGATTTTGATGATTATCATAATGTGACAATAGTGATAACAATTTTGATTGTATTATCATTAGTGTCACAGCGATGATAACAGGTTTTAATTGTTATCATGTCACAACAATGATAACAGATTTTGATTATCAGCATAATGTAACAACAGTCATAACAGATTCTGATTATATTATCTTAATTTCACAATGATGATAACAGGTTTTAATTGTTATCATAATATCACAATGATGATAACAGATTTTGATGATTATCATTATGTGACAACAGTGATAACAGATTTTGATTATATTAGTAGTGAAACATTAATTGTACCGTGTCAGCTTTTGGCTGGAAGTGCTGTATCATTTAGGAATATGCGAAGATAACAGGTGCATGTTGCATTTTTCAGGTAACCATTTGATCAGCGTGCAGTGTTTAGCGCAAGAGGTGAACGGCAGTCCCATTACTGCCAAGGCCTATAACCCAGCAGCCATCTCGGTGACCTCCCTTCAGGATGGCTTTGTTGGTCAGCCTATGACCTTCACAAGTAAGTTGCATTACAGAATTGGATTTTGGTTTTGCTTTGTTTTTATTCATTTATTTTATTCATTTATTTATTAATTTTATTTATTTATCTATTTATTTTGCAACCTCAATTTCTGCAACACTCCTATGTCAGTATCCCCATAACACTCATTTCAGCTGTCTAACACACCTCCAGAGCCATTGACATTGATGTCATCTTGATAACAGCGCATAAAGGCCACGGAACCTGGAACAGTTTTTCACAGTGTAGTGCTGATGAGAGTGGGGATGACTGCGATTATGTTTTGGAGTTCCATTTTGAATTGAGACTGCATGACAGGGCTGTACTCCGTGCTTACTTTTGCAATGATATTCTGGCTGGCATCAACCAGGCCTGAGAGATGCGCATACCTTTGGTGTTGTCAGGAAGTTTGAACAACAATCGCAGTGATTCATCTGTAAAGTACATGGGATTCCATTGTGTGGTCCCAGTCTTCCCATTGAGTCCATAGCACGCTCAACTAGTTAAGAGCAGGTCGAGGTCTCAAAATCCCGCAGTAAGTTTTTGGCTTGATGGGGGTTTGAACTCCGGACCTCCTAGTCAATAGTTCTGTGTACTGACTATGTCGACACACTGACTGGTCATGCTATACAGTTTGTGTGTCTCTCTGGGCAGTTGGCTGTCTGTTGGTATGTGGGAACCCTTCACAGACTGTAGTCACTGTAGATGCTGTTTTAGTGTCATGATTGAGAGAGGTGACATCAGTGGTTCTTCAGGAGTGCAAGATGTCTAACCTCTTTTTCTTTCTGGGTCTATACCTCTTCTCTTTCTTCTCTGACTGTCTGCTCTTTTTACCATTTACTCTTTCTCTCACCCTCACCTTCCCTGTCTATGTATCTGTCTCTGTCTCTGCCTGTCTGTCTGTCTGTCCGCCTGTCTGTTGTCTGTCTCTCCCTCTCTTTCTCTCCCTCTCTGTCTGTGTCTCTGTCTGTCTGTCTGTCCACCTGTCTGTTGTCTGTCTCACCCTCTCTGTCTGTGTCTCTGTCTCTGCCTGTCTGTCTGTCTGTCCGCCTGTCTGTCTGTTCTCTGTCTCCCTCTCTGTGTCTGTCCGTCTGTCTGTCTCTCTCTCTGTGTCTGTCTCTCTCTGTCTCTCCGTTTGTCTGTATATGTGTGCACGAGCACAAGAGTGCACATTTGTGATGTGTGTATAAGCAGCAGCAACAGCTTCAAGAGCAGATAATTGCTGGCGGCAGTAGCAGCAGCAGCATAGTAAACTATCACATTGTGACACACACACACACAAACACCCACACACACATGAGCACACATACTGTATACACACATGCACTCACACACAACCTTACATACACACAGACACACACAGACACAGACACACACAGACACACACAGACACACACAGACACAGACACACACAGACACACACAGACACAACAACACAGACACACACACACACACACACACACACACACACACACACACACACACACACACACACACACACACACACACACACACACACACACACACACACACACATTAAGCATTGTTTCATGCTGTGTACAGTTGACGTACACAGAGCAGGTGAGGGTCAGCTGCAGATCATGGTCAACAATGGTAACCTACCCAATGAGGTGGAGGCACGTGATACAGGTGTCTACTTCATCACCTTTGTACCTGTAGACCCAGGCATGCAGGAGGTCGACATCCTCTTCAATGATGAAGCCTTGCCAGGTATGGTCAAACCCTGTGAGACAGTGTCTGCTGAGTGATATGTGTGTGTGTGTGTGGTGGTGGTGGTCTTTGATTTAATATCTATTCACTAAAGTGATTTTAGAAAAAAAAAAAAAAAAAAAAAAAATGAAAAAAGTGAGGATACATGAGGAGTGTAGAGGACACTTGAAAATAGTCAATCTTCAGAAAAAAGAAATGAACCAGAAAACAACTGTGCTGAAGACGGGAAGAAAAAACTCACAAATGACGTTACCATAATTAACGATTTAAACAGTAAAATTGTCTAACCATAACAATGAACATGTGAAATAACAGCGTGTTAAAGATAATTCTTCATAGGACTTTTTGGCAGGCTAACAAAAAATTCATATGTTAAGGATGGTGAGGCAAATTGTGTGTGTGTTTGTGTCTGTGTGTGTATTTCAGGGTGGTTTTTTGGGGTCTTTCAGTATGAATATTATTCCCATCTTTTGGAAATTCTGTGCTAGAAATTTCCTGTTTTCTGTCACTTTCTTTGTTTTTGTCTCACCCCTTTACTTTCTGTCATCTCATCCTATCATTTTCTACCTTGGGGCCCATTCATCACTCTCTGGTCTGTAAAGCCTTACTTAATCTCTCTAAGAATTGATAATTGCATACATATATGTAGTGTTATACCAAGGCTTTCGATCGGGTAGACATGAAGAATTGATCAACCAACTGGAAAGACTCAATGTTGATGGAAAAGATCTACGAATAATCAAGAATATGTACTGGGAACAAACAGCTGCAATGAGAATAGAAAACAATATAAGCTCTTTCCAAAACATAAAAAGAGGCGTCAGACAGGGTTGTGTTTTGTCACCAGATCTGTTTTCACATTACAGTGAAAACATCATGAGAAACCTAGAAGAAGACCCAGGATTAAAGGTTGGAGGGAAAATGATAAACAACATTCGGTACGCAGATGACACCGTGCTAATTGCAGAAAATGAAAAGGACCTACAAAACCTTGTGAATATACTAGAAATAGAAAGCAAAGGTAAGGGGTTGGAACTAAACAGCAGAAAGACTGAAGTCATGGTGATCAGTAAAAAACATGAAATCCCCTCTTGCAAAATAACAGCAAATGGCACAACCTTGACACAGGTTAATAAGTTCAAATACCTGGGAACGGTCATTTCATCAGACGGCAGATGCACATTGAAAATAGCTGGCAGAATCGGCCAAGCCAAAACAGCATTCAAGAAGATGACAAGCATTCTTATCAACAAATGCCTATCAATTAACATCAGGAAGAGAATCCTTGAATGTTGTATAGAACCAATACTGTTGTATCGGATGTGAGGTGTGGACAGTCAGCAAGCAAAGCCAGAGCAAGATTGAGGCAACCGAGACGTGGTTTAAGAAGAATGTTGAGAGTTCCATGGACAGCAAAGAAAACAAACGAGACGGTCTTGATGGAGGCAGACACAAGTAGATCACTCATAAGGAAGATTAGGAAAAGACAGGCAACATTTATAGGCCATTTTATGAGGAAGGGGGATTTGGAGCACCTGGTCACAACGGGAAAGCTGGAGGGAAGGAGGCACCAGGTAGACCCAGGGAAAAAATGCTAGACGGACTTGCGGAGTGGCTGAAGACGAGGAGGGTGGAGGAGATGCTTGGGGCAAAAGAGATAGAGACAGATGGAAGTCTATGATCGCCAACGCCATGCAGCAAGGCTGAATGATGATGATGATGATGATGATATGTGGTGTGTAAAGATACTGTTTCTATGTGGATAAGGTAATGTTTTTGTTGCTTGGACTGTGTCAAGATACTGCTTGTACTTAGATAACATACTGTTTTGTGTTGCTACTAGTGTCTCAAGATACTGTTTGTACTTGGATAAGATGCTGTGTTTTGTTGCTACTAGTGTTTTAAGATACTGTTTGTATGTAGATAAAATACTGTTTTGTGTTTTGCGTGTTCTACTAGTGTCTCAAGATACTGTGTGTACTTAGATGTACTGTTTTGTGTTGTTTCTGATGACTCAAGATACTGTTTGGCTTTGACTTTTCTCCTCAGTTTGACCGGAAAATTGAACTGAACTCTAGTCCTTGGGAAGGTGATGAAAAATAAGTCGGACCCTTGTGCCTTCTGGCTGCGCACACTAAAGATCCATGGCAGTTGAAAATCGTGAAGAGCAGGGCATTGCCTGGCTGCCTTGGTATAAAACATTGGAGAGATAGGTTGATTTCCCACGTCCCACCCCTTGAAGATCAATTAGCCTTCTTGCCTTTCTGAAGTCTTGGTAAAAAAGAAAAGTGAACATGAATATGAAATTGAAGTGAGGGGGAGGGGATGGCGCTGCCCTTATAATGCTGGCCATGGGAAAAATTGAGGTCTCTGTCACCTCGCTTATGACCTCAGGTTATAGAACTATCAAGGTAGGACCTCAGGACCTGACCAGTTCTTGGGTTTATGTGCAGGCTTAAGGCTTGTGCTGTGATCATTCTGGATCGTCTCCATCACATGTCACCTGTGACGATAGTGCATATGGAATTCATTCTGAGCACGGAGATGTCATCTTGAGAAATTGAAACTGAAACAGAAACTGTTGTTTCCAGCATCTCAAGATAATGTGTGTACTTAGATAAAGATGCTGTTTTTTGCTGTTTCTTAGCATTTCAAGATACTGTTTCTGGTTGATTTCAGTGTCCCCTCTCCGCTGTGATGCGAGAGTGCTGGAAGCGGAAGTGTCAGGTCTTATGGAGCTGATATCGGTCAACTCAATCCATGCTTTCACCCTCAAAAGCTCCAACGGAACACGAATCGATGCCGAGGTCACTGTATTGTGTAAGTTCTTCACGCACCTTATGCTGTCCACATCGCCTTGTGGGCGGCAGTCTTCTGTGCAGTTCATCTTTTTGGCTGCAGTTCCCTGTTTCAGTTCTGCGCCTTGTATTTCTTGTTTCTGGGGTCGTGTTTGTATGGGGCATGTGAGGTATCTACTATAACTGGGGTCTTTTTTTATCTGCTGTTTTATGTGATATCTAGCGTAATGGGATTTCTTTTTATGTCTTCTGTTTTGTGTGGTTTCTACTATAATGGGGTTTCTTTTTTTTCATCAGTTTTTATGGTATCTATTATAAAAGGGGTTTCTTTTTTATCTAGTGTTTTGTGTGGTATCTATTATAAAGGGGTTTCTTTTTTATCTAGTGTTTTGTGTGTATCTATTATAAAGGGGTTTCTTTTTTATCTAGTGTTTTGTGTGGATATCTATTATAAAAGGGGTTTCTTTTTTATCTAGTGTTTTGTGTGGTATCTATTATAAAAGGGGTTTCTTTTTTATCTAGTGTTTTGTGTGGTATCTATTATAAAGGGGTTTCTTTTTTATCTAGTGTTTTGTGTGGTATCTATTGTAAAGGGATTTCTTTTTTATCTATGTTTTGTGTGGTATCTATTGTAAAGGGATTTCTTTTTTATCTACTGTTTTGTGTGGTATCTATTGTAAAGGGATTTCTTTTTTATCTAGTGTTTTGTGTGGTATCTATTGTAAAGGATTTCTTTTTTATCTATGTTTTGTGTGGTATCTATTGTAAAGGGATTTCTTTTTTATCTACTGTTTTGTGTGGTATCTATTGTAAAGGGGTTTCTTTTTTATCTATGTTTTGTGTGGTATCTATTGTAAAGGATTTCTTTTTTATCTAGTGTTTTTGTGGTATCTGTTATAAGGAGGTTTCTTTTTTTATCTAGTGTTTTATGTATGTACTCTGAAGGGGTTCTTTTTTAACAACTGTAAAAGAATTTCTTTTTGTATGTTTCTGAATGTAAAAATGCACTTTTTCTTCTGTCTCCTTTTCTGTGTAACAATAAACTTGTTCACGGTGCATGGTCATCAGTCAGTTTTGTCATGTGACAAAGATTTTTTTTTCAGTTTTGTCACATGAGATATTTACTGTGTGACACCTTTTTGTTATGAGAATATGTGTATATCACCTGTATGTCATATGATGTATTTTTTTTGCTGTGAAAATACTTACAGGTCAACATTGTACTGTGTACATTTTTTCCCTCTACATGCAGATCAGGACAAACTGATTTTGGTGTTTGAAACTCGTGTTTCACTGTTGCGGCCCTGTTTTTGGTGTTTTTTTATATTGTAAAATAATGTTTTGTTCTTTTCCTGTCCATATATTGGAGTAGGAAATCATTGTACAGGCAGTGACAGTATTTTTGTCGTGCATTGCTTTGCCATATTGTTTTGTTAGCTTTCACTGCCTTTTTATTTTGTTGTGAAATTTCTATGATCATGGGTGATATTCATAAAATATTTTTATGGTCATAGGTGATGTTTATACCATGTATATTTATCAGTTTGTGTTTAAGTTGGTCGTTAATACTGTTTGTTGATAAGCTGACATTTGTCAAAATTGTTCATCAGTGATTGTCTAACAAGATTGTTTATTATTACACATTATCCATTGAAATTGTTATCCATAATTGTCCATGTCCAAGTTACTGTACTGATGACCATATCTTTTTTTCAGGTATAATCGTATCTTCTGTGACTTAAGGTACTGTCAGTAATGCCCTTACACGCATTGGTAGTTTGAAACCCTTGTGACAGATCTTGGATTGATGGGCCGTTAGCAGTGGCTCTGTATTCCATTCAGTGATAGTTGGAAATCATTCTTACAGATTACGTGTGTTCTTGCCAGAGTTCATGTCTGTTGATTCTGATTGTTTGGTATCTCATGATTCATTGCAGTTTGTAGGAAGGAAGGTTAAGAAAATGTGTGTGTGTGCGTGTGTGTGTGTGTGTGTGTGTGCGTGCGTGCGTGCGTGCGTGCGTGCGTGTGTGCGTGGTGCATGTGTGTGTGTGTGAAACAAGATGTTTAAGGTCAGATTGTTTCATTTCAAACACCTGGAGTAATGTTTTCTTTCATGATGCTATATTAGCTGTAGGGGATGTGATCAGGGCTGTATTGTTGGAACTTTTCCACAGTTCGGGTCAACATGAGTAGGCTTGTTTTCGCAACTTCCTACATCAGAAAGTTCTCATCCTTTGCATTCTGTTCTCCACCCTCCTTCCCTTATATCTCTGTCCTCTCTGGTTTACAACAGGGTGATCAAAATCGTCCCTACATCACAAAAACCCTTTCACCCAGTATCAGGCTTCAATTGTCTCAGATCTGTTCTGGCCACAATTTGAATATCATACACGCTTCAACCTTAGAGTCCTTTTAACAGAAATCTCTGGTAATTAGTATCATCTTCTTCATGTAGAGCATACCTCAGACTTTGTTTATATGAAACTCTTTGCACTTTAAACTGATAGAAACTGCTGCCATGACTGCCATATGGATACAGGATTCATCAACAGCATAGTGCTCGACACTATGCATGTCCTAATTCTTCATTCTCTGACCTTTGTGATCATCTGTTTGATAATGAATTTAAATGTAATTGTTCCCTCTCTTTATCATCCCATTTTGTTTCATTGTATTTCCAAAGGGTTTAGGTAGATTGGGAGCAAAGTCGATTTTCAGGATCAGTTTCTGATTGCCAATGCTTTACAAGGGAAAATCATGGACAATACACTTTATGTCAGCCAGACTGAGATTGATAATCCTAACTATTTAAGGGACAAAGGCAAAAAGTGCAAGTTTTGCCTCCCAGAATTCTGTCAAGGTTCTGGATCAAGCCAGAGAGAGCATGAGAGTTCGTCATTCACGCAAGAGTTCCTGTCGGAGTCAGACATGTGGTGCTCTTCTGTTCTCCTTTCCCACTTTATTCTAGCTTCATTACGTGCTTTGGAATTGATAATCCTGTTTAACAGATGAAGGTGAAAAACACAGATTTTGTTGTAGATATAACTCTTGTTATTTCACACACGCACGCACGTGCAGCGCGCGCACACACCGCACGCACACACGCACACACCCCACACACACACACACCACACACACGCACACACACGCACACACACACACACCACACCACACAAACACACACACACACACACACACACACACACACACACACACACACACACACACACACACAATCCCTACCTACCTTTCCTCTTTCTGACTGTCCCAACCTTCCTGCATGCGGCATGCTGACAATAGTGGTGGTTGTAGCAGCAACATGGTAGATGGTGGTCATAGCCCTGTACTCATCAATGTGGGCCCTTAATATTCAGCATCGTCCACCGCCGTGGTTGCATTATTAGTATTGTCCATATTGTCAGTTGGCATGTCTGTAGAAAGCCACCGCAAGTGGACGTAGATAAACCATTTTCATTGACTGATGTATTGTTAGAAAGTGATTCTTATTGGTAGTTGCATCATTAGAAACCGCATGGTGTTGATCATTGTATGGAAACAGTGGAACCATCACTTATTGCCTGCATTGTTATTGTATCGTAACAGTGGAACCATCACTGGCTGCATTGTTAGAAAACCAGCACTGCTGGTTCGTGTATTATTACTTTTCTTACATCTTTCTGACATCATTAGTAAACCACTGCCTGTTGGTTAACCTTTTGACTCCCACACCTGTCCACCAGCATCCCGCATTGTCAACCTTGCTAACCAAGCAAAAACTTAACCCTTTGACTCCCTCACCTTATCCACCAGCTTCCTGCAGGAAGCTGGTGGATAAGGTGAGGGAGTCAAAGGGTTAAGTTTTTGCTGTTGGTGGATAGGGTGCGGGAGTCAAAGGGTTAATACCAGTGGTTGCTTGGTTAGAAAAGACGTGCTGTCATTCTGGGTGACTGTGCGTTATTCCTGGTTAGAACCATTGTTATTATGGCTGGCTTTGGTGTATTATTCAGGATAGTTGTATTCCCCTGTAGTTAATACTCGTACTGCTGAGGGTGTTAGATCAAGAACTTTGCATCCTGTACAAACTCTGGTGATGAGAAACGCTTCCTGATTGGCTAATCAGGACTCCTGCATGATGTAACATGAGTACTGGTTGGTGGCGGCTGCATCTGCGAAGAAGTCAGAGCCTGTGTAAGGTCAGCTGTCACTACTAGTGATTTTCTTTTTTCATTTGTTTTGTTTTGTTTTGTCACTGGTTTGTTTAGTTTGTTTTGTTTTGTTCTGTCACTGGTTTGTTTTGTTTTGTTTTTTGTTTTTTTTCTGTTTTGTGTGTTTGTGAATTATCTGTTTGGGTGTGCAGTCTGCGATTTGCCGTTTTGTCTGTCCATGTGTTGAACGTGTTTGTAGGAGTAGTAACCTATATCTTTTGTTATGAAATGCTTGTCTTTTCCACCAACTGTTTTGTGCGGTAGTGTGTGTGCGTATGCGTGCATGTGTGTGTGTGCGTGCATACGTGCGTGCATGTGTACTATGTTGTTTTTTGTCATACTAAATGTGAACACACATTCAGTTATTTTTTAGTCAGATTATGTTTTTGTTTGACACTTTGTGCATTGGTTTTGTTGATATGTAAATGGTAAATATTGTAATGTTGAAGTTACATTTTGTATAACATGAATATCTGCATACTCAAGATTTATCATGTTAATGAATATTTATCACATGAATTTCAGAATGTCTTGTGCGTTCATTGTAGTGCGTGTACAATGATTAGAGTTGATTAGCAACTGTGTAGATGTACTTGATGTACAGTCAATGTTAACAGTGTTCTGAAACATACTTGAATCCAAGCTGCAGGGTGAAGAAGGTTGTGGCTAAGGAGAATGGGATCAGTACCACAGTTCATATTGAAGACAGTTAAATTTACTTTTTAACAAGGATCATTTGTATTTCAAGTTTGTAATATTGATATTTTTATGCATTCCAAATTTCAATGTTTTAATGGACGCTTCTATTTCAAGTTTGTAATATTCACATTTCATTTTTGTGTTCAAAATTTATATGTCCTAATGGACAGTATCAATTGTATTGGGGGGAAAAAAGAGTGGGAGGAATGATGCAGATATACTTTCTGTGTTTTGCATCCATCTTTGGATATTATCAATTTTATTTAGTGGGAGGAGAGTGGGAGAATGATGCAGATATATTTTATTTTATTAATCTAAAGTTTCATGTCATGATGGACATTATTGATTTTATTTAGGAAAAGAAAAGAGTGGAATGATGAGATATACTTTTCTATATTTTGCAATCTGGATTTTTTTTTTTTTTTTTGTGGTGGTATATGTGAAATGTTTTGCCCTACTCTTTTTCATACCTCTCTTCTTCATATAAACATGTGCATATATGTTCCATGTGCAGGTCCCAATGGCCAGAATGTGCCATACAAACTCAGTGGTCATGGGTCTCCTGCTCTTGCAGTGGAATATATGCCCAGAGAAGTTGGTGAGTCTACTTTTTATAAGCCAGTCTTCTCTTTACCGAATTAAAAAGGGTGGGGTGGGACTGCTTTCATATTGACTGGTGAGAGCTGTGGGGCCTGTCCCTCTGTCTGTGACAAAAAAAAATGTGCCCAGAGAAGTTGGTGAGTTTACTTTTTATAATTCAGTCTCCTTTTTATCAGCAAGAAAAAAAGGAAGGGGGGTGGGTGGGGATGCTTTATATTGACGAAACAAGACAAGCACAAGTTTTCAGCCAACTGGCCCTCATCAAACCTACACAATAGACGATGCAGAACAAATACACAAACAGCAAGACTTCCCTGCTGTTTCTTAAAGCAGGAAAAGAATGAAACGATATGAAATGATCAACAAACTCTCGGTATTTCCCACTAAACTTTTGTGTGTTTATTCTTTGTTGTGTTTTGTATACGCTTAACAGTGGGTGTTGGCCAAAATCTTGCCTTGTCTTGTTTTGTTACGTTAACTCACATTTCTGATTATATTTTCATGTGTTTCTAGTTCTTAAAGATTGGTATGATGAACATCTTCACATATTTTTCAGGCACATACACTGTCATGGCCAGTCTAGCTGGCCGGCCCATCAAAGGTAGTCCTTTTAAGGTCAAGACCTATGACCCCAGCAAGGTCAAGGTCTCCAAGATTTCGCAAGGCATCGTGGGAGTGGCGAACAAATTTACTGGTAAGTTTGTATTCTGATGACAGATACAGTTTGTTTTCTTTTTGTTTTGCTTTACTTTGTTCTTTGTAAGGTTTCTGAGATGAAATGATTAGGAAACTCTGTCATTGTGTAAGTCATGTAGGTCAGTGAACCAGTCAGCTATCTGCTGGCTGGCTGGCTGTGACTGGCTGGCTGGCTGGCTGACTGGCTGCCTGCATGCCTGCCTGCCTGCCTGCCTGTTCCTCTCTTTGTCTCCCTTTCTTCCTCTTTCAGTCCTTCCTATCTCTTATTCAATTTCATACGTACACATATGTACACACATTCTTTCTGTCCATACGCACTTGCATACACTCTTTCTATATCCGTTTCCTTCTCAAGACGTGTGTGTATATGAATATGTGTGTGAGCAAGCACACACATACACGAAACACACATACACACACACACACACACACACACACACACACACACACAGTCACACAGTCACACACACAGCACAGACACACACACAACACACACACACACACACACACACACACACACACACACACACACACACACACACACACACATATGCAAGCACACACACATGCTTACACACACACTTACACACAGAGACACACACACTACACTGGTGGTTTTATTTTTTAAAAAATTTTTTTTATTGTATACTCTTAATAAGTGCTATAGCTATGAATAAATCATCTTAAATCAGAATTTCTCTCTGTGTTTGTCTGTCTCTGTCTCTCTGTCTCTCTGTCTGTCTGTCTGTCTCTCTCTGTCTCTCATACATACACACACATACACACACAATTATTTTTTGTTTTGTTTTGTATGATTAACCTCTTCATAAGGTGCTATGGGTTATGAATAAATCATCTGACATTTCTCTCTCTCTCTCTCTCTCTGTCTCTCTCTCTCTCTCCTCTCTCTCTCTCTCTCTCTCTCTCTCTCTCTCTCTCTCCTCTCTCTCTCTCTGCCTGTCTGTTGGTCTGTCTGTCACACGCACACACACACACACACATTTGTTGCACTCTTTCACACAAAGATAAGTATTCCATGACAATACTAATTCAGCACTAAAGTAAACATACAAACTTGTCGTCACTGACCGTCTGCTTGGTGTGCAGTTGATGCCAGCTCGGCAGGGAAGGCACAATGGAGATAGCAATCAATGCCAATGGTCGTAACATCCCTAACCAGGCCCACGCCATCGCCACAGGCAAATATGAGGTGTCGTTTGTGGGTCGCCAGGCTGTGAGGCATGAAGCTGTTATTACCTATAACGGTCAACAAATCCCGGTAGGTACATATTTCGATATTGATAATAAGAATAGTGATACTGATGATATAATGCTGCGTCTCTTTAATATGATGATATGCTCTTCCTCTTTTTCTTCTTCTTCTTCTTCTCCGTGAAGAGTCACTGGGGCGCATACACTAAAGATTTGTTCACCAGATTCCTCCAGCTCTGTTGGTTGTGTGTTATAGCCTGGGTCTCATTGAGGTGAAAGGCTGTCTTATGCTACTGGTAACCCTGTAACCCAGTACTACCTGCTGCATGTGGGGAGTGAACCCAACAAAAAAAACTTAACCTTTGGCTCCCGCACCCTGTCCACCAGCATCCTGCATTGTCAACCATGCCAGCAAAGCAAAAACTTAACCCTTTGACTCCCTCACCCTATCTGCCAGCTTCCTGCAGGAAGCTGGTGGATAGGATGCAGAAATCAAAAGGATATGTTTTTGCAGTTGGTGGATACGGTGCAGGAGTCAAAGGGTTAATCTGGAGAGGGATGGGTTCCACCAGGTTCGATTTGCCCAAAACACACTATATAGATATTGAAAGTGGTAGTAAAAAATAAATACCATGGGCATCGATGTCAAACATGGGAGCTGGAGGAGTGTGCCAGTGAATGTGCATGTTGGAGTGGAGATGAGGTGAAAAATGGAGTGTGGAAGAGTGAGGCTAAAAGGCACAGGCAGCAGTGAGGAAGAGAGCAGAGTGCAAAATCAGAAGTTGTACCTCCAACCCACCCGTGTGCATTTCTATGATCTCTGGAGGTCGATGGGTGCTATTTCATTTGAATAAAAGTGTCTCTAAGAATAGTGATGATAGGAGCAAGTATAATCGCTATCGTGGGTCGCAGCTTAACATATTCCTGTTATAGTAACAGTCAGCTTTATCATAATCATCCTCATCAGCAGCAGCATGGTGACATAAACATACCCCAAAAAATTTTCTAAAGATAAAAGGATTACAGATGTATAGAAAAAAAATTGACAAGTCAACAAAATTACAGACATAAGATGAACAAAATTGATGGGTAAGCAAAATTACAAGTATATTGAAAAAAAATTGACGGGTGATCAGAATGGCAGGCATATAGAAAAAAACTGATAGGCAAACAAAATGATATGCATATAGAAAGAAATTGGCAGATAAACACAGCTACACAGGTATATAGAAAAAAAAAACTGACGGGTAAACAAAATTACAGGCATATAGAAAAAAATTTGATGGGTAAACAAAATTACAGGGAAAAGGGTGGATGATATACTTTTTCCAGGGACATGATCATGCTTTTTATGTGAGAAAAAAATGAACATGTGTTAAAAAAAAATCAACCCTTTGAAACTTCCAATGCATGAAATATTATATACATTCTCTATTTTTATGTTCTTCGTGTTTCAACAGTATTCTTTCCTATGTGTGTGAATTGATTTATCATTTTCTGTCACAACCACAGAAAAAGAAATCATGACACACTAATTCAGTCCAATCCAATCCAAACGCTGTTGTTTTCAGGCAGTCCCTTCTCTGTGGACTTTGTGGATGCCACTCAGATGACAGCATCGGGCGAGGGGCTCAGCCTGGTGGCCAACCATCGTCACACAGAGTTTCTGGTCCACACGCCCTTGGCCAACCTCAAAGACCTCACTGTCGACGTCACTGGTCCTGATGGCCGTTCCATTCCCGCTCATCTCCGCGACAGTGGGAACGGAACATATAAGGTGGACTGGGTGCCCGGCAGTGTGGGTAAGTGGCTTGTCTGAGATTTTGTATGTGGATAGCATGATGTGTGTGTGTGTGTGTGTGTGTGTGTGTGTGTGTGTGTGTGTGTGTGTGTGTGTGTGTGTGTGTGTGTGTGTGTGTGTGTGTGTGTTGAAGATATAGATGTAATTCTGTAAACAGAACTGTGGTGAGTTATCCAGAGCACAAGTCTGGGCATAAGGATATGAATAACCTGCTTTATTTACTTTTTTCTTTGCTTTTCCAATTTTCCTTTTTGGGGCTGTATTGCTTTTAACACTGCTCCAGTGTCATTTCCCATGGGCTGCTCATTTTGGTTCATCAGCACATGCCCAAACCCACCATAAGCGAAGTCACGAAGGGAGTGGAGCATGATGGGTCACAGAATTGGGGATACTTTTTCACAACGCTATGACAATGAAATAGGGAAATTAGAGCACCTGGTCACAAAAGGAAAGCTGGAGGGAAAAAGAACACCAGCTAGACCCAGGGAGAAAGTATTGGACGGACTTGCAGAGTAGCTGATGACAGAGAGGGTGGGAGACGTACTTGCAGCGACAAAGGATAGATTCTTATGGAGTGTCATGGTTGCCAACGCCATGATGATGATGATGATGATGATGATGATGATGATGATGATGATTGATGATGATGATGATGATGATGGATGAATGAGGATGATAGTAATGATGCTGTGGACTTCCATTTCGGATTGAGACTGCATGCAAGGGTCGTGCTCTACTTTTATTTCATAGAACTTAAAAGAACAGCGTTGAAGACAACCGTGAATTGTCGCAGGGATTTCTGCCGCCAGAAGTTTTCCTTGGGGTTTGGTTGTTAAGCTGAAAACTATTCAGTTTTTTTTTTTTAAACCTCTTGGTGATAAATTGAGCAGAATGGTCAGTGCCAGGAGCATGTCATCAGATTATATACGCGGATACATTGTTATGTGTACTAACTTTCTTTTCCAAGTTTGTTTTTTTTCAGCGTCAGTGAGATGTTGTGTGTGTTTTGAGATGGTTAAAGCCCTGATATGGCTGTGTGAAGTTAGCAGGGTTTAAACATTAACAACAGTAATGATATCATCCAACAAATGCCTATCAATTAACATCAGAAAGAGAGGGAGGGTGTGCTTGTTTGTGTTTGACTTTTTACCTGCCATTTGTGTCTGCACAGGTAATCACCAGGTGTTGGTGGAGTATGCAGGAGTGCCCATAGGAGGTAGTCCTTACAACGTGCAGGTGTACGATGCCTCTCTTGTCACTGTCTCTCCCATAGGACAAGGCTTTATCGGCAAACCTCTCACCTTCTCTTGTAAGTGTGTGTGCGTTTTGTGTGTTTTTGTGTGTGTGTGTGTGTGTGCATGTGCGTGTGTGTGTGTGCTAGTCATTGGTATAATGTCCATTCACTTAAAGTTATTTTAGACAAAAAAAGAGAAAAAAAACAATAAATGAAACAAATAAATAAATAGATAATATATACATACAATAATGATAGTAATAATAATAATAATAAAAGGAAGAGTAATAATAATAGTAGTAATAATGATAATAATAATGATGATGATGATGATGATAATGATATTATTAAAATAATAATAATAATGAATAAATAAATACGTAAATAAATAAATACATAAAGAATTTTTTTTTTAAAAAGAAGGAAGTTCAAGTTTAAATTCATGTATGTGTATGTGTTTGGGAAGATGACAGGCCAAGGGGTGTGTGTGTGTGTATGTAGGTCATTTAATTATTTGTTGGCAGTAATATAAATTGACAGATGTTTGTTGTTAATGACGTGATGGTGTTTTTAAAGAAAAAGACCTGATGTTTTTAAAGAAAAAGACCTGATCATATATATATATAAAAGCTCATTTGGATATACGAGTTTGTGCAAGTATGAGTGAGAGCTGTAGATATAGCCACAGGCAGTCATGTCTTGTTTATAAAGTATCAAGAAGAAAAAAGGGTAGATGTTTATTATAACTTTATACTGTGACCAGTGGACGCCAGCAATGCAGGGGACGGGAACCTGGAGATCCATGTCACAGCAGATGGAGAGAGCGTTCCCAACTACGTGCGTCAAGAAAGGGACGCCAATTTCAGAGTGACTTTCACCCCGCAGCGACCCACACGTCACAAGGTGAAGGTCGTTTGAATAGACGGCTTGACTTTTTTGGTTGTTTTTTAAGTCCTGCCCCAGTGGTTTAAGCACCCACTTGGGTCATGAGAGGTTAAGAGTTCAATTCCTGATTGAACATACATTTTTCTCAGTTTGAAATTAAGTGAGTGGTGGGGTGGTTGCTGTTCTGTCAGATAGGATGATAAATGAATGTTGTATGCGCAGTCAGTCAGTGATCTAAAAATGGTTACTGCAATGTATCACTTACTGTGATGTTGTGGGTTTGAACCAGAGCTCAGTTGGAAGAGTGGGACAACATAGTTGATGTTTGTGTTAATGCCATCAGTAAAAGAAAGAATTTTAGAGCAATTTGTCATGTGTTTGTATAAAGCATTAAAGTTAGAATTGTTATTTTACACCTTAGGTCATGTTTATCTGCGTGTGCAGTTTTATTGTTATGTGCATCCCTCTTCTCTTCTTCTCCTTCTTGGCGTACGCTGCTACACAATCATCTGAGTCCGGGTGATGAATGCAGCCGTCTTTTCCAGCTCCTGTCTGCAGCCATGGAGTTTGGTTGTCAGCGGAGTGTCTGTCGGCCACACGTCCTGTCTTGCCACCTGGTGAAAGGGACATCTTTGGAGTATATGCTCCGTGGTTTGGTCTTCTTGACCGCAGGGACAGGTTGGGGAGGGCGCCAGCTTCAGTTTGCAGTACATGTGGCTGTTCAGCCTATTGTGACCAGTGCGCAGCCTCACCAGGACAACTTGCTGCTCTCTAGACAATAGGTGGTAGTCATCCCTGTGTCGTCTCGGCATGGAAAGCGCCCTGATGATGCTCCTCTTCTCACTGTAGCTGACACTGTTGATAGTTGGCATCCCTCTTCTGAGGGACTGTGGCCTGTGTGAGTGAACCATCTGAAGTCTGAACTCTCATGGTGAGCTCAGTTTTGGTGAAGTTTGAGGTGTATTGGAGAGACAAAATAAATGGCATGAAGGTAGTGACGTAGGATTGCTGCAGATGATACAGCAGATGCAAAATCAGTCTTATGTGCAGTACATATGTGTTGACTAATTCACTTTAGGTCTGGGTTTTTTTTCATATTATATGTATAGATTATCCTCCTTCATAAAAAATGTTTGAAAAATCATCTATGTCAGTTATAGTCATGTTATTAATAATTATCATCATTCATAAAAAAAAAGGAAAGATCAGCTACATCAGTTATATTCTATTGTATTTTTTGTCATACAGGTAAATGTGACATTTAATGGAGAAGCAGTACCAGGCAGTCCATTTACCTGTGTTGTCCTGGACACAGACAGCGTGGCCCTGACAGGTGATGGTCTGCGATCGGCTCCTGCTAATGCTACTACCTCTTTCCGTGTGGACCCCAAGGGGGCTGGAGATTTTGACCTGCGTGCCTGGGTCGTGTGTAAGTTTGCATGCTTTACTCACTTATTCACTCACAGCGGTATGATATAAGGCATCTAGAATAAATAGGGGTAAGGGGGGAAACTGTGAGGGTACATGTGCTAGACACAGTACTTGGTATTTATTCATGTGCCTTTGTGAAGTTGTTCTTGTGTGTGTGTGTGTGTGTGTGTGTGTGTTTATAACCGTAGATATATGGGTACGTATAGTCATATAGATTTAGTGCATTATGAATGTTATTAGAGATATTTATATCATTGTATTGTGCACATTATAGATAATTATATTACCCTTTACCCACCAGGCAGTATGGAATCCAGACCTTCCATTTGGGAGTTGTGGCATTTTAATCACTTGGCTATCTATGAACAAATATGGATTTTGTTGATTGGAAATCTGGCCAGTAATTGTGAGCTAAGTTGCTCAGCTTCACTACAGTTGTTAATTTGGTAAATAAACTAGTTACACAGGGATTTAAGGGGAAAATAGTGTCATTTTATGAAGAAGTGAAACCAGAAAAAGACCTGCATGTGTCATAAAACATTCCTGTTCTGTTTATCTTCAGCTCCTAGTGGCCATGATGTACCAGTGAGAATCACAGGCAACCCTCATTCTGCTTACCGTGTTGATTACACCCCTGTGGATGTGGGTAAGTGATCTGTCATCCTCTTTTTATTATATTAATAGGACGATCATTTTATGTAAACCCAGAGAGAAGTGTGTATGTTTTATATCAGGAGTGGCATTCTCCTTAGATATTTGAATTTCCTCAGCAGAAAGAATCAGTTTCCTTGGTTACATTTTGAGATGATTGAGAGAGGAGAAATAGAGTGTGTAAGTTTGTGTGTGTGTGTGTGTGTGTGTGTGTGTGTGTGTGTGTGTGTGTGTGTGTGTGTGTGTGTGTGTGTGTGTGTGTGTGTGTGTGTGTTGAAAATGTTTTTGTTAAAAGTATTATTTAAAAATTTTCTGATACTGTGTTCATGTGTGTTTGTGTGCGTGTGTGTGTGTGTGTGTGTGTGTGTGTGTGTGTGTGTGTGTGTGTGGTGCGTGCTGTGTGTGTGTTAATGTGTTCATGTGTGTGTTGCGTGTGCGTATGATGTGTCCATTTGTGTACTGTTTGAACATTTGTGTTTATCTAGATTTTGTTGTTGTCTTTATCTGTTGCTGGTTACTGGTTACCTTCAGCATTACACCTGTCTTTACAACAGGTACACACAAGGTGTATGTGGAGTACGGAGGGATGGAGATTCGTGGCAGTCCTTATGATGTGGAAGTCTTTGATCCTGCCTTAGTTCGAGTGAACAGTAACGGCCGTGCTTATCTCAACAAGCCCTTCTCCATGTACTGTGAGTATCTGTATTTGTTAGCTTATGTTCTTGGTAAGTTTACAATTACCTTGAAAAAAAAAATCCGCTGACACCACCAGAATGATGGCAACATTAAGATGGGCAGCAAACAAACCAATTTTAAACATTCCTGGCTGGGATTGAACTTGAGATATCAGATCTTGAGTGTCTGGCTCTGTCAAATGTACTATTCAGCCTGTTTAGAAAATGCTGTGCCACCACTGGATTTTCTGTGCCAAAAACCAGGGAATAAACCAGGGAGCTTTAGAGAGAGAACACACACCTCACCTCACCTCTCTCCCTCATTGGGATTGGTAGTAGGAGCCACACTTGATGTCACAAGTCTTCTCCAGGTCACATGATTGAGACATCTGTTTTGTGATTTCCTGGATCCCCAGACCACAGACATCAGCGATGTTGTTGAAGTAGATGTGTGGTAGTCCCTTTTAGAGGGGGAAAGGATGGTCAAAATTAGCATAAAATTGGTGATTTTTTTTTTTTTTTTTTTTTTGCATAGGTCAATGTGTATTTCAAAACCCAGTATCAACAACAGATGTCATGTATGTGCGTAACATCCAGTCATGAATACTATGAATGTATGTTATTCTGTATTTCAAAATCCAGTGTCTACCAGATATGTCATGTATTCATGTAATACATACACTTGAATGTAACTGTTGATTGTCGTAAAAGTGATCGTGGGAGTAAAAATTATTTAACCCTTTCACTTTTGCACCATATCCACCAACTGCAAAAACTTTACCATTTGATTTCCTCACCCTATCCAAGGGTTAAGATTTTGCTTTGCTAGCATAGTTGATGATGCAGGGTGCCAGTAGACAGGATGCGGGAGTCAAAGGGTTAATAAGATCATGTTTTTTTTCCAAGTGGACACTGCACAAGCCGGCAAAGGGATGCTGGAAGCAGAGGTGAAAAGTCGTGGGACCAACATCCCTTGTCAGGTGAGGGAAGTGGAGGGGACGAGGGGGCGGACGCAGCAGCACCTGGCATTCTCCTTGACGGCACTGCTTACCTGGTCGAAGTGTTACCTATAGGTCTGCTTTAACACTGGTAGCTGTAAGTGGAGTATGCTCAAGAGGTTGCTTGTGATTTAGACTTACTGATGAGCGTTAGTGATCTGTTAGGTTGTTAAGGATTTTACTGTCTTTAGATTGATGATCGAATTAGTGAATTGTTAGTTTTAGTTGAGGTATCTGGTTTAGTGAGATGTACCTGTAGGTTTAGTGAATGTCCTGAATTTAGTGAGATTGTGTGTTTAGTGAGATGTACCTGGTAGGTTTAGTAAAATGTACCTGTAGGTTTAGTGAGATGTTGTGGTTTAGTGAGATGTACAGGTAGGTTTAGTAAGATGTACCTGGTAGGTTTAAAGAGATGTATGGTGGTTTAGTGAGATGTATGTGGTTTAGTGAAGATGTCTGGTAGGTTTAGTGGGTTGTATTGGTAGGTTTAGTAGATGTATAGTCGGTTTAGTAAGATGTACCTGGTAGTTTAGTGAGATGTACCTGGTAGGTTTAGTAAGATGTACCTAGTGGTTTAGTGAGATGTATGTAACTGTAGGTTTAGTGGGTTGTACTTGGTAGGTTAGTAAGATTACTAGTCGGTTAGTAAGATGTACCTTAGTTAGTGAGATATACTGTTTTAGTAAGATGTACCTGATAGGTTTAGTGAGACGTACCTGTAGTTTAGTAAATGTATCTGGTAGATTTAGTGTGATGTACCTGATAGGTTTAGTAAGACATATCTGGTAGGTTTAGTAAGATGTGCCTATGTACCTGGTAGGTTTAGTAAGACATATCTGGTAGGTTTAGTGAGATGTACCTGGTAGGTTCAGTAAGACATATCTGGTAGGTTTAGTAAGATGTACCTGGTAGGTTTAGTAAGACATATCTGGTAGGTTTAGTGAGATGTACCTGGTAGGTTCAGTAAGATGTATCTGATAGGTTTAGTGAGATGTACCTGGTAGGTTTAGTAAGATGTATCTGATAGGTTTAGTGAGATGTACCTAATAGATTTAGTAAGATGTACTGATAGGTTCAGTAAGATGTATCTGGTAGGTTTAGTGAGATGTACCTGGTAGGTTTAGTAATATGATGTATACTGGTAGGTTTAATTAGGTGTATGGATGTACCTGGTAGGTTTAGTAAGATGTATCTGGTAGGTTTAATGAGATGTTCCTGGTAGATTTACGGGAGTATGTTACTGGGTTATGATTCTGTGAGATGTACCTGGTAGATTTATAATGAGATGGATTTATGTTATGGAATAGGATCATGCTGAAAATATGATTTGCACATATCTTTCATTATGCTAAATCAGATATATTGTGTTTTGTCAGTTTATCACAAAAAAGGACCAAATAAACAAATCAAGATTTTGCATTGTTATATTATTTTCTGTGAATGTTAGGTGCTCCATACCATGTGGATGTCATTGACAGCAGCAGCATCAGCGTGAGCGGGGAAGGGCTGCACTCTGCTAAAGTCTATCGAGAAACTTGGTTCAACCTTGACCTTCACGGCATGGATGCTTCTGATTTGGATGTTAGTGTAACAGGTAGGTGACAAAAATGATAAATGTGTGTGTCAGATAAGTTACTTTATGTTAGCAAGGCAAAAAAACTTAACCTTTTGACTCCCTCACCCTATCCACCAGCTTCCAGCAAGAAGCTCAGAATATGTTGAGGGAGTCAAAAAGTGAAGTTTTTGCAGTTGGTGGTAAGGGCTAGGGAGTCGAAGGCTTGAGATTGCTTTTTTCTTTCGCACTGCTGTGATGATGCTTGAAAAAGAGGATGCTAAGGATGATGCTGTGGTATTGTGTCCTAGACTGAGATTCTGTGACGGGGTTTTGCTCTGTGCATTGTTTGGTGTCAACTAGTGCGTAGGGGCACCACACTGTTGATAAAGAAATTTGGGCAAGACCCTCGTTGACGCGACCTTGAAGTGGATGAAATATGATGGTCTCAGTCTTATCAGTTAGTCCATAGCATGCTCCACTGTGGGTAGAAGCCAATTGGAGTGTAAAAATCCCACTCCACAGTGATAGATAGGACGGATGGGATTTACACCCATTATCTCCCAGACATTTGCATTATCTGTTTTACCAAGCCCACATACCCCCAGTCATTTAGATTATCTACTTTACCACTGTGACTGTTTTTGTATTAGTTTGCTGTGCTGTCAGCGTGGGTCAGGTTTATATTCACAGCAAGGGTGAAATGGGGATAATGAGTATTCTTGGATGATGAGCATTGTTGGACATCGAGCATCATGGGTGCTCTAAGAGTACTCTTGGATGATGAGCATTGTTAGATGACGAGCATTGTTAGATAATGAGCATAGTTGGATAATGAGCATTGTTGGATAACGAGCATTGTTAGATAACAAGCATGTTTGGATAATGAACATCATTGGATAATGAGTATTGTTGGAAAAAAGCGTTGTTAGATAATGAGCATTGTTGGATAACGAACATTGTTGGATAACAAGCATGTTTTGGATAATGAACATCATTGGATAGTGAGTATTGTTGGACAAAAAGCGTTGTTAGATAATGAGCATTGTTGGATAACGAACATTGTTGGATAAACAAGCATGTTTGGATAATGAACTCATTGGATAAGATATTTTTTGACAAGCGTTGTTAGATAATGAGCATGTGGATAACGAAACATTGTTGGATACAAGCATGTTTGGATAAAGAACATCATTGCAAAAATGAGTATTGTTGGACAAAAGGGGTGTTAGTCATGGCATTGTTGGATACGAACATTGTTGGACTAACGAAGATGTTTGGATAATGACACTTGTGGATATGAGTATTGTTGGACAAAAAGCGTTGTTAGATATGAGATTGGTGGATAAACGAAACATTGTGGATAACAAGCATGTTTTGGATAATGAACTCATTGGGTATAGTGAGTATTGTTGGACAAAAAGCATTGTTGGATAATGAGCATTGTTGGATAACAAATATTGTTGGATTAAGATCAGAGCATTATTGGATAACGAGCACTGTTGGATAATGAATATTATTGGATAACAAGCATTGTTGGACAGTAAGCTTTGTTGGATAATAGGCATTGTTGGGACAGCAAGCATTGTTGGATAATAAGCGTTTTTCTCTGTTTGTTTTCAGGTCCGTCAGGATCGAGAGTTCCATGTGGGATCAGTCATAAAGGTCACATCTGTCGTGTAGAGTTCACTCCCATGGAACCAGGTCCGCACAATATTGACGTCATGTTCGCCGAGTCACGAATTCATGGCAGTCCTTTCACTTGTCAGGCATATGATCCCAGCCGTGTCAGAATCACTGATGTTGATCGTACTGCCAAAAAGGAGAGGGAGATTGGATTTATTGGTAAGTAGAGGCACTTTTTTTGAGGGATGTGAGAATGTGTGAAATGGACTTGCTGGTAAAGGAGATTTCCTTGGATGGTAGGTGGTGGGTGGAACACATAAATGTATAACAGGGAGAGAGAGTTGTGTGCGTGTGTGTGTGTGTGTGTTGTGTGTGTGTGTGTGTATATGTGTGTGTTGTGTGTGTGTGTGTGTATGTGTGTGTGTGTGTGACACAGAGAGAGAGAGAGTGTGTGTGTGTGTGTGAGAGAGAGAGAGAGAGTGTGTGTGCGTGTGTGTGTGTGAGAGAGAGAGAGAGAGAGAGTTTGTGTGTGTGTGTGTGTGTGTGTGTGTGTGTGTGTGTGTGTGCATGTGTGTGTCTGTGCTTGTGTCTGTGTTTGCATGCTTGTGAATTGAATGCTTGTTTGTGTGCATGAGTGCGAATGAATGAAATTATATCTTGAGACAAATTACTATCAGAATTTGGCACTTAAAACAGATGGAAAAGTACAAACAGAGAGAGTGAGAGAAAGCCCTTTCTCCTGTCATGCCTATAATTGTATCCAGATCAGAGTCACTTTATAGTTCGCACTGCCAAAAAAGGGAAATTGGGTTTAACTTTGTGTACACCAAATCAAACACAATAGCTAACCTGACCAGTTTATCTCTCTGTCTTTAGCCAACATTCTTTTTTTTTCATACTGTGGCCAGTCTTATTGAGAAATGCCGTTTTGGCTCTTTTTGCAGGAAGCTAGTAACATAGATGAGGGAATGAAAAGGTTAAGTTTTAACCCTGTTATCATAGCTGGTGATGCAGAAAGCTGGTGGTTAGGATGAGGGAATGAAAAGGTATAAATACAGAGAGATTTTCTGCTGAAACATACATCTTGTGAAGTATGATTGTATTTGAATACAGGTGTTAGACTTTGATAACTGAGTAGAAATGTACATGTTAAACACCCTTAGACCTTGGATGACTGAGAGAAATTGTGCATGTTAAACACTGTCTGTGCAGTTGACACATCAGCAGCAGGACAAGGGGAATTGGATGCAGTGGTGAGTCACAATGGACATAAGGTGCGCACACAGAAAGAGTCTTTGGGAGATGGAAAATATCGCTACACTTTCTTCCCTGGAGAGACCGGCCACTATGAGGTGAAAGCCACTTTCAATGAGGATAATATTCCTGGTGAGTTTTCTTTCTGTGAATTAAAATGAAAATTACAGTAGACATTGATCTATTTAAGTTTGCCTTATACTGTTAGCTATGTTCTGTTTGTGTGTGTGTGCGTGGTGTGTGTGTGTGTGAGAGAGAGAGAGAGAGAGAGTGGTATCATCATATTAGTAAACAACATCATTGCTGTCATCTACACTGCTACCATCATCATCATCATCATTATCATCACCAGCAGTATTGCCAATATCTAAATCATCCCCCCTCCTCCCCTCCCCTGTGGGGACGCTCTTTCAGTGTAAATAATACATCCCCACCTTTTGGAAATTCTAAGCCAGAAATGTCCTCTTTTCTGTCACTCTCGTAGTTTCTGCCCTTGTTTCTCTGCTTTCTGTCATTTCTTCCTATCATTTTCTCCCTTGCTGGTCCATTTACCTGTATGTGTTCTATAAAGCCTTACATACTTTCTCTTAGGATTGATAATCGGGTACATGTATTGACTGCAGTTTGGGCTTCAAGGAAACTGTATGTGATATGCAGAAGCAATTTTAGGTAATTCAGGCCATTTTTATATGTGACCTCCCACCACGAAATCAGCCTTAACTCGCAAACAGTCGAACAGCACTGGGAGCTGAAAAGGTGACTGAGGGTCTATCTGGGGTGTTTTGACTTTTTTTCAAATTGATTTCTCTAGACTGTTATCTATCCCCAGAGAAATTTTTTTCTGAAAGAATATTGTTAATCAATTTAAAATGGTATTTTAATGCACTGATCGCAGCAGAAAGAACGCAATTTGCTACCAAAAGTACCTATGTTTGTCTCATATTATGAACTGTATCCTGTACAGTACCCCCACTTAAAATATACTGACAGAAAGCTCTTTGGTGCACCTCTCAGATAATGACAGCTAAAATTAGAAACAAACTGGGTCAAAACCACCAAATAAAGAAATTTAAGGAAATGTGTAGAAGAGTACATAAAAACTTTAGAGGCCGTTTTCTCAAAATGGCCGTCACACAACTGAATGACTTTAAATATACATAACTTCTACATTTTTCGAGTACAAGCTTTATTCAAATACCAAAATAATCAACAGAATGTACACTTTCCAGTGATAGGTATTTCTCAAATACCCAAAAGAGGTCACATATATGTTTCAGTGTACTTAGTAATGTTAACATTTGTGTTCAGTTTGATTTTTTAAATTAACCCACTTGCTGATGAATTGGACAGAATGATCAATGCAAAGAGCATATCCTTAGATTATGAGCATGAATGCATTGATACCTGTACTTAATGTTATTTCCCGGGTGTTTTATTTTCAGGGTCAGTGAGGTGTTGTGTGTTTTCAGATGGTAAAGCCCTGATATGCTCTGTGTAGTTGGCTTGGTTTTAACCCGTTCAGTGCTTTCCGACCGAATATTCGGTCTGAAGAAACGTATGCCTTCAGTGCCACCGACTGAATATTCGGTCAGCGACTTTTCCTATTTTTAGCCAGAAAACCCCAACGCTTTCAGTGACGTATGAGATATCAACGGAAACTTCAGTATTTCCCTCTACACGTCGATGCTAATTGTGTATGTGTGACGTTTTAAGGTCTTTTCTGCCCGTGCAGTTGAAAATGTGATCCCCTACAGCTGATTACTATTCAGCGAGTGTAAACAATGGCGGACGGACTCGCTTCGACACTGAGCGTCGATCGGACCCGAAAAATTTCTGCAGCAAAAGAAGTTGCAGAAATCATTACTTGTGGAGCTGATTCTGATTTGCAGTCTGTCGATAGGAGCGAAAATGACGGTAATTTGGCGCATGCAGGCGATATTTCGGTGTTGATGTCCGAAGTCGGACTTGACCCAGATACGAGTCGAAGTGGACATTACTAGCTCTGGCGATCGTAAAAACGAAAGTACTGCTGCTCCTGGTGTGTTGTAAAGTATACTGAACAAGAAAATTTATAGTGTTGTGGGGTTTTCTGGGCTGGATGAAGAGATATGAATATTTTTTTATTTTAAGTCGAGACGTTTAAAACTCCGTGGCACAGGCGATTCACCTTTTTATTTACACTTTGGCAGTGAAGGGGTTAAACAATACATGTAATAACAATCTCCATCATCATTATCACTACTGTCACCATTAGCACAACTATGTGCTCGTGTACCTGCAAGCAGCTGAAGACCATTTTAAAAAAAGCACAGTCAGTACTATTGCACCTGTCATCATCATTATCATCATCTTCATCACCATGGTCATTATCATTATCAGCAGATTGTCATGTAGAAGAAAATTTTATTTAATGTCTACTCGCATTTGTAATCTTAAACCCACCTTACGGCCTCCTCCCTCCCACTATATATATATTGTATATATTGTTAAATATGTATATATGTGTGTGTGTGTGTGTGTGTGTGCGTGCGTGGTGGTGCGTGGTGGTGGTGTGTGTGTGTGTGCGTGTGTGTGTGCGTGTGTGCGTGTGTGTGTGTGTGTATGCGCAAGCATGAGGAAGAAAATAAAAGAATGAATTACAAAAATTTGCCAATAGGTGATTGAGAATTAGCTGGAATAAGATCATGATTGTTGCATAGAATATGTGTTACATCATTATGTCATGTTGAAAAATCCAAGTTTTCCTAGACGTTCTGATTTTTGTCGGATAGTAGTTCGCAAATTGTTTTACCTACACATCTGGGGTTGTATGTCGCTGCGCAGTCTGCATACTATGTCTTTGGTGGGTATGCATACTGGGTGTTTTTGTGTTTTCATAGGACATTGGATACTGACATGATTACAGGATCTTTTAACATGCATATTTGATGTTCAGTCAATGTGTAAAATAAAAAAGGGGGTTGGGGGGTGCGTGTTAAGCACTAACAAGTTTCTACACATATTGACTTGGGAGATCAGAAAAATCCCCACCCTTCACCCAGCAAGCATCAGTATCAGGCAGGATCGAATCCGAGACCTTCTCCTTATCCACTTGACTATTGCTCCTGTCAGAAAGTCCAGTTGACTTAGTCCTCTAATCGGTATCATCACATCATTATTATGGTCATCATCACGTTCATCATCATCATCATCTTCATTATTTGATCAACAGTTCTGTTATTTTTCTTCAGGATGCCCACTAATCATCAACGTGGAGGATGAAACGCCAACCTTCATCACAATCAGCTTCCGTGGCGTGGAACCCTTGAACGCCCGTGGTGATCGCAAGAACTATTTCATGCTTCACACCGACGGCAACAAAATCGACAGAGAAATGCTCGACGTCAACATTGAAGGTTGCCATGGAAACTGCTGGTTACCAGCCAGTTGTTATCCTTGCTTCGTTATGAATTATGCATGAGGGTGACGGTTACCGAAGGAATGAATGCGTAGGGGTTGAGGAGTAATATGCTTATGATAGTTGTGTTTATGTAATCCGGATTTGAAGAAATATAGTAAAAACAACAAGGCATTTTTCATTTGAAAGATCAAAATTGGTTAACACCACAACCTGTTTTGGTCTTGAAGCTGAGAAATATCAACCGTCATTTCTTTGATCGATAAGACGTATCAACACATCTCATGAGGATGTTTTTGGATCTCTGATCCATAAAATGTTCACATTTACAGCATGCTGCATGGATTAGAGACACAAAGACATACAAGTGTAATAATGCATAGATTTTGCAGTACACCACATAGACTAGAGGCATAAAGATGTACAGTTGTAATGATGCGTACATATTACAGCACATTGCATAGATTACAGACATGAAGATGTACAAGTATAATATTCTTTTTTTTCTTTCATCTCACACTTGGAATTTAGTCTCGAGGATGAAATAGCTCGTCTTGTCCAGTGAATTCACAGCTTCTCCCACAGGCTCAAGGGCTACATCTCCTCCCCCCGTCACCAGTAGCTCTCGCAGTTACCCAAAAAAAAGATGCGGGGATCTTTCCGCGGAGTCCATGATGTGTTAATATCCATTTTGTTGCATATTTCGTGGACTAGAGATACAAAATGTGTAAATAATTATTAAATGTAATGAGGCTAGGATCCTTACAGAAGCCCTGTTGTGGGTGCGTAGTGGGTCTGCCACTCTGTCTGTCCAGTGCGCTTTGGTCTTTCTCTGGCTCTGAATTTCAGCATATGGTGTAGTAGACACAACAAGGTTGTAATGAAACTAGGCTCTGCAGCTAGATAGGAAGCCATATTGTGGTTTTAGAATGTGTCTGCTGCTCCATCTATCCAGTGCCACCATTGTCTCTATCTGGCTCTGAACCTGAGCATATGGCGTTGTAGATGCAACGGGCTGGCTGGTTGACTGACGTTCTGGTCAGATGGCCAAGCCATGGTTATTGTGCAGTGTTGACATATGTTGTCCCAACCATCTGTCTGATCTCTTTGTTTGTAATCATATTACATCAGGTCTTGCCTGTTGCTTTTTTGATAAAGTCCATCTCTCGAAGGATTTCTATAAAGTCCCAGTCTGGCATTGGCAAGGAGACGTGGCTGGTGATGTCTCTCCCCCCCCCCCCCCCCCCCCCATAAGGGATTCTTAGGTGTTTCAGAAGAGGTGAAAGTCAGTAGGTCATATCACTGGCCTTTTGGACTCTGATCTCAGTTAATTTCTCTGTCCATATTCTCATCTTAAGTAAATAAGCTTCCTAAGTACCTAAAGTTTAAAGTTTGGGAAAGTTGTGTGCCCTTTGAGAGGCGATCATCCTACTGTTGTTTCAGTTGTTTGTGTGTTCTTACAGCCATGTTTTGGTGTAGCTCATGTTCCCTCGGTTGCCAGTAAAAGAATATTTTATTGAAAGTTTCTGGAGCAGGGTTTGCATCTTGGGTACTTTTGTCCATAAAGGTAACAAAGAGAGGTGGTGATAAGCTACACCCTTGTTGGACTCCAGATGTTATTTGGATCCAGTTGGAAAGTCTTCATGGGTCCTCATATATATCATGGATCAGAAATGCACAAAGATGTACAGACAAAAAAAAATGTTACCTCCACAGTATGTTCCATAGAATAGCAGTATAAACTTTCATCACTCACACTGCGTTCCCTAGATTAGAGATGCAAACGTCCAACGATTTCACTATAAATCTGTCATTTACTCTGTATTCCATAGACTAGGCATATACATGTATATCCATATTTCTCTCTTTAGCACATAGATTAGGTATAGATCCATAATTCACTCTGTATACCATAGATTAGGAACACATCCGTCATTCACTTTATATGTCATGGTTCAGAATGCTTTTTTAGTTTACACTGCATGTCTTGGTGAATTGTGCTGCATGATTTCTGTATGTCCATTGTTTTACTGATCAGTGCATTTTATACAGTTGATGTGTTGATATTGTAATAGTCATTTCATGTACATAATACTGTATGTTGGTATCAACATCTGTTTATTTGTATATGTGTGTGTGGGTTTTTTTTTCCAAAGAAGAAATGATAACCTGTGTCTGTATATCGAAATACTTCTTGTAACAAGGAGATATATTTAGAGGTAGGGAAGGTTAAAACAGCAAGGGAGAGGAATGATAGTACCCTCATAATGCTGATCCCAGGAGAATGGTCTCTAACACTACTATACAACCACTTGGGTTTGGGGAAAATCTTTACTAACAAGAGAAGTGACTTTTTTGTTTTGTATTCTGAAAGACAAGCAACATTTATAGGACATTTTATGAGGAAAGAAATTAGAGCACCTGGTTACAGCAGGAAAGCTGAGAGAAAGACAGCACCAGGTATACCCAGGAAGAAAATATTGGACAGACTTGCAGGGTGGCTGAGGACAGAGAGGGTGGGAGATGGACTTGCAGCGACAAGGAATAGATTCATATAGAGGGTCATGATTGCCAACGCCATGCAGCAGGGCACATGTGGATGATGATGATGATTCTGAAATACAAAGTATCAGACTGAAACATCTTTGTTCATGGAATGTTAGACTGAACCATCATAATTCATCAGCCGCATGCCGCTACCACATAATAGCATCATAGAAAATCTGTAGCCAACAAGTCTGCTAGACACTGCAGTAAAGACTGTTTGTCCTGAAAAATATAAAGAAACTTAATGTCAGCAGAAGCATGGATGAACAGAACAGCACTGTTCTATTGAAAGTTGATTTTTGCTTGCACAATACAAAAGTCTAGTTTGTGTGGTCCATTGTATTGTGTAGTGTGCCGCTGCGAGCATTGAGACTCATATAAACAGTGTACCTCAAAGGAAGTAACAATCTCTCTCTAGGTCACTGGTTTTTGTAAACCGCAATTCTAAACAAATGATAGAGTTCTATAGATAGGGCAGTACTAGAATTACTCTGATCGCATACCACTGTGCACACCATTCACAGTTAGTGCTTAGCATGCAGGCTTGCATACATAGGTAGCCAGACACAGAATGACCATTGACAAAAGCACGCAAGTAAATTTGTCAGAGCTTCTGTTATTTGGTGTCACTGTTGTTTTTTCATCATTTTTTTTTTCAAATGATCAGGCAACGGTTTCACCAGTATTCACAGCAGTAATGTTAGGTTCATTGTCTTCTGTTAGATCATAATTATTTTGGTTCACACTTTGCAATATAGCTTCTTGAGTTTCAGTTTCAGTTTTTGGGGTTTGGAGTTTGTTCAAGAAAGATTCATTACACTTGGACAGTTCCATATGTGCTTCACCCAAATCTTCCAGCAGTTACCTGGTAGGCTGTTTGTTCAAAACCTCTTTATGCTGGTAAGATCTTGAAAAGGGGTGTGGGAGCAGCCTATGAAACAGAAACTGATTGAAACATTAAGATGGACAACAAATAGACTAATTTTTATGCTGCAGGGTGGGCTGAACCTGAGATATGAGTTATCTGAAGACAATGTAACAGCGATAAGATGGTTCCATATGTGTTAACATCACAGGTGCCATCATTACAGAATTACACAATTTACCACACTAGGATGGTTCCATTTGTGTGTTAACATCACAGGTGCATCAGTACAGAATCACACAACTTACCAAGCTATGGCTCCATTTGTGTGTTAACATCAGGTACCATCATTACAGAATTACACAATTTACCACACTAGGATGGCTCCATTTGTGTGTTAACATCAGGTACCATCATTACAGAATTATACAATTTACCACACTAGGATGGCTCCATTTGTGTGTTAACATCATAGGTGCCATCAGTACAGAATTACACAACTTACCACACTAGGATGGCTCCATTGTGTGTTAACATCATAGGTCCATCATTACAGAATTACACAACTTACCAAGCTAGGATGGTTCCATTTGTGTGTTAACACACAGGTGCCATCAGTACAGAATTACACAACTTACCAAGCTAGGATGGCTCCATATGTGTGTTAACACCACAGGTGCCATCATTACAGAATTACACAACTTACCAAGCTAGGATAGTTCCATATGTGTGTTAACACCACAGGTGCCATCATTACAGAACACAATTACCAAGCATAGGATGGTTCCATATGTGTTAACATCACAGGTGCCATCATACAGAATTAGACATTACCAGCAATGGTTCCAATTTATTGCACCACAGGTGTAATTAGTACAGCATTAGACAGTTACCATAGGTCCATATTGTGACACACGTGTAATTATACACATTAGCGTGTACCACACTAGGATGGTTCCATATGTGTGTTAACATCACAGGTGTAATTAGTACAGCATTAGACAATGTACCACACTAGGATGGTTCCATTTGTGTTTTAACATCACAGGTGTAATTTAGTACAGCAATTAGACAGTTACCAACTAGGATGGTTCCATTGTGTTTTAACATCACAGGTGTAATTAGTACAGCATTAGACATGTACCAACTAGGATGGTTCCATATGTGTGTTAACATCACAGGTGCCATCAGTACAGCATTAGACAGTGTACCACACTAGGATGGTTCCATTTGTGTTTAACATCACAGGTGTCAATTAGTACAGCATTAGACAGTGTACCACACTAGGATGGTTCCATTTGTGTTTTAACATCACAGGTGTAATTAGTACAGCAATTAACAATGTACCAACTAGGATGGTTCCATATGTGTGTTTACATCACAGGTGCCATCATTACAGATTAGACAGTTACCAACTAGGATGGTTCCATTTGTGTTTAACATCACAGGTGTAATTAGTACAGCATTAACAGGTACCACACTAGGATGGTTCCATTTGTGTTTTAACAACACAGGTGTAATTAGTACAGAATTAGACAGTGTACCACACTAGGATGGTTCCATTTGTGTTTTAAACACACAGGTGTAATTCAGTACAGCATTAACATTACCAACTAGGAGGTTCCATATGTGTTTTGACATCACAGATGTAATTAGTACAGCATTAACATGTACCACACTAGGATGGTTCCATTTGTGTGTTAACATCACAGGTGTAATTAGTACAGCATTAGACAGTGTACCACACTAGGATGGTTCCATATGTGTTTTGACATCACAGGTGTAATTGTACAGCATTACAAGTTTACCATGCTGGGATGAGTCAGTCTGTGTCACAGGTTCCACATGATTAATTGACAGAATGTGTCATTTCAGGTTTGATTCAATTAGATATATATCAGAATCATTTTTGTTACAACACAATTTTTCTATGTTGAATATGAGCCACATTCCCCAGGGAAAGCGCTCCACCGTACTACAGTGCTATCATTTTTTTTTCTTTCTTTTCCTGTTGCACCCATTTCTGTTTTGTTTACCATTTTTACTCGTTTGTTTTTACAATGCAAGAAACCCAAGATCGATTCCTAGTTGAACAGAGATTTTTCATCTGCTGTCCTAGATCATGATCGTGGTCTGGGTGCCAGACTCAGAAGAAAGATAAACTGAGATCCCATGTGCAGCATACACTTACAGCATGTTAAAGATCCCATGGCAACAAAAGTTGTCCCTAGCAAAATTTTGTAGATGCTTTATTCCCTAAGCTAATATGTATCTACTTTTTTCATCACTGTACCTTTTATCAGCTTGCTGTGAGAAACGATTTCATGCATGGCAAATAAGAATGTCACAGTGCTTGGTCTCTTAGTCAAAAGTTTGATGTGAAGCTATATGACAGACAGTATTAAGTTCTGTATCAATATTTTCACAGGAATCAGGATTTCATGAACATCCCAGAAGCTTTGTTTTCAATTTGTCTGCTACATTATCAATTTAGTTGCTATAGTTGTTCACTAGGTCATTTTTGTATGGAGCATGACACTCTTTGTACAGCGAATGACAGTCTTTGTACAGTGTTGATTCTAGGCTGCGGGATCACAGGATTCTCGCGAGTTTTTTCTTTTGCCCGCAAAAAATCAAGCCTCGGTGCGGGCAGCATCCCGCAATTATCAAGGAAAGCCCGCATGTTTTGCTCACCAACATGTACCGTCTACACATCTAGCTTTTGGCCTGAATCAGCCACGCAGGCAACACACGCAGGATAGGCCTTGCTGATTCATAGGTCCCACTCCACGCCAAGCACACTGTGGTTAATTTTAGCAAGTGGTAAGGGGACTGAGTGCGAAGCTTTACGATTGGTCGCTGTAAACCAATCAGCATTTATTACACAGACCTATTGAAGGAAATGACACAGCCACCATTGTCAGAATTTGAGCGCCAAACACGAAAATGAAGCGAACACTTTTTGATTTTGGAGTTCAAAAGGCTGCGAAAAAAAAGGTGTCAACTGAAGTACCGTTTGATGATGATGCGCCATCGACAAGTACAGGGGGCGAAACTGTACCGAAAAAATCAAGTGTCGACGGAAGAGCCTCGGGATACTGGTGGCAGTCTCAGCGACTCGGATGACTGTGTAACTATGTGTTAGCTCTGTCACTGTTTTTGCCCTGTCGCCACTGACCCCCACTGGTTTTGTCAGGCCCCCCTTTTTTTGACTGGAGGGGGGGGGGGGCTGCCCCCCCTTTTTTTTTGACTGGGGGGGGGGCTGGTCCCCCCTTTTTTGACTGGAGGGGGGGGGGGGGCTGTCACCCCTTTTTGAAAATCCTAGAATCAACACTGTTTGTACATGGGCGACTGACAGTAATGAAGCTTTACAAGGGTGATTTGTACAGTGAATGAGTCTTTGCTATGTACAGTGAATGAAGTCTTTGTTCAGGGGACGACTGGACAGTGAACAACAGTCTTTAAACAGTGGAACAACAGCCTTTGTATAGTGAACAAAAAAGTATTTGTACCTTGAAGGATAGTCTTTGTACAGTGAACACGTGAATGACAGTCTTTGTACAGTGAACGATGGTCTTTATATAGTGAACAATGGTCTTTACAATGAATGATAGTCTTTGTACGATGAACAGTATTTGTACAGTGAACAATCGTCTTTGCACAGTGAACAACAGTCTTTGTATGGTGAACAACAGTCTTTGCAAAGTGAACGAGTGTTTGTACAATGAACAATAGCTTTGTACAGTGAACAACAGTCTTTGTACAGTGAACGGTAGCTTTGTACAGTGAACACAGACTTTGTACAGCAACAGTAGCTTTGTACAGTGAACGGTAGCTTTGTACAGTGAACAACCAGTCTTTGTAAGTGACACAGTCTTGTACAGCGAACAGTACTTTGTACAGTGAACACAGTCTTTGTACAGTGAACGACAGTCTTTGTACAGTGAACGACAGTCATTGTACAGTGAACGGTAGCTTTGTACAGAGATGAGATGAGAGAAACTGCCTAAGTGCAAAGAAAAAAAAAAAGATGAGCGCCGTAAAAACTGCCAAGTGCCATAATCCTTTAACTCTATTGTGACTGCACTTGCCACAGCTGAGCTCTCCTGCTGGCCTAGGGCTGCCACAGTGAAATCACTGAGAGCCAGGTGCAAGTGAACTTATCCATCAATTTTAGACAAAGAAACCGACAAAACGTAGCTGAAACGGTCAGCGAAGTTCCCTCCACAAGGGAAGCAACTGCCAACTACTAAATCATTAGCATAACTAAAGTAGAGGGAGTTATATACTCTAAACCGTCTGTTACTGTGATTGACGTAGCCCGTCTTCAGTGAGAGCTCAGCTGTTACTTCGATCAAAGTAGCCCGTCGTCAAAGAGTTAAAGAAAAAAGAAGACTAACTACACAGAATACAGGAGAAGTATCGTCTAGTAAAAGAATGACAAGATTGGTGGTGGTTGCGAATTTTAAAGCCTTAGCATGATGCATGAATTGTATGTTTGTATGATCCTACTTTCAAACAATTTTTTTGGTTTGTTATAAAATATGTGGTGTCTCAATATCACTCGTGTCGATTTAAAGAAAAAGTTGACTAAATGTGTCGTTTTTTTTTTTAAAGAAAATTGTTAACTGTTGTTGAGACAAAATATGCACATTGTGTCAGAATTGTTGTATAATCTATGTTAATTCATGTTTTTATCTGTTTCAGGCAAACATAAAAAGTCACACAATTGAACAGAAATGTTGGTTTTGATGTTATTCTTCCCATTCCCTTGCAGCTTTTCCTGCTGTCATTTCAGAAGTGTTTATTCTCTGACTCATTTTAGCCCAACTGTTCCATAACAGTACATTGGGATTTTTTTTTAAGTTAAAATAGGAAAAAACCCTCTGAAAATTGCCAGTGTATAGAAGCACCATCAACACTGACATCATGCAGTTAAGATGTGTGTTTCCAGAATTTTCTCTATACAAAGTATTTATTGAATCTGATGTTTTTATTTTGTTGAATGGTCCACATTTACACATACACACACGCACACACACGCACGCACGCATACTCACATGAGCGTGCGGACGTGCACACACACACGCATGCATGCACGCGCACACACATTCTCTCTCTCTGTCTCTCTCTCTCTCTCTGTCTCTCTCTCTCTCTCCTGTCTCTCTCTCTCTCTCTCTCTCTCTCTCTCTCTCTCTCTCTCTCTCTCTCTCTCTCTCTCTCTCTCTGTTTCTGTATATTGTTTTCTCTCTCTCTCCGTGTCTCGGTTTTCATTTTTCTTTCTAGCTTCTTCAGTGTTGAATAGCTATATTATTGAATGAATTGTTAGTTAGATATATTAATAAATGAATATGTTTTATAATGGTCTTTAGTCAGAAACTTTCATAACAGGTTAGTAGTAATTATTTTGACTGCTTTGAGCATATATCATACATCATAAACAGTGTGATGTCTTCGTTAGAAATTGATTTTTATCGATAACTATTGTTCATCTTTTTATTTCTTTATTTTTTAAAGTCACATACTTTTTTTTCTCCCTGTTTTCAAACACTGACAAAAAAAAAAGATTATTTTGTGTCTGAACATAAAGAAATATAACTCAAGAGTGATTTTCATTCAGAAGTTTTTTTTCCTTTTTTTAAGAAGCATGGGAAATTCAGACGTGTTGTTGTACCTGAATATGAAATGCTGTTGTGATGATATGCAAAAAAAGCTTTGAGTGTTGTCTACGGCTTATGGTGATGTTTGCTGGTGTTTCTACATTGAGTTGTTATTGTTGTGATTACACAGTATATTAGTGTGTTCAGTTTGAGCCTTGCTTGATCTGCATGTTGCTGTCAGTATACAAGTTGATCATCGGTGTATTGATGCTTGAAAGTGATCTGTTGATGCTTAAAGACTGATGTGTTGATGATGGATCCAATGTGATGTTTTTTTGTGTGTTGTACAGACACATGCAGTGTTTGTTTTAGTTTGCCGTGGTATTCACACCTGTTTTCAAGCATTGTTTTTTCACCAAAAATCGTCATGAACTCTGCAGTGTTGCTCTTATCTAGTTTCTCTATACATGTTTTGAATATTGAAATTCATAATTATTGTGTTGACTTTTGCACAGTGTTACACATGAATTACTTTTACATCAGCTTGTTGATGTAGAATGAACATTTTAAGGGCTTGCATCAAGCGCATGCTTTCACTTTTTCAAGGTTTTCTATAAATTGATTTTCTTTCTCGGTTTTGAGTTGCTGTTAGGTAGAGATGGGGTAGGATTGCCAACTTTGTTTCAATCTGTACACTTTTTTTATTTTTTATTTTTTTTTAATATTAAGAGAAAGTCATCTGTTGAAATAAGGAAAAACATAGGTGTCTTTGTTTCAGTAATGTTTCCTCTGTTAAGTTTACAGCTTTCAATTTTTTGATAATTGTAGAAAATTAATTGTAAATCACGATTTTGATGTTCAATATTTGATCTTACAGTGTTCAGAAATTATTGACTAAAAACCATGGTTAAAAAATATGGAGTTATGTGTATGACAGTGATAGTATGATTCAGCATAATTATTTTGTATATTTACATACGCTGATATAATGGATGAGTCTTACTATTTTGCGTCAGTTTTTATGTTTTATTGATGTCCTCTTTTTTCTTTCTTTCCTGGAGAACAGCTCCTACTGGTGAACATCTGGATTCCACCTTGGTGGAAAATACTGATGGCGACTATCGAGTGGAGTGGACACCCAAAGAGCCAGGTGAGTTGTATGCTTTTCTCTGTCTTTGTAAGCCACTAGATAATTATTTAAATAGTAGTACTGATGATATTTTTTTAAAGTTTGGACCCTCAAAAAGAAAAACATAAAGAAAACAAATTCAACTGAAATGTGGTTCTGTAGATGTGTCTTGAGGATGAGCTGGAAAGACAGTCTCTTAAGGGTGAGCTGGAAAGACAGTCTCTTAAGGGTGAGCTGGAAAGACAGTCTCTTAAGGGTGAGCTGGAAAGACAATCTCTTAAGGGTGAGCTGGAAAGACAGCCCTCTTAAGAGTGAGCTGGAAAGACAATCTCTTAAGAGTGAGCTGGAAAGACAATCTCTTAAGGGTGAGTTGGAAAGACAGTCTCTTAAGGGTGAGCTGGAAAGACAGTCTCTTAAGAATGAGCTGGAAAGACAGTCTCTTAAGGGTGAGCTGGAAAGACAGTCTCTTAAGAGTGAGCTGGAAAGACAATCTCTTAAGGGTGAGCTGGAAAGACAATCTCTTAAGGGTGAGCTGGAAAGACCGTCTCTTAAGGGTGAGCTGGAAAGACAATCTCTTAAGGATGAGCTGGAAAGACAGTCTCTTAAGAGTGAGCTGGAAAGACAATCTCTTAAGGGTGAGCTGGAAAGACAGTCTCTTAAGGGTGAGCTGGAAAGACAGTCTCTTAAGGGTGAGCTGGAAAGACAGTCTCTTAAGGGTGAGCTGGAAAGACAGTCTCTTAAGGGTGAGCTGGAAAGACAGTCTCTTAAGGGTGAGCTGGAAAGACAATCTCTTAAGAGTGAGCTGGAAAGACAGTCTCTTAAGCTTGAGCTGGAAAGACAATCTCTTAAGGGTGAGCTGGAAAGACAATCTCTTAAGGGTGAGCTGGAAAGACAATCTCTTAAGGGTGAGCTGGAAAGACAGTCTCTTAAGGGCGAGCTGGAAAGGCAGTCTCTTAAGGGTGAGCTGGAAAGACAATCTCTTAAGGGCGAGCTGGAAAGACAGTCTCTTAAGAGTGAGCTGGAAAGACAGTCTCTTAAGGGTGAGCTGGAAAGACAATCTCTTAAGCTTGAGCTGGAAAGACAGTCTCTTATCGGTGAGCTGGAAAAACAGTCTCTTAAGAGTGAGCTGGAAAGACAGTCTCTTAAGAGTGAGCTGGAAAGACAGTCTCTTAAGGGTGAGCTGGAGAGACAGTCTCTTAAGAGTGAGCTGGAAAAAGTCTCTTAAGGGTGAGCTGGAAAGACAATCTCTTAAGCTTGAGCTGGAAAGACAGTCTCTTAAGGGTGAACTGGAAAAACAGTCTCTTAAGGGTGAGCTGGAAAGACAGTCTCTTAAGGTTGAGCTGGAAAGACGGTCTCTTAACTCTTCGGAGACGTAACAGCGGATATTTCGCTGCAGCTGGCCAAACCATTAGAGACGTGACAGCGGACATTCCGATGCAGCTGGCCAAACCATTAGAGACGTGATAGCGGATATTCCGCTGCGGTTTTTAAAAATAGATGCAAGCCGGTCGCTGGTCTAGGGGAACTAACTACACATATAGGATTACTCTTTGGTATCTTCTGAAGTGTTTGTTACTTCCCTTGCATCGATTTTATCCCGATTAGTTACAGTTTTTGCCTTTATCCAAACCAACCGGAGTGACCGTCCTTGCACCAAAATGGCGACATTTAGGCCTTCTTCTTCTTCTTTTTCTTCAAAGGATCGTCATAATCACTTTGCTGCTTCACCTGTGTGAAAACAAAGCTGTGTTTGTTCTTTTATATCTTCTGGTCATACCAAGGACTTGTGATTACCTGGATTTCTGGATTACCTGGTCAAGAATGGGTGTTTTACTGACTTTATGTGTTGGATTACTGTCAATCAAAAACTTCTTTCCCAGAGCCAAAACCCTACCCCATTTCACCTTCTAGGAAGGTAAGTAGAATAGATGTATTGTCCTTGTATGTAGCTTCAGCTCAAAGAGCGTAAATTGAATTTTATTTTGATATAAAATATGTTCTTGTGCTGTAAAATCTGTATTTTTGAGAATTTTTTGAAAACCCCAAAATCGTGCGTCTCCAAGGGTTGTGGCAGGTCCCGTTGATCGCATCCACAGTGGTTGTGCAAGGCAACTATATTACGTCTTCAAAGAGTTAAGGTTGAGCTGGAAAGACAGTCTCTTATCGGTGAGCTGGAAAGACAGTCTTGTAAGGGCGAGCTGGAAAGGCAGTCTCTTATGGGTGAGCTGGAAAGACAGTCTCTTAAGGTTGAGCTGGAAAGACAGTCTCTTAAGGGTGAGCTGGAAAGACAATCTCTTAAGGTTGAGCTGGAAAGACAGTCTCTTAAGGGTGAGCTGGAAAGACAATCTCTTAAGGTTGAGCTGGAAAGACAATCTCTTAAGGTTGAGCTGGAAAGACAATCTCTTAAGGGTGAGCTGGAAAGACAGTCTCTTAAGAGTGAGCTGGAAAGACAGTCTCTTAAGGTTGAGCTGGAAAGACAAGAGAAGTGACAAGAGCATGCAATCAGTCTGACATGGTAAGTGTACTTAGCCAGATCTGTATTTAGATAAAAATATGCTATTGGTTGTATCATATGCTGTGTTTAGGTGGGCCACATTTTTGTTGTTGTTTTTTTTGGTGGTCTGTTAACTCATTATTGGCACGCATGCTGTGGTCATAACGCAAGGGTTGTGTGTTAAACCCTTAGGCTTGTCGCATTTTTTAATTTAATTTTTGCTTATCTTCTCTGTCACATTGCATGAGCGTATGTGGAATCTACATATATTCCGAGTGTCGAGATCTTATCCTGAGAAACCAAAACTGAATGTGGCTGGTATGTTACACTTTATGATTGAATGTGGGATTGTTTTTTTTTAACACCTTATGATTGACTGTTATGTTACACATTATGGTTGACTTTTGTATCTTAAATCATGATTGTTTGTTTCAGGTCGTCATTCTGTGGACGTGCTGTTCGGAGGTCAGAGGGTAAAGGGCAGTCCGTTCTATATTGAGGTGTTCGACGTCACCAAGATCAGGGTAGATAACTTCTTCAATGGAAACGTCGGGGAACAGGCTGGATTCAGTGGTCAGTTTATATGCCTCTGTGTGTGTGTGTGTGTGTTTTTATGTGTGTGTGTGTGTGTGTGTGTGTATGTGTGTGTGTGAGTGTGTGTGTGTGGATTCAGTGGTCAGTTTATAAAGCCTCTGTGCTGTGTGTGTGTGTGTGACTGGGTGCACAAATGTACATATGTGTGTATGCGCACACGTGTATTTGTTTGTGTGTGTGTGTGTGTGTGTGTGTGTGTGTGTGTGTGTGCGCGCCTTTGTTTTTGTTTGACTTTTCTTTTTCTTTTTTTTAACGATCATCACACTAAGGAGATTTCTCTTGTGCTCATCTTTTTGTTTTCTTTTTTAAATTTTTTTTTGTGTGTCCTATTTTGTACACCACCTAAATGGTCACAGAAACTAGCAGAGTTTTGCAATGTGATGATGAGGAGGATGAGGATGATGATAATCATGATGCTACGGAGTTTCATCTAGGAGTGAGACTGTGTGATAGGACTGTATTCTTTTCTTACTATCATAATTTATCCTGGCATCAACCAGACCTGAGAGATGGAGACAACTATGAGTGTTGTGAAGTGGATGAAATTGGACTGTGTGGTTCAAGTCTTCCCAACGAGCCCACAGCATGCTCAAGTCTGGGTTGGAGCCAGTTGGACCAAAAAAAATGTCACGAGTGATTTTCGTAGGGACTAATGGGGAATCCGAACCCACAACCTTCTAGTCAATAGTCCACTGGCACTGACCACTACACCACAGCAACAGGATGTGTTTGTTCGACCTTGACGTGTTAATCAGTTAACACCCAGTAGTCTAGATAATTAAAATGGGTGTTGCAGAAAATATTCTCATTATTATCATTATTACTTTTATACACATTTTGCATACTTTTGAGAAAGAACACTGCTTATTGTCTTTGAAATTGCTAATAATGGTTTGACTATCTTTTTAAAAAGAATTTATCAAAGAAAGAAAGCCAGACCTTTTTCACTGGGCATATCAAGAACAGGTAAATGTGATCAGTTGGTACATGTAGTAAGACCCTTAATTAACTCTTTGGACACGCACCCTAAAATGGCTGCTGAAACTCTCAAGAAGCACAGTTTTTGGTACTTTTTAAAAAAATTATGGAGAATATCCAACGACAATAAAGTTATCCTGTTATATATGTTTTAAAAGGTTAATGGTTAAACTGTGCTGTCAGTATAATCTCCCGTATCATAGTATACAGGTAGTCTTGGTGAAAAAACCCATAACATCTCCGCAGCTATAGCTGCGGAGCATCACAGTCGAGACACGGAGCTCCGCAGCTATAGCTGCAGAGCGTTGCCATCGAGTTAAGTTTTACTGTCTCTGTAGTGAAACCTTAAGTTTTACTGCCCCTATTGTCTGATTATGCTTTAATGTGACTCTGACTCAGCATAAATTGAACAGGAAGAAAAAAAGGAAACGTCAAATGAAATTCTGCACGCACACGCACACACACGCACGCCACGCACGCACGCACGCACGCACGCACGCACGCACGCACGCACGCACGCACGCACGCACGCACGCACAGCACACACACACACACACACACACACACACACACACCACACACACACACAACACACACACACACACACACAGACACACACACACACACACACACACACACACACACACACAGACACACACACACACACACACACACACACACACACAGACACACACACACACAACGACAACACACACACACACACACACACACACACACACGACACACGACACACGACACACAACACGACACACACACACACCACACACACACACACTCCAGACACACACACAGACACACACACACACACACACACACACAACAACACACACACAATACACACACACACACAACACACACACACATACACACACAGACACACACACAACACACAAAACAACACACACACACACAATACACACACGACACACTACACACACACACACACACACCACACCACACACACAACACACCACACACACACACACACCACACACACCACACACATACCACACACACACACCACACACACACACACACACACACACACACACACACACACACACACACACAGATCCAAAACTGATCACTGTCAGATATAAAATGACAATTTTTGTTAACACCTGTTCCAGTCGACACATCAAGGGCAGGCAAATGCGATCAGTCGTGCGTGTGGTAAGCCCATCCGGCCGTACCGTCCCTGTCAACATTGTAGAGACCTCCACTTATGGCTACAATGTCACCTACGAGCCCAATGAGAGTGGTCAGCACCGCATCTTCCTGACCTACAACAGCTTGGAACTTCCAGGTAAGCAGTTTTTGTCTTCCTCGTCTGACTCTGAAACCAGAATTCTGTGTAGTCATTAGAAAAATCCAGCCTACAACTTTATCTCTGACTCCAAATTTCAAATCGAATTTGAAACACATCCGAAAGTCACTCCTCCTTTAGGAATCCGTATCCGTCTCATATGGAAAAGGCAGGTATAAATTTAGCAGTTGTTTCCAACTTCTCAGAATTTCCAGACAGTCTGCCATTGGTGTATGGAAAAGGCAGATATAAATTCAACAATTATTTCTGACTTCCCCGAATTTCCAGACATCCTGCTATGGACCTTGAAAACACTGAAGGTCTGTTCCAGTTTTTATGAGAGATCAATAGATTTCACCTGATAAGATTTTATGTCTGAGTATGTTTTTCTTTAATTGCATTCTAGACTTGCAAGGTTAGCGGTGAGCATGGTTTTTAACTGTTGTCTTTTACCTTAACCTGATTGTCATTTTTGACATGGTGTTAGCCCTGATATGGCTCTAGTAGTTGGCTGGGCTATAAGCAGTATGAACGTTAACTAGAGGGACTCATGGGGTTCAGCAACAAGACATGATTCTCCATCCCTCTGTTTCTTTGGTACTGCAGCAAGCAGTTAAGATGGGCTGAGGTTGGTGCATTCTTTGATGTCAGGCGCCCAGTTTTCTCTCCCCTGTTTTTAGTGACAACCACTTTGCCGGTGCCCTGACGGATAGTGTTGTATCATGACAAATGACATGGCCTAAGCATACAAGCTTGCGTTGTTTCGCTCCTGTCAGAGTGTACTTGTTTGCATGTGTTGGTGTGGTGTGTTGTTGCACTGTGTTGTGTTGCATGTTGTGTTTGTGTGATGTGTTGTGTGTGATTAGTGTTGTGGTGTGGTCCTGTAGTGTGTGACTGTGTTGTGGTGTGATGTGTTGTGTTGTGATGTAGTGTTGTGGTGTGATGTGTTGTTGTGTGTGTTTGGGTTTGTCACGTGTTGTTTGTGTGGTGATGTATGTTTTGATGTAGTAGTGGTGTGATGTGTTGTGTTGTGTTGTGTGTGTGATGTAGTGTTTTGATGTAGTGTAGTGGTGTGATGTGTTGTGTTGTGTTGTGTGTGTGATGTAGTGTTTTGATGTAGTGTAGTGGTGTGATGTGTTGTGTTGTGTTGTGTGTGTGATTAGTGTTTTTGATGTAGTGTAGTGGTGTGATGTTGTGTGTTTGTGTGTGTGATGTAGTGTTTTGATGTAGTGTAGTGGTGTGATGTTTGTGTGTGTTGTGTGTGTGATGTGTTGTGTTGTGATGTAGTGTGTTGTGCCACAAGCAGTGACTTGGCACTTCAGTCTTACCAATCTTGTGACTGACAGATGCAGCCAACTGTTTGTGCTCCTCTTCTTATTGATGTTGACAGATTATGTCGTTACGTTGTCGTTATGTCCCCTGTCTTTCCTTCTTGGGCATGGGGTTGCTTGTTACATGTACACTTAAATGTTAAACATGCTTTTTTCCCCAGTTGTGGATAACAGCTTCTACATAATTATGCATGAATAAATGAGAGTTTTTCTGTGTATGATTTTTTTTTAAGGTAGTCATACTTTTTTGGTAGTGTGCTTGCTGGCTGTTTCTGTGTTTCCACAAAGCCACCAAAACTTTTGGTATGGCTCATGGGATCTTTAACGTGTGTATTTGATGTTCTTCATGTGCACACACATGAAGGAGGTTCGGGCACGAGCACGTTGGCTCATGTTGACCTGAAGATAAGACAAATCATCAGGGTTTATCCACCAGGTTGTGCCGGAGAAGGTTCCAACCCAGACCTTCCAGTTGTATGATCAGTGTCTTGATTGCGCCGTTGTGCAGGCATTTTGAATTGAGCAGAACTCCACAAACTTGTTTTTTCCACAGTGGCAATCGTAAAGTAAACATCAGTCAACTTGACTTTCAAGTTTTAAGTTGTATGTGTTAAAGTACAGTGATGTTTGTATCCACAGAAATTGGTGCTTCAAAAGTCGGTTAGTATCAGTGACTACTAAAACGCAATGACCGAAAAAATAACGATTGTCTCGTCTACTGACTTTCTTCTTCTTACACGTCTCGGTATAATCTTTGCACCTTAGTTTTTACAAGTGTGATATTTGAACATTGGAGTCTAACTGTCCTTTATGTGAACAACACAGCAGACTTCAACTTACCCGTTAACCCTTTGACTCTAGCACCCTGTCCACTTGCATCCTACATTTGTCAACCAAGCTAGCAAAGCAAAAATTTAACTCTCTGACTCCTTCACCTTATCCACCAGCTTCCTGCAGAAAGCTGGTGGATAGGGTGAGGGAGTCAAAGGGTTAAGTTTTTGCAGTTGGTGGATAGGGTGCGAGAGTCAAAGGGTTAACCAAAGGATTGAGGATGTTTCTGTCCTGAAACATATGTCTGAACAGCTAACCATAATTTTTCTTTAACCAGTACTATCTCGAATATTGCCATTGTCAAAACAATGGAATGTCTACTCTCACCAAACAACACAGCATTCACACTCTGTTGTATAACTTCATAGTTCTAAACCTGAAGACTATTTTGCAATGACCAACCGTTTAGATGTAACAAAACTACCAACTGTTTAGATGTAACAAAACTATCAACTGTTTAGATGTAACAAAACTATCAACTGTTTAGATGTAACAAAACTACCAACCGTTTAGATGTAACAAAACTATCAACTGTTTAGATGTAACAAAACTACCAACCGTTTAGATGTAACAAAACTATCAACTGTTTAGATGTAACAAAACTACCAACTGTTTAGATGTAACAAAACTACCAACTGTTTAGATGTAACAAAACTACCAACTGTTTAGATGTAACAAAACTATCAACTGTTTAGATGTAACAAAACTATCAACTGTTTAGATGTAACAAAACTATCAACTGTTTAGATGTAACAAAACTATCAACTGTTTAGATGTAACAAAACTATCAACTGTTTAGATGTAACAAAACTATCAACTGTTTAGATGTAACAAAACTATCAACTGTTTAGATGTAACAAAACTACCAACTGTTTAGATGTAACAAAACTATCAACTGTTTAGATGTAACAAAACTACCAACTGTTTAGATGTAACAAAACTATCAACTGTTTAGATGTAACAAACTACCAACTGTTAGATGTAACAAAACTACCAACTGTTTAGATGTAACAAAACTATCAACTGTTTAGATGTAACAAAACTACCAACTGTTTAGATGTAACAAAACTACCAACTGTTTAGATGTAACAAAACTATCAACTGTTTAGATGTAACAAAACTAATTTCTTTTTGACTGATTGATGACTTATTTTTAACACACATCGTACACTTATAGGACATGTATAGCACACTTATTTGACACATTCAGTATTCTTATCAGTGATTTATTCAGTAACACTGTTGGCGTTTTCCTACTTACGATACACTGATTTATTTAACAAATTTTTTATGTCTGTCTTACTCGTGATAAACTGATCTGTGATTTATTGAACAACACTGATGTATCTTTTTTTAAATATGATACATTGATCAGTAATTTATTGAACAACACTGTTTATTAGATATGATACACTGATCAGTTATTTATTGAACAATTCTGTTGATTAAATATGATACACTGATGGGTAATTTATTGAGCAATTCTGTTTGTCCTTGTTAAGTATGATACATAGATCAGTAATTTATTGAACAGCCCTGTTCTGTGTTTCTTACTATGATACACTTGATCAGTAATTTATTGAAATACACTGCTATGTCTTTCCTGGATTTGATATACCGATCATTGATTTATTGAAATACACTAATCTGGCTTTCCTGGGTATGATTTACCAATCATTGATTTATTGAATTATACTGTTATGTCTTTCTTTGGTATGATTTACTGATCATTGATTTATTGAATTACACTGATATGTCTTTCCTAGGTATGATACATTTATCATTGGTTTATTGAATTACACTGTTATGTCTTTATATATGTTACATTGATAAGTAATTGATTGATCAACACTGATTTGTCTTTCTTACGCATAATACATTGATCAGTAATTTATTGATCCACTCTGCTGTCACTTTATATATGTTACATTGATAAGTAATTGATTGATCAACACTGATTTGTCTTTCTTACACATAATACATTGATCAGTAATTTATCGATCCACTCTGCTGTTCTTCTTTCTTGTAACATTCTGATCAGTAATGTATTGAAGATATTGTTATGTCTTTCCTTCTTTGGTCCTTCATGCGCATATGGAAACTTGTTTTCCATTGTCATGTTGTTGAGGCAAATATTTGGATTGCTGGAGTGTGGTCTGAACATGGGCGAGTATCTTGTAAGGATAAGAATCGCTCGTAGTATGGCAGAGCACTAGGAAGGAATCTTTTATTTAATGTCTGTTCACAAAAGTGATTTTAGACACGCACACGCACACACACACACACACACACACACACCACACACACACACAACACACACACACACACACACACAGACACACACACACAACACACACACACACACACACACACACACACACAACACACAACACACACAACACAACCACAACACACACACACACACAAAACCACACATATACACACAACACACACATAACACATACACATACACACACACACACACACACACACACACACACACACACACACACACACACACACACAGAAAAAAACACACGCACAACACAACACAAGGCTACACAGTGCAGTGTAACACCATGCAATGTAACGCAGCACAGTGCATCGCAATGCAATACAACACGCAACACCCCATAACCCATCCCACCCTACTCAGCTCTAAAACACACCAACACACTCACACATAAACACACACACATACACACACACAAACACACACACACACACTCTCACACACACACACACACACAC
>JAPXFY010000031.1:36231222-36236222 GCA_030674185.1 Monoplex corrugatus
TCACCATGGATTTTGATAGACAGACAGATTTTGGTTTATTCTTCTTCCAGTGTTATCACCATGGATTTTGATAGATAGACAGATTTTGGTTTATTCTCCTTCCAGTGTCATCACCATGGCTTTGATAGACAGATTTTGGTTTATTCTTCTTCCTGTGTCATCACCATGGATTTTGATAGACAGATTTTGGTTTATTCTCCTTCCAGTGTCATCACCATGGCTTTGATAGACAGATTTTGGTTTATTCTTCTTCCTGTGTCATCACCATGGCTTTGATAGACAGATTTTGGTTTATTCTCCTTCCAGTGTCATCACCATGGATTTGATAGACAGATTTTGGTTTATTCTTCTTCCTGTGTCATCACCATGGATTTTGATAGACAGACAGATTTTGGTTTATTCTTCTTCCAGTGTCATCACCATGGATTTTGATAGACAGACAGATTTTGGTTTATTCTTCTTCCTGTGTCATCACCATAGATTTTGATAGACAGACAGATTTTGGTTTATTCTCCTTCCAGTGTCATCACCATGGATTTTGATAGACAGATTTTGGTTTATTCTTCTTCCAGTGTTATCACCATGGATTTTGATAGACAGACAGATTTTGGTTTATTCTTCTTCCTGTGTCATCACCATGGATTTTGATAGACAGACAGATTTTGGTTTATTCTTCTTCCAGTGTTATCACCATGGATTTTGATAGACAGACATATTTTGGTTTATTCTTCTTCCTGTGTCATCACCATGGATTTTGATAGACAGACAGATTTTGGTTTATTCTTCTTCCTGTGTCATCACCATGGATTTTGATAGACAGACAGATTTTGGTTTATTCTTCTTCCAGTGTTATCACCATGGATTTTGATAGACAGACATATTTTGGTTTATTCTTCTTCCTGTGTCATCACCATGGATTTTGATAGACAGACATATTTTGGTTTATTCTTCTTCCTGTGTCATCACCATGGATTTTGATAGACAGACATATTTTGGTTTATTCTTCTTCCTGTGTCATCACCATGGATTTTGATAGACAGACAGATTTTGGTTTATTCTTCTTCCTGTGTCATCACCATGGATTTTGATAGACAGACATATTTTGGTTTATTCTTCTTCCAGTGTCATCACCATGGATTTTGATAGATAGACAGACAGATTTTGGTTTATTCTTCTTCCAGTGTCATCACCATGGATTTTGATAGATAGACAGACAGATTTTGGTTTATTCTCCTTCCAGTGTCATCACCATGGATTTTGATAGACAGATTTTGGTTTATTCTTCTTCCTGTGTCATCACCATGGATTTTGATAGATAGACAGACAGATTTTGGTTTATTCTTCTTCCAGTGTCATCACCATGGATTTTGATAGATAGACAGATTTTGGTTTATTCTTCTTCCAGTGTCATCACCATACCATAAAATCCATGTTGAATACAATGGCAGTCTCAGTCATGTTAGGCAATATGCAGGAGCTGTTGTTGGGTTACTGCTGACTGTTTGTCGAAAGCAGCGTGAAAACCAAAACAGTTTTCGCTTTTGTTTGCTAGTGGATTCTTGTTGTGTGTGTTGACTGACAGAGACTGACTTGTACATGCACGTGCAAATATACAGACGTATGATTATGTATATACACACACACATAAACACAGCACGTGCAAAAATACACACTTGTATACACACACGTACACGTGCACGTGCAAATACATGTATACACATTTGTACACAAATGCACGCGCAAATACATACATATAGACCCACATAGACACCCTTGCACGTGCAAATGCGCGCTTGCACGCACGTACGTACGCACGCACGCACGCGCACACACACACTCACAACAGAACACAACACCCAGAGAGAGAGAGAGAGAGAGAGAGAGACACACACACACACACACACACACACACACACACACACTCACACACACACTCTCTCTCTCTCCCTTTCTCTCTCTCTCCCTCTTTCTCTCTCTCACACACACACACACACACACCTCTCTCTCTCTCTCCCTCTCTCTCTCTCTCTCTCTCTCTCTCTCTCTCTCTCACACACACACACACACACACACACAGAGAAAGAGAGAGAGAGAGATTCATTCAGAATTTTCCATTCAGTACATTATATGTCCTCAAGCGGTCGGCAAAGCCATAAACAACGTGAATTGGAATCAGTCTCTACGACGCCACATATCCAACGTAGTAAGTGTGTTGAACTCAGAAAGACAATACACAGTCACACCCACACCCTCCACATACTGTAAATCTATATGCCTGTGATAGCTTCCTTCACAATAATACCCCTCTAAATAACTCACAAACCAACAGGAACGTTTCTGGACAATACACCAAACCCTCTCACACCATAGACATAGAAACAGAGATCGGTAACTCACAATGTGATATGCATCGTGCCTTATCACGGAAGCCTGCAGCCTGTTGCACACTACGCTACAGTTTGTGTGATCAGAGTAGATTCTGTGTGCACCAATGCTGCAGGTGCCATATGATAGAAAAAGATCCAAAATGATCATGTAAGCCGTAAGAAAAAAGATCCAAAATGATCATGTAAGCCATAAGAAAAAAGATCCAAAATGATCATATCATAAGCCGTAAGAAAAATATCTAAAACAATCATATCATAAGCCATAAGAAAAAGATCCAAAATGATCATGTCATAAGCCGTAAGAAAAATATCCAAAATGATCATATCATAAGCCATAAGAAAAATATCCAAAATGATCATATCATAAGCCATAAGAAAAAGATCCAAAATGATCATGTCATAAGCCGTAAGAAAAATATCTAAAACAATCATATCATAAGCCATAAGAAAAATATCCAAAATGATCATGTCATAAGCCATAAGAAAAAGATCCAAAATGATCATATCATAAGCCATAAGAAAAAGATCCAAAATGATCATATCATAAGCCATAAGAAAAAATATCCAAAAAGATCATATCATAAACCATAAGAAAAAAGATCCAAAAAGATCATATCATAAGCCATAAGAAAAAAGATCCAAAAAGATCATGTTATAAGTCATAAGAAAAAAGATCCAAAATGGTCATGCGTAAGCCATAAAAGCCTTCATATAATCCCAACCCGTTTAACCAACTTCGGAATTCTATGTAGTGTAACATTATGTTATGCCGCCGTCTCTAACCATGAGTTTTCTTTATGTGTTCAAACGTAGCTTCAGTTGATTGGGGGAGTAGCAGGTATGTGTTAGAAATAACAAAATCTTGATTATTTGTTTTGTGGGGGAGGATTGTAACATTATCGTGTTATGCCGTCTGACAAGTTGTGACTTTTGTTTATGTCTGAATGGATTGCTGATTCAAGTATTTTTACACACAGCTAGTGACCAAAGCCAGACATTCGGCCAGAATTCTGTACTGGGAGGGAAATCAGCTATTGTGTACTCGTTGTGACGATAATAATTGGGCGTGGTTAATGAGATATAACTTACCTTATAATTTATTATGTCTGCCGAGGGGACTCTTTGAAGCAACGTAACCTCCCCTTTCACTAACACGGACTCAAGATTGTTCCAATGATAGGCTGATACAATAGTAGTATAAAAAGTATAGATTAGGTAAAACATAGGCTAGGTAGTACCTCACGACCTGGCCAACTCATGGGTTTATGTGCAGGCTTAAGGCTTGTGCCATGATCACGATACACATGGCACCTGTGACGTTTGTGCATATGGAATTCGTTCCGAGCGTGGAGATGACGTCTTGAGAAATTGAAAGTGAAATCAATGTGGACTCGGTGCAGTCAATGTGCAAATATGTTTCATAGAGTTGTAGTTGTTTCGGATGCATTCCCGAGTAAAGCATATTGCCTTGTGATTGCCTTGGGTGAACAACGCCAGTGCGACCACAACTGTTGATCTGAAAGCCACCCCAACCCCCACCCCCAAAATGACACCATAACCAATACGATCACAAATGTCCAATTCACTGATTGTGCCATCATCATCATCATCATGTGCAGGAAGCTGGTGGTGTATAGGGTGTGAGAGTCAAAGGGTTAAGTTTTTGCCTTTCTAGCATGGTTGAAAATGCAGGATGGCGAAGGATAGAGTGCGGGAGTCAAAGGGTTAAGTTTTTGCCTTTCTAGCATGGTTGACAATGCAGGATGGCGAAGGATAGGGTGCGGGAGTCAAAGGGTTAAGTTTTTGCCTTTCTAGCATGGTTGACAATGCAGGATGGCGAAGGATGGGGTGCGGGAGTCAAAGGGTTAAGTGGGTTCAGGCATTAACAGATCTGCGCACATGTTGACCCGAGAGAGCAGAAAAATCTTCATCTTTCATTCACGGGGCTGGAGGATGGGAACCCAGACCTTCCTATCGGAGGTTTGATGTCTTACCCACTTGACTACCTCGCTGGTCATTGTGTGTACTTGGATCATTCTGTTTTTGAAACAAACGTAGGGTATGTGATGCCCTACAAAGCCCACTTCAGGTAGTATTTAAGCTCTCTGGACTTGGATCATTCTGTTTTTGAAAGAAACTTCTGCTGTCTGTGATGCTTTGTGAAGGCTATCTATGATGCCTTATGATGTTTTTGAAAGAAACTTCTGCTGTCTTTGAGGCTTTGTGAAGGCTATCTATGATGCCTTATGATGTTTTTGAAAGAAACTTCTGCTGTCTGTGATGCTTTGTGAAGGCTATCTATGATGCCTTATGATGTTTTTGAAAGAAACTTCTGCTGTCTTTGAGGCTTTGTGAAGGCTATCTATGATGCCTTATGATGTTTTTGAAAGAAACTTCTGCTGTCTGTGATGCTTTGTGAAGGCTATCTATGATGCCTTATGATGTTTTTGAAAGAAACTTCTGCTGTCTTTGAGGCTTTGTGAAGGCTATCTATGATGCCTTATGATGTTTTTGAAAGAAACTTCTGCTGTCTTTGAGGCTTTGTGAAGGCTATCTATGATGCCTTATGATGTTTTTGAAAGAAACTTCTGCTGTCTGTGATGCTTTGTGAAG
>JAPXFY010000031.1:36238722-36241222 GCA_030674185.1 Monoplex corrugatus
TGTGTGTGTGTGTGTGTGTGTGTGTGTGTGTGTGTGTGTGTGTGTGTGTGTGTGTGTTTGGACTGTTACCGTAAAGTGGCTGCTTGTGCCTGTAGAATGTTTCGATTTACTGTCTTGGTGATGCGTGTGTGTGTGTGTGTGTGGTGTGTGTGTGTGTGTGTGTGTGTGTGTGTGTGTGTGTGTGTGTGTGTGTGTGTATAGCATGTTCTGATTTACTGTATTGATCGTGCGTGTGTGTGTGTGTGTGTGTCTGCGTGCGTGTGTGTGTGTGCGTGTGCGTGTGTGTGTGTGTGTGTGTGTGTGTGTGTAGGGAGTGCTGTTTGTGTCTAGCATGTTTTGATTTACTGTATTGGTGATGGGGGTGTGTGTGTTTGTGTGTGTGAGGGGGTGGTGTTTGTGCCTGTAGCATGTTTTGATTTACTGTATTGGTGATGCGAGCTCGCTCGCGCGTTTGTGTGTAGGGGGTGGGGGATTTCATAGGGATTTTATACGACTTTACATATAGCATGAGTTTATTCCAGTAACATTGACGGAAGCATGCACAATAGTATATGGAACCCGTAAGTTAGAACCTCAAGACCTTGCCAGCACCGTAGGGTTTATGCGTGGGCTTACGGCTTATGCCATTATTATTTTGAATCCTTTCCCATCGTGTGGCATTTGTAGGCATTGGTACGTATCGAAATTATTCCAAGCACGGACACGCTGTCTTTGGAAAACTGAAACTCGGGTATGTGTGTGTGTGTGTGTGTGTGTGTGTGTGTGTGTGTGTGTGTGTGTGTGTGTGTGTGTGTGTGTGTGTGTGTATGTGTGTGTGAGTGGGTGTATGTGTGTGTATGTGTGTAGGAGGTGTGGGCGGGCGTGTGTGTGGATCATGTTTATCTTGGTTGGGCCAGATATGTGGCACACTCATGATCTCCTTAAGAACCATTTAAGTATTCAGGTCAAGCACGGGGACTATACAAACTACAAAGTGGACACGTGACCCCTGGATACCGACTTCTCCATGTTGAATAGAGCTTGAGATGCTCTACGTTTAGAGCAAGTGAAGTACTCATTATGATTAACTATTTATATTACTCCTTATGATTAACTATCGAGGGTACCATGTATAAAAAGGGTTGATCCTAGCTAAAATCAAAGATTCGTAATTTTAGTTTCCTGAAGACGGTGCCTCCGCAATTGGAATATTTCTCTATGCACAAACTCTGTAAATGCCGTACAATGGAAAAGGATCCTGATTCATCATCATCATCATCAGATGCCCTGCCGCATGGCGTTGGCGATCATGGACTTCCATCTGTCTCTATCTCTCGTTGCCCCTAGCATCTCTCCCACCCCCTTCGCCCCCAGCCACTCTGCAAGTCCGTCCACCATTTTCTCCCTGGGTCTACCTGGTGCTCTCTTTCCCTCCAGCTTTCCTGTTGTGACCAGGTGCTCCAAATCCCCCTTCCTCATAAAATGGCCTATAAATGTTGCCTGTCTTTTCCTAATCTTCCTTATGAGTGATCTACTTGTGTCTGCCTCCATCAAGACTGTCTCGTCTGTTTTCTTTGCTGTCAGTGGAACTCTCAACATTCTTCTTAGAAACCACATCTCGGCAGCCTCAATCTTGTCCTGGCTTTGTTTGTTGACTGTCCACGCCTCACATCCGTACAACAGTATTGGTTCTATATAACATTCAAGAACTCTCTTCCTGATGTTAATTGATAGGCATTTGTCCTGATTACTAATGACATATATACCATGTATCTGCAATCAAGCCCGAGGTGCTCGTAGTATCTTAAGGTTTTACTCAGCCTAAAGGAAAATTTTAATATTCATACAGATATCAAAGTGAATCTGTACGTTGATTTTGTTGTTGTTGTCTTTTTCTTCCTGAAAGATTATAATATATTCAAATTAAAATGTGGAAGTAAACTCTAGGCAGTGGTAAGGTCTTGAAGTTCTACTTAACTAACAAGAAAATTGAAAAGATTCATGGACAAGAGATCTGTACATCGTCTTTTGTGTGTGTGTGTGTGTGTGTGTGTGTGTGTGTGTGTGTGTGTGTGTGTGTGTGTGTGTGTGTGTGTGTGTGTGTGTGTATATATATATGTGTGTGTGTATGTGTGTGTGTGTGTAAAAGATTACATGTTCAAATGAAAGTATGGAAAAATTAAAAATTCGACATATTTCAAACAGTCCAGTTTTTATTAAAACAAAACAAAACAAAAAACAAAATACGAGAGTGGAGGAAAGGGGGAGATAAGCCCCAATAGAAAGTAGTCTAGAGTGACAGGGAGAAGTACAATGGAGGGTGGGATTTCTTTGCTCTTTGCAGCCAAAGGCATCCACTCTCACTCTCTCTCTCTCTCTCTCTCTCTCTCTCTCTCTCCTCTCTCTCTCTCTCTCCTCTCTCTCTCTAATCAACTGGAACGTTTGCTCATACATACTGTCTGTAATTGCGTCTCCTTCGCCCACCCCCACCCCCCACCCCGCCCGCTCCCACAAGGAAAAG
>JAPXFY010000031.1:36246222-36263722 GCA_030674185.1 Monoplex corrugatus
ATCTATCTATCTATCTGTCTATCTATCTATCTATCTATCTATCTATCTATCTATCTATCTATCTATCTATCTATCTGTCTGTCTGTCTTCTATCTATGTAACAATATATCTATTGCATCTGTGTGTGTGTGTGTGTGTGTGTGTGTGTGTGTGTGTGTGTGTGTGTGTGTGTGTGTGTGTGTGTGTGTGTGTGTGTGTGGTGTTTTGTGGCGTGTGATTCCAGATCCAAGGACCATGCTATTTTGTTATTTCAGGTTAATAAAAAAAAGTCTTTCTACAGATGAACTTAATTTCGTGTGTAAAATCATTCAGTTGAATGTTACGAAATCAGACCAGAATGCCACGAGCTGCCATCATATTTCATCCTTAGTCATTGTAAGCTCAAATTTTGTGTGTGAATTTCCCCTGTGGGGATGCCAGGGGCTCTTTCAGTATAAATAATATCCCCACCCTCTGGAAATAATTCTGTGTTAGAAAATTCCTCTTTTCTGTCACTCTCTTTGTTTCTGTCTTCCTCCTTTGCTTTCTGTCATTTCTTCCTATGATGTCTGCCTTTCTGGTCCATTCACCTGTATGTGTTCGATAAAGTCTTAAAGTCTGTTAGGATTGATAATTGGGTATATGTATTAAGTGCAGTTTTGGCTCTAGGGAAATAAGACATGCGGAAGGAATTTTAGGCAATTTAGGCCTGTTTTTATGTATGTTTTAGTGTCTTTCGTTATGTTTAAATTTGTATTCTGGTATGGTTTTTTTTTAAATCTCATGTGCGATAAATTGGACGGAGTGGTCAACGCCAGGGGCATCTCCCTAGATTACGTGCGCAGATGCATTAACCCTTTGACTCCCGTACCCTGTCCACCACATCCTGCATTGACAATTGTGTTCGCAAAACAAAAACAACCTTTTGATTCTCTCACCCTATTCATCAGCTTCCTGCAGGAAGATAGTGGATCGGCTGAGGGAATCAAAGGGTTAATTTTTTTGCAGTTGGTGGATAGGGTGCGGGAGTCAAAGGGTTAAATATGTGTACTGAATTTTCTTTTCCCGTTTTTTTTTTTCTTCTGTTGAAGTATTGTGTATGTTTTGAAACGGTTGTAGCCCTGATATAGCGCTACCGGGTACAGTTGGCTGGGCTTCAAACAGAAATAACAGGAACGGTTTGTGCGTGAATCATTGGATGTGATCCCGAAGCCAGCCTCCATGTTGATACAGGCTGTCCTGGTAAAGTAAGTGCAGTCGTCACACAGGTGCATCGTTACTCCGATTAGTATTCTTCTCCATTCTGTCTTTCCTAGGGTGGCGTGTGGCATGGTACCCCCACCCACCCCCACCCCCACCCCCCACACACCTTTTTTGGGGGAGAGGGGGGGGACGGAGACAGGGGTTGGAGGGAGGAGAAGAGGTAGAAGACTTGAGAGGGTGAGTGGGACGGAGAGGGGGGTTAGTGTGTGTGGGGGGGGGGGGGGATAGGCAAAGAGTCCCCGGAGAAGTAATAGGCTTAGTGTAAGGGTTTTGAGTCAACAAGAGAGCGGAGTGCGTGGGAAGTGGGGGTGGGATGGTGGGGGGGGGGGGGGGGCAGGGCTAAGAGAGGTAGAAGAAGGAAATGAAAAGTGGTTCTTTCCACCTCCAAAGGAGAGACGGCCGCTACTACTACAACTGAACCCCCCCCACCCCCACCTTTGGTCACTGTTACTTTTGCTGTTCTTGTCCTTTCTCTCTCTCTCTCTTTCTCTCTCTCTCTCTCTCTCTCTCTCTCTCTCTCTCTCTCTCTCTCTCTCTTCTCTCTTGTCTCTGTATTTATTTCTGTCTATTTCTATGTCTGTGTCTCTGTCTGTCTGTCTGTCTGTCTCTCAATGTGTGTGTGTGTGTTTTTTTCTCTCTATCTCTTTCTGTGTGTGTGTGTGTGTGTGTGTGTGTGTGTGTGTGTGTGGTGTGTGTGTGTGTTTGTCTCTATCTCTCTCTCCTCTCCTCTCCTCTCTCTCTCTCTCTCTCTCTCTCCCTCCCTCTATCTCTGTCTATCTGTCTCCCTGTCTGTCTGTCTCTCTCTCTCTCTCTCTCTCTCTCTCTCTCTCTCTCTGTCTCTCTCTCTTTCCCCTCTCTCCCCCTTCCCCTTTTCCTTATGTTTTGGATAGGAAGGACTAACGGTAAAGGAGATCCACTGGGATCCAATTTCAACTTTCCCTCTCACTTTCTGTTCCCTCCCCTTTTTCCCTTTACCCTCCCCTCCCTCTTTTCGTCCGCTTCACTTCTCTCTCTCTCTCTCTCCTCTCTCTCTCTCTCTCTCTCTCTCTCCGCCTCTCCCCGCGCTCTCGCGCGCACACACACATACGCACATTCAGCCAAACATAACTCTCTCTCTCTCTCTCTCTCTCTCTCTCTCTCTCTCTCTCTCTCTCTCTCTCTCTCCCTCCCCCGCCTCTCCCGGCGCTCGCGCGCGCACACACATTCGCACATACAGCCAAACATAACTCTCTCTTCTCTCTCTCTCTCACACACAGCGCGCGCGCGCGCGCGCTTCCTCTCCCTCCCTCCTGCTGTCCGTTCCATCCCTGTCCCTCTTCTCTTCCCCGATACCCCATTCCCTTCCGTCTGTGCTTGCACCCCTGCAACCCCCCCCCCCACACACACATACACACCCTCTCCTTAGCTAACTCCCCCCCAAAGCACACACGCCCACACACACACACACACACAACACACACACACACACACACACACACACACACACCACCTCTCTCTCTCTCTGTCTTTGTCTCTCTCTCTTTCTCTCTGTCTCTCTTTGTCTGTCTCTGTCTCTCTGTCTGTCTCTCTCTTTCTCTGTCTGTCTCTCTGTCTGTCTGTCTCTTTCTCTCTCTCACCTCCCTCACTTTCTCTGTCTGTCTGTCTCTCTCTCAGGCAGAGCTGGCCAAACTTAGCTTACCTTTCCTGCAATTTTTCGTACCCCCTTTGTATGTGTGTGTGTGTGTTTTGGTCGTCAACACGGTGGCTGGACAGCACAGTAGGGCAGTGTGCGTCTGGCACCTATACCTACCTACCTGTGGTGCTGGTAGTTTTGTGGCGGTTGTGGCCGGGTGTCCCCGCCACAGGTGTCCAGGTGTTACTGTCTTGTCATTCATACCTGGAGGAGGGGTGGTGTCTAGCAGTGTTTCTGTGCCGTAACTTACCAGTGTGTGCGGTGTGTGTGTGCGAGCGCGTGTGTGTTTTGTACGTGGCTTACTGACCACTATAGCGCGTACGGTACGTCGGACGATCAGTATGTGAAAGTGTGTAGTGCCTGCCTTGGTTGGAGGACTGCGTTCGGTTAAATGTATTCCGTGTGTTTTTCCGCCCGTTCTCTGTCGTGCAAGTGCGTGGGAGGATATTGGTGTCTACTTTTTGTGTGTGTGTAGTATGACATAGAACCACGAGTTGCATAGAACCTCAACACCATGCTGGGATATAGGATATAGGCGCTGGTGTGCGAGGGCGTATATGCCATGATTGTTTTGGATCCTTTTCCATCCATCACGTGGCATTTGCAGTGACTGTGCCTGAAATTTTTTTACGAATGCAGAGAGATTGTCTTGAGAAAATAAACTTTGGTGGTGGTGGTGGTGGGGGGGGGGGGGGATGTCTGTTTCTGAGTAAAGTCTAGTTGGTAGGTTGTTTTTTTTAATATGTCTGTTTCTAAACAAAGTCTAGTTGGTGGGGTTTTTTAATGTGTTTCTGAGCAAAGTCTAGTTGGTGGGGTTTTTTTTAATGTCTGTTTCTGAGCAAAGTCTAGTTGGTGGGTTTTTTTTTTTTATGTCTGTTTCTGAGTAAAGTCTAGTTGGTGGATTTTCTTAATGTCTGTTTCTGAGCAGAGTGTAGTAAGGTGATTACTGTGTGTGTGGGTTTTTTGTTGTGTGTTTTGTTTTGTTTTGTTTTTGTGCAAACAGTTGATTTGAGAGATATAACACTGGAATGTTATGGAAAGGAAATAACACTGCAATGTTAAAGAGGGAAAACGACACTGAAATGTCAGTAAGAGGAAAATGACTCAAATAGATATATAAAACAAACAAAACAAAACATTATCAGTGCTAACGTAAGAAATGAAATAATGTATTATAGGGTAAAAGAAACATGAATATAAATAATGAAAATGATACAGAAGTATTAAAGATGTAAGTGGCACTTAAAACGTGAAATGTTTAAAAAGTTGTTCAGAGAGAAAATATAAACACGCGTGAAATATTGATTAGGAAAATGACAAATGAAATATTAAGGAGAAAATTATACGGAAATGTTTAGAGATGGAAGTAACATTGAAATGTTATAGCGGAAAATGACACTGAAGTGTCAGTTTAGAAGAAAAGTGACACTGAAATGCTAAAGGAGGAAAATGATACTGAAATATTGAGAAAAATGATAATGAAATGTTTCAAGAAGGAAAATTACAGTGTTTTTGAAATCCGTGTGTGATAAGTTGGACGGATGGTCAACGTCAGGGGCATCTCCTTAGTTACATGCGCGAATGCATTGATATGTGTACTTAAGTTTCTTTTCCTTTTTTTTTTTTTCTTCCTGTAGAAATATTGCGTATGTTTTTAAACGGCTACAGCCCTGATATGGTTCTACGCAGTCGACTGGGCTTTAAATAGCAGCAACAATAATGACAAAAAGCGAGGATATAATACTTAGTCAATCCGTTTGAAAAGAGTTACCGCACAGACCGAAGCCTTTATAGTTGTCATAAGACTTAAATAAAGTATTATCTGTCAAGGGAAGAAACTCCAAGAGGATTAAGTCCCCATGCTTGTCATAACACATTTGGATTTAACACAATGTCAGGCATGCCATACACAAAAAGTATTACAACCGCAACTACAGTGACGATAACAATAAGAAGGAGGAGTTGAAGAAGAAGAAAGAACCCCAAGAGAATTAAGCCTCTGCTGGTTTAGTCTTCGTATGTTTTTATTTTGTTTTGTTTTGTTTTTTAGACTTGGAAGTATGCAATCTGTTGTGATTGTTTTTAAAAAAAACTTAGGTCACCATGTAAACAATTTGAAATATACGAATAGCACTTTTGCATATGACACATTGTCAGTCAAACCATGTGGAAAATTGTAGTACAGATAATGATGATGATGATGACAAGAAGGAGAAGAAGAAGCTGAAAAACAAACAAACAAACAAACAAAAACAAAAGGATGTAAAGTCTTCATAATTTTTGTCATAACGCTTGTGTTTTAACGCATTGTCTGTCAATCCAAAATGAAGTAATAAAGAAACAAAAGGAGAACAGAATGAAGAGAATATATGAAAAGGCTTGTCAGGTAAAGAATTCAAAGAGTATTAAGTCAGGTCATTCTTCAGGAATGTGACTTTTTTATGGTATACAATTGAGGGGTGTGTCATCTAAACTCTTTATAGATATTGGCAATTATTGTTAAGTGGGTTGGTTGTGTCACTTTACTGCACATGGCCTCAGTTCTGTACGTAGGTTAGTGTGTGGGTGTGTGGGCACGCGCTTATGTGTGTAAGAGAAAGGGTGGGAGGGAGAGAGAGGTAAATCGTCGTCGTCGTTGTCGTCGTCGTAGTAGTTTTTTTGATCTGAGGATCATCCTTTTAAAGCCCCCTGAAATCCTATTGAGCGATACTTTAGCATGAAAAAATCTTTTTTCATCTTATTCACCAAATCCTTTTCACATAGTTCCAGCTCGTTCTATGTAAAGATAATCTCCATTTTACACGTAAGCGACATTGTTTCTCTTGTTTGGTCTTTCTTTCACTGCCAAGATAGATTGAAATTATGTTTTCAACTGTTCAAGAATGTTGGATGTTTTGTCATTTGTGTTTCAAGAAAAGAACCTTCTGAAGATTGTGGGCAAAGAAATTCCTCCAAATGTTATTGGTGAATGTTTGGACGGTCCAAGTTCCCTGTTGTTGTGCTCTTTGTTTCCGTTTGGGTGATGACAAAGTTGATGCTGACTTTTAAGTCATCATGAAGAGTACCATCTACACTCTCTCCCATCCTCTGTTTTCATGATCTACCTTCCCCCTTCAAGGGAATGATAGTGTGACTTTGGAAAATTACTCCCCCCCCCCCCCCTCACATTTTGAAACATTTTAATGTTTTGGAATCATTTTAATCCTTTAAAAAGTCAACAGTATAATTTAATCCTTTAAAAAGTTCAACATGTTTTTTTTATCCTTAAAAGTCAACAGTTTTTTAATCCTTATTAAAAAAATCAAAGTTTTAAATCATCGTTTTAATTTAAAGTCAGTTTTTAATCCTTTAAAAAGTCAACAGTTTTTAATCCTTTGAAAAAGTCAGCAGTTTTAAATCCTTTTAATAAAGTCAACAGTTTTTAAATCCTTTAAAAAGTCAACAGTTTTTTTAATCCTTTTTATATAGTCAACAGTTTTTAATCATTTGAAAAGTGAACAGTTTTTAATCATTAAAAAAAAATCAACAGTTTAAATCTATTTTGACAAGGGAAAAATTTTTATCTTTTGAAACAGCACAACACGACTTTATGGATGTTACTGAGGAAGCGGTCTTCAGTCCCGCATCCCTCCCCCCCCCCCCCCACACACATACCTACACCCTTTCCAAAACATCACCTTTCACCTTTTTCTGTTACACCCCCATTCCCTTCCACCCCGTATGTATCCTCCTCCCCACCCCCTCCCGGTCCTCGTTCTTGTTGCATCTCTCCTTCCTCCACCCACACGTTCTTTTCGCCCTCCAGAATTGGAGACACATGACTCAAAGGCCAGTTTGCCCATACACCAGGGGGCCACAGCCTGACATTTAGAGAGAGAAGGTCAGCCTGGAGCTGTATACGTGGCCTCCCTCTTGGTGCAAGTTGCACAAATATTGGGCCGGCCCGCCTGCCTCTCACCCCCCTCCCCTCTCCCTACCCCCTACCCCTCACTTTTTTTTTCTTCTCTCTCTCTCTCCCGTCTGTTCCTCCTACCTGCTTCGTCCTGCGCAGTCCTTGTTTCCTTGATGCCGCTGATGGGGGTCTTCCCAGCCACTGCTGGTTTAGTCTTCGTATGTGTTTTGTTTTGTTTTGTTTTGTTTTGTTTTTTGGACTTGGAAGTATGCAGTCTGTTGTGACTGTTTTTCAAAGAACTTAAGTCACCATGTAAACAGTTTGAAATATACGAATCGTGTCTTTTTTTTTTTTTTTTTTTTTTTTTTAAAGAGCGTGGGCTCTTTATACTTCATGCAGGATTGAAAGTCAACAAATGTTTTCATCCTTAGAGAGATTGACCTTTTTGTACATTGGTTAGAATTCAAAGTAAACTATACAGTGTATTTTGTTTCTAAGGGAATTACATCATCAAATAGGGAATATAAAAGAAAATGAATAATAAAAAAAAAAGGAAATGTGAAATTCAGTTGTGTCATTTCGAAGAAATCAGGTCATTAAATACGGAATTGAATTTTCAGTTGTGTACTTCTAGATATATTTTGTTTTGGGGTTGGAAATGTAATCAGTTCATTTGTGTCATTTCAAAGGAGTTAAACCACCAAGTAGGGAATTTGAAAATTGAGATGCGTGTGTCGTTTCTAAACAGTCAGGATTTCAAATATAGAATTAGAAAGTTTATTTGCTTCATTTCACAGAATTAAGTGTGCCAAACAGTGGAATAAAGAAAATGCCATGATGTGATGTCAAACAAAAATCATCTGATTTGATTAAATTTGATTGAATGCATTAAGGGAAGTTATAAAGTCCATCGTTTTCTCAGCTAAAAAAAAACGTGTGTGTTAGTTTAAGAAATTCTGTTGTCACGTACGGTTGATTTTGTCTTGTTTTTTTAGAACAAACGCTGCACGCAAAACTTTAAGTCTAACGCGGCCAGAAGATTTGAGTAAATGGCAGAAAACGAAGTGTGTATGGACATTCCAGTGTAACATTTCATGGCGTGCAAAAAATAAGACTTTCCGTGTGCTGGAGTTGGGGTTAACTTTCAACAAATGTGAAATAATGTTTGCCATGCATGCTGAGTGTAGTTTGCGTTTAAACAGAGCGTGGCGAGCGACATTTGCTACAGAATGTCATTCACACCACCAACACTAGAAGGAAGCCTCTGTCATCACGGTTTAGAAATGTGAGGGAGACTCAGCCGACAAAGCTGTTGGTCTGATCTTCCTTCTGTTGGATACAATCAACATAGGAGTGCGAGGTGACCTAATCAGCAAAGTTGGTTTTTGTCTTACTGCAATCAACGAAGCGGCTTGGCTTACCCGTGTGTGGCACAAAACTGATGTGTGAGATGATTCGACCAGTGAAGTTGTCTGTTGTCTCTTCAGATGGCATTCACTCAAAGTGAAAATGTAAACTGACTCAGTCGACAAAAGCTGTTGGACTTACCACAGATGTAACATACAAGCGAAATGGAAATGTCTTGCCACTCGATCAGGAAAGGTATTCATTTTACCGCAAACGTGATACACAAAAATGTAAAGTGACCTCCAACGGTAGTTATCGGTGAATGTGATACACAAGCAACCACAATCATTTATGTCATTTGCCAAAAGCGTTGATGTGATACTGTCGAGACACCACCTGCCAGTATGAATTCGGCACGGGACAAGGCGGAGTTCATCATCGATGACCTGCAGGACTTCCTCAATCAGCAGCAAAGCCCTGATGACTCATTGGGCGCTCCGTCTGACCATGACCTTTCACATTCGTACACCACAGACGGGATTTATGCCCACACCACCTTGGTCAACGGCCATGTCAAAGAGCACACAGTGGAGCGCGGACACTCCTTCCACTTGCCCCACTCCTTGTCTGCCACACACCCCATCATGGATTTGGGGCTGTCAGGAGGGGACTTGAGCGCTCAGTCAAAGCTGGCAGGATCCTCGGAAGTGTTGATGACTTCTGCGGGGGAGATCTCAGTGAGAGAATCCCACACGTTTTCCTCCACGCTGAATGTTAGTCAAAATGAGCAGAATCAGATGAACAGTGTCAGCGCGCTTTATTCACAGAGAGATATGGACACGGGTAAAGTTATCAGTGGCGTAGTTATAGAGGAAATAGACACAGGTGTGCAACCAGTGGATGGTGGTGACCAGCATGTACAAACTGCTGGTCGCGTCAACAACGATGGCAAAGACAGTACCAGTTCTACAGGACTTTCATCCTCACTCTCTTCTGCATCGTCGCTTGATGATGTGAAAAATGGCAACATTTCACCTCGTGTTCAGACTTTCACTAGCAAACAAACAGGTCAGTCTTCGGCCGTGACTGTGTCAGTGCAAGAGAGCAAAGTAGCCTCAGAGAAGTCAGCAGTAACAAAAACCGCTGCCCACCAAACCACACACGTTCACCCCACTACAGCAGAAACGGGAGAACTGGAAACGGGAAAAACACAGGATACCGGCTACCATTTCCTGGAATCCTCAGACCCTCCTCCCCCACCCCGAATCGTGAGAGACTCGGCCGCCATGCCTTTCCCTATGATTTTCCGCCGTTCCAAAAAGGACCCCGGGTCCAAAGAGTACAAGGAGCTGGTGAAGGAACTGGAGCAGGTGTTGTACAAACGCAACAAGCTCAGGCGCAGTTCCAGCCTGCGGGATTTAGACAAGGATGAGGTTCCGGAAGTCGTGGGCACGCTGCGAGGCACCAAGAAGTTGTCCAGCTCTACTGAGAGTCTCAGCATTTTCTCCAACAAAGCTCTTCTCAACCGGCTTGAGAGTCACCTGAAGAACAGGGGCAATCCTTACGTAGGACAGAAAGCTTTCAGAAGATAGTGGTGATGTGAAGAGTCCGGTAAAAGATGTGGCGTTTGTGGTAAATCCACCACAGATAAACACTTCACAGTTCCAGACCAGCTCTGTTTCCACTGTCACACATTCTGAGACTAGTTCTGTGGTCAGTGCACATGGTCAGGGTAGTTCGACCACAGGGGAAAACAGCATGGACTCTAAGACGCGTGAAGATAGACCGCTCAGTGCACAAGTTAAGGTAAACGTTGGTCACAGACCCAGCGACACTCAGACACAATCCTCCGCGTCTTCGTCAACGAAGAGCACGAATCCTACTGTAAGCGTCATCAAAGTGTCTTCAGATTCCTCCAGTGTACAGTCAGCCAGGGTGTCCTCACACAACCACACCAGCCGAAACACGTTAAGTCCCCTTCTGCACTCGCCACAAGAACACGAGAGTGTTTCGCAGGAGATATCGTTCGGGTCAGAGGAGGAGTTTCCGTTGACGTATCAGTCCAGCACGCTTCCGGCCCATGGAGTTCACTACAGGAAGCATCACGTCGTTCGAGCCAACACCTCACACCTGCACCATTCTCCGTTTAACTCCTCTCACCTGCACCCCTCTCGCTTCAACCCTGACGTCATGTACAAGTCGCAGACGTTGGATCACAATTTCAAACACATCACGCGCATCGCCGTATCTAAATCCGAAGGGTCACTTCCAACAGCTCACCAGTCAGCTGATCGAAAAACGAACACTCTTCTCACCCCTGGGGCTGGAGCGTCCGGGCTCCGTGCCGATGAAGACTATTGTGGAGCACTTCAGTGAAACAGAACCAGAGGAAGTGTCGGCGTGGAACGCCGCCCTCAGAAACAGCAAGAAGCACAAGGAGAAAGGTCTCTACCGCAGCATTTCACAGCGCATGGTGCAGAAGATCTATCGCTTTGTCCGCCCCAAGTCCACTGGAAGTTCTGCGAGTTCCTCAGTGTCCAGGTCTAGATCTTTTAATCACTCAGCAGCGCAGGATGCGCAGAGTACGCACAAATCCTCGGCAGGGTCTAAGACCAGTCAGAGCCACCTCACAACGCACAAAGACTTCATAGTGGACTTACCGAGCCAACAACAAAATACGCACGCTGTTATGGTTGCCTCTAGCGCATCGGCTCCAGATATTAGTACAAGTCAGTTTTCCAAACACTCAACGAGGACAGAAATCGGTGGAAAGACACAGACGAAGACGACTGCCCTCGGTGGGGGTATAACGATTCAGTTGCCCAATAACGCCAAAGCTTCCATCGTTCCCGTCTCCGTTCAGCCGTTGAATGTCCCCAACTCTTCTTCTTTCACACGCAGGGTCCTCTTCGGGCATCTCTCGCTCCCCACCTAAACACATCTCGACCATCCATTCGCATGAGTCGGTGAGAAACTTTCAGGCATCAGGGTATACCTCCCACTCGTCTTCGTCGGTTCGCAGTGTTCAGGACGGTGGGTTGATTGTCGATCTTCCCAACAGACACAGAGCAGCCATCGTGGCCAACATGCCTAGCCGTGTTCTGACCACAAAACCGGGAACCCCGCAGGTGTCTGTTCCCCCGCAGAAAAGGTCTGCCAAGGTGATCCGATCGTCTTCGCACAGGCAGACTTACAGACCTGCTGACAAGGGTGAGATAGTATTTCCCTCCCTCCTGTTTTATGCAAATTCATTCTTTGCCAGAATGTATATTTGTTGTTGTTGTTGTTGTTGTTGTTTGTTTGTTTTGCTCTTCCTCGTTTTGTTTGGTGATGTGGTCGTTTTGTTTTTGAGCAGGACGTGGAGGGTTGGCATTGTTTTTGTTTTTTTTTATTTTAAAACAATGGTTATTTTAGATTGGAGGAAAGTGGTGTGTGTGTGTGTGTGTGTGTGTGTGTGTGTGTGTGTGTGTGTGTGTGTGTGTGTGTGTGTGTGTGTGTGTGTGTGGTGGTGAAAGAGGGAGAGAGAGAAAGAGAGAGAGAGTAAACGGACGTTTGAATGCTCATATTGTGAACAGTAAAATGCCAACCAAGACGTGTATTGTATTGCATTGCATTGTACTGCATTGCATTGAATGGTCTTGTGTTGTACTGATATTCACTTGCAAGCCAATAATCAGTATGAAGTTTGGTTAAATAAATTAACCAAGAAGACGATCGCGACATCACAATAATGTGCAAAGCAAAAACTTAATCCTTTGATTCCCTCACCCTGTCCACCAGCTTTCTGTAGGAAGTATAGGGTGAAGGAATCAAAGAGTTAAGTTTAGGATGCTGGTGGGTAGTAGGGTGAGGGAATCAAAGGGTTAAGTTTTTGCAGTTGGTAAAGAGTGTGCGGGAGTCAAAAGGTTAATATAGTACACACAATTGTCACCGTATCATCACATACACAGTACTGTACCTTGAAATAACCAGTACTATCAGCTATGGCACAGTGGAATGTATCATGCTGTTAAAAATTAACCCTTTGGCTCCCACGCCTTGTCATGGCTGATACTGCAGAAAACTGGTAGGATGAGGGAGTCAAAGGGTTAAGTGTCCTTAGCTGTGTTTACATTTAAATTCAAGTTTTTTATTTTTTTTTTTTTTTTACAAACTTCCATTATTAACCCTTTGACTCCCGCACCCTGTCCCTGTGGGTAGGGTGCGGAAGTCAAAGGGTTAAACAGATGGTCCAGCCATTGTGGGACTGATGACTGAGCGAACGGAATGGTTGACTGGCTGGATGCTTATTGGTTAGTTAGCACTTGCTTGGTTGCTGATGTAACAATTGGTGAATCATCTGAAAGAAATGAAAGGGTTAAGTTTTTGCTTAGCTAGCATGGTTGTTAATGCAGGATGCTAGTGGACAGGTTGCTGGAGTCAAAGGGTTCTTAATTAGTTGATAATCTAATTGCTAGAATGGTAAGCTTAACTATTTGATTGATTGCGTGGGTTGATCGATTGAATTGATTGATTGACTAATTGATTGGTTGATAATCTGGTCGACCTGTATCTGGTGATTGTTGTATGGTTCGTCTGCTTGTTGGTTGAAGAAGGATGAACCATGTTGACTGATTGATCAAGAGACCGTTAATGATCGATGAAGTATCATCTGGTTGAGTGGATGTTTATGGATTAAGAGGATGTATAGATGGAATATTGATTTTGCAACTGATGGATATGAGTGACTGATTATCGAGTGATGATTAATTTTTTTAAGTTATGATTGATCGGTTAAATGGGTCGATAGTTTGGTAATGTGGTATAATGTTGAACCTCCATGTTGGTGATATGAATCTATGTCTGTGACACCCTAGAACAGAATGGGTGATAACTTATGATCGTTGTTTGCACACAATGGTTGTTAAGTATACAGTATGAAATGAACAAAATCCTGATACCTTCTCAACCCATTAACTATACGTATTGTGACCCAAGGGCGATATACATTCAACTTTTTGAGTTTTGAGCTCTTTCCTCCCTGTCTGTCCCCACCGTTGGGTTGCCAGGGGCTCTTTCAGTATAAATAGTATCCCCACCTTCTGGAAATTCTGTGCTAGAAATTTCCTCTTTTCTGTCACTCTCTTTGTTTCTGCCTTGTTGTCTTGCTTTCTGTCATTTCTACTTATTTTCTGCCTTAATGGTCCATTCACCTGTATTTGTTTGATAAAGTCTTTACGTACTTTTTTTTCGGATTGATAATTGAGTACATGTATTAAATGCATTTTTGGCTCTAAGGAGGTGAGATATGCGGAAGCAATTTTAGGTAATTTATGCCTGTTTTTATATATGTTTTGGTGTCCTTATGTATGCTTATATTTGTATTCAGGTGTGTTTTTTAAATCTCCCTTGTGCGATAAATCGGACAGAATGGTCCTACGCCGGGAGCATGCCCTTAGATTATGTGCGCGAATGCAATGATATGTGTACTTGATTTTCTTTCTTTTTTTTTTTCCTGTTGAAGTTTTGTGTTTTGAAGCGGTTATAGCCCTGATATGGCTGTGCGCAGTCGGCTGGGCTTTAAACAACAATCAAAGTAAAAGTAAAGTCCCTCTCTGTCTTCAGTCCCCTTTCCACCCTGTCCCTCACTCTGTCTCTCACATGTAAACACACACACACACATACACCACACATACACACCACACACACACACACACACACACACACACACACACACACACACACACACACACACACACACACACACACACACACACACACACACACACGTACGAATATACACATGAATAATCTCTCAGTCTCTCTGTGTCGGTCTTCTCTGTATATCTCTCTTTTTTTCTCTCTCTGGCTCTGTCTCTTTCTCTGTCTGTCTTTCCTCTTTCTGTGTCCCTCCCTCCTCCCTCTCTGTCTTTTTTCTCTTCTCTCTCTCTCTCTCCTCTTTTTGTCTCCCTCCCTCCCTTTCTGTCTTTTCTCTTCTCTCTCTCTCTCTCTCACCCTCCCTCTCTTATCTTTCTCTTCTCTCTCTCTCTCTTCTCTCTCTTTCTCTCTCCTCCCTCCCTCTGTCTCTCCCCCCCCCCTCTGCATACACTGTCACTACCATCACCACCGAAGCACCATACTACGTACCGGTACACACATTCCTTCAAAACAGGTCCGGATAAGTACTTGAACTAACCAGTTTGTTTTGACCCAGCCTACCCCATTGGAAGATGTGTAGATTTAGGCCCAGGTTCTGTTTGTTTCGGGATCACAATACAGCCTGAGGGCCGCCGATACTTAAGGACAGCTCTATACTACATTCTTCACTGACCACGGGCCGGTTGGTTCTTTTGCTAGAAGAGCTGTGGCCTCAAGATCTGTCTGATGTCTCAAGTTCAGTTCCAGCTTGTAACATAAGGCCTGGCCTGTTGGCCGCCCATCCTAATGTTCCAGTCAGTTTGTAGGTATCAGCTAAATGGTTCACAGATCCCATTCTCCTCCTTTTCCAACAATTAAAGGGTTTTGCGTAGGTTCAAGGAGTCTGCTGGAGAACTGCTGGCAGGTTTGGGTCGAGGGCGTATGGAAGTATCTGAGCGCGACGAATCCGTCATTTTGTCTCGTCTTGATGACTGTAATGTTCTCCTTACTGGACTACCAGCTGCATCTCTCCTGTTTCTGCGACGTATAGAAAACATAGCTAGCTGCTCGTCTTGTCTTCAGAAAGAAAAGTTTGATCATATCAGCCCTCTCTCTTCGCTCTCTTCACTGGTTGCCTGTCTTAAAAGAATTGAATACAAGCTGGATCCTTGTGTTACAAATCTATTCAACAGACTGCTCTATCATATCTTTGCGACAACATCAATATTTATACGGCAACTTGCACCTTGCGCTCAGCCTCAGACACTCTTTCCCTTTAGATCCCTAGATTTAAACTATCAAGTCTTGGCCAGCGTTGTTTTGCTGTCTCAGGACCGTCAGCCTGGAATAACTTCCGCTCTGCCTTCGCCTAACACCTACCCTTTCTGCTTTTAAATCCAATTTAAAAACCCAGCTCTCTTCCAAACAGTGAATTCTACAACTGCTTCTTTCCCTCAGTCTGTGTATAAATAACGGTGAATTCTACAACTGTTTTTCCTCAGTCTGTGTATTAAATATTGTTAGTTGGTCTTTGTCGATTGTATGCGTATGCCTGGTGCGTTAGTGCGCTTTGATTTGAATTGTCAAGATTTGGCACGGTATAAATACTGTAATTATTATCACTGTTAGTATTATAAGTTCCAAACGTCAGTGACCCTGGTTTGAAATGGAAGCTCAGTGGTTACAGTGCTTGCCTGTTGTGTGGGCTGGTTGGTCTTTTGATAGAGCCGTGGACTCAGGGTCTGATATCTTAAGTTCGATTCCAGTCAGCAGCTGTGGTGATGCCGGGGGCTGTTTCAGTATAACTAGTATCCTCACCTTCTGGAAATTCTGTGCTAGAAATTTCCTCTTTTCAGTCAGTCTCTTTGTTTCTTTCCTCCTCCTTTTCTTTCTGTCATTTCTTCCTATTATTTTCTGCCTTGCTGGTCCATTCACCTGTAAATTGTGTTCGATAAAGTCTTACATGCTTTCCGTTAGGATTGATAATTGGGTACATGTGTTAAGCGTATTTTTGGCTATAGGGATATGAGATATGCGGAAGCAATTTTAGGTATTAATGCCCGTTTTTTGTATATGTTTTCGTTGTCCTTAGTTGTGTTTAAATTTGTATTCACGTATGTTTTTTAAATCCCCTGTACGATAATTTGGACGGGATGGTCAACGCCAGGGGCATCTCCTTAGATTCAGTGCACAAATGCATTCATATGTGTACTTAATCTTCTTTTCCTTTTTTTTTTTCCTGTTGAAGTATTGTGTATGTTTTGAACTGGTTATAGCGCTGATATGGCTCTACACAGTCGGCTGGACTTTAAACAACAATAACAAAAGTCAACAGCGACATCAAAAACTGTCCTGTTCATTGTCCCTTCCTCCCTCCGTTTCAAGACCTTGCTAACGTATGGGGTGTGCAGCCTACTCAGGGAGATACACTGCTGGTAGTTTGGAGTGGAGCGTGTATGGGTTTTCCCTAGTGAGATGAATCCGTCTTGAACAAATTCCAAACTGTTCATTTTTTTTTAGTTCATAAGTGCGTGGGCTAAGTTAAGTTGCCTGAAGAAATCAAATCTGTGACTGTTTTGACCATAAGCGTCCGTATTCTGCCACCTTCAGTAAATTAGTCTTTACGAAATGTAAGACCATTTGCATTAAATCCTCCCCACTCTGATTCACCCACACGTATCCATACCTCAGTTGAAATAGCTTAACACTCAACCTTGACACCCGGTTTGTTTCCCCCCAAATCAAACAAATATATTCTGTGCTTTCCTAGGCAGTCTTTTCATTTGCTTGTATATTAATTTCAGCCAGTACTCCTGACAGTTCCATGTATGTGACTGCCGAATTGAAATGGATATCTGTCTCTTGTCCATAAACTAAATTATTAGGTGATTGTACGCGTATTGATACGTCTAGAGATTTCTTCATGGCAAACTGACGAACTTTTTTCACTTTGTACTACAGTGTTATGGAGACCCCATAATCCAGTGCTATGCAGTCTGAACTGCGAATTAAACAGTTTCACAAACAGTTGAAACTAACTCTCTCTCTCTCTCTCTCTCTCTCTCTCTCTCTCTCTCTCTCTCTCTCTCTCTCTCTCTCTCTCTCTCTCTCTCTCTCTGAGACAGAGAGAAACAGAGAGAGAGAGAGAGAGAAGATCTCTCTCTCTCTCTCTGTTTCTCTCTCTGTTTCTGTTTCTGTCTGTCTGTCTCTCTCTCTCTCCTCTGTTTGTCTCTCTGTATCTGTCTGTCTGTATGTCTGTCTGTCTCGTCTCTCTCTCTCTCTCTCATCTCTCTCTCCTCCCCCCCCCTCCTCTCTCTCTCCCGCCCCTTCTGTGATTGTTCTGAGCTACGATCATGTAGATGCTATTTTTCACCTAGAATGAGATGAAAGGAAAACAGCTTAGAAGAGAGAGGTAAAGAGACAACAGTACAAGTTCCTTTCTCAGTAGTCTTTTCTTTGTGGTGAGATTGTCACGTTCAGCCAGTGTGTGTGTGTTTGTGTGTGTGTGTGGTGTGTGCGCGCGCTTTTGTGTATGTTTGTGGTTTGTGGTGTGTGTGTGGTGTGCGTGCGCTTTGTGTGTGTGTGTGTGTGTGCGTGCCTGCGTCCGCTGCGTGTGTGTGCGTGCCTGCGTCCGCTGCGTGTGTGTGTGTGTTCTCAGCGCTGTCATTTGTGTTGACCTCCGCATTAGTGTTGTGGATGTCTTCAAACATGTCTGAAGTGGCACAGATGAC
>JAPXFY010000031.1:36268722-36328722 GCA_030674185.1 Monoplex corrugatus
GTGCAGTCGGCTGGGCTTTATAGCTTTATACAGTAAGAATAAGAAAGATTTTGGCACTCGACACTGTGGTTGAGCTGCCGCGTCCCAGATTAAAATCATCTGTGTTTTCTGGTGCCTATTCGTTGATCGATTTCTGCACAGAATGGTTGATTTACATATTGAAAATATATTCGTATGAAATCGGGGTCATCATCTATTTACCCATTTGTGTGATACTTTTCGTGGATTAACAGTCGCTGTTAAATATTCAAAAACTACGTCTAAAATCCTTTTCAGCAAGGTTTATTCATTGACTTAAATCGCTCATAGTTTCAGTCTGAGTGACTATTGTGCAGAATGATGTAAACTACAACAATCTGTGTGCTGTGCAGAGTTTTGGGATATATAGTATGTTTGTAAAACATTTGTTATTTGGACTGCAAGATAAACACCGCTGAGCTTGCACGAAAAAAAAAAAAAAAAAAAGAAACACAAATCTGGCCCTTCAGTTGTTCCAGAGGGTCGATTCGTGTGCAGGATTGCAGGACTGTCAGTGCGGTTCTCCCATGGAGTATATAAGCGTGGGAGCATGAATACTGTCTGCCACCCATCATCATCATCACATCACCATCATCTTGATTGATCCACGCTGCTTAGTTTCACGTCACACTCGCAGGTTGTCAATACGACATACGGACATGTGTTGTTCAAACATCATCGATCATCATGCGACGCACTCTCACAATGGCTTGGGTTGAGTCGAGTCTGCCCATAGTATTTCTGTCAATGGAAGTGATCGGTACATAGACATTATTAATTTGCCGGATCGTAACACACAACAAATAACGACAAAAGCACCAAATGACACGGCAGCAACAAGAACCATTGATAACACCACATGAACAGAAAAAATCGATGATCTTACTGCCACACAAACAACAAGTGACTCCACTATCACTCAGCGAGATGCTCCACACATAGTCAGTGATACCATGAATGTAGAAACTACAACCATTGACTCATGTTACCTGGAAGCCACTGCTCGGACACCAAAGGAGCTTGCTCACCTTCGTACTTTATCTGAGAGTAATAGTGAGGACGACAAACATTTAATGCCAGTTCGCAGAAAGAAATGACCGTGTCCATATCCAGTGTTTTTGTGTGATAAGAAGCGGTCACTTCATGATGTACCAGATTTTGATTCATTGGACACTTCCATTGATTGACACTGCGGATTAAGGTGAACCTCTACCTTCCCCTGACATAACCGCTGCGGTAGGCAAGCAGGCGCTTCCAACCCCTCACAATGCGGACTCATCTCCCACTACTCTGGCACCTGCCAGAATCAAGTAGGGTTTTACTGAGACTGCCAAGAAAGTGGCCAGAGACCTCTGCTCTACGCTGTTTGGTCCACCAAAGCTAAGGCCTACACTGGCTCCGAAAGCAGAGTTGTCAAAATTCCCAGTAATATTTTAACAAACCGGAGGAGCCGTCTGTTTCACCAAACTGGGATCCTGACATCAGACGCAACTATTTAAAAAAAGCTGACGGCACTGTCCTCTCTGTCCAGCCCATATCTAATGGTGAATGACTGTGGCTGTACCTCTACGCAACAGCAAAGAAAACTTCTCATGTTGACTACACTACCAGGAGAACTCAACAATCCTATTCAAATTCTCACTCGAATTCCAGCCAGCAAGCTCCTACACAATAATCTTGGGGCTCAGGGCCTCCCTGTTGATTCCGTTCAGCGATTGAATACCAGGACTGGAATTCTCATTGGCTCAGTCAGAGTTGCCTTTCTGTGCAACAGTTTTCCGGCCACTGTCAAGCTAGATTACTCGCTACATAGAGTAACACCATTCATACCCCCAGTTCGTCGATGCACCAGTTGTCAAACTTTGGGCCATAGCAGATCGAATTGTTGATGACGATCACCTCACTGTGCTTATTGCGGAAAAGCTCACATGACCAGTAATTGTCAAAGTCAACATCTTTTCTGTGTCAACTGTTGTGGTTCACATGCTGCGTATGGTTCTAGATGCCCTGAAATTAAGACTCAGAAACTTGCACGAACTTAAGAACACTAAGTTTGTTCCTTTTGGAGGGGCCCTCCACTTGACGGGAACGAAATGGTACAGTGACAGGAAAGATGCGAAAGACATGGACCAGAATTTTGATATTCCTCCAGGCAAACTGGGACAACAGTGTTTGTCTGTCACCACTGAACCTAATGTCTCCGAAATATTTCCTGATCACAAGACTAACACCGAGCACAACGAACAAGTTGCGACAGTCTCTTCACAGCCCTGTTCTGAATCTACCCCTCTCACTCCTCCGCTTAGTACTTTGCTAAACCAGAAGATTTCAAAAGATCGTCCACTCGTCCGTTCCTCTCTACGAAAATCTACCTAGAAACAGACAACCAAGTTCCCCAGAAGACAAGTCTATCATGAAGCTGGCGTCTTCCTTCTATGGCTCTGTATCAAAAGAACAGCTTGTAACCAAATATTCCACTCAGATTCCCTGTATGAAGGACTTCGTCTCTGTCTCTAATGACTTCGGCCTTGTCTCTTTTTGATTACCGGACATTAAGTAACCATTTTCAGCCTCTAAGAGCTGTCTTTACGGGGCATACAAATACCCTTCAGATGCCTCAACTAAAAAAGGCAGCTCTCATGGATGGACACCTCAAGTCCTGGCAGCCTATCTCTCCTACTCATCATCAGTTGAGCCATATCTTCAGAGATTTCTAGCTCCCTCCAGACTCGTCCTCATTTTTGACTTCTTCAAACTTAGACATAAAAATTACAAGACGGCTTCTCTTTTTTCCATTACATGACATGGTTCAACTTCCAAGACAGTCCCTAATCATGATTACACTGGGACGTGACATGCAACAACAATAACAACTGTGGTGTGTCTTTCTTCTTCTCTGGAGTGGTCATGAGCAGTTGAGACGAAATAAAAAGAGAAACACAAGCTGTCTTCCCTGGGTCTTCATTGTCGGGCTGCTTTACCACCTGCACTCTTCTGCTTTTCTGTCTTTAATCCTTACCAACACACCATCACATTAAATAGTCCTCGGCGTGTACTAAATAGGAAAAAACGGTATAAAAAGTCATGTACAAATCACAGCACAAAATTGAACAGAATCAAATGACAGACCATACACTCAGTTAGTAACGTTTATCTTTAAGTCAGAAGTTAGAAGTATGAAGACTTCGTTTTTGCTGTCTTCACTCATATTTCATTCCCCTTCGTTTGATAGGAAGTCCCTTCACTCAGGAGATTGGCGAAGGAGTGCTGCCCCGGCCTATGGCGATGGGTTGCATCGTGGGGAGGAGGACAAGGCCGCTAATTTCTTCATTGATGCCCGCGGCATGACTGGCGAACCTTCTGTACAAGTTGATGGTAAGTTGAATGGATTGGAGTGGATTTTTTCTTACGACTTTGGCTTTCGAAAACTTATGTTTCCATTTCTTTTTTTCTTTTTTTTCAGGGTTGCTTTTTCATGGGAAAAGGATGTGATCATTATGCAGTTCTGTCATTTTTTTCTTGTATGTATCTGCTAAGTGCGACCTGCACATGGTACCAAGGGTTTATCATCTCATCTGAAAGAGCAGCATCCGGGTCACCAGTCAAGGTCAAATGAAGGAAAGGGGCTATTGCGTTTTGTCTATTCAGCGGCGCATTTTTGCATTGATCCACATGTGGATGTGATGCCCATGTGAAAGAAAAAAATTCAAAATTGGTCAACACAGATTTGTTGCTTGCAAACAAAATGGTGATGTTTAGGATTATTCTTACCGTCAAGAAACACCAAAAGTGATTGTTACAGTGGATGCCCGTTGTGTAACGTGTCGCAACCATGAGAATCATACTGTACCTGTGGTAACTTTAATGAATTTTAGGCAGTTCGTTTTTAACAATTTTTTCCCTGAAAGAGATGTCTAAATTTATATTCAGATATGTTCTTAAACCCCTTATGTCATATGTGATAAATTGGACAGAGTGGTCAACGCCAGGAGCATCTCCTTAGATTTCCGTGTTTAGTTTTATCCTGTTGAAGTATTGTGTGTGTTTTGAAACGATTATAGTCCTGATATGGCTATATACAGTTGGCTGGGCTTTAAACAAAAATAACAATAGCAGAGATGTTGTTTATTTGCTTTGTTAATGTTTTGAAAAATCCCTAAAACAGACCATCATCACATAGCTTAGTTGGACGTGCCAGTCCAAATATTGTCTGCATTGCGTTAATTATGTAATTATTAACCATGAAAAGCAGTGTGTGTTATGCAGACTGCAGCTGTTGCCATATGAAGCATTGGTGTGGTAATGTGCTGATGTTTTTGATGTGGCCTAAAGTGTTAATGGTGTGTGAACATGTTGGAGATATCATTGTGTTGATGGTGTTGATAAAGATGTGTTGAGATATTACATTATAGTGATGTGATTGTGGTGATAATGGTGATAATGGTGTGATGATGATGATGATGATATCTTGACTTGCTTGATGATGATGAGTTGACTTGTTGGTGATGTGATTTTGATAGTGATGATGATGATGGTGGTGGTGGTGGTGTGTCGACTTGCTAGTGATGATGATGATGTGTTGACTTGCTGGTGGTGTGATTATGGTGATGATGATGATGATAATGTGTTGACATGTTGGTGATGTGATTATGATAATGATGATGATGGTGGTGGTGGTGTATCGACTTGCTAGTGATGATGATGATGATGTGTTGATTTGCTGGTGATGTGATTATGGTGGTGATGATGATGATGATGTGTTGACATAATGGTGATGTGATTGTGAGAGTGATGATGATAATGATGATGACGATGATGATGTGTTGACTTGCTGGTGATGTGATTATGTTGATGATGATGATGTGTTAATATTTGATGATATGATTGTGATAATGATGATGATGAGGAGGAGGAGGATATATTGATTACTGGTAATGTGATTATGGTGGTGGTGATGATGATGATTTGTTGACATGACGGTGACGTGATTATGAGAACAATGATGATGACGATAGTGATGATGATGATGGTGGTATGTTGAGTTGCTGGTGATGTGGTTATGGTAATGATGACGATGATGATGTGTCGACATATTGATGATATGGATGCGATGTACATCCTCCAGGCCCCAACTCCATCGCCAAGTGCAGCATAGAGGCCCAGCCTGACGGTCAGTACGCAGTGACCTACATCCCTGTGGAGGTGGGCATGTTTGACGTCATGGTCAAGTGGAACGGCAAGGAACTGCCAGGTAAGCAGATCAGGAATGTGTGTAGTAAGCTATGTAGTTTTACCTGCCGGGATGGTTAGTTAGGTGCCCACTGTACAGTGTCCTGACTGGCTGACTTCAACACTTTTATTCGGTTGTTAGGTTCACATGTAGTGTTCCTTGACCCTGTTACCATAACTCTTTCAATGTTCAGGTGCTGCACGGCAACTTGTAGGCAAAACGCTTTGGGTGTCCCACAACGACAGAAAATGCTTCAGGCGCCATGCAGCATCTTTGCACAGTAGGGTTATAAAAACTCAATTTATCTTTTATGAAAGAAAAGACGGAGGCTCCTCCTGTTCATCGGGTGACAGCAGAGACTTTATCCTTTACCTGGTGTTGACATCAGCTTCCTTTGTTCCATGTGACAGCAGTTTTTCACACGTTTTCCGAGTCAACCTGAGTTGAAACATGGCCAGTACTTCAGGAAGAGCTAGATCTACCAGAAAAAGATCATGTAACACTGCACAAGCACTGAATGTTAGTTTTGGTGATGATTTACCACTTGGAATTTCTGTTATTGACAGTGGCAAAAAAATTTAACAGCCAGTTGATAACAACTTCGACAGTGACAGTGACAAAGTTTTTTTCAGCCAGAGTCTGAAAAGAGTAAGTTGAAACTTTCTCATCTGATTTCAAAACCTGCTGAACCACTGTGTAAAAATTGATAATTTGTCTGTTTACAAGTTTCATTTTCCCTTAAAATGAGCTATGGGTAAAGATGATTAAATGATTGGACATCCAGTTATAGGTGTTTAAAGTAGGTAGGGGTACCCCTATTTTCTTCTCTGCTGCACTGCTGGTTTTTGTATATTATGATATATGTGTGTGTGTGTGTGTGTATTTATGTATGTGCATGTGTGTGTATGTGTGTGTGTGTGTGTGTGTGTGTGTGTGTGTGTGTCTGTATGTATGAATGTATGTAATTATGTAATGTATGTATGTATGTAATGTATGTATCTGTGTGTATGTATGTATATAATGTATGTATGTGTGTATGTACGTATGTATGAATCTACCATATACAGTTTCTTATATACTGTGAACCGACCCCCCCAAAAAAAAAATCACATAAAAATCTGTTTTAGGTTCCCCATACCACCCGAAGGTGGTGTGTGCCCGCAAGGTGCTGGTAATGGGAGGCTGGCAACACTACATGGACAGCAAGGAGAGAGTTCATCTGGTGGTCAATGAGGAGAAAAACATCCCTTTTGACGTCTCTGAGGCTGGCCCTGGTACGTCTGTATCTTTTCTGCAGGGTTAGGGTGGGGGTAGTTACTCTATTGTTTTTTTTAACTATAAGACTTTCATTCCCTCACCTAGTGAAAGCTGGTGGACAGGATGAGTGGGTGTTATAAAGTGTGCAATAACCTTTGGAAATAAAAGTTCTGCTGTGACTGTTTTTAGGTTGGGTAGTGGAGGGTCGTTTCTTTATTTTTATACTTTGATGCTTACACTCTTTTCACCTATCCATCAAGGTTAACTGTGAATTGTGCAGTGATCATTCCACCACCCACCCCATCCACCCCCCACCCCCCCAAAATGGGTGTTCTCATTTTAACAAGAAACGCCACAAGGGTGCGGATGGGACCCAGAGCACCAATGCCTCACAACTTGGGACACTCACCTCCAAAGCTCCCGACTCCAGTGGACAGTCATCTACTCAAGCAAAGGGGGGCTGTCTATGCGTTGCACGACCCATCTGGACCCAGTCATCAGTTACCTTGTTTACAAACCAAATGGCAAGGTGGGGAGATGACAAACCGCGGGACATAGTCACGCAACGTGCACCAACCAGGTCCAGCCCAGCCTCTGGAACAAGAAAAAATGAAAGACCCCTCTCTCGCCTCACTCTTGTCTTCATCTCTCGTTTGGCAGCCCACCCTGCCACCAGCTCACATAGCTGTCAGCACCTTTCCCTTTACTATAGTCTCGACACTCGGCAGTCGGATATGATGCAGAAAAGAATTATATGGTTTTTGGTATCTCTGTAACTGGCTCGGGTATGTATCTGTCTGCTGTGGGGGAAGAAATGAGTAGGATTGGTGGTTGATTGTCTTTTTGTTTGTTTGTTTTGTTTTGATTTTTGATGGTCATTCATAGGGTTTAGTCAAACTACTCAAACAGAAAGGGGTGGGATCTAATGATCTCTCTCTGTGTCTCTCTGTCTCTCTCTCTCTTTCCCGGCTCTCTCTCTGTCTCTCCCTCTCTCTCTCTCTCTCACTTCACTCACTCCCCTCTCTGTCTCTCTCTTCCCATCTCTTTCTCTTCTCTCTGTCTCTTTCTCTCTGTCTCTCTCTGTCTCTCTCTCTGTCTCTTTTTTTTCTTTTATGTCTTCCTCATCTCTTTCTCTTTCTCTCTCTCTCTCTGTGTCTCTTTCTCTCTGTCTCTCTCTCTCTCTGTCTCTTTTTTTTCTCTTTATGTCTTCCTCATCTCTTCTCTTTTCTTCTCTCTCTCTCTGTCTCTTTCTCTCTGTCTTTCCTCTCTCTCTCTGTCTCTTTTTTTTCTCTTTATGTCTCTCATCTCTTTCTCTTTCTCGTTCTCAAAAAACATACTTTGTGCTGAGTGGTAAACATGAATTGAACATAGTTGCTGTAAAGTGTTTGTGCAGTTGTTACTGTAAGAAAAGTTCTGTATTGAGATGGTCGCAGTACGGACAATTGATTGTAGATGTGTCTGTTTTATGGGCATATATGTATGTATGTATTAGGAAAAGACAAGCAGCATTTATAGGACATTTTATGAGACAAGAGAAATTAGGTTACCTAGTCATAACAGGAAAGCTGGAGGGAAAAACAGCACCAGGAAGACCCACTGAGAAAATTTTGGGCAGACTTGCAGAGTGGATGAAGACAAGAGAGGGTGGGAGATGTACTTGCAGTGACAAAAGATGGAATCATATGGAGGGCCATGATTGCCAAGGCCATGCAGCAGGGCCGGTGATGATGATGTATGTATGTGAATCGTGTAAGAAACAGATATTCACAGTGTGTGTGTGTTCAGTTGTTAATCCTAGATATGTCATGTCCAACGTGCAGGCAAAATGACGGCGGAAGTGAAAGGACCCAGTGGACTGATCCCTGTGACAGTGGATGACAGTAGTGTCGGTCGTAGTACAGTCGTCTTCACTCCTCGTGAAGAAGGTAATAAGTGCTATCATGGTGAACAATTTATGCTGAAGATGATGAATACTTCACTCTATCATTCCTTATGTTGTCCACACCTATCGTTGTCTTCACTCCTCATGAAGAAGGTAAATGTGCTTTTATGGTGAACCATTTACACTGAAGATGATGAATCCTTCATTCTAAGCTTATGCTGTCCATACATATCATTGTCTTCACTCCTTATCAAGAAGGTAGGTGTGCTTTTATGGTGAACCGTTTATGCTTAAGATGATAAATACTTCACTCTATCATTCCTTACGCTGTCCACACCTATCACTGTCTTCACTCCTCGTGAAGAAGGTAAGTATGCTTTTATGGTGAACGATTTATGCTGAAGATGATAAATACTTCACTCTATCATTCCCTAATGCTGTCCACACCTATCGTTGTCTTCACTCCTCATGAAGAAGGTAAATGTGCTTTTATGGTGAACCATTTATTATAATAATAATAATTACAATATTTATATAGCGCAAAATCTTGATAAAATCAAATCTAAGCGCTGAAACAGACACGCACGCACGGACGCACGCACGCACGCACGCACGCACGCACGCACGCACGCACGCACGCACGCACGCACGCACGCACGCACGCACGCACACACACACACACACACACACACACACACACACACACAGCGCGGCTATAAATGGGGAGAAAGAATAAAAGCAATAAAAGCAAGAATAAAAGCAATGGAAAATTATAGAGAGCATATCATATACAATAATATATTATAACAATGTGATTCCCCTCCGAGCGGAGACAGGCTGCTGGGGGGGGGGGGGGGGGGGGGTTGAGTGAGGTTAGGATTTTATGCAGAGGAGAAAAGGTGAGTTTTGAGAGCGGACTTGAAGGAGACAAAAGTAGGTTGCTGACGGACTGAGAGAGGAAGTTTGTTCCAGGAGAATGGACCAGAAACAGAGAAGGCTCGTGGACCATAGGTATTGAGCTTAGTGCGTGGAAAGCGAAAAGTCAGAGGATCGGAGGCAGAGCGGAGGGTACGTGAGGGAACATAGATCTCAAGTAGGCTTGACAGGTAATCGGGGGCTGTGTTATTGAGGCTTTTGTAGCACATGGTGTCTAGTTTGTACTGTATGCGCTTTGATACAGGGAGCCAGTGAAGTTGTGCCAGGAGAGGAGATATGTGGTCAGCTTTTTTCTTTTTGAGTACAAGGCGTACAGCATTGTTTTGAATGCGCTGTAGGATGTGAATGGTGGAGGCAGGAAGACCAGACAGGAGTGAATTGCAATAGTCAATGCGAGACATTATGAAGGAGAGAACGAGTTTTGCAGTTGTTTCGACAGAGAGATACTTCCTGATCAGGCTTATACGATGGAGATGATAGTAGCAAGATCTGGCAGTTTGAGAAACAAAGTTGTTCATGGAGAGGGTAGAGTCAATGCAGACACCAAGGTTTTTAGCTAAATCAGAAATTGGGACTGATGTGTTACATAATGGGAGAGAAAGAGGAGGCAGCTGAGAAAGTTTCTGACAGGTGCCAATGAGGATAGCTTCTGTCTTGTCGTCATTAAGCTGAAGTCTATTGTGTGTCATCCAGTTCTTAATGTCCGAGTAACACTCAGTGGTGCGAGTCAGGAGGCGCTGTATATTATCAGGTGAGTCACTGTCTTGAAGTTGGGTGTCATCAGCATAGAAGTGGTGTTTTATAGAGTGGGAGTTGATGATGGTGGACAGGGGGGAGGTGTAAAGAGTGAAAAGAACAGGGCCAAGGACAGATCCTTGTGCCACACATATCATTGTCTTCACTCTTCATGAAGAAGGTAGGTGTGTTTTTATGGCGAACCATTTATGTTGGAGATGATAAATACATCACACTGTCATTCCTTACACTGTCCACACCTATCACTGTCTTCACTGTTCATGAAGAAATTAACTCTTTTCCCGCCATAATCGCAGTCAAGCGACTTCCCGTACAACCGCCATGGTCGCATTTGTGCAACTTAAAGGGGTCATGCTAAACGATAACTTTTCACATGGGTACAAAGCTTCTGTCAGCTCCATTGGTGAATGCAGGCAACTGTGCTATTTTTAAACTTTACCCAGTGACCTAATTCTAAAGTAGTAAGGCCGAAGTGTGGCTTTGTTAACTGTCGCAATTTACGTCACGTTTTTTCCGAAGTGTTTTCTCCAAAATGGCTGCAAATTGACACACATTGTCTACCACTCCGAGTAGAATAAGCAGATAGCTGACTTTGTGTGTAGTTTTTCCATTGCTTTTCCTCATTAATTATAATGATATCTGGTGCACAACTCATGAAATAAGGTCAGTAGTACAACTAATAAAAAGTATGAAAAAAAATTGTTTGTTTTTCTTTATAATAAGATTATCTGTGGAATAATCTATCAAGCACATAAGCAAGCATTCATATATAAATACAACATCTGCCCTTTACGCAGCAAAAAAAAAAAAAAAAGGTAAGTGAAAATCTTTAATAGTCTTTGAGATATAAGCTTTTAAAAAAGCATACTGTGCTGCAAAATTGGCTGCCCAAAATATACTTGGCACTGAGGAGTGCCGTTTCTGGGGAAACTTGGCGGTGAAAGAGTTAAGTGTGTTTTTATGGTGAACCATTTATGCTGAAGATGATGAATTCTTCACTATCATTCCCTCATGCTGTCTATTCTGTCCACACCTATCATTGTCTTCTATCAGTCTCTCATGATGTCCACACCTATCATTGTCTTCACTCCTTGTGAAGAGAGTAGGTATGCTTTTATGGTGAACCATTTACACTAATAATGATGAATTCTTTTGTTTTATGGTGAACCATTTATAATGAAAATGATGAATCCTTCACTATCATTTCTTCATGCTGTCTATTCTGTCCATACCTATCATTGTCTTCACTCCTCATGAAGAAGATAGGTGTGCTTTTATGGTATACCATTCATGCTGAAGATGATAAACACTTCACTCTGTCATTCCTTACGCTGTCCACGCCTATCATTGTCTTCACTCTTCATGAAGAAATTTAAGTGTGTTTTTATAGTGAACCATTTACACTTAAGATGATAAATACCGTAAAGTTCGGGCTATAAGCCGCGACTTTTTTCCCCAGCTTTAACCCCTGCGGCTTAAAAAACGATGTGGCTTATTTGCGGATTTTTCCCGATGTTCTGGTATATTCTTAGCTTCTCTTTAACTCACCAAAATCGTGTTTACCGTTCATGAATTTTTCGGTGAGCTCCATGCTAAAGTGTTAACTGTTTACGTTTTTAAAGCAAATCCGCACACATTGAAGCATTTGGATCGGTATTCAGATCTGTTCTGCTTAAGCGTATACCCTCATCATGCCGAAAACGCGACATAATGCCTACGAAGCAGCCTTTAAGTTGAAGGCGATCGACCTGGCCATTGAAAAAGTGCGGCTTATAAACCAGTGCGGCTTATGTGTGAATATAGTTCAGATTTTTCTATAATTTAGTGGGTGCGCCTAATATACCAGTGCGCCCAATAGCCCGAACTTTACGGTACTTCACTCTATCATTCCTTACACTGTCTACACCTATCGCTGTCTTCACTCCTCTGGCAAAAGAGAAAGAAAAGGATGAGATAGGTTTATTTCCCAGTTCCCTTCCTTTGAAGCCCACTTACCCTTCTTGTCTTTCTGAAGTCTTAAAAAAGTGATTTGTTGGAACAGTGTGTGTGTGTGAGTGAATATGGCAGTTTGGATCAAGGGTCATTTGCCAGACAGGTTTGAGTGCACCCTGCCTCAGCATGTTCTCTCTGTGTGTGTGTGTGTGTGTGTGTGTGTGTGTGTGTGGTGTGTTGTGTGTGTCTGTGTGTCTGTGTGTGTGTGTGTGTGTGTGTGTCTGTGTGTTGTCTGTGAGAAAGAGGGATGATGGCTTAGGTCACAGGTCAGACACCTTACTCCCCTCCTGTCTCCCCTCTCCCTCAGTGTGTGTGTGCTTTGTGCCCTGGGGGGTTTCATCATTGCTGGTGATTGCTTTTGTGAATGATGAGAGTATGTGCCTTGATTTGATTCTTGAATCAATATTTGGCACCTTATAAATGGCATTACTGTTGCTATTATTACTATATTGTTATTGTTATTATTATTACTACCACTAGTATTAGTAGTAGTAGTAGTAGTAGTATAGTAGTACAAGTTCCTGTCTAGTTGCAAGTGACACCCAGGACCTGTGGGTGCATTATCCACTGGGGACCCCACTTAAACCTTTTTTTTTTTTTCCGATCTGCAGGAATACACTCCATCTACCTTTTCTGGTCAGACACACCTTTGGTCAACTCCCCATTCCAAGGTTATGCCACCACAGGTGTCCTTGACCCCAGCAAGGTAATTCTGACAGGTCGCGGACTGAAGGAGGCCATCGTACGGGAAGAGGCCGAGTTCTCCATTGATGCCTCTCAGGCTGGAAATGGTTAGTTTGTGTGCTTATGTGTAAGGAAGATTTTGTGGGGGGGGGGGGGGGGGGGGGGGGGGGGGTTATTTGGATAGGGTTTGTGTGTGTGTGTGTTTGTCAATGTGTGTCCAAGTATGTGGTGTGTGTGTTTGTGTGTGTGTGTTTGTATGTGTGTGTCTGTGTTGGGAGGATTTTGTTATTGTGGGGTGATTTGGGTAGGGTTTGTGTGTGTGTTTGTCAGTATGTGTTTTGTGTGTGTTGTGTGTATGTGTGTGTGAGTGTGTGTGTGTGTGTGTGTGTGTGTGTGTGTAAGGAGGATTTTGTTGTTGGGGATGATTTGGGTAGGGTTTGTGTGTGTGTTTGTCAGTATGTGTCCAAGTGTGTGTGCACATGTATATCTGTATCAGAAGATTTTGCTTAAAATCAGCACAAGTGTGCTTAAAAATAAACACTACTGTATCATCACCTCCACACCTGGTACGTACCACAGGTATGCCTGAAGTGCAGCTGACAGGTGTGAAAGCGGAGGTAAACGTGTTTGTGACTGCTCTGGGAGGAGGCAAGTTCCGCTGTACGTACATCCCCGTGGTGCCTGGGGCCTACCTGTTGCACATTTCATGGAATGGGCGTCAACTGAGGGGGTCTCCATACAAAGTGAGAGCAAGAGAAATGACATAAACAAAACAACTTGTTTTTTTATTTTTTTTATCATCATATAGTTTACTCATTCAGACCAGTGTAAGCTGTGCCTAGTTAGTTTGTTTACCATTTAACCAGTCGCCATGGTTGTAGTGGTTAAGGCCACGGACTGCTGACTGGAAAGGTTGTGGGTTCCAATCCCCATCAGTCCCTTCAAAACTATATAATTGTTGGATTTTTCGTTTGCTCTAACCGGTCCCTAGCCAGAGTTGGGTGCGCTGTGGGCTTATTGGGAAGACTGGGACCACACAGTCGAGTCTCATGCATTTCGCGATGAGTCATTGAGGGTGTTGCTGAAATCTTCTGACCAGCACAGCTGGTGTCTGTATCTCTCGGCCAGAACAAGATTGAGGTAGCCGAGATGTGGTTTCTAAGAAGGATGTTGAGAGTTCCATGGACAGCAAAGAAAACAAACGAGACAGTCTTGATGGAGGCAGACACAAGTAGATCATTCATAAGGAAGATTAGGAAAGGGCAGGCAACATTCATAGGCCATTTTATGAGGAAAGGGGAATTGGAACACCTGGTCACAACGGGAAAGCTGGAAGGAAGGAGAGCACCGGGTGGACCCAGGGAGAAGATACTAGACGGACTTGCAGAGTGGCTGAAGACAGGGAGGGTGGAAGAGATGCTTGAGGCAACAAGAGATAGAGACAGATGGAAGTTCATAATCGCCATCGCCATGCAGCAAGGCACCTGATGACGATGATGATGAAGTGTAGAGCACAGCCCTGTCACGCAGTTGCAACCCTAGAGGGAACTCCATAGCATCATGATTGTCATCCTCATTGACATCATCATCATTGTATTGTAAAAAAAACAAAAAACTATGCCAGCTTCTGTGGCCATTAAGGTGGCGTAGAAAATGGAACGGAAAAATAAAAAGTGAGCACAAAGATAACCTCCCTGAGTGCGATGATCCTAAAATAAAATAAAAATGTTTACCATTTGACACAATTTGTACATAACAAGGAAAAAGATAGGTCCAAGCCCTTCTTCCACTACTGTTTCAAGTTTAACCCATGCTGGTAACAGAAAAGCTGTCTCCCTGTCTCGACTTATCTCCCTTGTTTACCCGTGATAACATTTACTAGCAGAATCTTCTTTACCCTTTGACTCCGGCACCCTCTCCACGAGCATTCAGCATTGTCAACCATGCTAGCAAAGCAAAAACTTAACACTTTGAGTCAAAGGGTTAAGTTTTTGCAGTTGGTGGATACGGTGCGGGAATCAAAGGGTTAAGCATTTGCAGCATGCTTTCACCATCTCCCGGAATGCAAAGTTTCAGTTTCTTCTTGAAAGGAGATAGAAAGAACTGCATTTTTAACCCTTTGACTTCCTCACCCTGTCCACCAGTATCCTTTCATTGCCAACCATGCTAGCAAAGCAAAAACTTAACCCTTTGATTCTCTCACCCTATCCGCCAGCTTCCTGCGAAATGTATTCATATGTGTACTTAATTTTCTTTTCTTTTTTTTCTCCTTTTGATGTATTGTGTATGTTTTGAAATGGTTATAGCTCTGATATGGTTCTATGCAGTCGGCTGGGCCATAAAAGACAATAACATAACATAAACAACTTTGGCCTGGCAGCCTGGATGGCACTGTAGCTCCTTGTCCATGTCTGCAGGAGATGATCTTGTGTCTGGTTGTCCAAGCCAACTGCAGTCTTGTTACCGGGTGGTTGTTAAATATTATTCTGATGTTTCAGGTGAATGTGATCGGAGCATTCTACCCCAACAAGGTGGCTGTGACAGGAGAAGGTCTGAAGGGAGGTCTGCTGGGGCGTGACCTTGACATTCGTATCGACACCCGCAAGGCAGGGCCTGGTACGTAATGTTAGATGGAAAATTCATTCTGATTGTATAGGAATAGATCGTCTGATCTTAAACTGGCCTGTTCATTGCCCATTTTAATGTTTCTATCATTCTGCTGGTGTCAGCCTAGTGCTTTAGAAGTCCCTTCTCGCCCATCCCTCCCCATTTCAAGAACTTGCCAGCGCATAGGGTTTTGCACATGCTTCGGGAGTCTGCCAGAAAACTGCTAGTAGGTTTGGGTGGAGCGCATATGGATTTGTCCAAGTGTGATAAAACCACTCTTGAACAAATTTCAAATTCCAGACTCACTTGTGGAGGTGCTGGATGTACGTGGCATGATGTTATTGTCACTGATGTCTTGTATCACAGCTTCAGTATGTGAACAAATGTGACCTCCCACCACGAAATCAGTCTTAACTCGCAGTCAGTCGCGAACAGCACTAGGAGCTGAAAAGGTGACTGAGGGTCTGTCTGGGGTGTTTTGACTTTTTCTCAAAATTGATTTCTGTAGACTATAATCTATCCCCCACAGAAATTTTTTCTTGAAAAAATATTATTAATCAATTTAAATCAGTATTTTAATGCACTGATTGCAGCAGAAAGAACACAATTTCCTACCAAAAGTACCTACTTTTGTCTCTTATTATGAACCGTAACCTGTACAGTACCCTCACATGTAATATACTAATGGAAAGCTCTTTGGTGCACCTTTCAGATAATGACAGCGAAAATTAGAAACAAACTGGGTCAAAGCCACCAAATAAAGAAATTTAAGGAAAATGTGTAGGTGAGGACACAAAAACTTTAGAGGCTGTTTTCTCAAAATGGCCGTCATACAACTTTATGACTTTAAACATACATAACTTCTACATTTTTTTTGAGTACAAGCTTTATTCAAGTACCAAAATAATCAGCAGAATGTACACTTTCCAGTGATATGTATATCTCAAAATGCCCAGAATGCTTGTTAAGACTGATTTCGTGGTGGGAGGTCACAAATGTTCTTTAAGCTTTGTCTTTAACATTTTTGTCCTACAATCAAGGTAAAGCCCAGTCTTGACTCTAAACATTATATAGTTTTGAATGTGCTTTCCCTGCCATGTGGATCTTCAGACGTAGGGGCTTGCGAACATGCATATTTTGATATGTGTGTGGCCCTTAACATTGCCCACTTGCACATTGCCATGTGGATCTTCAGACCTAGGGAGGCAGTGAAAATGCATGTTTTGAAAGTGTGTGGGCCCTTAACATGCTTGCTTGTACTTTGCCTGTCTTCAATATTTCTTTCCATAACTGGTTATACTGTGTGACACATCGCTTATTATGATTTCAGAAATGCATTCAGAATTATTGACAGAGCCAGTTATCAAACACAAGGTGTGGATTAAGTGTCTATTTCTGGTCAGGAAAGTTTGCCTCAGTACTACATTGGAAATACATCTCCCCATGTTTTTCATATAGTGTTGTATCCACTCTCTTACTGTCTTTTTTCTGCATGGTTTTCTATGATGTTTAACACTTTATGTCACTGTCAACTTTTGACTGTAATTGTGGGTCACTTTCACTAATAGCAGATCAACAAGATCATGTGAGCAGATTGTTGTGGATGAGATTTTACTTGCATTTGTTGATGATTGTTTCTCATCTTTTTGCCCACCTCCACCCTCACACTTGCACGTACTCGATCAGTCATTTTACACTTTTGATAAAACATTGCTGTCCGCATCAACACTCAGTCGTTTTACAGTTTTGATAACAAACTGCTGTCCACATCAACACTCAGTTGTTTTACACTGTTGATAACAAACTGCTGTCCACATCAAGACTCAGTTGTTTTACACTGTTGATAACAAATTGCTGTCCACATCAAGACTCAGTTGTTTTACACTGTTGATAACAAACTGCTGTCCACATCAAGACTCAGTTGTTTTACACTGTTGATAACAAACTGCTGTCCACATCAAGACTCAGTTGTTTTACACTGTTGATAACAAATTGCTGTCCACATCAAGACTCAGTGGTTTTACACTGTTGATAACAAACTGCTGTCCGCATCAACACTCAGTGGTTTTACACTGTTGATAACAAACTGCTGTCCGCATCAACACTCAGTGGTTTTACACTGTTGATAACAAACTGCTGTCCGCATCAACACTCAGTGGTTTTACACTGTTGATAACAAACTGCTGTCCGCATCAACACTCAGTGGTTTTACACTGTTGATAACAAACTGCTGTCCGCATCAACACTCAGTGGTTTTACACTGTTGATAACAAACTGCTGTCCGCATCAACACTCAGTGGTTTTACACTGTTGATAACAAACTGCTGTCCACATCAACACTCAGTGGTTTTACACTGTTGATAACAAACTGCTGTCCACATCAACACTCAGTGGTTTTACACTGTTGATAACAAACTGCTGTCCGCATCAACACTCAGTGGTTTTACACTGTTGATAACAAACTGCTGTCCGCATCAACACTCAGTGGTTTTACACTGTTGATATCAAACTGCTGTCCGCATCAACACTCAGTGGTTTTACACTGTTGATATCAAACTGCTGTCCGCATCAACACTCAGTGGTTTTACACTGTTGATATCAAACTGCTGTCCGCATCAACACTCAGTGGTTTTACACTGTTGATAACAAACTGCTGTCCGCATCAACACTCAGTGGTTTTACACTGTTGATAACAAACTGCTGTCCGCATCAACACTCAGTGGTTTTACACTGTTGATAACAAACTGCTGTCCGCATCAACACTCAGTGGTTTTACACTGTTGATAACAAACTGCTGTCCGCATCAACACTCAGTGGTTTTACACTGTTGATAACAAACTGCTGTCCGCATCAACACTCAGTGGTTTTACACTGTTGATAACAAACTGCTGTCCGCATCAACACTCAGTGGTTTTACACTGTTGATAACAAACTGCTGTCCGCATCAACACTCAGTGGTTTTACACTGTTGATAACAAACTGCTGTCCGCATCAACACTCAGTGGTTTTACACTGTTGATAACAAACTGCTGTCCGCATCAACACTCAGTGGTTTTACACTGTTGATAACAAACTGCTGTCCGCATCAACACTCAGTGGTTTTACACTGTTGATAACAAACTGCTGTCCGCATCAACACTCAGTGGTTTTACACTGTTGATAACAAACTGCTGTCCGCATCAACACTCAGTGGTTTTACACTGTTGATAACAAACTGCTGTCCGCATCAACACTCAGTGGTTTTACACTGTTGATAACAAACTGCTGTCCGCATCAACACTCAGTGGTTTTACACTGTTGATAACAAACTGCTGTCCGCATCAACACTCAGTGGTTTTACACTGTTGATAACAAACTGCTGTCCGCATCAACACTCAGTGGTTTTACACTGTTGATAACAAACTGCTGTCCGCATCAACACTCAGTGGTTTTTACACTGTTGATAACAAACTGCTGTCCGCATCAACACTCAGTGGTTTTACACTGTTGATAACAAACTGCTGTCCACATCAACTCAGTGGTTTTACACTGTTGATAACAAACTGCTGTCCGCATCAACACTCAGTGGTTTTACACTGTTGATAACAAACTGCTGTCCGCATCAACACTCAGTGGTTTTACACTGTTGATAACAAACTGCTGTCCGCATCAACACTCAGTGGTTTTACACTGTTGATAACAAACTGCTGTCCGCATCAACACTCAGTGGTTTTACACTGTTGATAACAAACTGCTGTCCGCATCAACACTCAGTGGTTTTACACTGTTGATAACAAACTGCTGTCCGCATCAACACTCAGTGGTTTTTACACTGTTGATAACAAAACTGCTGTCCGCATCAACACTCAGTGGTTTTACACTGTTGATAACAAACTGCTGTCCGCATCAACACTCAGTGGTTTTACACTGTTGATAACAAACTGCTGTCCGCATCAACACTCAGTGGTTTTACACTGTTGATAACAAACTGCTGTCCGCATCAACACTCAGTGGTTTTACACTGTTGATAACAAACTGCTGTCCGCATCAACACTCAGTGGTTTTACACTGTTGAATAACAAACTGCTGTCCGCATCAACACTCAGTGGTTTTACACTGTTGATAACAAACTGCTGTCCGCATCAACACTCAGTGGTTTTACACTGTTGATAACAAACTGCTGTCCGCATCAACACTCAGTGGTTTTACACTGTTGATAACAAACTGCTGTCCGCATCAACACTCAGTGGTTTTACACTGTTGATAACAAACTGCTGTCCGCATCAACACTCAGTGGTTTTACACTGTTGATAACAAACTGCTGTCCGCATCAACACTCAGTGGTTTTACACTGTTGATAACAAACTGCTGTCCGCATCAACACTCAGTGGTTTTACACTGTTGATAACAAACTGCTGTCCACATCAACACTCAGTGGTTTTACACTGTTGATAACAAACTGCTGTCCACATCAACACTCAGTGGTTTTACACTGTTGATAACAAACTGCTGTCCACATCAACTCAGTGGTTTTACACTGTTGATAACAAACTGCTGTCCACATCAACACTCAGTCGTTTTACACTGTTGATAACAAACTGCTGTCCACATCAACACTCAGTGGTTTTACACTGTTGATAACAAATTGCTGTCCACATCAACACTCAGTCGTTTTACACTGTTGATAACAAATTGCTGTCCACATCAACACTCAGTCGTTTTACACTTTTGATAACAAATTGCTGTCCACATCAACACTCAGTCGTTTTACACTTTTGATAACAAATTGCTGTCCACATCAACACTCAGTCGTTTTACACTGTTGATAACAAATTGCTGTCCACATCAACACTCAGTCGTTTTACACTGTTGATAACAAATTGCTGTCCACATCAACACTCAGTCTTTTTACACTTTTAATAACAAATTGCTGTCCACATCAACACTCAGTCGTTTTACACTTTTAATAACAAATTGCTGTCCACATCAACACTCAGTCGTTTTACACTTTTAATAACAAATTGCTGTCCACATCAACACTCAGTCTTTTTACACTTTTAATAACAAATTGCTGTCCACATCAACACTCAGTCTTTTTACACTTTTAATAACAAATGCTGTCCACATCAACACTCAGTCTTTTTACACTTTTAATAACAAACGGCTGTCCACATCAACACTCAGTCTTTTTACACTTTTAATAACAAATTGCTGTCCACATCAACACTCAGTCGTTTTACACTTTTAATAACAAATTGCTGTCCACATCAACACTCAGTCTTTTTACACTTTTAATAACAAACGGCTGTCCACATCAACACCCAGTCTTTTTACACTTTTAATAACAAACGGCTGTCCACATCAACACTCAGTCTTTTTACACTTTTAATAACAAACGGCTGTCCACATCAACACTCAGTCTTTTTACACTTTTAATAACAAACGGCTGTCCACATCAACACTCAGTCTTTTTACACTTTTAATAACAAACGGCTGTCCACATCAACACTCAGTCTTTTTACACTTTTAATAACAAACGGCTGTCCACATCAACACTCAGTCTTTTTACACTTTTAATAACAAACGGCTGTCCACATCAACACTCAGTCTTTTTACACTTTTAATAACAAACGGCTGTCCACATCAACACTCAGTCTTTTTACACTTTTAATAACAAACGGCTGTCCACATCAACACTCAGTCTTTTTACACTTTTAATAACAAACGGCTGTCCACATCAACACCCAGTCTTTTTACACTTTTAATAACAAACAGCTGTCCACATCAACACCCAGTCTTTTTACACTTTTAATAACAAACGGCTGTCCACATCAACACTCAGTCTTTTTACACTTTTAATAACAAACTGCTGTCCACATCAACACCCAGTCTTTTTACACTGTTGATAACAAACTGCTGTCCACATCAACACCAGTCTTTTTACACTTTTAATAACAACGGCTGTCCACATCAACACTCAGTCTTTTTACACTTTTAATAACAAACGGCTGTCCACATCAACACCCAGTCTTTTTACACTTTTAATAACAAACGGCTGTCCACATCAACACTCAGTGGTTTTACACTGTTGATAACAAATTGCTGTCCACATCAACACTCAGTGGTTTTACACTTTTAATAACAAACGGCTGTCCACATCAACACCCAGTCTTTTTACACTTTTAATAACAAACGGCTGTCCACATCAACACCCAGTCTTTTTACACTTTTAATAACAAACGGCTGTCCACATCAACACCCAGTCTTTTTACACTTTTAATAACAAACGGCTGTCCACATCAACACCCCGTCTTTTTACACTTTTAATAACAAACGGCTGTCCACATCAACACCCAGTCTTTTTACACTTTTAATAACAAACGGCTGTCCACATCAACACCCAGTCTTTTTACACTTTTAATAACAAACGGCTGAACACATCAACACTCAGTGGTTTTACACTGTTGATAACAAACTGCTGTCCACATCAACACTCAGTGGTTTTACACTGTTGATAACAAACTGCTGTCCGCATCAACACTCAGTGGTTTTACACTGTTGATAACAAACTGCTGTCCGCATCAACACTCAGTGGTTTTACACTGTTGATAACAAACTGCTGTCCGCATCAACACTCAGTGGTTTTACACTGTTGATAACAAACTGCTGTCCGCATCAACACTCAGTGGTTTTACACTGTTGATATCAAACGCTGTCCACATCAACACCCAGTTTTTTACACTTTTATAACAAAGGCTGTCCACATCAACACCCATCTTTTTACACTTTTAATAACAAACGGCTGTCCCATCAACACCAGTCTTTTTACACTTTAATAACAAAGCTGTCCACATCAACACCAGTCTTTTTACACTTTAATAACAACGGCTGTCCACATCAACACCAGTCTTTTTACACTTTTAATAACAAACGGCTGTCCACATCAACACCCGTTTTTACACTTTTAATAACAAAGGCTGTCCACATCAACACAGTCTTTTACACTTTTAATACAAACGGCTGTCACATCAACACATTTTTTACACTTTATAACAAAGCGTCCCATCACACCAGTTTTAACTTATAACAAGCTGCCCATCACACCCAGTTTTACACTTTATAACAAAGCTGTCCACATCAACACCATTTTACACTTTAATAACAACGCTGTCACATCAACACCAGTCTTTACACTTTAAAACAAACGCTGTCCCACAACACCAGTTTTTTACACTTTTATAACAAGCTGTCCAACAACACCATCTTTACACTTTTATAACAAAGCTGTCCACATCAACACCAGTCTTTACACTTTATACAAGCTGCCCATCACACCAGTCTTTTTACACTTATAACAAGCTGTCCAACAACACCAGTCTTTACACTTTTAATAACAAAGCTGTCCCATCACCCAGTCTTTTACACTTTATAACAAACGCTGTCCACATCAACACCAGTCTTTTTACACTTAATACAAAGCTGTCCACATCAACACCAGTCTTTTTACACTTTTAATAACAAACGGCTGTCCCATCAACACCAGTCTTTACACTTTTAATAACAAAGCTGTCCACATCAACACCAGTCTTTTTACACTTTAATAACAAAGCTGTCCACATCAACACCAGTCTTTTTCACTTTAATAACAAACGCTGTCCACATCAACACCCAGTTTTTACACTTATACAAGCTGTCCCATCAACACCAGTCTTTTTACACTTTTAATAACAAAGGCTGTCCCATCAAACCCATCTTTACATTTTATAACAAACGCTGTCACTCACACCATCTTTTACACTTTTAAACAAAGGCTGTCCACATCAACACAGTTTTTTACACTTTATAACAAAGCTGTCCACATCAACACCAGTCTTTTTACACTTTTAATAACAAACGGCTGTCCACATCAACACCCAGTCTTTTTACACTTTTAATAACAAACGGCTGTCCACATCAACACTCAGTCTTTTACACTTTAATAACAACGGCTGTCCACATCAACACCAGTCTTTTTACACTTTTAATAACAAACGGCTGTCCACATCAACACTCAGTCTTTTTACACTTTTAATAACAAACGCTGTCCACATCAACACCAGTCTTTTTACACTTTTAATAACAAACGGCTGTCCACATCAACACCCAGTCTTTTTACACTTTTAATAACAAACGCTGTCCACATCAACACCCAGTTTTTTACACTTTTAATAACAAACGGCTGTCCACATCAACACCCAGTCTTTTTACACTTTTAATAACAAACGGCTGTCCACATCAACACCAGTCTTTTTACACTTTTAATAACAAACGGCTGTCCACATCAACACCCAGTCTTTTTACACTTTTAATAACAAACGGCTGTCCACATCAACACCAGTCTTTTTACACTTTTAATAACAAACGGCTGTCCACATCAACACCAGTCTTTTTACACTTTTAATAACAAACGGCTGTCCACATCAACACCAGTCTTTTTACACTTTTAATAACAAAGCTGTCCACATCAACACCAGTTTTTTACACTTTTAATAACAAACGGCTGTCCACATCAACACCAGTCTTTTTACACTTTAATAACAAACGCTGTCCACATCAACACCCAGTCTTTTTACACTTTTAATAACAAACGCTGTCCACATCAACACCCAGTCTTTTTACACTTTTAATAACAACGGCTGTCCACATCAACACCAGTCTTTTTACACTTTAATAACAAACGGCTGTCCACATCAACACCCAGTCTTTTTACACTTTAATAACAAACGGCTGTCCACATCAACACCCAGTCTTTTTACACTTTTAATAACAAACGGCTGTCCACATCAACACCAGTCTTTTTACACTTTTAATAACAAACGGCTGTCCACATCAACACCAGTCTTTTTACACTTTAATAACAAACGGCTGTCCACATCAACACCAGTCTTTTTACACTTTTAATAACAAACGGCTGTCCACATCAACACCAGTCTTTTTACACTTTTAATAACAAACGGCTGTCCACATCAACACCCAGTCTTTTTACACTTTTAATAACAAACGGCTGTCCACATCAACACCAGTCTTTTTACACTTTTAATAACAAACGGCTGTCCACATCAACACCCAGTCTTTTTACACTTTTAATAACAAAGGCTGTCCACATCAACACCCAGTCTTTTTACACTTTTAATAACAAACGGCTGTCCACATCAACACCCAGTCTTTTTACACTTTAATAACAAACGGCTGTCCACATCAACACCAGTCTTTTTACACTTTTAATAACAAACGGCTGTCCACATCAACACCCAGTCTTTTTACACTTTTAAAACAAACGGCTGTCCACATCACACCAGTCTTTTTACACTTTTAATAACAAACGGCTGTCCCATCAACCCAGTCTTTTTACACTTTAATAAAAACGGCTGTCCACATCAACACCAGTCTTTTTACACTTTAATAACAAACGGCTGTCACATCAACACTCAGTCTTTTACACTTTTAATAACAAGGCTGTCCAATCAAACCAGTCTTTTTACACTTTTATAACAAAGCTGTCCACATCAACACCAGTCTTTTACATTTATAACAAATGCTGTCCACATCAACACCCAGTCTTTTCACTTTTATAACAAACGGCTGTCCACTCAACACCCAGTCTTTTTACACTTTTATAACAAACGGCTGTCCACATCAACACCATCTTTTTACACTTTAATAACAAACGGCTGTCCACATCAACACCAGTCTTTTTACACTTTTAATAACAAACGGCTGTCACATCAACACCCAGTCTTTTTACACTTTAATAACAACGGTGTCCACATCAACACCAGTCTTTTTACACTTTTATAACAAACGGCTGTCCACATCAACACCAGTCTTTTTACACTTTTTAACAAACGGCTGTCCACATCAACACCAGTCTTTTTACACTTTAATACAAACGCTGTCCACATCAACACCATCTTTTACACTTTAATAACAAACGGCTGTCCACATCAACACCAGTCTTTTTACACTTTTAATAACAAACGCTGTCCACATCAACACCAGTCTTTTTACACTTTATAACAAAGCTGTCCACATCAACACCAGTCTTTTACATTTAATAACAAAGGCTGTCCACATCACACCGTCTTTTTACATTTTAATAACAACGCTGTCCACATCAACACCGTCTTTTTACACTTTTAATAACAAACGGCTGTCCACATCAACACCCAGTTTTTTACACTTTTAATAACAAACGGCTGTCCACATCAACACCCAGTCTTTTTACACTTTTAATAACAAAGGCTGTCCACATCAACACCAGTCTTTTTACACTTTTAATAACAAACGGCTGTCCACATCAACACCCAGTCTTTTTACACTTTTAATAACAAACGGCTGTCCACATCAACACCAGTCTTTTTACACTTTTAATAACAAAGGCTGTCCACATCAACACTCAGTCTTTTTACACTTTTAATAACAAACGGCTGTCCACATCAACACCCAGTCTTTTTACACTTTTAATAACAAACGGCTGTCCACATCAACACCCAGTCTTTTTACACTTTTATAACAAACGGCTGTCCACATCAACACCCAGTCTTTTTACACTTTTAATAACAAACGGCTGTCCACATCAACACCCAGTCTTTTTACACTTTTAATAACAAACGGCTGTCCACATCAACACCCAGTCTTTTTACACTTTTAATAACAAACGGCTGTCCACATCAACACCAGTCTTTTTACACTTTTAATAACAAACGGCTGTCCACATCAACACCCAGTCTTTTTACACTTTTAATAACAAACGGCTGTCCACATCAACACCAGTCTTTTTACACTTTTAATAACAAACGGCTGTCCACATCAACACCCAGTCTTTTTACACTTTTAATAACAAACGGCTGTCCACATCAACACCAGTCTTTTTACACTTTTAATAACAAACGGCTGTCCACATCAACACCAGTCTTTTTACACTTTTAATAACAAACGGCTGTCCACATCAACACCAGTCTTTTTACACTTTTAATAACAAACGGCTGTCCACATCAACACCCAGTCTTTTTACACTTTTAATAACAAACGGCTGTCCACATCAACACCCAGTCTTTTTACACTTTTAATAACAAACGGCTGTCCACATCAACACCAGTCTTTTTACACTTTTAATAACAAACGGCTGTCCACATCAACACCAGTCTTTTTACACTTTTAATAACAAACGCTGTCCACATCAACACCAGTCTTTTTACACTTTTAATAACAAAGGCTGTCCACATCAACACTCAGTCTTTTTACACTTTTAATAACAAACGGCTGTCCACATCAACACCCAGTCTTTTTACACTTTTAATAACAAACGGCTGTCCACATCAACACCCAGTCTTTTTACACTTTATAACAAAGCGCTGTCCACATCAACACCCAGTCTTTTTACACTTTTAATAACAAACGGCTGTCCACATCAACACCCAGTCTTTTTACACTTTAATAACAAACGCTGTCCACATCAACACCCAGTCTTTTTACACTTTTAATAACAAACGGCTGTCCACATCAACACTCAGTCTTTTTACACTTTTAATAACAAACGGCTGTCCACATCAACACCCAGTCTTTTTACACTTTTAATAACAAAAGGCTGTCCACATCAACACCCAGTCTTTTTACACTTTTAATAACAAACGGCTGTCCACATCAACACCCAGTCTTTTTACACTTTTAATAACAAACGGCTGTCCACATCAACACCCAGTCTTTTTACACTTTTAATAACAAACGGCTGTCCACATCAACAAAAAGATGTTAGTCATACATATTTATTTCATGTAAGAACCTTCAACACATCAACAAAAAGATGTTAGTCATACATATTTATTTCATGTAAGAACCTTCAACACAGCTACTGTCAAGTCTTTCGCAACATCGTCAGCTTCTCGAAAATCTTTCCTAATGTAAAAAAAAAAGTGTACTTAACATTGCCAAATAGATTGTGGAACAAAACCGCCAACTGTTCAATGCATTAATTTCACCTGTGAACAGCTCACCACACAGGCTTTTCTGTTCACTTTCCCAGTGCATGCATTTATTGCCATAATATCTATTCCACCTTTTAGAACAAGAACACAAACACATCAACGGCACTTTGAAGCAAACTTGCACGAACTCCAATGTCCCCTCTGTTGAACTTGACTCACTGGCTGAAAGATGAGGAACATGACGGCCAAGACGGACGGATATTCTTTGATAATGTTCATCTTTAAGCAAGGGTCTTTCCCTCTACATTCGATACATCAAGACCTTTTACTTGGACAGTACTAAATGCACCAGCTGTGCACTAATACATGGTATTATTTTCATCAACATCCCCAAGACACAATCTTACCAACACCTCCGGTCCCTGTCTAAAAACGCCAAGAAACAAAAACAAAATGATCGTTGACTACACAGAGAAACATGACATACTGCTATACAATGAATCTCATGGTCTACAACAGACAAAAACAACAAACACATCGAAGACATTATGAACACATAAACAACCACTCTGACAACAAATCTCCACCAAATGAACATTCATCAACCAGCAATCAAAAATAAGAACAACTGTGTAGCTCATAAAGCAAAATCAAATAATACTAACAGCTAGAGCTTCTGAAACCGACAGCCGCCTCTAAACAATTTTTGCAAACTTTCACCCTGGCATACAGTTCCTTCATTCCATATTTTACCCTCATATGTTTCATCAGCCTTGTTTCCCAAGACACAATCATTTGGCTGAGAGCCACGCTTAACCACCAAACAAACTCTTCCTGAACCCATGGTATACCACACTCTCAAATGACGGTTTTCTTCTCTAATATGCAAAACATCATAGTCAGTTGTATTTATTTATCGTCCGGCCAAGTGAGCGGGTAGTCAAGTGGGTAAAAATCGGGTTTCCAACTCAAAGGTTCTGGGTTCAATCCACCTTGACAGTTCCATCTAGTGATAAAGGATGGAAATTTTTCTCATTTCCCAGGTCAGCATGTGTGCAGACCTGTCGGTGCCTAAACCCCCTTGGTGTGTATATGCATACAACAGAATATCAAATATGTAGGCTATGTTAAAAATGTGGAGACATGAAAACAGTCAGCATGCACACCTATCGAAGATGCAGACTGTGCGTCAGCATGTGGAGTATTGTCAGCTCACCTAACAGTTTAAGTTCTTCATGCTCCACTTAAAATTCTGAGTATGTGTAATGCTCTGTTAGTCTAAATGAGTTTAGAGAACAGCGCTGTACAAGAATAATAATACAATGATTAATTTATCGTAACAATTCTTGTATGTTTTCCGTCTATTGACATACTCATTTTTCATTTCACAGTGTCACATTTGTTTGAGAATGAATGTGCTACAAACAAGTTATCGAAATGTCTGTTGTCTATGCAAAAAGTAGTAGAAGTTGCTTTCTTCATAATTTAGCCTCATTTTCCCACTCATTTGTTATTACCGAAATACAACTTCATTAGAACAGTTCTAATGCTCTGTCATTGTCGCAAATTGCAACACTATGAAGAGATCCTCAGACCCCAGATCGAAATGGCATTGCTGTTTATATCTATAGCAGCAGAATTAAAAACATCACTCACTGATGCCAAGATCTAGAAGACATTTGTATCAAATGCATTTGGATGAGAACATATATAGCAAAACCCCATTCTGCCCCACTCTTTCTTTGTTTTCTGTACAGAAATCTACCTGTGAATTATGGATGGTATGACTTCTTTGTTCCATGTTAGACCATGTCGACAAATACAAACAGAATACTTATATTCTTCTCCTTGATGGCTTGAATAGACACATGCTGGAACCACAAAACATCTGGTGTTGAACCTTTAATCTCTTTAGACTTTCCATGCATATAACAAAACCACCTAGAATAACATCTATTTCAAAAACACTTCTTGATCATATCTATACAAATATACTTGAAACACTTAGAAATGCAGATACACATAAACTGGTCGTTAGCGAACATAGTGATATTATTTGCACAAAATCTCTCAAATTGCCAAAAATGAAATCGAAAAGACAGGCATACATCTCGTTTCAGTCGTTCAAAATTTTTATCAAAATATATTTCCATCAGATTTATTACAAACACCATTTCACTCTGTTTACAACTGCACAATTCCTGACAAAGCCCTGGAAATCTGGTGCTGGTTACTCTGACATGTCTCAAAATGGCATAAACGGATGAAACACCCCAAATTGCCGTTGTGGCTGACCAAGAATATACTGGAAGCTATGTGTCACAGAGACACATTAAAAGCCAACAAAATGTACATGGAATATACAACAACAAAAAATAGAAATAGAGCAAAGAATATGGTAAGAAATGTGAAGAAAGCTTTCTTGAGTAAACTAATTTACAACCAAAAAGACACAGCTGTCTGGTGAGCACCAAACGTATTTACCAAGGGCTGGTCTTTGAAACGCACCAACACTCCAATACAACTGACTGCCAGTATTTTTAATAAACATTTGTTGTCTATACTTGAAAACATAACTTCAACCAAACAGGTAAACCACATCATAAGTACAACAAACAACTTGACCAGTTCTGTCCAAACAAAAATTAAACAAATGATTCAACCATTGTTCATCACCATTCCTGAGGTCAGAAAATACATCATCAATATGAACAACAACAAAAATCATCTGGCCTGGATGAAATCTGTAGTAAAATGTTGAAACTACCCATGCCTCACATCATTGAAACACTGATTTATATATTCGATTTATCCATTGATCAGATCTTCCCAACAGAACAGGAAAAAAGTGAAAATTGAACTGAACATCTAGTCCCTTGGAAGGGGACGAAAAACGAGTCGGATCCCTGTGCCTTCTGACCAGCACATGCTAAAGATCCCATGGCAGTCAAAAATCGTGAAGAGCAGGGCTTTTGCCCAGCTATCCTAGTATAAAACATTGGAGAGATAGATTGATTTGCTAGATCTTTCCTCTTGAAGGCCAATTAACTTTCTAAAGTCTGTAAAAGAAAACTGGGTGGTGCAGCACTGTGGTGACGCGCTCTCAAAGGGATGAGCAGCCTGAGTTTCACATGGTAAATCCACTGTGACAAAAGAAGTGAATATGAATATGTGAATATGAAGATCTGTGAAGTAGCACAGAGAAGTCGAAGACTGGAGTACATGGAGGAGCGCTGCTGTGACGTCTGTTGTGGTGGCTGTCATCAGACTTTTTTTTCATCCCATTTTCTATGCCACCTTAATGACCACAGAAGCTGGCACAGTTTTTACATTTTCACTGATGATGATGTCAGTGATGATGATAATCATGATGCTATGGAGTTCCATCTAGGATGGAGCCTGCATGACAGGGCTGTACTCTACGCTTACTATCATAATATATCTTGGCTTCAACCAGGCCTGAGAGATACAGACACCTGCAGTGCTGGTCAGAATATTTGAGCAACACCGTCAATGACGCATCCATGAAGCGGATGAAACTCATCTGTGTGGTCCCAGTCTTCGCAGTGAGTTCATAGCATGCCCAACTCTGGGTAGGAGCTGGTTAGAGCCGAAAAATCCCACAATGATTTTATTGAAGGGACTGATGGGGATTCTAACCCACAACCTTCCAATCGGTAGTCTGTTGCATTAACCACCACACCACACCACGGCGACTGGTTGGCTGTCATCAAAGTTGATGATGCTGTCTGGTATTGTGGCCTCGTCCTCAGGCTTAAAGCTACACCATGATCATTTTAGATCTTCTCCATCACCTAGCATCAGGTGGTATCAGTGTATAGGGAATTTGCTCTGAACACACAGATGTTAACTTGAGAAACTAAAACTGAAAAAAATAAAATAAAATCCGAAACTGAAACTTTGTTGTTTATTTCTGTCTTCAGGAGAGCTGACGGCTTACTGTGTGGGCCCAGGCAAGGTGGCTCACTGTGAACTGGAAGATCATCATGATGGAACATTCCGGTTGATCGTGCGACCCCAGGAGGTGGGGCGACATGTCTTGCAGGTCAAGTATGGCAGCGAACATGTGCTAGGTAAGTGTGGTGATTGGTTGTTATATGTGTTGTGTGTGTGTGTGTGTGTGTGTGTGTGTGTGTGTGTGTGTGTGTGTGTGTGTGAAAATTGATATGTTTAACATCTGAGTTTGTCTGCTTCTTTTGTGTGTGTGTCTGTGTCTGTGTATGTTTCTGAATGTGCGCATATGCATGTTTGTATTTGTGTGCTTTCATGCATTTTTAAAATTTCCTTTTCAAGAAAAAGAGGGGAGATTAGTTCATATCAGCCAGAGATTGTGTGTATGTGATGCTTACCAAAATTTGCTAAAAATTAAAAACAAAAAATCTTTTAACTGCAGTATCTTTTATTGGCTATCTCCTTGTCTTTAGTGCTAATGAACTTGGGTCCTTGCATTTCTCTAAAATGTAAGAGAGATATTACTAAGACTAATATAGATGGATGGATGTTGCTTTTATTTTTTCTTTATCCTTTTTTCTTATTACTGTAGACAAAGGATCAGTACTCTTGCTATTCATTCTACAGGGAGTCCCTTTGCCTTCAAAGTATCAGCCCAGCCCGACGCCAGCAAAGTGCGTGTCAGCGGCCCTGGCGTGGAACACGGTATCCTAGCAACCTTCCAGAGTCGTTTCGTGGTCGAGACGAGAGGGGCCGGTGCTGGTCAGCTGACCGTCAGGATCCGTGGTCCTAAAGGTCAGTAGCCTGTGTTTGGAGACTGGCTTAGATCGAGCTCAGAAATTGACAAACTTCATTGAGATAGTAAAGCTGGTTTTGACTGACGAACTCTGAATGGATCTGAAAATGCAGGCTGGTAACTGATCCTGCAGGAGTTGGTCACTAGAAGATAAAATGGGTTTCAGTTGCTCATGGTTGATTTTGTTCCCTTTAAAAGCCCTTTCTCAGACCATATAATGGGGTATGTAGCTGGCTTCCCTCTCCTCAGCCACCTTTAAGTGGGAGAACATTTGTTTGTAGACAGCGTGAAATTTGAATGCAGTGTTTGTGTTGACAGTTGCATTGCTGTCCATGATTCATCTTGAGGAGCTAGAAGTCAACAAGGAGTGATTAAAATCAGTTTTAATTAAGTAATTATATTTTATATTAGATGAGGTGGGTAAAGCTGGTTTAGATCATTAAATGAGGCTTGAATGGGGAATTATGGTTTCATTTTGGAAATTTTGCCAAACCCATAATTGAAATTTTGGGCGGGGAGTAGTGGTGGGATATTTCACACGTCTTTGTAAGGGGCTATGGCCTGAATGAATAAACCATCTGAATCTGATTCCGTCTGTTCTACAGGTGCCTTCCAGGTAGAGATGTACCGTGACAGCCAGAAAGACCGCACCATCCTGTGTCGCTACGATCCAACAGAGACTGGCTTGTACATCATCTCTGTGCGATGGTCAGGTGTTGACGTGCCAGGATCTCCCTTCCAGGTGCACATCCTGGACACGCAGTCAGAGCTGGAGCAGGTTCTAGCTGACCAGTCCTTCCACAACGCAAGCTTCCTCTCCTCACGTCCTTCAAGTGGATATGGGCAGTGGCGAGAGGAGTTTTAGGACTTAAGGGGTTGGGAGGGGAGAGGAACACACACACTCTCCCTTTCTTTTCACACACACGCACATTTACGCCCATGAAAAGAGGGTATTTAGCAGCAGAAGGAGAACAATGTCCACAAAAGAACATGACTCTCTCTCTCTCTGAACGTTTCTCCACTGTTGAGGGCAAATCTTTTACATTTCAGAGATTAGACATCATCGTGGCATTTGTCAAGCAATCAGTATATGTCATTATTCAGCAAGTGTGGACGTTCTGATTTTGTTGACAAGGCACTGATCACTGGATTGTTGAGCCATTCAAAATATATTCATAAGGAAAGGAAATGTTTTTGTTGAACCATCATGTTTCTTGTTTGAAAAGTAGCCGAGGCGGCTAATGTGTTAGGAGAGAGTGGTGATAAAACTGACTTATTGGGAGATGGGATAAATGATAAGGCACGAAACTTACTTGTGTGATTGGGGAACAGAGATGCTTCTGTAGATTTAATTTTCTCGTTTCTTTTCTCTCCGTTTTTTCATCTGTTTTTTTAACGGATCATCGCGCTTAGGAACTTTCCTTTGTAGTCATCTTTCTTTTTTCCTTTATTTCATTTTCTATAGTAGGTTAATGGGCACAGAACCTGAGACAATTTTTCAGTGCTGTGACGAAGATGATGATGATGATGGTGATGGTAATCGTGATGCTATGGAGTTTCATATAGGATTGAGACTGTGTGATAGGGCTGTACTCTTCTACACTTACTATTATAACATATCTTGGTGTCAACCAGGCTTGAAAGATACGCTCTTCTCTGGGTAGGAGCTGGTTACAGCCAAAAAATCCCACAGTGGTTTAGACAAGATGGATGGGATTTGAACACCCAACCTTCCAGTTGGTGGTGTGTCGTGCTAACCACTGCACCACGGTGACTGCTTGTTTGATCTGATTTCGTTTGGAGTGGTGCTTATCCAATGTGAACAGCTTGCAGGCAAAATGATACGGACCTAACAGTCATGTTGATAAACAAACAGCCTGCATATTAATCAACGGTCTGCATATTAATCAGTACTCTGCAATCCTTTATATCAATTTGTTTACAACTTGCATTCCTTACCGTCTTTCTCTCTGTGACAGTCATCTCTGATGGTTTGTTCCCGTATACTTGGGCAGCAGTGAGTTTTTTTCTTCATCACACAATTCATCTATAGTCGATTCTTTAACCTTTTTACTCTTGTCATCTTACCCACCAGCTTCCAGGATCAGTTGATAAGAGTGAAAGGGTTAAGGTCTTTAGTTTGTATCGTTATTAATGCAAAGTGATTTTTATTTTGTTAGAAAGGGTGTGTAAGTTAGTTCCTTATGATTATCGGTACTCAGTGAGTTGTCAGATAGCACTAAATGGTTTGTAAGTAATAATGGTGCGTCAGCACAGAGATATGAATAGAGAGATTGGCATCAGCAGGATATTGCTGATGATTGTTGTCTCGCTTGATCAAGGCCGACAGACAGTGTGCGCATGGTCAGTACTTCTCAGTCCTATAAACATCTGTGCTATGTAAGGATTCCAAGCTCTGTGCCACACTGGATGCAAAGTGTGTCTCAGAGATATGAAAAATCTGTAGCTTGTGCAGTCCTAAGCCCCTCGACGGCAATGAGGGCGCCAGGACATGGGCCACCACAGTGAGACACACACATCAGGTGCTGCTTGCGTAGCCAGTCTCTGTGTTATGTCTCTGGTCATTGCGTGCTGGTTGTATGATAGTTGTGGCATGTGGTAACTAACCTTGTTACCTGTGTTTGCAATCTCTTTTTGCAATAGACTTCTTTCTCTTGGTCCTGAGAAGAGGTTTCTACCACCTCAGCCCTAGGGTCCCCAAAGGGCTTGCTAGCTCTGTCTGATGCTGGACACTCATCCTTTGTCTTCATTGTCATATAGCTTAAAGGTTATGGGACATCTTTTCTCCTTTACCTGGTCTGATACCTTGTGATGTGTTTGTGTTCTTGTTCATCCATGGAATATGGGGCAATACCGTGTCTTGTATGAAAGACCTTTTGTTCAGAGCTGTGATTTAATTTTTTTCACTTAACTTTCATTCCCACTTTAGCCATCATTAGTAAATGTTTCTTTTTTTCCATCTGTTGCTATATATAGGTACTTGGGATTAAAACTGGTAGCGCATGAACAAAAACAAGATCTATGACTTACAAGTACTGTTTTATTTGAGATTGGCTACTTTTATATTTGTAGTGCATTTGCCTTTCATTTCTTCTTTGTCAGTTTGTTTATTCATTCTGTGAAATTCAGTCTGCTGTCCCTGGGTAGGGTGTGTTGCCGCAGTGTAGCGCCATCCATTTCTGTTCTTACTTTTTCTGTATGCGTGTAGTATTGCTCACCTGTGAAAGTACATTTCTGTACAAAGGTTGCTGTGGCATCTCTAGCATACGCCGAGTGCTTGCTGCACTCAGGACCTGCGGCCGGTTTATCATCCTATCAACAACAAAAAAGAAAAATATCTGGCATCTACAGCACTTAACATTTTGTCTTCCTTAGAAGCTCCCACATTATGCAACACACGAGGTAAGAGTGTCAGATTTTGTGTTCCTTAGAAGCTCCCACATTATGCAACACATGAGGTAAGAGCTTCAGCAGAGATTCTCAAGGCATCACTCTAGCATCTGTCCACCAGTTGTAGGTCTCTGTCCTCTGAATAGAAACTATGGTTCTGTTTCTCCAGTGTTCAGGCTGTTCACCAGAGTTCCGTACCTGGTTACAGAGAGTGCGCATCCACTTGACAGCACAATCTCCACCTGACTTCATGTGATACCATCAATACATTCTTGAGGCTTTGGTGTTTGTCACTTCGCCTTGTGGAGAGGGGGGGAGAAAAATCCCTGTCCAATCCATGATTCGAACACAGGTTTCTCACGTTCTATGCAGGTAGTTTAACCACTAGGCACACACTTTTTTTTTTTTGGGGGGGGGAGGGGTCGCACATATTCGCACTTGCATTTGTCGAAATCATTACTTTGGTCTAAGCTGTGTTTCACTATGTGTTTGTTCAGATAAATTCTTTGTTCGGGTCTGCTCTTTTTTATCTCAAGTGTTCAGGTTTGTGCCTTTTTATTTCAACAAACTTACATACTCACAACTTCAGTGCCAGTTATTGTCGTTAGTGACAGTTGAATTTTGAATGCAGTTTAGGCAACAGATTGTGGTCATGTGGAGGACTGCCTGGTGTCCGATATTTTTTTTCTATTTGTATTTTTATCGAATTAATTTGTTTGAGGAAGGGTAACATGCTGTCTTTTTTGTAGCACATATGTATTTTGATGTGTGATAAAGTTCGCTTGTGATTTGATTTCTCTTGTTCCTGTATGGTTTTTTTGATATAGTGACTTTATGTAATTTTGCGTTAGTGTCTAGATTGTTTCGTTTTGTTACATTATTTCTATATTAATCTTTTTTTTTTATCGTTTATCGATGTAGTAGATCTTCATAGTCTTGTTGTCAAGAATGCATCTGAATATTTAATGTGTCATTGTCAAGTATCCGTTAGATCTTTGATGCATTAATTTCAAATATTTCATGTGTCATTGTCAAGAATCCGTTAGATCTTTGATGCATTAATTTCAAATACAGTGAATCTTCCATTTGTATGTGTGAGGCATTGCAGTCTTCTTTATGTTAGTGATATTGACACAGCACAGTAACTATTGTAATCAACAGACTGAAGACCAGTCAACTGCCAGAGTTGTGTGTGACTTCAATCAAGTTTACCATGTTTCTACATGTGTTATGCTGAATTGTGGCACAATATTTTGACACATTTGGTAGGCAAAAAGATGATAGTTTGGACTTTAAATATATATATATACACATGTAGGTCATATGCTTGGAATTTAGTAACATACATTTGAAAAATATTGGCTGCTTACTTGCATATGTCTTGCAAATTTATTTACATACCTGCAAAGGTCTAATGCTGACTGCTTTCTTGCATACATCATGCAAATGTATTTACAAACTAGTTAAAGACATTTCTTACTTTCATACATATTTCAGGTTTCTGATTTTCATACATATTGCAAGCTTATTTACATACATGTGAAGGATATTGACTACACATTTGCATATGTGTTACGGATATTGATTACTTACTGACGTTTGTGCTAACGTTTGTGAAGGATATTGACTACACATTTGCATATGTGTGACGATTATTGATTAATCTTTTCATTACCTCAGCCTGTCATGCAGGGTGGGTTTAGGGAGTGAAAGGGTTAGGAAATAATGATTATTTGTGTGTGTGGTATAGATATTCGATTGCTTGCTTTATTGATGCGTGTAAGCAGAGTTACAGGGAATGGGATTGTGTGGAAGTGGTCATTGGCTGTGGTCCCTATGAGAAGGGAAAAGCTTTATTGAGTGTGACCTTTTCTTTCTGTGATCACTAATGATTTGTTTTACATATAAACTAACCTTTGTTTTTCTCTATACATTTTTCATTTTCCTACGTAAACCAAATACACTGGTTGTGACTACGAAATGCGTACATATCTGTTTAATCATTTACATTCCAAAACTGTCTGAATAGGTATATTCCAAAATGTGTCATTTTTTTTTGTTTATAAAGTTTTACTGGTAGTTTTTTCTGTTCTACCAGTTATAGGCCCATGTGTGGGGAAAATTGCTTTGACTGTTGAAGACCCATGAATTATGCAAAACTTTAATACATAATCTTGTTCATTTTATACTGTTTAGTGTAAATATGGTTGGGGGTTGTTCCTTTATCAGCGTAGTTTGTTCATGCATGTATGTACGTATTTTATTTTATTGAAGCAGAATACCATAATATTTATATGACCGTAAGGAAAAGAAAATGTGTACCTGTTGGCCCATAAACTGACATATTCTCCCCTCGCCCCTGCCCCCGTCCCAAGCCGAGTTTAGTTTGACAGAAAAGTCTGTAGATTGTAAAATCTGGCAAAGCTTTACATATGAAAATTCAGCTGATCTGAGACTCTATCTTCCTCGCTGTCCCCCCCCCCCCCTCCCCAACTCTCACTCTGTCTGTCTCTTTCTCTGTCTTTCTGTCTCTCTCTCTCTAAACTTATGAATTTTTTTGAAGGGGGAGGGGAATCATCCAAAAATAAGAATAGTACATGAAATGATCAGAGCTTTAAAATAAACTGATAAACTGTCTTACTGTTTGAAACCAAGAAACCAAAATGTATCAAGTTAGAGAGACTTTAAAATGCTCCGTCCAATTGTGCAACTGCAAAAAAAAAAAATGTCTGGAACAAAATTAAATTGATGTAACTTTACTCAGGGTAATGTGTCTTGGAGAAAGTGATCTGGTATTGGAGGACCCTTGGTTGTATAGGTGAAAGACCCAACGTGTCTTCATGCAGAGCTTTTGGGAAAGGGAAGTGATTAAAATGATCATATTACTTCAGAATGTCACCACAGTGTAGTAAGAAAAAATCTTTAAAATATCTCCATTATTTTAGAATAGAAGAACAGGCTAACAGCCTTTCCATGATTGTAACATAGAAGAAAAAGTTTTGACACTGCATCACATGCAGCTGGTGGTACATCACCTCCTGCGCAATGTGAATGGCAGATTCTGTCCGGTATGACCTCAAGGAAAAGAGTGATTCTTTTTTTATACTTTGAACTATGTATTATTTAGAGACCTGAAGCATATGTGTTTAGCATCACAGGATATAAATCTTGTGCTCAAATCTGATAGTACACTGAAGTGCAGTAGCTATTACATATTTATCAGTGTTCTCCCAGTAGCTAAGAGAGTTCATCATAAAGGCTTAGAACCTAGCAAGATTTTGTGTTTATTGAATAATCCCATAGTTGATCACACACCAATGTTACCAATGTACATATAATTCTGTGAACTCCATTGGTAACTGAAATATTTCATCAATATAGACTGCAGATTACAAATCGTAAGTGAACAAATCCGAAACCCAGTGATTACGAATTGTACGGTGTTTAAACTACAGTTTGCCAGGGTTCTACTTTCAGTTTGCTCTGAATGGCTTTACAGTGCATAGATCATAGCAGCAACTGCTTCACCTCAAAGACCTTTTCATGTGACTGCCAATGCCATAATCATGAGAAAAAATGTACATGATAGATGTCATAATGTGTGATAGATGTCTTTAAGTTATAACAGGGACATGGAGCCAGTACACCAAAACAACAATGATCACTCTTTTACAGTGTTCCCACAAATGTTTGCTTTAGCATTTTTCAAAAATTAACCTTTCATAATGATTACAATAAAATGAACACAAAAAATCCTTTAGGAAAAGTAGGGGGGCAGGATGGGCATATGGCAAACATTCCATTTATACGTCCAGTTTTTCACAATTCTTTAATTATTGTTATTATTATAAATTTTTGTCTAAATATACAGCAGCCAAAGATCTTGAACTGCATTGATTTTTTTTACGGAAGACTTTGATCTGTTGTACATTAATCTCAATCGAAATGTTATAAACTCTAGGTGTTTGTGGATGATAATGGCCAGCCATTTTTTTTCTTTTTTTCAATGCAATTTTGTGGTACAAATTGCTCTTCCGACAATACTGTGGAATTCTGCATACATAGATATATATATATATATACATATATATATATATATATATATATTTCAGCATATCAAACGTGTAGAAGAAAGTGTTTATTTTTGTGGTTTTCATAATAAAAGTAAATTATACAGTTTGTTACTCGTTTTGTTTGAAGCTGTGTGTGTGTATACGCGTACTTTACATTTTACAAGAAATGCGATCTGAAAAGAAAAAAAAAGACCTGTCAACTGATCATGATGTCACTTGACATGGCAAAGAAATAGAACAGGACCAACATGTTCATCCTGTCAAGAGAAACATTACAAGACAAGAAAGAAAACACTTTGGAAAAAAAACACTTAAAGAAAAAGGTAACAAGACAGACAAAGGAATAAAAATCCTACCTGGATGTGTGTTCTCTCTCTCACACACACAATACCCTCACCGAACACACACACACACACACACACACACACACACACACACACACACACACACACACACACACACACACACACACACACACACACACGAACAGAGACACATACGCACGTACATGCACACACACAACACACACACACCCACACACACACACACACACACACACACACACACACACACTGACACACACACACACAACACGCAAACACACACACACACACACAAACGCACACACAGAGACTAAAACAAAACAATATTTATCGAATTCAATTTTTTCAAAAGAAACCGAAATTTAAAAAAAACTAAATCTTTAGAGAATATGAACACAAGTAGGCCTACTACAGCAGACACATTCAAAATTACAATATAAATGCACAAAACATTAATATTTCTGTCTTCTACTAGCAGAGGCAAGTTTGAAAAATGGCTTTATAGTTAATAACTTCTACCGTTGAAAAAAGGTTTGTCATTGTCACTGTCACTGTCTCTACCCATGTGACCACTTCTACTCCATGACTAATCGTCTTCACAATTTTCAGTCTCATGCACACATTTCAAACATCTATTTTATATACAGCAAGATGTACAAACCTGTCTCCGTACATCTATTTGTGCCATTTATACAGGCGGTCATCTTGTCATTAATTTTTCTCGTCCCTCCCTCCCCCACCCCTTTTATTTATTTTCTGTTTCCTTTACTTTCTTCTTTTCCTGTATTGTAAGTTTCTATTTGATTTTCAAATCGTTTTTTTTTTATTATTTGTTTGATTTTAGCACTACCCTACATATCACTTTTTAATTTTTATGTTATGTTATAACTTATATGCGTATAGAGTAGCAAAGACTAACTGTAGGACTGGTCCGGTGGGATCCTAATGCTGCTATCCTTGAGTAAATTAAGTGTTTGGAAGTGTCGGCGGGTTGTCTACAGAACCAAGACAGCGCTACGCAAGTAAGCACTAAACTCGCTCTCCTCACTCCCTGCGTAGAAGGACCGCACCTGGCATTGCATCTGTAAAAAGGTATATCACTGGTTTGTTTTAAATCTTTTTTTTTATCACAGATGAACCAAATGCGTTAATTAAGACTTTGGGTATGAATGGAACTTAGATATCTTTGCAGTAATCTGAACTAAATACTCTGGATAAAAATGAAATATGAACATATTCACAATAATCTAAACTATATATTCTGTGTAGGAACGAAACATAAATATATTCGCAATAATCTGAACTATGTACTCTAGGTAAGAATGAAACACATATGCATACATACATAATATATATATATATATATATATATATATGTGTGTATATATGTATATATATATGTGTGTGTATATAATGTATATATATATAGAGAGATATATATATATATATACATAGATATATATACATGTATATAGATATAGATAGATATAGGTATATAATTCGCAGTTATCTGAACTATATGCTCTGGGTAATAAGGGAACATAAATATATTCGCAGTAATCTGAACTATGCACTCTAGATAAAAATGAAACAGATATATTCACAATAATCTGAATTGCATACGGCTTTTGTTTTCTGTTTCAAGTCTCTAAGATATACATGCATGCGTACATCGTCCATCATTTCTTCTAATGTCTATTCACGTATGTGTTTTTAGACAATGCGTATATACACACAAACACATGCACGGACATGTATACATTGTTTTTACATGCGTTCATAATACAAAGACATACATATACATATATGGACACGTACTGATATAAGTAGGCCTACACATACACATTTTTATATTTTCGAAACATTATACTTAAATCAGGTCATACGTCAGGTCATACAGCACATTTGGTGCGTGTCCGTATGCACAGATACTCTCTCTCTCTCTCTCTCTCTCTCTCTCTCTCTCTCTCTCTCTCTCTCTCTCTCTCTCTCTTGTTTATGTTACGGGCTGAGACTGACCTTAAAATATTGGATCTGGAGTTAGCCATCTAGCTTCAAGCTAGAGAACAGCGCTATACAAGAATGAGTCATTATCCGATATTCATTATCCTTCATAACATTTTATCAAATTTCAGTTTCTCAAAGGCAGCCCCCTCCACCCTCGGAATAAATTCCATATACACCGACGTCACACAAGCCCAGGGTCACCTAGTTCAGTCAGGGAACTATTGCTCACACTTGTATGGAGTAGCGACCGCAAGTGCTTATCTAGCTAAAGAAAGCAATGAAATGATGCAGATTCAAAGAACTAACAACAACATTGGAGAAGAAGATTGATGGAGCATACACACGAATGCTGCGTGCAGTCCTGAACAAATCCTGGAGAGAACATCCAACAAACAAAGAGTTATATGGTAAGATCCCACCAATCAGTAAATCAATACGTCAACAAAGACTGCGCTTCGGGGGACACTGCTGGCGTAGCAAAGAAGAACTGGTGGCGGATGTTCTACTATGGAGACTCGGCCACGGCAAACAAAGACCAGGACGTTCAAAGAAGACCTTCATCGACCAACTGATCGATGATACGGGCTGTCAGTATGATGAACTACCTACTGCAATGTCTGAGAGAAAAGGATGGAAGAAACGTGTCATGGATAGCCGAGCAAGCTCGACATGATGATGATGATGACATAAGCCATGGAATGGATAAGATCCAAAACGATCACAGTGTATACCATGAAACTGTGCATAAGCTTTACTTCACCAGCAAAGGAATAACTGACAGATCAGCGTTCAGCCCACAATCCTAGTGCTATGAGCATGGCCATGTAATCAACAGAACAAACGGAACCATTAAAAAGAGCCAGACCCTCCCAAGGGTTGAACTCATTACCCCTGCTTTATAAGCATGGCACCCCATGGGACCTACAAAACCTTGTGAACATAATAGAAATAGAAAGCAAAAACAAAGGATTGGAGCTAAATAGCAAGAAGACTAAAGTCAAGGTAATCGGTAAAAAAAACCCATGAAATCCCCTCATGCTAAATAACAGCAAATGGTACAAACTTGAGACAGGTTGATAAGTTTAAATATCTGGATACGATCATCTCACCAGACGGCAGATGCACATCAGAAATAGCCAGTAGAATCGGCCAAGCCAAAACAGCATTCAAGAACATGAAAAGCATTCTTACCAGCAAATGCCTATCAATTAACATCAGGAAGAGAGTTCTTGAATGTTATATAGAACAAATAATGTTATTCGGTTGTGAGGCATGGACAGTCAACGAGCAAAGCCAAAACAAGATTGAGGCAGCCGTGATGTGGTTTCTAAGAAGAATGTTGAGAGTTCCATGGACAGCAAAGAAAACAAACGAGACAGTCTTGATGGAGGCAGACACAAGAAGATCATTGATAAGGAAGATCAGAAAAAGACGGGCAACATTTACAGGCCATTTTATGAGCAAACGGGAATTTGAGCACCTGGTCATCACAACTGGAAAGCTGGAGGGAAAGAGAGCACCAGGTAGACTCAGGGAGAAAATATTGGACGGACTTGCAGGGTGGCTGAGAACACAGAGGGTGAAAAATTTGCTTGTGGCAACAAGGGATAGATACATATGGTGGGCCATGATCGCCAACACCATGCGGCAGGGCACTTGATGATGATGATGACTCCAACAGCTACCTGGCTAAGTAACAACACGAGCACTACTCACCGACTTGGTTCCAGTTGGCAGTTCATGACGGCTGATGTACGCACGTCTTTGGTCATCGGCCAGAATTGTCTTGTGGTTCTCCAACGGCTCCGAGTTCACCAACCATGTCACCTCAAAGCGGTTGTTGGTGTTGTCTGGCTCCGTGTAAATCAAACAAGTGAACAGATCCCCTGCTCCTCTTGTCAGAGTGGGAGTATCGACGCCGGGGTGATTGCCTGGGTCGTAGAACATTCAGTCACATAATTATTATATCATATCGCCTGGGTTGGGGGACATTCAGTCACGTAATTGTTTATCAGATTGCCTGGGTTGTAGGACATTCAGTCACATAATTATTATATCATATCGCCTGGGTTGGGGGACATTCAGTCACGTAATTGTTTATCAGATTGCCTGGGTTGTGGGACATTCAGTCACATAATTATTATATCAGATTGACTGGGTGGTAGGACATTGAGTCACATAAGTATTGTATCAGATTGACTGGGTGGTAGGACATTCAGTCACATAAGTATTATATCAGATTGTCTGGGTTGTGGGACATTCAATCACATAAGTATTATATCAGATTGTCTGGGTTGTGGGACATTCAGTCACATAAGTATTATATCAGATTGTCTGGGTGGTAGGACATTCAGTCACATAATTATTATATCAGATTGTCTGGGTTGTGGGACATTCAGTCACATAAATATTGTATCAGATTGCCTGGGTGGTAGGACATTCAGTCACATAATTATTATATCAGATTGTCTGGGTTGTGGGACATTCAGTCACATAATTATTATATCAGATTGCCTGGGTTGTGGGACATTCAGTCACATAATTATTATATCAGATTGTCTGGGTTGTGGGACATTCAGTCACATAATTATTATATCAGATTGTCTGGGTTGTGGGACATTCAGTCACATAATTATTATATCAGATTGTCTGGGTTGTGGGACATTCAGTCACATAATTATTATATCAGATTGCCTGGGTCTTAGGACATTCAGTCACATAATTATTATACCAGATTGCCTGGGTTGTAGGACATTCAGTCACATAATTATTATATCAGATTGCCTGGGTCTTAGGACATTCAGTCACATAATTATTATATCAGATTGCCTGGGTTGTAGGACATTCAGTCACATAATTATTATATCAGATTGCCTGGGTCATAGGACATTCAGTCACATAATTATTATATCAGATTGCCTGGGTCGTAGGACATTCAGTCACATAATTATTATATCAGATTGCCTGGGTCTTAGGACATTCAGTCACATAATTATTATACCAGATTGCCTGGGTTGTAGGACATTTAGTCACATAATTATTATATCAGATTGCCTGGGTCTTAGGACATTCAGTCACATAATTATTATATCAGATTGCCTGGGTTGTAGGACATTCAGTCACATAATTATTATATCAGATTGCCTGGGTCATAGGACATTCAGTCACATAATTATTATATCAGATTGCCTGGGTCGTAGGACTTTCGGTCACATAATTATTATATCAAATTGTCTGGATCTAGGACGTTCAGTCACAATTATTGTATACTGCCTGGGTCCTATGACATTCAGTCACATAATAATTATATCAGATTGCCTGGGTTATGGGACATTCAGCCACATAATTATTATATCAGATTGCCTGGGTCCTAGGACATTCAGTCACATAATTATTGTATGACTGCTTGGGTCCTAGGACATTCAGTCACATAATTATTATATGATTGCTTGGGTCCTAGGACATTCAGTCACATAATTATTATATCAGATTGCTTGGGTCCTATGACATTCAGTCACATAATTATTATATCAGATTGCTTGGGTCCTATGACATTCAGTCACATAATTATTATATCAGATTGCTTGGGTCCTATGACATTCAGTCACATAATTATTATATCAGATTGCTTGGGTCCTATGACATTCAGTCACATAATTATTGTATGATTGCTTGGGTCCTAGGACATTCAGTCACATAATTATTATATCAGATTGCTTGGGTCCTAGGACATTCAGTCACATAATTATTATATCAGATTGCCTGGGTTGTGGGACATTCAGTCATATAATTATTATATCATATCGCCTGGATTGTGGGACATTCAGTCATATAATTATTATATCATATCGCCTGGGTTGTGGGACATTCAGTCACATAATTATTATATTAGATTGCCTGGGTCATAGGACATTCAGTCACATAATTATTATATCAGATTGCCTGGGTCATAGGACATTCAGTCACATAATTATTATATCAGATTGCCTGGGTCGTAGGACATTCAGTCACATAATTATTATATCAGATTGCCTGGGTCATAGGACATTCAGTCACATAATTATTATATCAGATTGCCTGGGCATTCAGTCACAAAATTATCATATCAGATTGCCTGGGTGGTAGGACATTCAGTCACATAATTATTATATCAGATTGCCTGGGTCATAGGACATTCAGTCACATAATTATTATACCAGATCGCCTGGGTTATAGGACATTCAGTCACATAATTATTATATCAGATTGCCTGGGTCATAGGACATTCAGTCACATAATTATTATATCATATCGCCTGGGTGGTAGGACATTCAGTCACATAATTATTATATCAGATTGCCTGGGCATTCAGTCACAAAATTATCATATCAGATTGCCTGGGTGGTAGGACATTCAGTCACATAATTATTATATCAGATTGCCTGGGTCATAGGACATTCAGTCACATAATTATTATACCAGATCGCCTGGGTTATAGGACATTCAGTCACATAATTATTATATCAGATTGCCTGGGTCATAGGACATTCAGTCACATAATTATTATACCAGATCGCCTGGGTGGTAAGACATTCATTCTTCTCCCACTGCCACTCCTTTTCTAACTTTTGACTTCCGCACCCTATCCGCCAACAGCAAAAACTTAACCCTTTAATTCCCTCACCCAATTCATCAGCTTTATGCAGGAAGCTGGTGGATAGGGTGAAGAAATCAAAGAGTTCAGTTTTTGCTTTGCTAGCATGGCTGGCAATGCTGGATGCTGGTGGGCAGGGTGCGAGAGTTAAAGGTTTAAGAAGTGAGAAAATTATGTTCACATATTTTTCTCTCTCTCACACACACGCGCACGCACACACGCCCCCCGTTCAGTATGACATAATCTCCCGTTGAAAACATACAAACAAAAGACAGGAAGCTGATGGATCAGGTGAGGGAATCAAAGGGTTAAAAGTTTTGCTTTGCGAGCAAGGTCGGCAATGCAGGATGCTGGTGGACAGGATGCGGGAGTGAAAGGGTAAAGGAGAAGCAAGCAGGACACAGACGTACCAGAGTGGTGTCCTGCTGACGTCCACTGACTGGAACTGACCGACGGTTGACAGCTCTTCGAGACGTCATCACTTTTGACCTCACTGTCTTGGTGACACACGTTGTTGATCAGGCACGTGCCGCTCTGTGGACGACAAAAGCTGAACCATACACAGAGCTTATGAGAAGAAAAAAAACTATAAAAAACAACAACAGGCAAGAGCTCCTCTGAGGAAGACAAATGTTAAAATCATACAAAGATTTCACTGAGGAACAAATATAAAAAAAAAAATTTTTAAAAATGCAACTGCTCCTCTGTTGAAGACAAAAGTTAAAATCATACAAAAATCATATGAAAAAAAAATCTGGCAAGTGCTCCTATGAGGACGACAAAAGTTAAATCCATACAAAGATCATAAGAAAACAAAAACCAAACAAAAAAACAGGCAAGTGCTCCTATGTGGACGACAAAAGTTAAAATCATACAAAGATCTTACGAAAAAAAAAAAGAACTAAAAAACAAAAACAGATCGTCCATTCATTCTGAAAAATGAAACCCAGATGGTCTACCCATTCTGAAAAAAAACAACAGATGGTCTATACATTCTGAAAAAATACAGGATCTATCCATTCTGAACAAAAACAGATGGTCTATCCACTCTGAAAAACAACAACAGACAGTCTATCCAGTGTGAAAAAATATACGATCTATCCACTGTGAACAAAAACAGATTGTCTATCCATTCTGAAAAACAACAACAGACAGTCTATCCATTGTGAAAAAAATATACGATCTATCCACCGTGAACAAAAACAGTCTATCCATTGTGAAAAACAACAACAGACAGTCTATCCATTGTGAAAAAAATATACGATCTATCCACTGTGAACAAAAACAGTCCATCCATTCTGAAAAACAACAACAGACAGTCAATCCATTGTGAAAAAATATACGATCTATCCACTGTGAACAAAAACAGATGGTCTATCCACTCTGAAAAACAACAACAGACAGTCTATCCAGTGTGAAAAAATATACGATCTATCCACTGTGAACAAAAACAGATTGTCTATCCATTCTGAAAAACAACAACAGACAGTCTATCCATTGTGAAAAAAATATACGATCTATCCACTGTGAACAAAAACAGTCTATCCACTCTGAAAAACAACAACAGACAGTCTATCCATTGTGAAAAAAATATACGATCTATCCACTGTGAACAAAAACAGTCTATCCACTCTGAAAAACAACAACAGACAGTCTACCATTGTGAAACAACAACAGACAGTCTATCCATTGTGAAAAAAATATACGATCTATCCACTGTGAACAAAAACAGTCTATCCATTCTGAAAAAAAACAAACAATGATCTATCCATTGTCAAAAAAAAACAAACAACAACAGATGATCTATCCATAGAATGTTTTGATTGCTATTTAGCTTTCAATGCTGTTTTTGAATATTACAGTGCGTTTCGTAAACAAATGCTATATATCTTTTTCTTTCTCTGTAACTTGAGTGTGAGCGTATGTTTGCGTGCTTAAGTGTGCGTTGGTGCATGTGTGCGTGTGTGCGTGCGTGTGTGCGTGCGTGCTCTGTGTGTCGTTTGTGTGTGTGTTTGCAACTGCATGTGATGTGTGTCTGTGCACGTGTGTGCGAGTCTGCATGTCAGTGTGAGTGTGGTGTGTGTGTGTGTGTGTGTGTGTGTGTGTGTGTGTGTGTGTGTGTGTGTTGAGAGAGAGAGAGAGAGAGAGAGAGAGAGAGAGAGAGGAGGAGAGCTGTACTGACACTGGACTCTTCTCATATCCATAACCAAACATGCACATATGCCTACAAATGCGCGCGCACACACACACACACACACACACACACACACACAACACACACACACACACACTAACACACACACACACACATATGTGTGTATATATATATATATATATATTATTATATATATATATATGTATGTATATATACACATGTATATATATATACACACACAAGATAACCATATTACAGAGCGTTGGTCGTCATTAACAATTACAAACTGGAGTCAAGATGTGTACGCAGTGGACATGTGCTAGTGCATCTGAAATGTAACAGAATACCTCTCTTGAACGTTGCCGTGTTTTGATGGCATCTTAATAAAGTATTCCACAGTAAGTACCAGCGTACCAAGGCTTGATTTAACCCTTTGACTCCACGCACCCTATCAACCAACTGCAAAAACTTTAACCCTTGACTCCAGAAGGCTGTCATAATAAGGGAAAAAAAGGTTTCAAGTGATTATCAGAAATTGGTAGAAAAGTGCTACAGGAAGCTGGTGGATAGGGTGAGGGAGTCAAAGGGTTAAGTTTTTGCTTTGCTTTTACGGCTGGCTGAGGGATGCTGGCGGATAGAGTGAGGGAGTCAAAGGGTTAAGTTTTTGCTTTGCAAGTTTGCTGTCACGGCTGACAATGCGGGATGCTGGCGGATAGGGTGAGGGTGTCAAAGGGTTAAATACGGACAAAGAGACAGACAGACTGGGGGGCAGATCATACCTACCCTTATCGCACACCCGTCATCGCTGCAGGAGAGACAACTGGAGTCGAAAACGGTGACGGACAGAGCGTTGCTGTACAAATGTCCGTCGTATGTCACTGTCACTGCAAACTTCACCTTGGAAAGGCTCTGTGCATAGAACACACACACACACACACACACACACACACACACACACACACACACACACACACACACACACACACACACACACACACACACTCACACACACACACACCACACACACACACACACACACACACACACACACACACACACACTCACACACAACTCCATACATACACGCACTCACGTCCGCATACGTATACACGCACATACAATGTTCAATGTACAATGTACAATAATCCTTTAACCCAATGGGGCACGAGGATAACAGAATACTTTACACACACACACACACACAACACACACACACACACACATCACCACACACACACACACACACACACACACACACACACACACACACTCACACACAACGTCCGCAACATACACGCACACACGTCGCATACGTATACACGCACATACAATGTTCAATGTTCAATGTACAATGTACAATAATCCTTTAACCCCCAATTGGGGCACGGAGGATAACAGTAATACATTTACACACCACACACACAACACACACAACACACACACACACACACACATCACCACACACACACACACACACACACACACACACACACTCACACACACACACGTCCGCACACATACACGCACACACGTCCGCATATATACACGCACATACAATGTCAATGTCAATGTACAAAGTACAATAATCCTTTACCCAATTGGGGCCGGAGGATGACAGTAATACATTTACACACCACACACACACACACACACACACACCACACACACACACACACACAACACACACACAACACTCACACACACAAACGTCCGCACACTACACGCACACCGTCGCATAGTATACACGCACATACAATGTTCATGTCAATGTAAATGTACAATAATCTTTAACCCCATTGGGGCACGGAGGATAACATATCATTACACACACCACACACCACACACAATACACACCACACACACACACACACCACACACTCCACACACAAACGTCCGCAACATACACGCTACACACGTCCGCATATGTATACACCACATACATGTTCATGTTCAAAGTACAATAACCTTTAACCCCAATGGGCACGGAGGATAACAGTAATATTCACACACACACACACACACACACACACACACACACACACGCACGCACGCAGCACGCGCGCACACACACACACACACACACACACACACACACACACACACACACACACACACATACACACACCCACACACACACACACACTCACTCACCCACTCACGCGCGCGCGCACGCGCAATCGGTAATCATGCAATTTAGAACTTTCGAACATAAAGTGAAACTCATCGCCTAAGGCACTGTCATTACAAAAAGTTAATTATTATGCTGTCTACCTACTCCTTTGCGTCTACCTCATTCAGTCCCAAGTTTGTGGCAGCTGCACCGAAACTGAATCAAAGAAAAACATAAACGTCTGATTATGTAATATATATTTCTATTTCAATTTTGTTTTTGAAATTTTGATGTAGCAAGCATTTACAATTGTTTCCCTAAGCTCTCTTCCAGACTTGCTGATAATTAGCATGGACTGGGTAAGCAACATTTTTATGAAAAGTGCATTTGTTTCCAGAACTTTCAGATTCCCATCCAAATTCAAAACCCGTGTCAATAAATATTTTCTGATTATAACCTGTCTCATCTGAACACCGTATGTTTTATACATATGAATCATAGAGAAGTCTGTGTAATGTAACAGAGTATTTCTCTGCGATGTCTTTTACTATGGACCAAAAAGCACTTAAATTGTAAATACTTTCAAATACTAAGGGATCGAATTTTGTCAAGTTTTAGAACGGTTAAAAAAAACTGCATGTGGTCGTGGTCAAGCTCAGAAGGCTATGTCTTTTTTATTGTAAACAGCCAGAAATCAAGACTTGCCTGTCAATGCTGTTCTGTACTTATATATAATATTACTGCAGTACCTGTACAACTGTACGGCTGTGATTTATGAGGGCGTGAAAACTTGAATTTGCTTGAGAAATTGCAGCTTAGATTTTGAAGTTGATTTGTTGAAAATTGCCCAGAAGTGCTATGACTGAGATGGTGTACGGCGAAACGGGGTTATATCCAATTTCACTGCTTGTTAATTCTAAAATGATTAATTTTTATATAGCCTCTTATGATACGACATGCACACATACAAACCACGTACGCACACACACAAGACATACAACCACGAACACACACACACACACACACACACACACACACACACACACACACACACACACACACACACACACACACACACACACACACACACACTCATACACACACACACGTAACTGAGAATGCTTATGTGAAATACAAAAATGATACACATTTTCGACACAAATGCCGTTTTCAACAACAAACAAAAAACAAAAACAAACAAACAAACAAAAAACAGCACCAACAAAAGAAGAGAACTCGACGAGCTGGCTAGAAGACTGGCATCCTGGTCAAGTGATGTAATGGCTGACTTGTTGTTCCACCCATCCCCCGTTGACAAGGCCACAGTGACCCATATTCAAGGTCAGCTGAACGTCCATGGTCATTTTTTTTTATATAAAAAGGGAGATTAACAGAATAGTTTGACATCTTTTTTTATTTTTAGCTTTTTGTTGTTGTTTTTTTTACGATTAGGACATATCCCCGCCTTAATCAGGGACACAGACTCTTGCATTTTTGGTCAGAAATAATCTGAGAATTGCCCTGAACTCTCTCACTACATCACCCCATCCACCAGCTTCCGTCAAGTTGTTGCAGGAATCTGATGAGCAGCGACTTCGACGGCTTGGTATTTAGTCAGGCCTCTACCTGTCCCGGTGTATAAACTGTCAACAACAGACCACCATATTTCTCTGTCCTGTGCTCTTGCCACTAGCTGTCTCCAGGTAAAAGCCTACACTCCTGGTACTTGCTTGGAGATCTCTTCGCCAAGTGTCTCTCGGCCCGCCTGTCTTTCTCTTCCCTCGGGGGTTCCATGTCAGGGCCTGTCTGGTGATACACCACGCTGGTTTTCGTAGTGTGTGTCCGATCCATCCTCACCTTCCTCATCCAGTTTCACTTTCTGCTGGCAGTTGATGTTTCTTCTTCAAGAGATCGACCTTGTTGACGTTACCAGGCCAGTGAATCTGGACGATCCTTCTCATGACAGTCTGAACTCTGCTGAGGGTAGACCGTGTCATCCATCCTACATGTTCTGGCACCACACAAGAGCACTGACTTCACGTTGGATTCAAAAAGCCAGACTCCTGTTTGTTGTTGGAGCTGCACATGTTCTTGAGCTATACAAAGGCTGTTCTGGCCTTGCCAATCCTTGCTTTGATACTGCATCTGTGTCACCTTCCTTGTTGATGATATTTCTAAGACAGGTTAACGATTCCACTCCTTCACACGTATTATTTCATGTGATATTTCTAAGACAGGTTAACGATTCCACTCCTTCACTCGTATTATTTCATGTGATATTTCTAAGACAGGTTAACGATTCCACTTCTTCACTCGTATTATTTCATGTGATATTTCTAAGACAGGTTAACGATTCCACTTCTTCACTCGTATTATTTCATGTGATATTTCTAAGACAGGTTAACGATTCCACTTCTTCACTCGTATTATTTCATGTGATATTTCTAAGACAGGTTAACGATTCCACTTCTTCACTCGTATTATTTCATGTGATATTTCTAAGACAGGTTAACGATTCCACTTCCTTCACACGTATTATTTCATGTGATATTTCTAAACAGGTTAACGATTCCACTCTTCACTCGTATTATTTCATGTGATATTTCTAAGACAGGTTAACGATTCCACTTCTTCACACGTATTATTTCATGTGATATTTCTAAGACAGGTTAACGATTCCACTCCTTCACAGTATTATTTCATGTGATATTTCTAAGACAGGTTAACGATTCCACCCACTCTCACATCGTATTATTTCATGTGATATTTCTAAGACAGGTTAACGATTCCACTCCACACATGTATTATTTCATGTGATATTTCTAAGACAGGTTAACGATTCCACCACTTCCACACGTATTATTTCATGTGATATTTCTAAGACAGGTTAACGATTCCACTCCACACGTATTATTTCATGTGATATTTCTAAGACAGGTTAACGATTCCACTTCTTCACACGTATTATTTCACGTTTTTGTAGCACGGGATTTTTTTTTATAACGAGACAGGGGCACTAACCCTGTGGCCAACTCCGAACCTGAAGGACCAAAGGGGTCATTCTTCGTCTGGCATCTAACCTTGGACTTTCCAGCATGGGTGTCCAACCGGTATAGATCTAGAGATCACTGAGACGCACAAGCTCTCTGACCAAGGGACCTCCATAGTTCTCTGTCCCGTGCTTTTGTGTTCAGGGGGCAAGGGGGACAAACCCAGCGGGCAGGGCGTGAGAGGGTTATTAGTGATCACTTACCCGTTCGGACCTTTGAGTCAGGCAGAGGACAGGCCAGACGAGCGTTGGTGATGAACTCTGCTTTTCCCTCCACTATTTGGTCGGACAGTCCTCCGGTTGGCTGCAAAACACACCACACACACACACACACACACACATGCACACATGCACACACACATACATGTAGACAGAGAACACGCACAAATAAATGACACACACACACATACACATATATGTATATAAAACATATATAAAACATGTATGTGTACACCACATGCACAAACATACATACATTTATAATATACACACACACATACACACACCCCACACACACACATAAAAACTACGTATCACATGCACATACACGCATACATAACACACATACATACATACATAATATACTAAACATACATACACATACATACATACATACTCATACATACATACATACATACATACATTCATCATACATACATACATAATACATACATACATACATACAACTACATATACAAACACATACACAAGTCTGATGTAATTATTTATTGTATATGTATTTACTTTTCTATTCATCACAAAGGATTTCACCATCTGAACTTCGGGTGCTCTCCCCGGGAGATATCACATCGCAAACGTACAGCGGTACCATTTTTAACTGTATGCCTTATTTCTGTTTAACTTCCCGAAAGTGGAATTTTTCCACAGACTTTTGCAAAGACAGCTACTTTGCTGCCAAGGGATCTTTAACATGCGGGGGATGAATGCATGCTCAAGGAAAGAACCTACTTTCAACATAGACACCATTGTAGATCTAGTGGAAGAAGACAAAAATCCCCGCTCGATCCGTGATACTAAAGTAGGTTTCTTAGTCTTTGACAAGTGCCACACGTTAGACTAGCACACACACCACCACATGGAGGGGCACAAAAATCCCTGTTCGATACGTGATACGAAAGTAGGTTTCTTACGTCTTTGACCAAGTGCCACATGTTAACTTCAGACAACCATCCTGAGAGGGCATCCCCGTTGTAGTGATACGAAGTGTTTTAGATCTTGTCAAGCCACCTCTTTCCTTTCCGCCAACCACCCCATGGGTGATTCTGTCCATCAGGCCATCGTGTGTGGGGTACCAACGAAGGTTCTCCACTTCCATCTATTCTGGTACCCCCCTGGGGATGTCAGGGCTTCTTTCAGTATAAATAATATGGTCCACCTTCTGTGCTAGAAACTTCCTCTTTTCTGTCACTCTCTTTGTTTCTTTGTTCTCCTTTGCTTTCTGTCGTTTCCTCCTATCGTTTTCTGCCTTGCTGGTCCATTCAAATGTATGTGTTCGATAGTCTTTCTCTCAGGACGATAATTTGGGTACATGTATTAAGTACGTTTCTGGCTCTAGAGAAATGAGATAATCATGCAGAAGCAATTTTAGGTGATCTAAGCCCATTTTCATATTTGTTTTAGTGTTCTTAGTTGTCCTTGTTTATATTATATATAATATAATATATATATAAAGGAGAGAGAGAGAGAGAGAGAGAGAGAGAGAGAGATTGATGCATAGACAGATAGATAGACAGACAGATAGGATAGATAGATAGATACATAATAGACAGACAGACAGATAGATACATAGATAGATAGATAGAGAAAAGACAGATAGATAGATAGATAGATAGATAAAATAGATAGATAGACAGACAGACAGATAGATAGATAGATAGATAGATAGACAGATAGATAGATAGACAGACAGATAATAAAGAGAAGGACAGAAGATAGATAGATAGATAGACAGACAGATAGATAGATAGCTAGCAGCGACAGATAGATAGATAGAAAGATAGAAGACAGACAGATAGATAGATAGATAGATACAGATAGATAGATAGATAGACAGACAGATAGATAGTAGATAGATAGAGACAGATAGATAGATAGATAGATAGACAGATAGACAGATAGATAGATAGATAGATAGATAGATAGATAGATAGATAGATAGATGAGACAGACAGATAGATAGATAGATAGATAGACAGATAGAATAGATAGATAGAAGATAGATAGATAGACAGATAGATAGATAGATAGTAGATAGATAGACATAGATAGATAGATAGATAGATAGATAGATAGATAGATAAAGATAGATAATAAAGACAGACAGATAGATACAGATACAACAAAGACTGACCAGAAACTCCTGCACTCTGCATTTAAACTGGTCACTCATTTGGAAATGTTCAGCATCGATGAAGATTTTCCTGCAGGGCCTCTGGTTTATGTCACAAAATTGGGAACTGAAAAAGAAGGTAAAGATTGTTATATCACAACATGCCAACAAAATGGCAAAGATTATCAGATCATGATATGACGACAAAATAAAATGTATTATTTCAATGATATCAGCAGGTTGGTTGGCTCTGTTGATAGAGCCTTAGACTCAAGATCATATAATTCGAGTTCAAATCCAGTCTGCAACGTAAAACCTGACTTGTTTGCTGTTGTCCATCTTAACGCTTCAAATCATTCTGGTGGTGTCAGTTTTTCCACTGGTCAGCAACATTAAAAACTGGCTTAGTGTTTGACAGGTCCCTTCTTCCTTTTCCGTATTTCAAGACCTCTGTCGGATAATTGCTGGCGGATTTGAGTGGAGCGCATATGGAGCTGTCCGGGCGCAGTGAATCCCTTTTGAAATAACTCCAATATGAAAGCTTCACTAGTCTGCCCCCCAGTAGTGTCAGATTTTCGACTGGTCCGGTCCAGTCCCCCCCCCCCCCCCCCCCCCCCCAACTTTCTGATGGTGTCAGTTTTTCCACTGGCTCGTTCACCTCTTCCCCTTCTGGTGGTGTCAGTTTTTTCCACTGGTCTGTTCACCTCCCCCCTCCCGCTCTGGTGGTGTCAGTTTTTCCACTGGTCTGTTCATCCCCCCTTCTGGTGGTGTCAGTTTTTCCACTGGTCTGTTCATCCCCCCTTCTGGTGGTGTCAGTTTTTCCACTGGTCTGTTCATCCCCCCTTCTGGTGGTGTCAGTTTTTCCACTGGTCTGTTCATCCCCCCTTCTGGTGGTGTCAGTTTTTCCACTGGTCTGTTCACCTCTTCCCCTTCTGGTGGTGTCAGTTTTTTCCACTGGTCTGTTCACCTCTTCCCCTTCTGGTGGTGTCAATTTTTCCACTGGTCTGTTCCACTCCCACCCCCGCTCTGGTGATGTCAGTTTTTCCACTGGTCTGTTCACCCTCCCCCCCCCCCTCCCGCTCTGGTGGTGTGAATTTTTCCACTGGTCTGAACACCCCTTCCCCTTCTGGTGGTGTCAGTTTTTCCACTGGTCTGTTGGCCCCCCCCCCCCCCCTCTCGCTCTGGTGGTGTCAGTTTTTCCACTGGTCTGTTCACCTCCCCCCTCCCGCTCTGGTGGTGTCAGTTTTTCCACTGGTCTGTTCATCCTCCCCTTCTGGTGGTGTCAGTTTTTCCACTGGTCTGTTCATCCCCCCTTCTGGTGGTGTCAATTTTTCCACTGGCCTGTTCACCCCCCCCCCTCCCGCTCTGGTGGTGTGAATTTTTCCACTGATCTGAACACCCCTTCCCCTTCTGGTGGTGTCAGTTTTTCCACTGGTCTGTTCACCCCCCTCCCGCTCTGGTGGTGTCAGTTTTTCCACTGGTCTGTTCATCCTCCCCTTCTGGTGGAGTCAGTTTTTCCACTGGTCTGTTCATCCCCCCTTCTGGTGGTGTCAGTTTTTCCACTGGTCTGTTCACCTCTTCCCGTTCTGGTGGTGTCAGTTTTTCCACTGGTCTGTTCACCTCTTCCCCTTCTGGTGGTGTCAGTTTTTCCACTGGTCTGTTCACCTCTTCCCGTTCTGGTGGTGTCAGTTTTTCCACTGGTCTGTTCATCCCCCCCTTCTGGTGGTGTCAGTTTTTCCACTGGTCTGTTCACCCCTTCTGGTGGTGTCAGTTTTTCCACTGGTCTGTTCACCCCTTCTGGTGGTGTCAGTTTTTCCACTGGTCTGTTCACCCCTTCTGGTGGTGTCAGTTTTTCCACTGGTCTGTTCACCCCTTCTGGTGGTGTCAGTTTTTCCACTGGTCTGTTCACCTCTTCCCCTTCTGGTGGTGTCAGTTTTTCCACTGGTCTGTTCACCCCTTCTGGTGGTGTCAGTTTTTCCACTGGTCTGTTCACCCCTTCTGGTGGTGTCAGTTTTTCCACTGGTCTGTTCACCCCTTCTGGTGGTGTCAGTTTTTCCACTGGTCTGTTCACCCCTTCTGGTGGTGTCAGTTTTTCCACTGGTCTGTTCACCCCTTCTGGTGGTGTCAATTTTTCCACTGGTCTGTTCCCATCCTCCCATTCTGGTGGTGTCAGTTTTTCCACTGGTCTGTTCACCCCTTCTGGTGGTGTCAGTTTTTCCAATGGTCTGTTCATCCTCCCCTTCTGGTGGTGTCAGTTTTTCCACTGGTCTGTTCCCATCCTCCCCTTCTGGTGGTGTCAGTTTTTCCACTGGTCTGTTCACCTCCCCCCCTTCTGGTGGTGTCAGTTTTTCCACTGGTCTGTTCCCAGCCTCCCCTTCTGGTGGTGTCAGTTTTTCCACTGGTCTGTTCACCTCCCCCCCTTCCGTTCTGGTGGTGTCAGTTTTTCCACTGGTCTGTTCCCAGCCTCCCCTTCTGGTGGTGTCAGTTTTTCCACTGGTCTGTTCACCTCTTCCCCTTCTGGTGGTGTCAGTTTTTCCACTGGTCTGTTCACCTCTTCCCCTTCTGGTGGTGTCAGTTTTTCCACTGGTCTGGTCCCTCTCTAGTGGTGTCACTTTTTCCACTGGACCGGTCCCCCTACTCATCTTTCCAGCTTGAATAACTTGCCACTTGTACAGGGTTTTGCACACGCTCAAAAAGTCTTGACAGAGAATTACTGGTAGATAAGGGTAGAGCCCATGTGGAATTGTCCGAGAGACCAGTCACTGTGAAGCAGTGCTTAGCTCAACAGAATCACAACTGGAAGGTTGTGGGCTCCAATGCCATCAATCTTGTCAAAATTGCTGTTGGATATTTCGGCTCCAACTGGCTCCTACCCAAAATTAAGCGTGCTATGGACTCACTGAGAAGACTGGAACCACCACACAGTCGAGTCTCATGTTCTTCACAAATGCGTCGTTATCAAGGGTGTTGCTTAAATCGCTTGAACAACACCGCTCGTGTCAAGTCTATTTTGGGCCTGGTTAACGCCAGGATATATCAGAAATAAGCATAAAAATGAGTGCCAGAATGGTTCGGACGTTTGTCTGCCAACAACTAAACTCGTGGTTCCAAGGTTCGTTTCCTGTTGACGTCTCGACTTTCCTCCAAAGTTTGACTGGAAAATCGAACTGAACGTCTAGTCCTTCGGAAGGGGACGAAAAACGAGTCGGACCCCTGTACCTTCTGGCCTGCACACGTTAAAGATTCCAGGGCATTTGAAAATTGTGAAGAGCAAGGCTTTTGCCCGGCTGCCCTGATAAAAAGCGCACGTTTAAGATCCCTGGGCAGTTGCAAATAGTGAAGAGCAGGGTTTTTGCCTGGCTGCCCTGATATTAAAAACACTGGAGAGAGAGGTTGGTTTCCCAGTTCGCTCCCTTTGAAGACCATTAAGCCTTTTTGCCTTTCTAACGTCTTGATAAAAAAAACTGGGTGGCGCTGCACTGCGGCGACGTCCTCTCAAAGGGGAGAGCAGCCCGAGTTTCACATGGTAAATCCACTGTGGGACAAAATAAATGAATACGAATATGAATATAAAGCACAGCCCCGTCACGCAGTCTCAATCCAGAACGGAACTCCATGGGAACATAATTATAATCATCATCCTCCTCATTTTCATAGCATTGTGAAAAAATGTCCAGGAGCCTGTGGCCATTAAGGTGGGAGTAGATAACTGTCTCAATGTGAGGAAACCCTCCTGAACTCTAGTTTTACCATTTTACATCAGAGCGTATTACAACACAACATAACACACAAGCACACACACACACACACACACACA
>JAPXFY010000031.1:36333722-36343722 GCA_030674185.1 Monoplex corrugatus
ATCATCTTCTTCATACAGATTTATTTAACCAGCCATGTAGGCAGCCATGTTATGTCTTCGAGGGTGTACTTGCAGGGTGTTTTCGTGTGTCCATAAGCCACCAAACACTCATTTGACATACATCATCATCATCAAGTGCCTTGCCACATGGGGTTGGCGATCATGGCCCTCCATATGCATCTATCCCTTGTTGCCGCAAGCACATCTCCCACCCTCTCTGTCCTCAGCCACTCTGCAAGTCCGTCCAATATTTTTTCCCTGGGTCTGCCTGGTGTTCTCTTTCCCTCCAGCTTTCCTGTTATGATACCAGGTGCTCCAATTTCCCCTTTCCTCATAAAATGGCCTAGTAAATGTTGCCTGTCTTTTCCTAATTTTCCTTATCAATGATCTTCTTGTGTCTGCCTCCATCAAGACCGTCTCATTTGTTTTCTTTGCAGTCCATGGAATTCTCAACATTCTTCTTAGAAACCACATCACAACTGCCTCAATCTTGTCCTGGCTTTGCTTGTTGACTGTCCACGTCTCACAACCGTGTAAACATTATCGGTTCTGTATAGCATTCAAGAACTCTCTTCCTGATGTTAATTGATAGGCATTTGTTGGTAAGAATGCTTTTCATCTTCTTGAATGCTGTTTTGGCTTGGCCGATTCTGCTGGCTATTTCTGATGTGTATTTGCCGTCTGATGAAATGATCGTTCCCAGATATTTAAAATTATCAACCTGTCTTAAGGTTGTGTCGTTTGCTGTTATTTTGCATGAGGGGATTTCATGATTTTTTTTACTGATTACCATGACTTCAGTCTTCCTGCTGTTAAAGCTCCAACCCCTTAGCTTTGCTTTCTATTTCTATTATGTTCACAAAGTTTTGTAGGTCCCTTTCATTTTCTGCAATTAACACGGTGTCATCTGCGTACAGAATGTTATTTATCATTTTTCCTCCAACCTTTAATCCAGGGTCTTCCTCTAGGTTTCTCATGATGTTTTCGCTGTAAAGTGAAACACAACCTTGTCTGATTCTTCTTTTGATATTTTGGAAAGAGCTTATATCGTTTTCTATTCTCACTGCAGCTTTTTAATCCCAATACATATTTCTGATTATTCGTTGATCTTTTCCATCAACATTGAGTCTTTCTTGTTGGTTGATCAATTCTTCATGTCTTACCCGATCAAAAGCCTTCGTATAATCAACAAAGCATAAATATAAATCCTTATTCATCTCGATTGACCTCTCTATGATAGTTCTTAGGATGTATACGGCATTAATAATTCCTTTCCCTTTGACAAGTCAACACTGTTCTTCTGCTATTTCACTTTTGATTGTATTCCTTGTCCTCATCATGATTATGCTTAATAGGATTTTTGTTACATGACTCATCAAATTGATTGTGCGATGGAGTTTGCATTCTATAGCCCCTGTTTTCTTTGGAAGTGCAATGAAATTTGATTTTGACATATCTTTGGGGATTTTTCCAGTGTCATAAATCCCATTTAGGAGGTCTGTTATTTTTTCAATACCAAATTCCTCCAGGGCTTCAATCATCTCTGTAGTAATATTGTCTGGTCCTGGGGCTTTCCCTGGTTTCAGTGCTGCTCTAAATTCATCTTTCATTATGGGTGGTCCTTAAAAGTTCTTTCTTATAATGTGCTCCTCGTTTCTGTCATCTTCAAAAAGGTCTTTAATGAACTCTCCCCATCTATCTAATATTTTGTCTTTTTCCATGATAAGCGTACCATCTTTTGATTTTAAGCAACCAGTTGATGTGCATGTATTTTTCCTATGGACAAATTCTTCAATTCTTCTGTACATGGGACATCAAAACAGAACTCACTCTGGGTGAAGTTGACACTTGGGTCGGGTGTGTCGATGTCCAAGTACAGTCCCATGGTGGTCAGGTCTCTGCGACCCGGTCCCCATGTTTGGTTTAGCCATGGGTTGACTGGTGGTTGAATCGGGCGACAGTTTCCTTGACACTGCAAGACAAGACAGTAAGATTATATACATACACGTCTGAATGAATGAACGCTTGGGTTCTCATGCTGTGCAGGTAGGCTACTGATGATAACCTCCCAATTCTTTTTTTTCTTTTTTTCTTCTTCTTTTTCTTCTTCCCTAACTCCGTGAACAGTCAACAGGGTGCCGCACTAAAACAAATGTTCACCTTTCTCCAGCTCTTTCGGTTGTGTGCCAAAGCCAAGGTCTGTTTTTCTGTCTATTCTATCAGTCCATCGATTTTTTTGTTTTGTTTTTGTCTTCCCCTTCGTCTCCATCCCTCAAAGGTTCCCTGGACTATTGATTTAGCAAAGCTTTTGAATCGTATTACGTGGCTATACCAATACTGTTAACAAGAAACACCACGAGGGTGCAGATGGGATTCAGAGCACCAACTCCCCGCCACATTCCAGATAATCACCTCCCAACGCCACTTGATAGTCATTTCATCAAGCAAAGGTAGGGGGGGGGGAGGATTGTCCTTGCGTTGCATGACCCATTCGGACCCAGTCATCAGTTACCCTGTTTACAAACCAAATGGCAAGAATGGGAGATGACAAACCCTGAGACATAGCCACAAACGTCCACCAGCCAGGTCCAGCCCAGTCTGTAATAACTCCAATAACTCCAGACCAAGAGAGAATGGAAGACCCCTCTCTCACCCCACTCTGGTCTTTTTCGTTCTTTCGGGCAGCCCGTCCTGCCACCAGCTCACATAGCTGTCAGCTCTTTTCCCCTTACTATAGTCTCGACAGTTAGCAGTCCGAAGCTCCTAACGTTGCCTCACTTCAACCACAAGGATTGTTTGAACGGCCGCGAGAGTGGCAAGACATGATGCTCCAGACACAGCCCATTTTGCTGTTCAGCAAGGTCTGACATGCCCGGAAAGGGATTCCAAGTTTACTGTCTTTACCAGCAGCCAGCAGGTCTTTCCCTGCGGTCATCAGGCCTGATTCCTGAAGTCAGCAGTCAAGCCACAAGCCGAAGTTAACAAGAAACACCAAGAAGGTGCAGATGGAACCCAGAGCACCAATTCCCTGCCACTCAATACACACTCATACTGCTAATACATCCTGTATTCAACAGTCATGGCAGTTGGATGGGAATAAGAAGGTCCTGTTTTAAGCCTACCTGAGTACCTCCCACATGGAGGGTAAAGGCTGCAGATTTTCCTGATCTCCCATGTTGATATGTGTTCGGCTGTACCAGTACCTAACCCCCTCTCCCAAGAGTTTCTTGCTACAGACAGACACAGGGCGAAAATCATTCTGACAGAAATACGGCCAGCCATTTAGAAGAACAGACAGACAAAACAACATACGTGGCCAAGATGGGTGCTTTGGGTTAATACAGTTGATGTGGTGTTTAGAAAGACATTCAGACAGACAGCAGGCCCATCATCAGCAACAATCTATCTCTCGATGCTGAGCACAGCAAGCACATTGGCATGGCTGCAGCAACCTCAGGCTGACTTACCACTCACGTCTGATAGAACCCAACGCTGACTTTTCCGACCAAGATGGCAGTGTACAACGTCTGCAACATCAGCACTCTACACTGCGTGGCAGCGGAACATGAACAACATACGCCAAACAAGAGCAAAAGCTGATCAGCTTTCACTTGCGCTGCCTTTGCTGTGTCCTCAGCATTCAAGTGGAGTGACAAAATACCACATACCCAGGTCATGCTGGTTCAGACAACGCAGACTGTGCTGGTCCGGCCATGTGCGCTGGATGGAAGATGGACGTCTCCCAAAAGATATCCTTTATGGCGAACTAGTCTCAGGCAAGAGATCTGTTGGACTGCCCCCAGCTACGATACAAAGACGTCTGAAGCACGATATGAAAGCTCTGGAGACACACACAAAGAACTGGGAAGACACAGCAGCCAACAGCAATTATGGCACATTGTGCTCCGGAAGCAACTCAGGTCAAGGGAAAAGGGGATAGAGGATCCAACCTTAGCTGAGGAAAAACAGTCAGGCGAAAGTAAGGATGACGACAGTTGATGTGATGCTTAGAAAGACATCAAGACAGACAGACAGATATTCAGACAGACAGAAATACATACATGACCAAGATGGAATAGTATGTGGTGCGTAGAAAGACGTTAAGACAGAGACAGACAGACAGAAACACATACATGCCCAAGATGGGAGCCTTTTGGGATAGTAAAGTTGATGTGGTGCTTAGAAAGACATTAAGACAGACAGACAGATATTCAGAAAGAAAATCATTACAACAGACAGACAGATATTCGGACACACAGGCAGAAGTGATATTCAGACAGACAGACAGCAGTACATTTGTGGCCAAGATGGGAGCCTTTAGGAACGGTAAGTTAAGACAGACTGATATTCAGACAGAAAAACATTACAACAGACAGACAGATATTCGGACAGACAGGCAGAAGTGATATTCGGACAGACAGACAGACAGCAAAACATTACATGGCCAAGATGGGAGCCTGTAGGAACAGTAAGTTGATGTGGTGGTTAGAAAGACATTAAGACGGACAGACAGAGAAAAACACATACATATGCCCAATATGGGAGCCTTTTGGGACAGTACAGTTTATGTTGTGGTGAGAAAGACCTTAAAACATACACGTTTTCAGACAAACTTTTGGGATAGTACAGTTCAGGTCATCAGGTACCATGCGCACATGTAAAGGCAGACGACCTCCAATCTCATACATCGAGAACATAATCAACATCAGTGGCCTAAATATTCAATAAATTGTCCACAAAACGCAAAACGGAGCGGCCTGAGGGAGATAGTGGTGTCCAGATGTGCAACGGCCAACACCAAACCCGGCGACGCCGACAGGTGAGGTGAGACAGGTGAGACAGGTGAGAGTTCATGTGGTGGTGAGAAAGACATTAAGACAGATATCCAGACACACAGACAGACAGCAGTACGTACGTGGCCAAGATGGGGCTTTCTAGGAACGGTACAGTTGATGTGGTGGTTGGTGGCAGTGCCGTCACACTGGCAGTAGTAGGGCGGCTTTCCGCCACTGCTTTGAGCTACGTTTGGAGGCAGACGGTTGTAGAATAGACTGGTCGTGTATGTGTTCCTGTTGAAACAAAAGCAAAAACAAAAAAAAAAAAAAAAAAAAAAAAAACCGCCGAATTACAAACGTTTTAGAGGTTCTGGGGTTTTTTTGCAAGTACTGTTTTCTTGTTGTTGTTATTGTTTCTTTAGGCCCTGTTAGCCCGTCAGCTTAGCTGGTTCAAGCATCTTGCTGTTAACCCTTTGACTCCTGCACTCTTCCTGCAGGAAGCTGGTGGACAGGGTGAGGGAGTCAAAGGGTTAAGTTTCTGCTTAGCTAGCATAGTTGACATATGAAAAAGATGTGAGGCAGGCAGAGGTACATTTCAGCTAAATATACAGCGCTAATTTCACAATAGAAGACGGACTCAATATCAAAGACAAGTGATTTGCATGACCGCCATCTTTACCTTGCAGGCAAGATCCATTTTGTACAACCTTGCCTTACCTAACGAAACTTGCTGCTAGGTGGAAGAAAGAAACGCTTCTACCTAGCCTATCTCGCGAAAATATCATATACTAGGTTGTAAGCAAGTGGGCTATCGTGATCTCTACGTGTGTCCACCAAATGTCCTAACTGACCTCCAGGATTCCAGAAAGGCTTTGGGGATGCAGGAGCTCCCTGTCTGGCAGGGGTTGGTGTCCACATAACCGTTCTTGTGGGTGAACTCATTGTTCAAGTTGTTGTCCAGGGTGCCACAGATTCCCCGTCCTGAATAATAACAATGATAATAATAATAACAACAATAATAATAACAACAACAACAGTAATAACAATAATAACAACAGCAATAATAGTAATGATAGAAACAACATTAATACTAACATTATTACTACTACCAACACCAATACTACTACTAATAGTAGCAGTATTATTTATAGTAGTAACTGTAGTATGGAGAAGAAGAAAAAAGTTATGATAATGGTAATGAAATGAGTTGATGATGATGATGATGATGATGATGATGATGATGATGATGATGATGATGATGATGATGATGATGATGACGACGACGACGACGACGATGATGAAGAATGATCATTGTTATTTTTAAGCTTGAAAGCATACAAGCAAAACAGAGCAAAGGAACAAACCAAATCTGACATACACAAATTCAGAGATCAAAAAAACCATCACTGCTTTCCAAATAAAGATGACAATCATTTTTCGACTTACTGGAAGAATGGTCAGTTAAGGAAAATTATCAAAATGAACTATGGGAAGACATGAAACGAATCTGGACAGAGACTACTGATACAAAACTACGCAGAACAACAAGAAAGGTACCAAAATCGTAATTAAGTGACGAAGTAATCGGACTGGCTAAAACGAAAGTCAAGCACTCAAAAATAACAACCAAGAAGAATGCAGGAAACTAAAAAGTGAAGTACAAACCAAAATCAGAATGGACAAGAGAGCGTGGCTTGAACAAGAATAAGTTAAAATCTCCAATTGCAATCATCATCATCATCATTGTCATGTGCCCTGCCGCATGGCCTTAGCGATCATGGTCCTCCATGTGCATCTATCCCTTGTCGCCACAAGCACATCTTCCACCCTCCCTGTCCTCAGCCACCCTGCAAGTCCGTCGAATATTTTCTCCCTGGGTCTACCTGGTGTTCTCTTTTTCTCCAGCTTTCCTGTTATGACCAGGTGCTCTAATTCCCCTTTCCTCATAAAATGGCCTATTAATGTTGCTTGTCTTTTCGTAATCTTCCTTATAAATGATCTTTTTGTGTCTGCCTCCATCAACGTCTTGTTTGTTTTCTTTGCTGTCCATGGAACTCTCAACATTCTCCTAAGAAACCACATTTCGGCTGCCTCAATCTTGTTCTTCCAATTGCAACACAGGAAGAAAATCAAAGGAGATGTTCAAACAAGTCAGGAATGTGAATACAACCAAATTTCAACCACAAAATCAGATCGGTGCATCAACGGCAAAAATAGTGCTACTATAACTGAAGAAGACGTTCTTGCAAGATGGCATGAATATATTAAAATCTTATTTAATGACACCACAGCAACAAGCCACAAGATACTTCCTATCTTGATTTTCGGCATCCTGAACCAAAACCTCTGGTGAAGTGACAGCAACCATCAGTCTGTTAAAAACTTGAAAATCACCAGGATTAGATAACATTCCTGGAGAACTACTGTAAAACACTGGTAAATCAGGAATTAAAGCATTGCCCCACCTATGCTGTACGATATGGAGAATATGTGAATGGTCAACACACTGGAAATTTTAAGAGTTTGCCATGTTGCACAAGGGCCGAAACATCAAAGACTGTAACAACTACAGAACCATTGCTCTCTTCAATTTTGAGTTTAGAGTTTGTTCAAGAGGAATTTATTGCACTCAGACAATGCCATATACGCTCCACCCAAATCTGAACAGCAACTACCTGGCAGACTCCCTGAGCCTGTGCAAAATCGTATGCGCTGGCAAGGTCTTCAACTAAGGAGCAGAAAGGAGCGGGGTGGGGGGAGGGGAGAAACCACTGAAACAATAAGCTGACACCACCAGAATGACGGGAACATTAAGATGGGCAGCAACCAAGCCACTTTTTAACGTTGCGGGCTGGGATTGAACTCACGATGTCAGATACCGATTTTATTTCAAAGAACCAACCAGCCCGCATGAGTCATGTCAGCAAACCCTGCTTATCATAATCATCATCATCATCAGGTGCCTTGTCACATGGTGTTGGCGATCATGGCCTTCCATCTGTCTCTATCTCTTGTTGCCTCAAGCATCTCTTCCACCCTCCTTGTCTTCAGCCACTCTGCAAGTCCGTCTAGTATCTTTTCCCTGGGTCTACCTGGTGCTCTCTTTCCCTCCAGCTTTCCTGTTGTGACCAGGTGCTCCAATTCCCCTTTCCTCATAAAATGGCTTGTAAATGTTGCCTGTCTTTTCCTAATCTTCCTTATGAATGATCTTCTTGTGTCTGCCTCCATCAAGACTGTCTCGTTTGTTTTTTTTTGTTTTGTTTTTTGTTGTTGTTTTTTTGCTGTCCATGGAACTCTCAACATTCTTCTTAGAAACCACATCTCGGCTGCCTCAATCTTGTTCTGGCTTTGTTTGTTGACTGTCCACGCCTCACATTCGTATAACAGTATTGGTTCTATATAACATTCAAGAACTCTCTTCCTGATGTTAATTGATAGGCATTTGTTGGTAAGAATGCTTGTCATCTTCTTGAATGCTGTTTTGGCTTGGCCGATTCTGCCGGTTATTTCTGATGTGCATCTACCGTCTGATGAAATGATCGTTCCCAGGTATTTAAACGTATTAACCTGTGTCAAGGTTGTGCCATAAGCACTACTACAAACAAAACAAAACATAACAAAAATCATTCAATCAATCAAAAAACAAAACAAACATCTCAGTGAAGCCAGTACATGTTACTACAAACAAAACAAAACAAAACATCATTCAGTCAATCAAAAAAAACAAAAAACAAGAATCAATCAATCAGTACAAAAACACAATACGAACATCTCAGTGAAGCCAGTAAACACTACTACAAACAAAACAAACAATAATTCAGTCAATCCTAAAAACAAGACAAACATATCAATGAAGCCAGTAAAACACTACTACAAACAAAACAAAACAAATAATAATTCAGTCAATCCTAAAAACAAGACAAACATCTCAATGAAGCCAGTAAACACTACTACAAACAAAACAAATCAAATAATAATTCAGTCAATCCTAAAAACAAGACAAACATATCAATGAAGCCAGTAAAACACTACTACAAACAAAACAAATCAAATAATAATTCAGTCAATCCTAAAAACAAGACAAACATATCAATGAAGCCAGTAAAACACTACTACAAACAAAACAAAACAAATAATAATTCAGTCAATCCTAAAAACAAGACAAACATCTCAATGAAGCCAGTAAACACTACTACAAACAAAACAAATCAAATAATAATTCAGTCAATCCTAAAAACAAGACAAACATCTCAGTTAAGCCAGTAAACACTACTACAAACAAAACAAAACAATAATTCAGTCAATCCTAAAAACAAGACAAACATCTCAGTGAAGCCAGTAAAACACTACTACAAACAAAACAAAACAAACAATAATTCAGTCAATCCTAAAAACAAGACAAACATCTCAATGAAGCCAGTAAACACTACTACAAACAAAACAAATCAAATAATAATTCAGTCAATCCTAAAAACAAGACAAACATCTCAGTTAAGCCAGTAAACACTACTACAAACAAAACAAATCAAATAATAATTCAGTCAATCCTAAAAACAAGACAAACATCTTAGTGAAGCCAGTAAACACTACTACAAACAAAACAATAATCCAGTCAATCCTAAAAACAAGACAAACATCTCAATGAAGCCAGTAAACACTACCACAAACAAATCAAATAATAATTCAGTCAATCCTAAAAACAAGACAAACATCTTAGTGAAGCCAGTAAACACTACTACAAACAAAACAAAACAATAATTCAGTCAATCCTAAAAACAAGACAAACATCTTAGTGAAGCCAGTAAACACTACTACAAACAAAACAAAACAATAATTCAGTCAATCCTAAAAACAAGACAAACATCTTAGTGAAGCCAGTAAACACTACCACAAACAAAACAAAACAATAATTCAGTCAATCCTAAAAACAAGACAAACATCTTAGTGAAGCCAGTAAACACTACTACAAACAAAACAAACAATAATTCAGTCAATCCTAAAAACAAGACAAACATCTTAGTGAAGCCAGTAAACACTACTACAAACAAAACAAACAATAATTCAGTCAATCCTAAAACCAAGACAAACATCTTAGTGAAGCCAGTAAAACACTACTACAAACAAAACAAAACAAACAATAATTCAGTCAATCCTAAAAACAAGACAAACATCTTAGTGAAGCCAGTAAAACACTACTACAAACAAAACAAACAATAATTCAGTCA
>JAPXFY010000031.1:36348722-36353722 GCA_030674185.1 Monoplex corrugatus
CCTTCGGTCATGACTGACCATGGACAAAGTACATCCGTTCTAATGTCTAGATGGGCTGTCTGCTTGGTCCAAGCAGCGTCGCCTGTGACTGTACAGACCAATGCGAGAGAGGCAGTCTCTGTCGCAGCGGTCGCATGTGTATGCTGATGCTGGTCTGTTGGCTGTCATCCCTTTTTTGCGAACTCGCTTTTCTGCTGCAGCAGCTGACAGTTTGTCCTCACCAATCCGCAGCTGTTTCTTGAGAGTAGTTCTCCAGCTGTTGCGGTCGTCTGCGAGGTCCTCCCAGGACTCAGTGTTGATCTCAAGCGCCTTCATGTCACGCTTGCAAACGTCTTTGTATCTCAGCTGTGGGCGGCCAATGTTTCTCTGCCCTGTGGCAAGCTCACCATAAAGGATGTCTTTTGGGATGCGACCATCTTCCATGCGCGAACGTGGCCCAACCAGCGCAGCCGACGCTGTCTCAGCATGGTATGCATGGTTGGGAGGCCAGCGCAGGTTAGGACTTCGGTGTTGGTCACCTTGTCTTGCCAGGAAATGCCAAGTATGCGCCGTAGGCTTCTCAGGTGGAAGGTATTGAGCCTTTTCTCCTGATGAGCATGCGTGGTCCACGCCTCGCTGCCATACAGCAAGGTGCTGAGGACACAGGCGTTGTATACAGCCATCTTTGTCTTTGTGGTCAGCTTGGGATTTGTCCACACCCTTTGTGTGAGGCGGGCTAGTGTTGTGGCTGCCTTCCCGATCCTCTTGTCGATCTCTGTGTAAAGGGAGAGGTTATCGGTGATGGTGGACCCAAGATATGTGAATTGATGAATGGCTTCAAGCTCGTAGTCATCAATGGTGATGGCTGGTGGAGATGGCGTGTCTTGGCCCAGGACGTTTGTCTTCTTAAGACTGATGGTCAGACCAAAATCTTTGCAGGCCTGGGAGAAGCGGTCCATTAGTGACTGCAAGTCCCGCTGAGTATGGGTCACAACTGCGGCATCGTCGGCAAATAGCATGTCTCTGATGAGGGCTTCACGGACCTTTGTCCTTGCTCTGAGGCGGGCGAGGTTGAAGAGCCTGCCATCTGATCTGGTCCGCAGGTGGATCCCTTCTTGTGCTGTGCTGAACGCATGCCTCAGGAGGAGAGCGAAGAAGATTCCAAAGAGGGTTGGGGCCAGGACGCAGCCTTGTTTCACACCGCTGCGTACGTCGAAGGGCTTGGAGAGGTTTCCGCTGAACTGCACCATCCCTTTCATGTTTGAGTGGAAGGACTCAATTAAGCTGTGCAGTTTGGGGGGGCAGCCGATTTTTCGGAGAGCCCTGAAAAGGCCATCTCTGCTGACTAGGTCAAAGGCCTTGGTGAGATCAATGAATGCCACATACAGGGGCATCCGCTGCTCTCTGCACTTCTCCTGGATTTGGCGAAGGGAGAAGACCATGTCTACCGTGGATCTCTCTGCTCGAAAACCACACTGTGATTCCGGGTAGACGCGTTCATCCAGTTTCTGCAGGCGGATTAGGAGGACCCGAGCATAGACTTTGCCAACAATGCTGAGGAGCGAGATACCTCTGTAGTTGTTGCAGTCGCTCCTTTCGCCCTTGTTTTTGTACAGGGTGACGATCTTGACGTCCCTCATGTCCTGTGGTACAGCTCCCTCATTCCAACACTGACAGAGAACTGTGTGCAAAGGGTGCAGAAGAGAAGTCTTGCAGTGCTTGATGAGGTCTGGGAGAATTCCGTCGTTGCCAGGTGCCTTCCCTGATGCCAGGCTATCAATGGCCTTGCTGAGTTCGTCCGCAGTTGGCTCTGCGTCAAGTTCTTCCATTACCGGCACGCACTTGATGGCATCGAGGGCTAAGGGGGACACCATGTTCTGTGTGGAGTAGAGGTCGGAGTAGTGTTCCGCCCATCTTTCCATCTGTTGGCTAGGATTGCTGATTACTTCCCCAGTGGAGGATTTGAGGGGGGCGATCTTGCTCTGTGTTGGTCCCAGTGCCTTCTTGATGCCATCATACATTCCTCGGATGTTGCCTCTTTCAGCAACACTCTGTATCTCTTCGCTGAGCTCTGTCCAGTACTCGTTTGCGCAGCGCCTGGCATTAAGCTGAACCTTTCTTCTGGCAGCCCTGAGGATTTGCAGGTTCTTCTCACTGGGTGACCGCTTATACTTTGTGAGTGCGGCACGCTTGGCCTCAACAGTGGGAGTCATCTCTGATGATTTGGCCTCAAACCAGTCGTGGGACTTCACAGTTTTCTTCCCAAAGGTGGCCATAGCAATGCGGTGCATGGTGTCTCGTAGCGTTTCCCATCTCTCAGTGGCAGAGTCTCTGGGCTGCAATACATCGTATTCTCTCTGAAAGACCTCTGCGAACTGTTCTGCAAGATCTGGCTGAGACATCTTGCTGACGTCAATGCGAGGGTTCCCTTGTTTCTTTGAGCAGTGGAACTTCTTTGGTTGTAGTCTGATCTTGCAACATACCAGAGAGTGGTCTGTGTCGCAGTCTGCGCTGTGATAAGAGCGAGTGTGGAGAACGTTTTTGATAGCGGCACGTCTTACTAGGATCAAATCCAGTTGGTGCCAATGTTTTGAGCGGGATGCCTCCAGGAGACTTTGTGCTGAGGCTTCGTCTTGAAGAAGGAGTTGGCGATGCACAGTTCATGGCAGGCGCAAAACTCAAGCAGTCGCTGTCCATTCTCATTCATTTTCCCCACTCCAAAGGAACCGAGGCAGAAGGGCTATGAGTCATTGTCTGCACCCACTCTGGCGTTGAAGTCGCCCAGGAGAACAAGTTGTTCTGTCCTGGGGATGTTCCTTATGGTTGATGCAAGAATTTCGTAGAACTCATCCTTGGTGTCTGGAGAGGCGGACAGAGTTGGGGCATAAACGCTGATGAGAGTGACATAGCCTTCGTTGGTGTTGAGGCGGAGAGTCAAGAGTCGTTCTGAACCGCCGCTGCCTGGTTCAATCATGTTCAGCAGGCTATTCCTTACTGCAAAGCCTACTCCGTGCTCTCTTGGGGCATCAGAACTCTTTCCTTGCCAGAAGAAGGTGTAGTCCCTTTCCTTTAGTGTTCCTGAATCAGCCAGCCGTGTTTCCTGCAGAGTGGCAATGTCCACATTGAGCCTCTTTAGTTCGCTGTTTATGACGTCGGTTTTTCTGGCGTCGCTGATGTCTTGCAGATCTTGGGAGAGCCCAGGCATCATTGTTCGGACATTCCAACAGCCCAGTTTCACTGCTGATCATTTACCTGATCCGTTTCTTGAATTTGAATTTTTCTTTTTGTTTGGTGCGGTAATTAACGACCTGCTTGTCAGATTTTCTCCTAATCTTCATGCACCCAATGAAGAAGGCAGGTCGTGGCGGGACAGCACCTAACTGGCTGGGGGCTGCCCAGCTTAGGCGGGCGGTAGCTGTCCAGTAAGACACGAAGGTCTCTCCCACCGTCAAAAGCAATCCCTGGCGTCAGCTCTACGCCAGTTGAGCAATGACTTATCACCGGTATCTGTTGCTTCCCGTGTTGTGCCGACACTAGTGTCAGTAGCAAGGCTGGAGTGTCCTCTCCAGGTCGTAGGTGCAGAGTGTTTGTGGATGAATGGACGGATGTAAGCCTGGGCAGTGTAGTATGGAAGACAGGCTGTTGCCCATGCAACTTGTCCCCCCTCTCCACCTCGCTGACAGATCCAAAGGAACAGCAGGGCTGTTACGTTTTGGTGCCAACGCGGCCGCAGGAGCTGCCGGAAAGTGACAAAGTTTGTCATCCAACCGCCTTAGGGGCCCCACACCGGATTTACTGTCAGGGTTTACTCCCTTAGCTAGATGGCCGCGGGTAGCTCTCCAGAGCTGGCGCCCTTTGATGGATCTAATTTATTTCCACCAGGGTTTCTAGCCACCCTCCTCACCATCCTCCTGAGAGGACTGGTGGGGTTGCTGGTTTAGTCGCCAGCAATTCGACCCTGTGACAGGTAGTACTGGGTTCCAGGTTACCAGTAGCGGATACATCTATCCGACCTGACCTGACACACACACATATACACACACATACAGTCACACACACATACACACACACATATACACACACAAACACATACACACACATACACACACACACACGCACTCACGCACACACACACACAGAGACACGCATGTGCACGAACCATCATGCTCACAGACCCACGCACTCACCATCTCTCCTTAATAATAATAATAATAATAATAATAATAATAATAATAATAATAATAATGGTGATGATGATGATGATGATGATGATGATGATGATGATGATGATGATGATGATGATGATGATAATAATAATGACATGAATAAAGTAATCCCTCTTGATACAAGAATAAAACCAAAGCGCCCACTGTCATTATTCACTGAAGCAATTACCCAACAACCACCAAAATCTTCTGGATACAAAGCCCACGCAAGCTGAGAGGGGTTGGACAGGATGAGAGTGGGGTAAAAGAGTGGGCATGTCGAGGGGGAAATCACTGCTGGACAAAAAGGGGAGGATGGTCCGGGTTGTTACACACACACACACACACACAGATACAGACACACACAGACACATACATACACACAAACACATAAACCCGAGACTAAATAATTAAAACAAATACACTTACACAAACACACTCTCACACGCATGCATTCATCAGTGAAATTGGTCAAACACACACAAACACACACAAACATACACACAAACACATAATCACGAGACTAAATAATTAAAACGAATATACTTACACAAACACACCCTCACACGCATGCATTCATCAGTGAAATGGGTCACACACACACACACACACACACACACACACACACACACACACACATACACACACACACACACACACACACACACAGACACACACACACACACACACACACACACACACATACACACACACACACACACACATACATACACACAAACACATAATCCCGAGACTAAATAATTAAAACAAATATACTTATACAAAACACACTCACACACGCATGCATTCGTCAGT
>JAPXFY010000031.1:36358722-36381222 GCA_030674185.1 Monoplex corrugatus
TCATTCTATAACCAGCATCTTCTCTATCAAGCCTGGTTAGCTCATTCTATAACCAGTACCTTCTCTATCAAGCCTGGTGAGCTCATTCTATAACCAGTACCTTCCCTATCATGCCTGGTTAGCTCATTCTGTAACCAGCATCTTCTCTATTAAGCCTGGTTAGCTCATTCTGTAACCAGCATCTTCTCTATCAAGCCTGGTTAGCTCATTCTATAACCAGTACCTTCTCTATCAAGCCTGGTTAGCTCATTCTGTAACCAGCATCTTCTCTATTAAGCCTGGTTAGCTCATTCTATAACCAGCATCTTCTCTATCAAGCCTGGTTAGCTCATTCTATAACCAGTACCTTCTCTATCAAGCCTGGTTAGCTCATTCTGTAACCAGCATTTTCTGTATCAAGCCTGGTTAGCTCATTCTATAACCAGTATCTTTTCTATCAAGCCTGGTTAGCTCATTCTATAACCAGCATCTTCTCTATCATGCCTGGTTAGCTCATTCTGTAACCAGCATTTTCTCTATCAAGCCTGGTCAGTTCTATAACCAGCATCTATCAAGCCTGGTTAGCTCATTCTAAAACCAGTATCTTCTCTATCAAGCCTGGTTAGCTCTTTCTATAACCATTACTTTCTCTATCAAGGCTGGTTAGCTAATTCTAATAACCAATATCTTCTCTATCAAGCCTGGTTAGCTCATTCTATAACCAGCATCTTCTGTATCAAGCCTGGTTAGCTCATTCTATAACCAACATGTTCTCAATCAAGCCTGGTTAGCTCATTCTATAACCAGTATCTTCTCTATCAAGCCTGGTTAGCTCATTCTATAACCAGTATCTTCTCTATCATGCCTGGTTAGCTCATTCTCTAACCAGTATCTTCTCTATCATGCCTGGTTAGCTCATTCTGTAACCAGCATCTTCTCTATCAAGCCTGGTTAGCTCATTCTATAACCAGCATCTTCTCTATCATGCCTGGTTAGCTCATTCTGTAACCAGTATCTTCTCTATCAAGCCTGGTCAGCTCTATAACCAGCATCTTCTCTATCAAGCCTGGTTAGCTCATTCTCTAACCAGTATCTTCTCTATCATGCCTGGTTAGCTCATTCTATAACCAGCATCTTCTCTATCAAGCCTAGTTAGCTCATTCTATAACCAGCATCTTCTCTATCATGCCTGGTTAGCTCTTTCTATAACCAGTATCTTCTCTATCAAGCCTGGTTAGCTCATTCTATAACCAGCATCTTCTCTATCAAGCCTGGTTAGCTCATTCTGTAACCAGTACCTTCTCTATCAAGCCTGGTTAGCTCATTCTATAACCAGTATCTTCTCTATCAAGCCTGGTTAGCTCATTCTACAACCAGTATCTTCTCTATCATGCCTGGTTAGCTCATTCTGTAACCAGCATCTTCTCTATCAAGCCTGGTTAGCTCAATCTATAACCACATCTTCTCTATCAAGCCTGGTTAGCTCATTCTGTAACCAGTATCTTCTCTATCAAGCCTGGTTAGCTCAATCTATAACCAGCATCTTCTCTATCAAGCCTGGTTAGCTCATTCTGTAACCAGCATCTTCTCTATCAAGCCTGGTTAGCTCATTCTATAACCAGTATCTTCTCTATCAAGCCTGGTTAGCTCATTCTATAACCAGTATCTTCTCTATTAAGCCTGGTTAGCTCATTCTATAACCAGCATCTTCTCTATCAAGCCTGGTTAGCTCATTCTATAACCAGCATCTTCTCTATCAAGCCTGGTTAGCTCATTCTACAACCAGTATCTTCTCTATCATGCCTGGTTAGCTCATTCTGTAACCAGCATCTTCTCTATCAAGCCTGGTTAGCTCAATCTATAACCAGTATCTTCTCTATCAAGCCTGGTTAGCTCATTCTATAACCAGTATCTTCTCTATTAAGCCTGGTTAGCTCATTCTATAACCAGCATCTTCTCTATCAAGCCTGGTTAGCTCAATCTATAACCACATCTTCTCTATCAAGCCTGGTTAGCTCATTCTATAACCAGCATCTTCTCTATCAAGCCTGGTTAGCTCATTCTATAACCAGTATCTTCTCTATTAAGCCTGGTTAGCTCATTCTATAACCAGCATCTTCTCTATCAAGCCTGGTTAGCTCATTCTGTAACCAGCATCTTCTCTATCAAGTCTGGTTAGCTCATTCTATAACCAGTATCTTCTCTATCAAGTCTGGTTAGCTCATTCTATAACCAGCATCTTCTCTATCAAGTCTGGTTAGCTCATTCTATAACCAGCATCTTCTCTATCAAGTCTGGTTAGCTCATTCTATAACCAGCATCTTCTCTATCAAGTCTGGTTAGCTCATTCTATAACCAGCATCTTCTCTATCAAGCCTGGTTAGCTCATTCTATAACCAGTATCTTCTCTATCAAGTCTGGTTAGCTCATTCTATAACCAGCATCTTCTCTATCAAGTCTGGTTAGCTCATTCTATAACCAGCATCTTCTCTATCAAGCCTGGTTAGCTCATTCTATAACCAGTATCTTCTCTATTAACCCTGGTTAGTTCATTCTATAACCAGTATCTTCTCTATCAAAGGATTAAGTTTTTGTTTTTTACTTTGCTAGCATGGCTGACAATGCAGGGTGTTGAGAGATAGGTTGTGGGAGTCAAAGGGTTAAGTTTTTGCTTCGCTAGCATGGCTGACAATAAGGGTGTTGTGGGGGGAGGGGGACAGGGGGGGGGAGTCAAAAGGGTTAAATGATTTAAAAAAAGTTTCTCCTCTCTTTCGACTCACCTGTACTTGAGGAAGCGTGTAGTTGGTGAAAACGTTCGTATAGGCTCCCCCGACCGTTTTGAGGGGCTCAAAGTCCAAAAACATTACCTTGTCCCCGTCCGGAATTCCGTCCTTGGTGGCCTCCAGGGTGATAGAGGTAGATGCGGAGTTGCTCGTGGGGTCCCAGTCTTTGGTGCAGAGTGGGTACGAACATACATGGTTTGTGGTCTGTAGGTTGTCTGCATGCCAAAAACAAATAGAGGATCACAACGGTGGTCATTGCGTCAACGTGTTATGTTCAAATCTGGATATGAAACAAAACAGAGAGAGAGAGACACATAGAGAGAGGGATACACAGCGAGAGAAGCACACACACACACACACACACACACACACACACACAAACACACAACACACACACACACACACACACACACACACACACACACACAAAGAGAGAGAGAGAGACAGATAGACAGACAGACATAGATACATACACAGAGAAAAACACATTCACACACACAGAGAAAGACACAAATAAATGCACACACACAAAGACACAGAGACACAGAATGGCACACACACACACACACATATACACACACACGCACGGAGAGACAGACAGACAGACAGAAACACAAAAGCATACACACACAGAAAGACACACAAACACAGAGTAAAGACTCAAAAGACACACACCAAGACACAAAGATACACACAGAAAGATTCACACACACAGAAAGACACACAGACACACACGAAAGACACGCACACGCATAAAGACACAGATACACACACATGAAGACACACAGACATCGAAACACACACACACACAGAAAGACACACAGATACAGACACACACGAAAGACACGCACACGCATAAAGACACAGATACACACACATGAAGACACGCATACATCGAAACACACACACACACAGAAAGACACACACAGAGACAGAGAAACAGACAGGAAGACATACACACAAACAGATAGCCACGCACACACAGAAGGACAGGTACACGGACACACATACTGGAAGACATAGACATACACACCACAGACACACACAGAGAAAGAGAAACAGACACGTGTATACACACAAAAAGATAGACATACAAACACACACATACACACAGAAAGATTTTTTTCACCTTTTTTTAATCATTTTTTAACAGGAATAGACATCAACAGACAATGTACTGACAAAACAAAACAAAAACAAATAATAATAATTTCAATTCATAACAATTGTTCACATAAAAAAAGAAAAGAAAACCTATAGCCCACAAAAAATATAAAAACAATATTCTAATCAATGATGATTTCATTATGTACATCAATATTTAAAAAACATGTCATGAAGAAAGTCTGTTTTCTACACAGGGAGCATTGATCTATAGTTGTTCCACTGAGCATTAAAAAAGGACAAGCGAAAGTTTATTTTGGCATTATACTGTTCAATTTTGAATCTCTGGTTTAGCATTCTTTGGAAAGTATGTATATTTGGAACACACTTGTCTATTTTGCATTTATATATAAAATGATTTTGCAAGCATTATTATAAGATCAAACACTCTATCTGTTTTCACATTTTGGTCAACACCGAACAACACCAGATTTCGTGTGATTATACACACAGAAAGTTACAATCTCCCTTTCAGACAAATGGGTGATTGAAAAAGACTGGGCCAACTTCAGTACGCATGAACTACTTGCTGCAGTAAATAGGAGAAGAAAAAAAAGAAGATGGCAGTGTATTTCAAGTGTGTTTCACTCCAGGATAACTGCCTAAAAGTTCACACAGTAAATCAACTGGCGCTGTACCACGGCAACGCGGTCATCCCTGGGTGAAAAGCCGAAAGTTTTGTAGTGGCATGAAACCCAAAACAAGTGTGACTGCCCGCGTTCAAGCAAACAGGAACCAGAAAAAAAAAACTCGAAAAAGAACAAGAACGCGTATTTAATACAAGGCAAGACAGGCCTTTGTCAAGCGTAAGATCACAAACAAACACCGGATACAAAAATTTGGCGAAAAAGACTGAAACTTCCCTGCTACTCTGTCCTGTCTGAGAAAAGGAATAAACTGACTAAACCAATACAACAAGACAAGACAGGCACAAATTTTCGGCCAATTGGCCTGTGTCAAGCGTAAAATCACAAACAAACAAACACCAGATACAAAACAAAACAAAACAAAAAACAAGACAATCATCTCTTCTCACACTGGACAGAGCAGCAGGGAACTTTCAGTCTTTTCATCCTAATTTTTGTATCCGGTATTTGTTTGTTTGTGATCCTTTGCTTGACAAAGGCAGTTGGCCAAAAATTTGCGCCTGTCTGGTCTTGTATTAAATACGCGTTCCTATTCTAGTGTGTGTGTGTGTGTGTGTGTGTGTGTGTGTGTGTGCGTGCGTGCGTGCGTGCGTGCGTGCGTGCGTGCGTGCGTGCGTGTGTGCGTGCGTGTGTGTGTGTGTGTCTGTGTGTGTGTCTGTGTGTGTGTGTGTGTCTGTGTGTGTGTGTGTGTGTGTGTGTGTGTGTGTGTGTGTGTGTGTGTGTGTGTGTGTGTGTGTGTGTGTGTGTGTGGCATAAAAGGCTACAAGGAGATATGGAAAGTTTCAGTTTTAGAGTGTTTTTCAAAATAGCGTCTCCGCTCTAGGATTTAAACTCCATATGCACTGATGCCACTGACGCCATGTGATGGAGAAGATACAAGATGATCATGGCATAAGCCTTAAGTGTGCACGTAAGCCCTATCCGTTGGCAAGGTCTGGAGGTCCTACCTGTTCATCGTACATGGTAAAAAGTAACAAACTACTCTCCGTGTGTGTTTACTGTGCATCATAAAAATCAACGAACTACCCGTATATGTCATTGTTTTTTGTGCATGATAAGAAATAAACTACCCGTGTGTGGGTCACTGTTGCATAATAAAAATGAACAAACTACCAGTGTGTGAGGAGTGTTCTGAGATTACTAGCGCAAACTTTGTTAGATCTGAGAAGTTCTATACAACATGGGAGATAATTCTCAAGAGTTATGTCCTTTGATTATACTCTCTGTGTGTTTATTGTACAGGATGCAAATTAACAAAGTAACCGTGTGTGTTTACTGTGCATCATAAAAATCAACGAACTACCCGTGTATGTCATTGTTTTTTTTTTGTGCATGATAAGAAATAAACTACCCGTGTGTGTCACTGTTTATCGTGCATGATAAAAATGAACAAACTACCAATATGTGTTTATTGTGCGTGATAAATTATCAACAAACTACCCGTGTGTGTTTAATGTACATGAAATTTAAAAATCCCAAACTGCCCGTGTATGTCAGTGTTTCATTTTTCATGACTTCAATTTGCAAGTATGTTTTATGCCAGCATACGTGAAAACAGATTTGTAAGTATGATGCATGAAGTTTGTTAATCTTATTCAATCTTCTCATTGTTATGGCAATTACGTTTTGACATTTCTGTTTCCGTATTTGTCTTCGTGTTTTGTCAAAAGCAATTAAACAAGTTTGACAAATAAAATGCGAAGAAGGAAATGGGACAACAAAACAACAACAATAACAACAAAACAACAAAAAAGGTTCTTACTTCTGCTGCCATGCACATTAAGCATGAAATACAGACAGCAAGCTCCTTGGAAATGATGGTCACAGAGAATGGGGATGGTGGAAGTCAGATTCACTGTGGCATTACCTCCCTTCTCACTCACCAACACATGGGTGGGATCCACCTGTTAATTGGAATAAATGAACCAATCAATAAATGAATCATTAATAATCAATCCATACTCTTTCCTCTCTTTCTTTTTCTTTCTTTTTTTTTCTTTTTCAAATTTATTCTCAAAAGAAGATTAGTTCGTATCGACTGGCTCTGTGTGTGTGTGGGGTGTGTGTGGTGTGTGTGTGTGTGTGTGTGTGTGTGTGTGTGTGTGTGTGTGTGTGTGGTGTGTGTGTGTGCTGTGTCGTGTGTTTGTGTGTGTGTGGTTGTTTGTGTTGTGTGTGTGGGTGTACTGTCTGTCTGTCTGTCTGTCTGCTATGTCTGTCTATCTTTCTGTCTGTGACTGTCCGTCCTGTCTGTCTGTCTATGAGAAAAAGTGTGTGACAGGATTTTCTCAGCTTTCTATGATGGATAAAACATTTTTACAAATGTTGGTTACACCTATGGACTGTCAAAGACTCACTTAAAGACAGAGTCTGGACGGTCAAGGCACAGGGCAAGGTTACACGTCTAAAAAATAACACTTTTGGGGTAGGTGTGTGGACACATTTTCTCAAGGAAACCGCTGACAGAGTTAACATCCATTTTCTTTGATGTGACAATTACTGTTTTCCTTGATTTTGCAAGTTTTACCTTGCAGAAGCTTCTTCAATCACGTGCAGATCATCAGTTCTATGTATAATGTTTTCAAAATGTCAACTGGAGTCTCATCTCAGAAGTGTTTTCTTTAACTGTTTTGCAGATGGTTCCTCCATCTCACAAGTGTTTTCTTTAACTGTTTTGCAGTGTTCCTCCATCTCACAAGTGTTTTCTTTAACTGTTTTGCTAGTGTTCCTCCATCTCACAAGTGTTTTCTTTAACTGTTTGAGTGTTCTCCATTCAGAAGTGTTTTCTTTAACTGTTACAGAATCTCATTCAAGTGTTTTCTTTAACTGTTTTGCAGTGTTCCTCCATCTCACAAGTGTTTTCTTTAACTGTTACCAGAGATCCTCATCTCACAAGTGTTTTCTTTAACTGTTTTGCAGTGTTCCTCCATTCAGAAGTGTTTTCTTTAACTATTACGCAGAGATCCTCCATCTCACAAGTGTTTTCTTTAACTGTTTTGCAGAGATCCTCCATCTCAGAAGTGTTTTCTTTAACTGTTACACAGAGTTCCTCCATCTCAACAGCATCAGACTGATTTTCGGGGTGTGTGTGATTTTTTTTCCCCTGATATAATTATAACAATAACAACAACAACAACAATAATAATGATAATAATATATAAATAATGATGTTGTTGATGATGATGATGAAAAAAAATAATACTAATAACTACTTGTACAGTGACTCATATCAAGAGCCCTAAGTGCTTCACAACAACAACCGCAACAATAAGGAGAAGAATAATAATTTTTTTTGGATCATCGCACTCAGGGAGGTCACTTTTGTGCTCACCTTTCTTTTCGTCCCATTTTCTACACCACCTTGATGACCACAGAAGCTGGCACAGTTTGTTTTTGTTTCTTTTTACAATGCCATGGTGATGATGTCGATGAGGATGATGTCGATGAGGATGATAATCAAGATGCTATGGAGTTCCGTCTAGGATTGAGACTGCGTGACAGGGCTGTACCCTACGCTTACTATCATAATATATCCTGCGTCAACCAGGCCCAAGAGATACAGACACTTGCGGTGCTGGTCAGAAGATTTGAGCAACACCCTCAATGACGCATCCATGAAGTGGATGAGACTCGACTGTGTGGTCCCAGTCTTCCCAATGAACCCATAGCACGCCCAGCTCTGGGTAGAAGCCGGTTAGAACCGAAAAATCCCACAATGATATATTTTTGAAGGGACTCATGGGGATTCGTAACCCACAACCTTCCAGTCGGTAGTCCGTTACGTTAACTACTACACCACGGCAACTGGTCAAAAAAGAAGAATGAAAAGAATAATTGTAATACTACTAATCATCATCTTTGTCATCAGACTCATCAGAATCATTGTCATAAAATATAATGATAATGAAGTGAACAAGAGTGAACAAGACACACTCGAGTGTGCCAAATGGGATCCAGAGCACCAATGCCCCACCACTCTCCAGACAGTCACTTCCCAGCTCCCGATGCCTTATGGTACTCATTTCACCAAGCAAAGAGGGGACTGTCCATGCGCTGTATGACACATTCGGACCCAGCTATCAGTTACCTTGTATACAAACCAAACGGCAAGGTGGGGAGATGACAAACCCCCGGGAAATTGCAACACAGTGGTTACCCAGGTCCAGCCTGGCTACTGGACCAAGACAGAATGAAATAGCCCTCATTCGCCCTACTCTGGACTTTCAAAATTTCATCTCTCTATTGGACAGCCCGTCTAGCCGCCAGCTCGCATAGCTGCCGGCTCTTTCTTCCTTTACTATAGTTTCGACACTTAGCAGTTGAAATACCAACGAAGGTTTAACCCTTTAACTCCTGCACCCTGTCCACCAGCATCCTGCATTGTTAACCATGCGAGCAAAGCAAATACTTGACACTGACTCCCTCACCCTATCCACCAGCTTCCTGCAGGAAGTTGGTGAATAGGGTGAGGGAGTCAAATGCTTGAATTTTTGCAGTTGGTGGATAGGGTGCGGGAGCCAAAGAGTTAATTTAAACACGGGGGATGCGCGAACGGTTGCACGAGTGGCCAGGCATGATGCTCCAGACACAGTCCATTTTGCTTCCTAGCAAGGTTGAATGGGTTAAAAAGCAAAATGGGCATTTCTAGAACATAATAAAAATAACAATAATAATAATAATAGTAATAATAGTGGTAGTAGTAGTAGTAGTAGTAGTAGTAGTAGTAGTAGTAGTAGTAGTAGTAGTAGCAGTAGTAGTAGTAGTAGTAGTAATACTAGTGATAATCATCATCATTGTCTGATAATCATCATCATCATAAGTAATAATGATAATACTAATACCAAAAATAACTGTCATGGTTATCATCCTAAATATTATTGTTGTTGTTGTCACAGTTGTTGCTGTCATTGTTATTAATGTTATAAAGAAACAAGGTAAGACAGTTATATAAATATGTCTTACTCACCCGAATACCAGCAAAATAAGAATTGCTATTTCGCCAACGACTCTTCTCGACGACGGGTCTGTTTTTGTAGTACGCTCTCACTCTGCAGCCAACCTATCAATCCACAACCAAACAGACGGATAGATAGATAAATACATAGATAAATGAATGAAATAGATAAATAGATAGATAGATAAATACATAGATAAATGAATGAAATAGATAAATAAATAGATAGATAGATACATAGATAAATGAATGAAATAGATAAATAGATAGATAGATAAATACATAGATAAATGAATGAAATAGATAAATAGATAGATCCATTCAGCTTCAATTTCAGTTAATCACATGACATCTACACACACACACACACTCACACACACACCTCTCTCTCTCTCTCTCACGTACACACACGCAAAACCACACACACACTTGAGCGTGCATGCGCGCATACACACATACACACATCCCACACTCAACAACAAACCAGAATCAACACACACACACACACACACACACACACACACACACACACACACACACACACACACACACACACACACACACCACACACACACAACACACACAAACACACACACAAGAAGAAGAAAACAACAATAACAACAACAACAAATCAATCAAAATCAAACCGTACAGTGACAGAAGTGACAGTCAAAAGGGTGAACTTCCGACTTAACCCTTTGACTCCACACCCTGTCGACCAAATACAAAACTTAATCTTGGCTCCCTCACTCTATCCACCACCTTTTTGCATGGTTGACAATGCAAGATGCTGGTGGACAGGGTGCAGGAGTCAAAGGGTTAACAATGAGAATGTCCCACGTTCGGTCTGCCTAGACACATGCTGTTAGGAAGAGGTGGGAGAATGTTTCCATCCCCCAGGGGGAGAGGGAGGGGTAGAAAGGTTCCATCCCCCAGAGGGGGAGGATGTTTCCATCCCCCAGGGGGAGAGGGAGGGATAGAAAGGTTCCATCCCCCAGAGGGGGAGAATGTTTCCATCCCCCAGGGGGAGAGGGAGGGGTAGAAAGCTTCCATCCCCCAGAGGGGGAGAATGTTTCCATCCCCCAGGAGGGGAGGTATTTTCCATCCCCCAGGGAGGGGGGGGGAGAAGAATGTTTCCATCCCCAAGGGGGGAGGGCATGTTTCCATCTCCCAGGGGGGGGGGGGGTTCCATCCCCAGGGGGTGGGGGAGAATGTTTTCATCCCCTATGGGGAGGTATATTTCCATACCCCAGGGGGGAGAATGTTTCCATCCCCGGGGGGAGAAGAATGTTTCCATCCCCCAGGGGGGGTATGTTGAATGTTTCCATGGGGGGTGGGGGGGGGAAAGAAGGTTTCCATTCCCCCCATGGGGGGGGGGGGGGGGGAGGAGAACGCTTGAATCCCAGGAGGGGTGTTTTCATCCCTCAGGTGGGGGGGGGGATGTTTCCATTCCTTCCGGGGGGGGGGGGGGGGGGGGGGGAATGTTTCCATCTCCCAGGTCGACATATGTGTAGACAAGCCGGTGCCTGAACCCCCTTTAACCCTTTGACCCCCGCATCCTGTACACCAACTGCAAAAACTTAACCTTTTGACTCCACCATCTTGTCCACCAGCTTCCTGTAGGAAGCTGGTGGATAGGTTGAGGAAGTCGAAGGGTTAAATATTTGCTTTGCTAGCTTGGTTGACAATGCAGGATGCTGTGTGAACAGGATGCGGGAGTCAAAGGGTTAACAATCAAAACATCCCACGTTCGGTCTGCCTAGACACCTGCCTGTTGGGAAGAGGTGGGGAGAATGTTTCCATTCCCCAGGGGAGGAGAATGCTTCCATTCCACAGGGGAGGAGAATGTTTCCTTCCTCCAGGTGGGGTAGAATGTTTCCATACCTGGGGGGGGGGGGGAGGGGGGGGCAGAAGAATGTTTCCATTCCCCACGGGGGGAGAATGTTTCCATTCCCCAGGGGAGGAGAATGTTTCCATCCCCCAGGGGAGGAGAATGTATCCATTCCCCGGGGAGGGGGGGCAGAAGAATGTTTCCATCCCCCAGGGCAGAAGAACGTTTCCATTCCCCAGGGCAGAAGAATGTTTTCATCCCCCAGGGCAGAAGAATGTTTCCATCCCCCAGGGGAGGGTAGAATGTTTCCATGCCCAAAGGAGGGTAGAATGTTTCCATTCCCCGGGGGGGGGGGGGGGACAGAAGAATGTTTCCATCCCCCAGGGGAGGAGAATGTTTCCATCCCGCAGGAGAGGAGAATGCTTCCATTCCCAGGGGAGGAGAATGTTTCCATCCCCCAGGGGAAGAGAATGTTTCCATTCCCGGGGAGGGGGGGCAGAAGAATGTTTCCATCCCTCAGGGCAGAAGAACGTTTACCCCATTCCCCTGTCACCAGCAAAATACCTTTTACTCCACCACCTGCAGTGAATGGTTCCATCCCAAGGGTAGATAGAATGTTTCTAGTGTTCCGACAAATGGAGGTGTGATGTTACAGTACGGGGGGGGCAAGGGTTACAGATAAACCAGAATTGTTCCATTCCCCCAGGGGAAGAGTGGGGAGAATGTTTCCATTCCCGCAGGAGAGGAGAATGTTTCCATTCCCAGGGGAGGAGAATGTTTCCTTCCCCCAGGGGGTAGAATGTTTCCATTCCGGGGGGGGGGGCAGAAGAATGTTTCCATCCCTCAGGGAGGAGAACGTTTCCATTCGCGGGGCAGAAGAATGTTTTCCATTCCCCAGGGAGAGAATGTTTCCATCCCCAGGGGAGGGTAGAATGTTTCCATTGCCCCAAAGGAAGGTAGAATGTTTCCATTACCGAGGGGGGGGGGGGGGGCAGAAGATGTTTCCATCCCACAGGGGAGGAGAATGTTTCATTCCCCAGGGGAGGAGAATGTTTCCATCCCGCAGGGCAGAAGAATGTTTCCATCCCTCAGGGAGGAGAATGTTTCCATTCCCGGGAGGGGTGGGGGGGCAGAAAATGTTTCCATCCCTCAGGCGGAGAGAGAATGTTTCCATTCCCCGGGACATGGTGCGCAGGGCGAAATAATGTTTCCACCCTTCAGCAAGCAAAGAAATTTCCATCCCCAGGGGAGTGGTGAATGTTCCGAAGCCCAAAGGAGGGTAGAATGTTTTCCATTCCTGGGGGGATGCGGGGGGTCGGCGCAGAGACAAATGTTTCCATTTCACCAGGGTGTAGAGAAGTTTCCATCCCCAGGTGAAGAGAATGTTAACCATTTCCCTGGGGCATGGAACGCAGAAAAACCATGTTCCACCACTAACCTGTTGACCCCTGCACCTATACACAACGCAAACTAAGCGGGTAGCTGTGGATGGGTGGAAGCAAAGGTTAAGTTTGCTTTGCTGGCATGGTACAATGCGATGCTGTAATCAGGCTGCAAGAGCAAAGGGTATTAAGTACATCCAGCGATATCAAATTCACGTTTTAGATCCCTGTGTCCTTTCGCATGGCTGGTTTTATGGAAACGCAGAAAAACCAACGTGCACACCACAGCGATATGCAGAACTGCGCATCCCTGCTGCCTGCCAGTTGCCAGAGCAAATCACATGCTCCGAGAAAGATGACTTCATCATGTACCCTCCGCATGCGTGACGTCATGCCTTCCTTACGATTATCCTGTCACGCAAACAATCTCTACCCTCTCTGTCCTCACACTCTGCAAGTTGTGCATATTTCCCTGGGTCTGCCTGGTATCTCTTTCCCTCCAGCTTTGCTGTTGTGACTAGGTGTCTAATTTCTCTTGCCTCTTAAACTGTCTTTTAAAGATAGGAAAGATAGGAAGGCTAAAAAGAAGACAGAAAAAAAAAAAAGAAGGCATAGCCTACATCGTGGTCCAGATGTCCGGTCAGCATGAACCAGGGAAAGTAGCCACAGGGTTACTGCCCGTCACATTCATCATGGGGATCTTGGGGTCCGGCTGTCCGTCAAACGTCCACTGAACCTCAAACACCTACCACATAAATCAATGTATCAATTAATCAATCAATTAATCAAATCAATCAACCAACCAATCAACCAATAGTCAACCAACAACCAACCAACCAACATCAACCACCAACCAACCAACCAATCAATCAGCCAACCAACCAACAAACCAACCAATCAGTCAATCAACCAACCAACCAACCTACCAATCAACCTACCAAACAGTCAATCAATCAATCAATCAATTATCGTCATCAACAATAAATTGATCAAACAGAGAAAACAGTCACATGGGTACTTGTACATGGATATTATTGAGAGACTGTGTATGACGTTAAAGGATAGAAAAAGTGAATATGTAATAAATAGTCACTTTTTGTATCCAGGAACATCATGAACTCTCTCTCAATAATATCCATGTACAAGACACTACTAGAACGCACTAAAACAGGATGGGATAGTGCCAGTATAATAATGTTCATTTAAACAGAAAGATTCACGGAAAAGATGGGCTGTTTGCTGAGTCTTAAATGAAGAAAAGTTGGGCAAATTTCCCAGATCAATGGGCAGATTATTCCATGGAAACAGTCCAAAACGAGCAAACTATCGGAAACCATGAATCTCGCGTCTTTTTTTTTGTTTTTTGTTTTATTAATTTTTGTTGTTGTTGTTATTGTTTAAAGCCCAGCCGACTGCATAGAGCCATATCAGTGCTATAACCGTTTCAAAACGTATACAATACCGCAAAGTTCAGGCTATTGGGCTCACCGGTATATAAGGCGCACCCACTAAATTGTAGAAAAATCTTAACTATATTCACACATAAGCCGCACTGGTTTATAAGCCGCACTTTTTCAATGGTCAGGTCGATCGCCTTCAACTTGAAGGCTGCTTCGTAGGCATTACGTCGCGTTTTCGGCATGATGAGGGTGTACGCTTGAGCAGAGCAGATCTGAATACAGATCCATATGCTTCAATGTGTGCGGATTTGATTTAAAAACCTGAACAGTTAACAATTAACTCTTTTACATAAACAATTAACACTTTGATATGGAGCTCACCGAAAAATTCATTAACACGATTTTGGTGAGTTAAAGAGAAGCTAAGAATATACGAGAACGTGACGCTCCTGGGATCGGGAAAAATCCACAAATAAGCCGCATCGTTTTATAAGTCGCAGGGGTTAAAGCTGGGGAAAAAGTCGCAGCTTATAGCCCGAACTTTACGGTACTTCAACAGGAAACAAGAAAAGAAAATTAAGTACCCATATCAACGCATTCGTGCACGTAATCTGAGGAGATACCCCTGGCGTTGACAACTCCCTCAAATTTCATCACACTGGGGATTTAAAAAAACACCTGACTACAAACTTAAACATTGATAAGGACACTAAAGCATATAAAACGGGCTTAAATTGCATAAAATTGCTATCGCATATCTGATTTCTCTAGAGCCAACAATGTATTTAATACTTGTACCCTATCATCAATCCTAAGAAAAAGTACGCAAGACTTCATCAAACACATACAGGTGAATGGACCAGCAAGTCAGAAAATGATAAGAAGAAATGACAGAAAGCAAAGGAACAAGGCAGAAACAAAGAGAGTGACAGAAAAGAGAAAATTTCTACCACATAATTTCCAGAAGGTGGAGGTACTATTTATACTGAAAGAGCCCCGGCATCCCCATGGGGGGAATCCTGCGTCTGTGTCGAGGGATTTTGAATGGACGAGTATCAGAAAACGACCAAAGAGATCAGAACAGGTAGTTATCTTCCGTCTCAGAACTGGGCACAACAAACTGAACAAACATATTTTTACAAAAAACGAGTTATAGCCTCTCCTATGTGTTCTAATGGAGAGGCAAAACAGGGCACAAACCACAACCTACAGGTCTGCAGGAAATCTTTGGCTGCTGAGGAGGTGATATGGACGAAGCCGACTGACTATCCTTGAAGAGAAACTGTAAAGCCTGTGGATGTTTTGCAGACGGCAGCCAACATTATCTCGACAACTGGTATCCGGATGTACCGGCAACGAGAAGAAGAAGACTGTGGGTGTTGCTCAAAATTTCTGACCATCACTGCAGGTGTCGGTATCTCCCAGGCCTGGTTGACGCTGGGTTATGCTGCGGAATGGTGAAATGTGAAAGTGTGCATGGAGCGCAGCCTTCGTGGCTGCAGCCTTAATCCTAAACTAGAATCCGACCACGTCACCATTCTCAGGTGAATCATTATATCATAATCTTGATCATCAGCACTGTGAACAAAATATCCATAATATGAAAAATATCCCAGATTCTGTGGATCCCTCTTGCCCTTCTCTCATAATGTCCGCAGTTTTGTATTGGTATCTTGTGCCCATTCATTTCTTGTCAAAACGGACTTACCATGTGAAATTCGGGCTGCTTTACAAAGGGCCAGTGTGCCACCACAGTGCAGCGTCATCCTTTTTGTTGTTGTTATTTTGTTTTGTTGTTTTTGTTGTTTCTTTTGATGTAGTTGGCAGTGTGGTGCAGAGCTGCTGAAATGTGGCAGTGTGATGCAGAGCTGCTGAAATGTGGCAGTGTGATGCAGAGCTGAAATGTGGCAGTGTGATGCAGAGGCTGAAATGTGGCAGTGTGATGCAGAGCTGAAATGTGGCAGTGTGATGCAGAGCTGAAATGTGGCAGTGTGATGCAGAGCTGAAATGTGGCAGTGTGATGCAGAACTGAAATGTGGCAGTGTGATGCAGAGCTGAAATTGGCAGTGTGATGCAGAGCTGCTGAAATGTGGCATGTGATGGAGAGCTGAAATGTGGCAGTGTGATGGAGAGCTGAAATGTGGCAGTGTGATGGAGAGCTGCTGAAATGTGGCAGTGTGATGGAGAGCTGAAATGTGGCAGTGTGATGGAGAGCTGAAATGTGGCAGTGTGATGGAGAGCTGAAATGTGGCAGTGTGATGGAGAGCTGAAATGTGGCAGTGTGATGAGAGCTGAAATGTGGCAATGTGATGCACAGCTGAAATGTGGCAGTGTGATGCAGAGCTGCTGAAATGTGGCAGTGTGATGAGAGCTGAAATGTGGCAGTGTGATGGAGACTGAAATGTGGCAGTGTGATGGAGAGCTGCTGAAATGTGGCAGTTGATGGAGAGCTGAAATGTGGCAGTGTGATGGAGAGCTGCTGAAATGTGGCAGTGTGATGCAGAGTGCTGAAATGTGGCAGTGTGATGCAGAGAGCTGAAATGTGGCAGTGTGATGCAGAGAGCTGAAATGTGGCAGTGTGATGCAGAGCTGAAATGTGGCAGTGTGATGCAGAGCTGGAAATGTGGCAGTGTGATGCAGAGCTGAAATGTGGCAGTGTGATGCAGAACTGAAATGTGGCAGTGTGATGCAGAGCTGAAATGTGGCAGTGTGATGCAGAGCTGAAATGTGGCAGTGGATGCAGACTGAAATGTGGCAGTGGATGCAGAGCTGAAATGTGGCAGTGTGATGAGAGCAATGCTGAAATGTGGCAGTGTGATGGAGAGCTGAAATGTGGCAGTGTGATGGAGAGCTGAAATGTGGCAGTGTGATGCAAGCTGAAATGTGGCAGTGTGATGGAGAGCTGAAATGTGGCAGGTGATGGAAGCTGAAATGTGGCAGTGTGATGCAGAGCTGAAATGTGGCAGTGTGATGAGAGCTGAAATGTGGCAGTGTGATGCAAGCTGAAATGTGGCAGTGTGATGCAGAGCTGAAATGTGGCAGTGTGATGCACAGCTGAAATGTGCAATGTGATAAAGCTGAATGTAGCAGTGTGATGCAGACTGAAATGTGGCAGTGTGATACACAGCTGAAATGTGCAGTGTGATGCAAGCTGAAATGTGGCAGTGTGTAAAGCTGAAATGTGGCAGTGTGATGGAGAGCTGAAATGTAGCAGTGTGATGCACAGCTGAAATGTGGCAGTGTGATGGAGAGCTGAAATGTGGCAGTGTGATGGAGAGCTGAAATGTAGCAGTGTGATGCACAGCTGAAATGTGGCAGTGTGATGGAGAGCTGAAATGTGGCAGTGTGATGGAGAGCTGAAATGTGGCAGTGTGATGGAGGGCTGAAATGTAGCAGTGTGATGCAGAGCTGAAATGATTGCCAAGGGAATGATGACATCGAGCGGTGCAAAGACAGGCTAGCCACAGATAAAAAATCACTAAATAAGTTCATAAAATGGACAAAAAAGTGACTATACATACCAAATCGGGATCGGTGGAGTGATGGTTGACATGACAGCTAAAACGGAAACCGGACCCATGGATCTCCGGTCCAGTCAGCGTTGGGTTCCTGGATAGAACTGGGTACACGTCTGAAACAGCCACGTTTTTGTATCGCAACATAGGACTGGGTTTGGGTTGACATGGAATGGAATGGAATGGAATGGAGTGGAGAGTGTGTGTTTGTGTGTGTGTGTGTGTGTGTGTGTGTGTGTGTGTGTGTGTGTGTGTGTGTGTGTGTGTGTGTGTGTGTGGTGTGTGTGTGAGTGTGTGTTGTGTGTGTGTGTGTGTTTTGTGTGTGTTGTGTGTGTGTGTTGTGTGTGTGTGGTGTGTGTGTGTTGTGTGTGTGTGTGTGTGTGTGTGTGTGTGTGTGTGTGTGTGTGTGTGTGTGTGTGTGTGTGTGTGTGTGTGTGTGTGTTGTGTTGTTGTTTTATGTGTTTGTGTGTTGGTTGGTGGGTGTGTGTGTATAGTGTGTGTTGTGTGTATATTGTGTGTTTTGCGTAAGTGGGGGGGGGGGGGGCAGAGAGACAGAAAGACAGAGAGAGAACACAGACAGACAGACAAACAGACAGAAAGAGAGAGAGAGAGAATACGAATCTTTACTGCTTTTAAGCTCTGTGAGTCCATTGAGTCCATTGACAGGATGTGTGTGTGTGTTTGTGCATCTGTGTGTGCATGTGTGTGTATGTATGTGTGTGCGTGTGTGTGTACGCGTGTGTATGCGTGTATATGTGTGTGCGTGTGTATGTGTGTGTTGTGTGCGTGGTGGTGTGGTTGTGTGGTGTGTGTCTCTGTGTGTGGATGTGTCTGTGTGTGTGTGTGTCAGTGTGTGTGTGTGTGTGATTGTGTGTGTATGTCTGTCTTGTGTGTATCTTTGTCTTGTGTGTGTGTGTGTGTGTGTGTGTGTGTGTGTGTGTGTGTGTGTGTGTATGTGTGTGCATGTGTGTCTCACACACACACACACACACACACACACACACACACACACTGGAGCATTTTGAAATCAGTCACCTGAACTGTTTTCTGTCAGTTGTATGGATGGCTGGAGTCTGACCATGCACAACGTTATAAGGTCAGATCCCTGAACTATGAAGTTTTTGTTTTGACGGTGGGGAAAGGAGATCGCATTAAAAAAAAAAACCATTCAAATAGACAGCAAACAGGACAACTTCAATTTTGCAGGCTGGAGCTGAACTTGAGACTTCAGATCTCGAGTCCACAACACTATCAAAAGAGCCTGCCAGCCCTCTGATGTTTAAAAACAAGAACAAATAAATAAATAAACCTCACCAATGCAGTGGGAAGACCCCACTGGCGCCCACTTCCCAGCTGGACACGTGACTTTGTTTCCTGAAAAAAACATTAAAAAACATGTTTAAATCATACGAACATTCTTCTTTCTCTATGAAATATTAAATGGGATTTTTCCTTTTCCTTTTTTTTTCTTTCCTTTCTTTTTCTTTTTCCTTTTTCTCTTTTTTTTTTTTTTTTTTTTTTTTCGTTTGCTTGACAAAGATCAGTCAACTAAAGATTTGCATCTAGTTCGTTTCACTAACTGAAAGCGCACTGTCGTTCTATTTTCAGGTGTTTTGGGTTTCCAAAAAAGAAATTACATCCAACTTGCTTAGTTTTTTTCACAAACGTTTCCCATGTAAAGTTATCAGGGGGAAAAGTTATAACTGCCCATCAGTTCAATGCTGTTGGTAAAGGAAAAGATAAAGGTCATCCCTTCACGTCACAGGGGGGGGGGGGGGGGGTTGAAGTGGTTGAGACCTCATTTCTTCTCTGGCCCAGCATTATTAATGCGGTGTCCATCTTCTCTTCCTCGCTGCTTTATCTTCCCCAACCGCGAACATGATCAGGTGTTTCTCTCACAGCTGTATTGGTAGACTGATGGTCGCATGAAAAAAAAAGGTCTTCTTCAGGCAGGTTCGAACCTATGCGGTCAGATTTAAAGGTGAGGTGCTCTACCTCTACGCTAATCAGGCTTCGTACGGTATGAGATGAGGCTTTTCCCGTTTCTATAGTCGCGGGCCGCACTTCCTGTGCGACTGAATATTTGAGATGTGTTGAAAAGCCAAAACGAGAGGCTTAGAGATGGTGACAAAGAAGCCATACAGATGACGGGGCAGCAAACAATTAAAAGATTGTATTACATTAATATTACCCTGAACATAGTTTAGAAGAGAAGAACAAGGTACCTACCAGTAGGAGAGGGGGGGAGAGTAGAGAAGAACAAGGTACCTACCAGTAGGAGGGGGGGGGGATAGAGAAGAACAAGGTACCTACCAGTAGGAGAGGGGGGTAGAGAAGAACAAGGTACCGGTAGGAAAGGGGGAGGGGGGTAGAGAAGAACAAGGTACCTACCAGTAGGAGAGGGGGGTAGAGAAGAACAAGGTACCTACAATAGGAGAGGGGGGTAGAGAAGAACAAGGTACCTACCAATAGGAGAGGGGGGGTAGAGAAGAACAAGGTACCTACCAGTAGGAGAGGGGGGGTAGAGAAGAACAAGGTACGTGCAATAGGAGAGGGGGGGTAGAGAAGAACAAGGTACCTACCAGTAGGAGAGGGGGGGTAGAGAAGAACAAGGTACGTACCAGTAGGAGAGGGGGGGGGGTAGAGAAGAACAAGGTACCTACCAGTAGGAGAGGGGGGTAGAGAAGAACAAGGTACCTACCAGTAGGAGAGGGGGGGGTAGAAAAGAACAAGGTACATACCAGTAGGAGAGGGGGGGGTAGAGAAGAACAAGGTACCTACCAGTAGGAGAGGGGGGGTAGAGAAGAACAAGGTACCTACCAGTAGGAGAGGGGGGGGGTAGAAAAGAACAAGGTACCTACCAGTAGGAGAGGGGGGGTAGAGAAGAACAAGGTACCTACCAGTAGGAGAGGGGGGGGGGGGTAGAGGATGAACAAGGTACCTACCAGTAGGAGAGGGGGGTAGAGAAGAACAAGGTACCTACCAGTAGGAGGGGGGGGGTTAGAGAGAAGAACCAAGTACCTACCAGTAGGAGAGGGGGGGTAGAGAAGAACAAGGTACCTACCAGTAGGAGAGGGGCGGGGGGGGGGGGAATCTCTCACTTGGTCTGAGTCTGCCACTGAGCGATTACTATCGTCAGTATGGGACTTGTCGTAGGAAATGGTACCAGTCGTAGGCAAGAGTCTTTTAGTAAACTGGATAGGGACAGGCTGTTGCACTACACCAGAGCAATCCAGCAAGATGTGCAGGGTCTTCTTTGGAGAGTGGACCAACAGCAGCCTAACATATCCGACTCCTGTGGGCTTCCTGCTGCTGGGACCTACACTAAACAAACTTCCGGTTGTGGTGTGTGTGTGTGTGTGTGTGTGTGTGTGGAACCGGAATACAGGATGTGGGAGGGGGGGAATGATGGTGCAGATGTTGGGACAGCGAGAAACGGAAACGCAAACCAACAACCAACAACCCAACTAGACAAACGAACAACCAACAACAACCAACCAACCAACCAACAACCAAACCAAACTGGCACTCACCGGCGCAGTAAGCCATAGGGCAGGACTGGGGCGGAAGGAGAAAATACACGAAGTAATGGCCGCAGTTCTTCACCCCAATAGTGACGGTGATGTCGCAGCACGGCGCCGTCCCCTGACCGTTGCCAAAATAGGCGCAGGCGTGTCTGTTGACCACGCCGTCCGACACTGACGGGTGGCTCTGGTTCATCCAGATCGGGATCAAAGTGCCACACTGCCCATAACACGTTAAGGGGGGGGGGGGGGGGGGGGGATTACTATCATCATCATAATTATTACAAGTGCTGGTTGTTGTTGTTGTCGTTGTTGTTGTTTAAAGCCCAGCCGACTGCGCAGAGCCATATCAGGTCTCTAACTGCTTCAAAACATACACAAAATTTCAACAGGAAAAAAAAAAGGAAAAGAAAATTAAGTATACGGATCAATGCATACGCGCACATAATCTACGGACGTGCACCCCCGGGGTTGACCTCTCCATCCAATTTATCGCACAGGGGATTTAAAAAACACACCTGAATACAAATTAAAGCATACCTAAGGGCACCAAAACATATACAAAAACAGGCATAAATTACCTAAAATTACTTCCGCATATCTCACCTTCCTAGAGCCAAAAACGCACTCAATACATGTACGCAATTATCAATCCTAAGAGAAAGTATGTAAGACGTTATCGAACACATACAGGTGAATGGATCAGCATGACAGAAAATGGTAGGAAGAAATGACAGAAAGCAAAGGACAAAGGCCGAAACAAGGAGAGTGACAGAAAAGAGGAAATTTCTAGCATAGAATTTCCAGAGGGTGGGGATACTATTTATACTGAAAGAGCCCCCAGCAAGAGGGGGGCGGGGGGTACAAGTGCTTAAAACCAAGCCAAGGGCGCAGAACCCTATTAGGATTATAACCATCACAAATTGAACACAACACCTCGACAACCTTGAAAATGATAAAAAAAAAAAAAAAAGAAAAGAAAAGAAAAATAAGCACGCACATCAATGCATTCCCACGAATAATCTATCACACAACACCTCCATGACCTTGAAAAATCTGAAAAGAAAATAAAGTATGCATGTCAATGCATTCCCACGAATAATCTATTACACAACACATCCATAACCTTGAAAAAATTTGTAAAGAAATTAAGCACGCATCTCAATGCATTCCGGCAAATAATCTATTATACAACACTTCGATGACCTTGAAAAAATTGAAAAGAAAATTAATTACTCATACCAATGCATTCCCGCAAATAATCTATTATACAACACTTCGATGACCTTGAAAAAATTGAAGCATGAAATTATATATTCTGGAG
>JAPXFY010000031.1:36383722-36643722 GCA_030674185.1 Monoplex corrugatus
ACCACAGAGACTGAGACCGAGAAAGAGACAAAGAGACAGACAGACGGATGAAGACAGAGAGTGAGAGAGAGGGGGGGGGGTGTGGATAAACCTCTATTTTCGAGGATAGTGGCAAAGGCACATCAATACTTTTTCCACATCTACCTAAGTTCTCAACGGAGTATGCGACTACACAGACATCGGACCTCTAAAAGCACATAATTATGTGAATAAACGTTTAAAGAAGCAACGAAAGTAAGTACATTTATCTCTCGCCGTAGAGGGTCGCCACTGATAAAATACGTATGATGCTTACAGAAAATCTGTATCGATACAAATGAATGATATCAACACAGAAACACCAAAATATACAAACGAATATAAGAGACATAGAAAGAGGGAGGAAGAGAGAAAGACAGATAGAGATAGAGACAGACAGACAGACAGAGAGAAAGAGAGAAAGTGAGGGGGAGAGATTGATGATTGATGATTGATTGATTTGATTCAGTTTTACGTCAGCACCCACCTCAGGTGATACGGCCGACGGGGATAACCATCCCAGAAAATGGGGGCAATGGGGGACTTATCTAATCCTATACTGACACCACCAGAACAACAATGATGCTAAGATGGGACATTAGAAGGCCAGATTTAATGTAGCGCACCCCGGGATTCGAACCCACAACCATTAGCATGTGAATCCGACGCTCAAACGACTGAGACAGAGGCCGCATGGGGGAGAAGATACGAGAGCAGAGAGGGAGAGAAAGTGAGAGGGAGAGAGGGGGAGAGAGAGAGACAGAGACAGAGGGAGAAGTGAGAGGGAGGGGGAGGACAGAAAGAGAAAGAGAAAGTGAAGGGAGAGAGAAAGACAGAGAGACAGAAAGAAAAGTGAGGGGGGGGGGGAGAGAGAGAGAGGACAGAGAGAGAGACAGAGAGAGAGAGGGGGAAGGAGTCCGAATACGAATACGAATACAAATGTTGACTGTTTAAGGCTGTCAACCCATTCACAGGGAACACACGGGGAGCTGTGGTCAATGAAACATTGACACTGACAAACATGATCGATTTTTAACATGATCATACATCGCGACCCGGTAACCATGCCACGGTTAGGTTAAATTCATACGTCACTCATCATCATTATATGGACTCACTGGTGGAGAAATAATACTTGTTTTCAGTCAGTCAGATAGGTGGGGGATAAATCTTGTTTGTTTTTTTTTTTATTGTTTTTTGTTTTTGATTTGTTTGTTGTTGTTTGTTTGTTTGTTTTTTCCTAATTTGTCCACTTGAAATATCGGCACTCGTAACAGCCCCCAGCACTGGAATGCTCTTCTTTTATCTCGGCAAGAACTACTGATGATGAGTTTGCTCATGTTCTTTACCATTTCATTGAGAACTGCCATGATATCACTGGTTGTGACATCGGAGTAGGCCCGTGTGCTGGTGTATATCACAGATCTGAGATTATCAGTTACACTGCTGACACTGTCCTCACTCTGTGTATCAGTTAGATCGTCTGATAGAAGAACATCTGCCACAGTACTGTCTTTCATTACTGACTTGTTTCTGTTTACCATACACACTGTAGACATTTTCTGTGTCAATATCAGCATTCTTTTTCCTCATCTGACCCCGTTTTGGTCGTGGTATTCTGTGTGTCTTAGTTGTGCAGTCGTGTCACTCGTGTTTGGATACAAACAATCCTGTTCAACAGGCTGTGTGTTTCTCGTGCTGATTCAACACAGAAAGGGGAAGGGCTGTCGTTGTGGAATGTGCCACACACCTGTAACAGTGTCAGTTGGTCTTGTGCAAAACAAACTTGGTGTGGTGGGAGGAAACGAACCAGAGGGAGAGGAAACATAACTCGCCTGATCTTTCTTAACTGTATTTCTGTGAGCCTCAAACCTCACGTCCGTCACTATAAATCTGACATGGACATTTTCTTCTGTACACAGCACTGCAGCTCTCTGTGTCGCAGTGAGTTTACCGACACCTGTGTTCGTCATCCGCAACATCAGCACTGTCTGGTTGTCCTTACCCTCAATTTTGCAGGATGAGAAAAATGTTTCTTGCAGCATTGTGTCAGGAAAACTTTCTAAACACGCTGGAAGTCGTTTAACAGGTGTGCTGGACGACTTTGACACACACTTTTGAATGAGCATCTTTCGGAAACCAAACAAGGAAGGCAACTCAGAGAGAGAGAGAGAGAGAGAGAGAGATGAAATGAAAACGAAATTTTCCAAATGTGGAGATATTAGCACAAAGGCCTATCTACACATCTGCCATTGCTAATCTACATGTATGTATTAAAACAACTGAAAAGAGGGCACCGCAAAAGAACTTAAGCAAACTTAATGACATTTGATCATGAAGACATAAACGTATAAATACACATATTCAACTGTGTGCGTGTGTGTGCATGCACACATGTGTGTGTATGTGTGAGTGTGTTGTGTGACGCGTGTTGGTACTTAAAAAATTAACATCAAATATTTAACTATAGCACAACTATATCTTTATGACTGAGCTTTTCCATTTCTTATAAGATTACGAATACGACTTACATATATTAACCAGACAACAACGTCAGCTCCATCGAGAAGAGGAGTATCGTCAGATCACTCACTCACGGACAGAAAGGGAAGACCACCACCCTTCGTTCAGAGAGATGCAAGTCATCCTGAAGAGGCACTGCATTGGCTACAAGCGGCTGAATGTCTATATGAACTGCCAACTTCTAACCAACGCCATCACCAACCTGCCCCTGGCGGTCAAGAGGACCAAACCAGCCAAGAATGCTGGTGGATAGTCTGAGAGGGTGCAGGAAGTCAAAGGTTAAGTTTTGGATTTGGTGATAGAGTGCAGGAGTCAAAGAGTTAAAGTGATGTCGCCTCTTAACAAATGGAGCAACAGGACGCATGGCCGATTAAAATTTCTCTCTGACCACCAATCTCCATGGCAGCTGGCAGAAACTGGAAGAAACGACCGCATTCAATGCCAGATGGGGCCTGACTATGTAGACCGTGAACAAAAGAATGAAATGAACTATACGTGTTCTGAGAGACAGGGGAAAAGAGAGAGAGAGAGAGGGAGAGACAGTCAGACAGACAGAGACAGACAGAAACAGAAACACAGAGAGAGACAAGAGAGAAAGAGACAGGTGAAGAGAGAGAGACAGACAGACACCAGAGACAGAGAAAGACAGAGACAGAGAGATACCAACAAAACCAATTAACCAGAGAGCGAGAGAGACAGAACAGACAGAGACACAGACAGACAGAGACAGACAGACAGATATCAGACACAGCCAACCAACCAACACCAATACACCACTTCAACCCAAACACACATTACCCAGCAAAGACAGCAAACAGAAACGCCACAGTATTTCATGTATTCTTCTTCTTCTTCTTGGCGTACGCTGCTACACAATCATCTGAGTCCGGGCGATGAATGCAGCCGTCTTTTCCAGCTCCTGTCTGCAGCCATGGAGTTTGGTTGTCAGCGGAGTGTCTGTCGGCCTGTCATCTGTCGGTGTCCACATCTGTCTTGCCACCGGTGAAGGGGACATCTTTGGAGTATATGCTCCGTGGTTTGGTCTTCTTGACCGCAGGGATAGGTTGGGGAGGGCGCCAGCTTCAGTTTGCGGTACATGTGGCTGTTCAGCCTATTGTGACCAGTGCGCAGCCTCACCAGGAAACTTGCTGCTCTCTAGACAACAGGTGGTATCATCCCTGTGTCGTCTCGGCATGGAAAGCGCCCTGATGATGCTCCTCTTCTCACTGTAGCTGACGCTGTTGTTAGGTTGTTCTTCTCCGGCTCCCTCCTTAGCAAGCATATCAGCTCGCTCATTCCCGGAGACTCCGCAGTGGGTTGGGATCCACTGCCACAACCAGAAGAGCAGTTCTGCAGTGGATCCCAGCCCACTGCCTTCCTCGACCTTTTATAAGGAGAGACAGACAGACAGACATACAGAGACAGACAGACAGAGAGACAGACAGAATCAACTCAGCCAACCAACCAACAACCAACAACCAATAAACCGCCAAACCCAAACACACATTACCCGCAAAGACAGCAAACAGAAACGCCACAGTATACAACTTCATAGCTAGGTAGCTGGCAGACTTCTATCTCTGCTGACGTCCTACGAGGCCTCCCGCGAGCTTTTATAAGGAGAGAGAGAGAAAGAGGTCAGCAACGATAACTAATCATTCAAAAATACAGAGCGGCTACACAGATAACAGATTCAAGCAACAACAACAAAAATAGAGCATTCTGAGGTTGTAATAAACGGAAACAATCGGATCAAAGTTCATGCAATTTGGCAGAGACTTGTCCTGTGTGTTAGATGCGTCGACTGTTTGTAGAACGAAGCGGTCATTTTGTCAAGAAATTATGGCTGGGTTTATTTCGATGGAGTTTTCTTTTTCTTGTGTTCGCCACCTCTATGATCAAGTCCCATATGGCGTTGAAAGTGTTTTTCAACGCTGAAGCGCAGTGACAAGACAAGAAGCAGCCAGCGACTGATGCTAGCTTGCCTGGCAACTCTACCACTTCTACCGAATGTAATGCCACCACTGCTGTCAGGTATTTTGGTTGTGGAAACGTAAATACACAGGTGGTGACGTGATAGTACTAATGCCATCATTGCTGTCAGGTATTTCGGTTGTAGACATGTAAATACACAGAAAGTGGTGACGTGATAGTACTAATGCCACCACTGCTGTCAGGTATTTTGGTTGTGGAAACGTAAATACACAGAAAGTGGTGACGTGATAGTACTAATGCCACCACTGCTGTCAGGTATTTTGGTTGTGGAAACGTAAATACACAGAAAGTGGTGACGTGATAGTACTAATGCCACCACTGCTGTCAGGTATTTTGGTTGTGGACACGTAAATACACAGAAGTGGTGACGTGATAGTACTAATGCCACACTGCTGTCAGTTTTTGGTTGTGGAAACGTAAATACACAGAAAGTGGTGTACGTGATAGTACTAATGCCACCACTGCTGTTCGTATTTGGTTGTGGAAACGTAATACACAGAAGTGGTTGACGTGATAGTACTAATGCCACCACTTTCTGTCAGGTATTTATTGTTGACCGTTAATACACAGATGTGACGTGATTGTAAAAACGTCAAATTCTAAAGTTCATTTGTTGTGTTTCGTCTTATCTTTCAACTTCTCAGCATTAAATTCGCGCCTCCCGTTTATCTTGTCTCATATCGATTATCGTAACTCTGACCCTCTGCATTGCCCGTTTTCTATAGCATGCTCATGCGTATTCAGAACTCTGTAGTCCGTCTTGCTCTTCGTTTCAAAAAATGATCCATCACCCCTCTAATGCTCATGTTCTTCATTTGTTGCCTGTTTCTCATAATTTCATGACAAAATCGATATTTACACTACAATTTGTATCATGATACGCACTGTTTGTCTTCATGACCACCTCCGAATGTCCACCCCTGCCTGACCTCTTCATTCTGTTTCTGATACCACTTGTTTACAAATCTTCAAAACAGGCGTTCCACGGTCGGTCGCCGCTCTTTTTCTGTGTCTCATCCAAGTAATTGGAACGAGCTTACCTGATCTATTCGACAGTCACACTGTCTGTCTTACTTCAGTCCAATTTGAAAGGTACCTTTGTGTCCAGCAATGATTTCCCCCTCTGTGTGCCTACCTTCTTTTCCTACTCCCCTCTTGCCCCCCCCCCCCTCCCAGTTTGTGTGTGTTTTGCACCCTTGAATTTTTATCGTTGCGAGTGGGTGCTTTGGTGAATGATAGAATGTGTGCTTTGATATGATTTGTATATCCAGATTAAGCACCATATAAATGTTGTTGTTACCATCATTATCGTTGTTCTTTTTATTATTATTATTATTATTATTATATAATTATTATTATCATTATTATTATTACTACTACTATTATTGTCATCATCATCATCGTCGTTGTTGTTGTTGTTGTTGTTGTTTGTTATTATTATTATTATTATGCCTTTCAAATCTATTAGTAGTACTGATACAAATCAGAATGGTCAATATAATTACTATTGTTTGAAGCCCAGCCAACTGCAGGCATCCATATCAGGGCTATATCCATCTAAAAACGCACACAACACTTCCTTGAGTCTGAAAAAACAAAAACAGCTGGAAAAGAAAATAAGCACAAATATCAATACATTCGCGCACATAATCTAAGGCTATGCCCCTGAAGTTTACCATACCGCCCAGTTATCACCGTGGGATTTTAAAAAAGACTGAACACAGAAATGTAACCAAGTACACTAAAACAAATGAAAACTGCCCAAAATAATATAAATTGTTCGTGCACATCACATTTCGTTAGAACAAGAAAACTGAAGTTAATACATATACCCGATTAGCAATCCTAACAGAAAGTATGTGAGATTTCATGGAACGCTTTATTGAACATAAAGATAAATGGACCAGAAAGGCAGAAAATGATAGGAAGAGATGACAGAAGGCAAAGGAGCAAGGCACAAACAAAGAGAGCGACAGAAAAACAGGAAATTTGCAGCACATAATAACCAGAAGGTGAGGACACTATTTACTCTAAAAGAAGCCCTGGCATCCCCATGGGGGCTGTAACAGTGAGAAGAAATAGTACTAAAAGCTGTAGTAGCAGTGGTAGTACTATTTAGTGTCATAGGTTCACGATAATATACTTGAAAACGACGCTCTTTGTATCCTCTTGTCTCGTTTATCTTAAAATTCGAACAGCTATATTGGTCATGAGGCCCGTTGACTCTCTCTCTCTCTCTCTCTCTCTCTCTCTCTCTCTCTCTCTCTCTCTCTCTCTCTCTCTCAGTTACTTTTTTTACTTCATTTCTGGATCACTCCTTTGTCAGTACCCACGCCGCTCATTTTGACTTTCCACTTTCCAAACCCATGGAAAATGAGGTCGCCTTGAAAGCAAGGCATCAAGGGTCGCAGAATCTAGGACATTTTTCACAATGCTTTGATGTCAGAGCCACCAGTCGGACAATGGGGGTACACGATCCTATGACCCTCAAATTAACAGACTTTTACTAACTGCCCTAACCAGACTGGGAAAAGAAGCTGACTAATAATCTCCTTTTTCCCTATTATTTTCTCACAGAATTGTCGGTTCTTTTTTTCTGAGAGTCATGGATTCAGTATTAATCTTGAGTTCAATCCCAGTCTGCAACGTCCTAACAAGTTACAAAAAACACCCTGAAGGTGTGGATGGGACCCAGAGCACCAATGCCTCTCCACTCTCTGGACAATGCCTCTCCACTCTCTAGACAATCACCTGCGAAGTTCCCGACGCCACTCGACGGTCATTTCATCAAGGAAAGGGGTGGAAGGTGGGGGTGGGGGGGGGGGTGTCCATGCACTGCATGGCCCATTCGGAGACACAGTTATCAGTTACCTTGTTTACAAACCGAACAGCAAGGTGCGGGTAAACAAACACGTGACCTCTCAAACTGACAGTCTGTTTTACTAACTAAGCTAACCAGATGCGAAAAGAAGCTGATTAATAATCCATGGGTGCAGAGTTGGGCGTGCTATGGGCTCATTGGGAAGACTGGAACCACACAGTCGAGTCTCATCCACTTCGCGGACGCGTCATTGAGGGTGTTGCTTAAATCTTATGACCAACACCGCAGGTGTCTGTATCTCTCGGGCCTGGTTGACGCCAGGATGTATTATGATAGTAAGCGTAGAGTACAGCCCTGCCAAGCAGTCTCAATCCTAGATGGAACTCCATAGCACCATGATTATCATCCACATCGACATCATCATCATCGCATAATAAAAACTGTTTCAGCTTCAGGGTCATTAAAGTGGCGTAGAAAATGAGACGAGAAAAAAAAAAAAAAAATCCATAGGTGCGGGTACATGAACCCATGACCTTCAAACTGATAGACCGTTTCACCAACTGAGCAAACCAAACTCGAAAAGAAACTGACTAATAATCTCCTTTTTTTCTCCTATCTTTTCACACAATTGTCGGTTCTTTTTTCACAGAGCCATAGACTCAATATCTGATATCTTGAGTTCAATCCCAATCCGCAACGTAAAAAGCACGGTCTGATCGCTACCCATCTTACGGTTTCCATCCTTCTGTCAGCTTGCGTTTCATAGCTGCCTCTACCCCCCCCCCCCCCCTCCTCCTAACTACCTCAATTCAAAACCTTGCCAGCACATAGGGTTTTATGCAAGCTCACAGATATCTGCTGGCGGATTTGGGTGGAGCGCATGTGGAGCTGTCCAAGAGTTATCAATCCCTCTCGAACAAAGTCCAAATTCTCCCCCTTCCCACACGCACACACCCTTGTTCCTCCACTGTCCTAATGATCACGGATTATTTCAGGCTCGATTTTCGATGCAATCAATCAATGATCGATACTTCCAGCGGTGGTTTGGCCATACTTGACTGGTTGGTTGATCGATCGCTCACGTTATCCGACTTGGTCCGTTAAGTGACAGGGTGTGCTTGTTATCTCCCCTGGCGGGCCGGTAATCCCGTGATTAATGACGTTAGGAGTAAGTGACCGGAATAACTTACCGCTGTTTCGTGGGGGGAAGGGAAGGGTCAATCTTTATACAATCTTACTTTTGTGTATGGGGAATTTCAATATCTCTGATTTAATTCTTGTGGACTGAGGTTTTCAAATGCATTTTTTGTATTGGGGTTTTTGAATCTGTCTGCAATTTCATTTTTGTGTATGAGATTTTTAATCTTATACAGTTTTGCGTATCTTTGGTCTTCAATTTTTACATAACTCTGTTAATTCAACTGATCACCTAATCAAGTTCTTGCAGCTGGTGAATAGGCTAAGGTAGGTGATCAGTTCATCATCCATCATCATTATCGCGATGGATGATGAACTGATCGCCTACCTTAACCTATCCACCAGCTGCAAGAACTTAACTCCTTTACATCTTCACACTTTTTTTTTTTTAACCAGCTTGAGGGACTGAAATGATTAAATTTTTGCTTTACTATTACCCGGTACTACTGATGATACAGGAAGCTTTTAGACAGGATGATGGAGTGAAAGAGCTGGCTACATCACCATGATGATGATGATGATGATGATGACGACGACGACGACGACTACGATGATGATGATGATGATGATGATGACGACGACGATGATGACGACGACGACGACGATGATGATGATGACGATGATGATGGACTCTCCCACTGACCTAACGGATGTGTATGCATACAGGTCCCTTACTGGCTGGTATGGGTCTTCAGGTGGTATACCAGACCAATTCTGGAGGTGCATCTTCTTGTGCAGGCATTCAAAAGAAGGAGTCTTGTGACTCTGACCTCTGCTTCCGCTTGTATTTCTGTTGATATAGCAGCTGTTCCGCAGTGTTCATATGTGACTGCACCCTGCATGCATTGTTGTCGCCAGCCTATTCTGTTGCAGGCAATATCTTGCTGATGGTGTTGATGCCACGGCTGATGAGGGTGGCCTCCAGTATCTTGCTGATTGTGTTGATGCCACAGTTGATGAGGTTGGCCTCCAGTATCTTGCTGATGGTGTTGATGCCACTGCTGATGAGGTTGGCCTCCAATTTCTTGCTGATGGTATTGATGCCACAGCTTGATGGGTTGGCCTCCAGTATCTTGCTGATGGTGTTGATGCCACAGCTGATGAGGTTGGCCTCCAATATCTTGTTGATGGTGTTGATGCCACAGCTGATGAGGTTGGCCTCCAATATCTTGCTGGTGGCGTTAATACCACAGCTAATGAGGTTCGCCTCCAATATCTTGCTGATAGTGTTGATGCCACAGCTAATGAGGTTGGCCTCCAATGTCTTGCTGATGGTGTTGATGCCACAGCTAATGAGGTTGGCCTCCAATGTCTTGCTGATGGTGTTGATGCCACAGCTGATGGCTTTGATGCCACAGCTAATGAGGTTGGCCTTCAACGTCTTGCTGATGGTGTTGATGCCACAGCTGCTGAGGTTGGCCTCCAACATCTTGCAGATGGTGTTGATGCCACAGCTGATGAGGTTGGCCTCCAACATCTTGCAGATGGTGTTTATGCCACAGCTGATGAGGTTGGACTCCAACATCTTGCTGATGGTGTTGATGCCACAGCTGATGAGGTTGGCCTCCAGAGTAACCCAACCCTTGTATCACTTTTGTGGTCTTCCCTGGCCACTGTATCCTTTCTTCAGTTCTTCAGCAGGAGCATCTCTGGAATGCGGTTGTCTTCCTTATGGACAACGTGCTCCTGTCCTAGCATTTGAAGGATAGGAGTTTTGTATTTGGCGAGCCACATGTCTTCAGAACTGGAAAGTTGGACTCTAGACCTTGTCATGTGATGCTGCAGCTCTTGGAGACATTTTTTGGTGGAATCACTCAAGCTGTAAACTACATCAGTCAACAAACATGACAAGTAAATGAATTTCAAAATTCATTTGCACACTTTCAATGGCACAGAAAAAAAAACCACAACTACTCTTTGTGTCAAACTGCAATGGGAAAAATAAATCAAAACATACATTGTAGACCTCCGTCAGTCGGTGTCGACTATGGATGATTCGCCCTAGTGTTGTGTCCGGTCGAGTTGACACCTCCGGAGCAGGGTCGGCTGTTGCTGATAAGGCCGATGCAGGAAAGTTAGTCTCTGCGACATTGGATGCATGTATGGATGCTGGCCATGGAACTGCTTTCACAGATTGTTCCTTGTTCCATGTTCATGCTGCTTATAGCCCAGATCACCACTCAGGACATATCAGAGTTAACACCACATTAAAAACAACTTCAGGTCTAATTACTGCATGCCATGTAAACAGTATATGAGTAAAGTATTCGTCTCATCTCTTTCTCCTCTTTGCCCAACTGTCTGTTTTGTTCTGCTATAAATAACTGTGACAGATTATGTTATTTGTGTATGTTTTATCGATTTGTTCGCAAGCCTGTGAAAACTTGTGTTCGTTCATCGATACGACTCTCTCTCTCTCTCCCCCTCTGTGTGTGTGTGTGTGTGTGTATGTGTGTGTGTGTGTGTGTGTGTGTGTGTGTGTGTGTGTGTGTGTATGTGTGTGTGTGTGTGTGTGTGTGTGTGTGTGTGTGTGTGTATGTGTGTGTGTGGTGTATAGCTTCAAACGGAAGAGTGTTCTCGAATAGCAAGCGTACGATACTGTTGTTTTCTCTTCTTGTTCTACATCATATCAAGCTTACATCAATGATATCTGTTCCTGACTTAAGCGTCTATGTGTAACATTTTCTGTAAAATGCAAAGTGCTAAGGAGCATTTTTCCTGCAATGCTGCGCTACATAAAACTTTATTACTATTATTATCATAATTATCATCATCATCATTACTATCGTCATCATTATATTATTATTATTATTGTTATTATTACTATATTTTTGTTGCTGTTGTTGTTGTTAGTATATAACACAAAGAGGCTAGCTAGTATTTGCTATGAATTGGAGAGAGAGAGAGAGAGGGAGAGAGAGAGGAGAGAGCGAGAGAACTGGAAAAGAGTGACAGAGAGAACGGGAAAGTGTGGCAGGGAGAGTGAGAGAGAGAGAGAGACACAGATAGACAGACAGAATGAAAAAAAAAAAGGAAAATCCAACAGATAACATTAAGTGCAAACCTGCTAGGCTTTAAACCCCCTTCGAGTGCATATGCACACAAAACATCAAATATGCACGTGAAAGATCGTGCGAGTGGTATCAATGTCCCGTGGCTTAGGAAATAATGAAAAACCGAGCATGCACGTCTACCAAAGACAGAGTATGCAGACTGTGCAGCGACAGTTCATCTGCAAAATCAAAGTGCATACAACATCTGAGAAAAATCCGATCAAAAAAAAAAAAAAAAAAAAAGGAAAATAGCACCGCCCCTCCCCCGAAAAGAACTGTCACAAGTATAAATATATAACCATACGGGGCGGAGAACTGCCCAACCACCAAACAAGATACCCACATACGCTAGCCCGCAGCAGTAAATCAACTTGTTTTGTTTCTTAGGTTTCTTTTTGTTGTTGTTTAAAGTCCTGTCGACTTGCACAGAGCCTTATCAGGGCTATAACCATTTTTAAAATTACACAGCATCTCATGAAACAAAAACAAAAAGACTGGAATAAAACATTAAAGACACGTTTCGATGCAGTCGTAAACATAATCTATGAATATGACCCTGGCGTTGACCACTCCGTCCAATGTATCACCAAGGGGGTTAAAAAAAACTGAACACAAATTTAAATTTAAATTTAACTAAGGACACTAAAACAAAGATAAAAACAGGCCCAAGTTAGCTAAAACTGCTTCTGCACATCACATTTCCTTACAGCCAAAACTGCACATACTATATGCACCCAATTAGCAATCCTGAGAGAAAGTATGTAAGAACGCATACAGATGAATGGACCAGTAAGGCAGAATACAAGAGGATGAGATAACAGAATGCAAAGGAGCAAGGCAACAACAAAGACAGTGACAGTAAAGAGGAAATTTCTAGCACAGATATTTCAGAAGGTGGGCTTACTATTTATACTGAAGCAGCTCCAGCCATCCCCACGGTGGAAGGAAAAGACTTAAAAGACTGGAAGCGTGCAATGAAAGTAAATAATTGACAGTGGGATTTTTCTTCTTCAGTGGGTTCCTACACACATTTGAATATATTATGGGCTCACTGGGAAGACTAAGGACAGCACAGATGAGTCTCATCCACTTCACAGATATGTCGTTCATGGCGTTGATCAAATTACCCAACGAAATCTGCAGTGTCTGGATCTCCTACGCCTGGTTGACTCCAGCCAACAAGTTAACAATGTTAACAAGAAATACCCATCATGTATAGCGAAAGGGAGCTCCCAGCACGCAGACCACAGATATAACATGTCTCTGCGCAGTCTCAATCCGAAATGGAACTCATTTCTGCTCTCGTGTATGAGCACAGCATTGTGAAAAGTAAAGAAAAGAAAAGAAAAAAAAAGAAAATCCCGGACTATGTGGTCAATAAAAGGGGCAAGGGATATGGGGCAGTTACACATACACTCACCAGTAAAGAAAAAAAAAGGGGGGTAGGAAGGGTGGGAGGGCAATTTACGTATAACCATATGGAGTGCAGCACTACCCTCACCACAAAGCAGACTACCCACCTATGCTTAGTCCTTTGCGAAAAGCGGAGACTACCAGCATGCAACCTAGAGGTCAGTAATCCACACGCCTGAGTTCACAAGGAATAAAGGGCTAATCTCTGGCTTCACCGCCCTGTTATAAGCTTAGCCCATGTTCACAACCTAACAGCCCATGCCCACAACCCAACAACTTTACACAGCAGTCATGCAACGAACCTATCCCTACCAACTCACTTTGAACATGGTTACTGACACTGAACATGAATGCAGTTGTTCACGGGAGACTCAACGATGAACTTGGCTGTTTGACAATGAACAAGGATTCGTTTACAGGGGATTCAACAGTGAACTTGGTTGAGTGACAATCAACACGAATTTGTTCATGGGGGACTCAACGGTGAACTTGGTTGACTGACAATCAACACGAATTTGTTCATGGACGACTCAACGGTGAACTTGGTTGATTGACAATCAACACGAATTTGTTCACTGGGGACTCAACGGTGAACTTGGTTGATTGACAATCAACACGAATTTGTTCATGAGGGACTACGGTGAACTTGGCTGATTGACAATCAACACGAATTTGTTTACAGGAGATTCAACTGTGAGCTTGGCTGATTGACAATCAACACGAATGCAGCTGTTCACGAGGGACTCAACGGTGAACTTGGTTGATTGACAATCAACACGAATTTGTTCATGAGGGAGTCAAAGTTGAACTTGGTTGATTGACAATCAACACGAATTTGTTCATGAGGGAGTCAACGTTGAACTTGGTTGATTGACAATCAACACGAATTTGTTCATGGGGGACTCAACGGTGAACTTGGTTGATTGACAATCAATATGAATTTGTTTATGGGGACTCAACAATTGACAATGAACACGAACTTGTTCATGGAAGAATCATCGCCCTCAAGCAAATCCATACGCACTCCACCCTATCTACCAGAAAATGATGTGGTTGAAATACATAATATGTAACAGCCTTTGAAAAACCCTATGCACACAAAAGATCTGAATGGAAACGGGGATGGAAAGAAAGGGGCAGGGGCTATGGAAGGGGAGGTGAGGGAGTTGTGGAAAACACAACTGACATCACTAGCAATGCAGTTGGCCAGCAAAAGGGCTAATGTTAATGTTAGTGGCTGGAACGGAACTCGAGACATCAGATACCGAGCCTACAGCTCTGTCAATGGAGCTATACAAACGTCTTGGTGCGGAAGCCAAGTGTGTACATGTAAATCCGGGATTTCCAATCGGAAGGTCCTGATTTGATCTGTCTAGACATCTCCGCCTGATGGGTAGAGGGTGAAGATTTTTCCTATCTCCTAGGTCAGCATGTGTGCAGACCTGCCAACGGCAAAACCTCACACTGTTATTAGTGCTTATTACTATGATTGTTGTTATTATTATTATCATTATCATTATTATTATTATTGAATCATTATTATTATCATTATTACTATTATTATTTTGTTGTTGTTGCTATGTTGTTGTTGTTATTATTATTATTTACTGTTGTGTTGTTTTGTTTTGTTGTTAAAAGCCACAACTGCGCAGAGCCATATCAGGGTTACAACTATCTCAAAACACAATCTCGTTGATCCTGGGAGAAAAACTGGAAAATAAAAACGTAAGTATACATGCAATCAATAATTCAGCACATAATTTTAGGATATGCCCCTGGCGTTGACCTTTCCGCCCAATTTCTCGAACCACAGGATCTGAAAAATACACAAAACGTGAACACAAATGTATAAACATAACAAAGTACAATGAAACATATATAAACTAACCTAAACTACCTAGAATTGCCTCCCCCGTAGGGCTGCCGGGGGTTCTTTCAGTATAAATAGTACCCCCACCTTACGGGAAATTCTGTGCCAGAAACTTCCTCTTTTCTGTCACTCTGTTTGTTTCTGCCTTGTCCTTTGGTTTCTGTCATTTCTTCCTATCATTTTTTACCTTACTGGGCCATTCACCTGAATGTGTTCGTTAAAGTCTTACATACTTTTTCTTAGGATTGATAATTGAGTACATGTATTAAGTGCATTTTTTGGCTCTAGGGAGGTGAGATATGCGAAAGCAATTTAGGTAATTTATGCCTGTTTTTATGTATGTTTTGGTGTCCTTATGTATGCTTGAATTTGTATTCAGGTGTGTTTTGCAATCCCTGTGCGATGAATTGCACGGAGTGGTCAACATCCTTAGATTATGTGCGCGAGTAAATTGATATGTGTACTTTTTTTCCCCTGTTGACGTGTTGTATGTTTTGAAGCAGTTATAGCCCGATATGGCTCTTCGCAGTCGGCTGAGCTTTAAACAACGACAGCAACAACCTAGAACTGCTTCTGCATATCTTATTTCCTTGACGACAGTTAATTGATAATGGGTTGGGTAGTGACCTGCTGGGCGACCTTCTCGTTTTACGTTCGTTCTCTGCACGACTGGATCACGACAGCGTAAGCCCATAGTTGTTCTTTCGAACAAAGAATGTCAGGACCTCTTCTCCTCGCCTGGTCAACTGAAACTATCGGAATACCGTGCACATGCAATTCTAGACTACACGGTAATAAGCACCACAGCACACGCCTGATATTTAACCCCTAGCCACAGGTGTTTGCTAGTTGTTAATTTGTATGATTAAATATATTACTTTTTTCATCCGCTTGTTCAAGGAGGTATTGCAGGGAGATGAAGTTGTCAGTCTGTAGTTAAACGGGAAGCTTGGCGCAGTCATCTTTTAGATATGGAAGATTGTCAGCTGCTCCATCTATCTCCATCGCCGCCGTTATCTTTCTTTGAAGTTCGAGCACCCGGTGTTGTAAAGACTGGCTGGTTGACTGGCATCATGATCAGGAAACAAAATCCGTTGTGGTATGTTGCTAGTGTTGACAGGTGCTGTTTCAACCGTCTCTCCGATCTCTTCGTTTCTGTTTGTTTTGTTCTTCACTTCTTGCCTGCTGCTCTTCTAGACATCTTATCTCACAGATCGTGATTTTTTTCTCCAGTATTTCATGTCCAGGTCTGGCAGCAGGGTACGAAGACTACTGATAAGCCTAGCTTTTGTTTCCAGAGGCATGCACAGGTGTTTTAGAAAGGGTGAACGTTGGCAGTTCATCGCATTTGCCTTTTAGACACTGATCTCGATACCTCTGTCCATTTTTCCATCTTCAGAAAAATAAACTTCCTATGAAGTTACATTCTGTACATTATGACATTTTTGCTTGTTGACTCTCCAGTTTGTCAGGTGCTTATCCCATTGCCTAACAATCTCCTGTCTTGTTGCCTTTATTGGCTATGTAAGACTACTAATGGGGAAACGTGTATATTTAAATGCACTGACTGTTCCTGTGACAAGTGAACGTAACTTAATGAAGAACAACACATTTCAAAACCAATATGCAGAAGGTATACTGACCCTTTCCGGAACGTGTTTTTTTTTTTTTTGCACTAGCTTGTGGCACATCGAGACTTACCTGCCATGGAAATACAGCTCTGCACAAGTTCGAATCGTAGTCGAAAAAAAAAATGTCTGGCATCCAGTTTACCAAGCTATGAATGGGTACCTGACCCTTTTCAAGGTTAGGGAAGGTAAAGCAGCGAGGGAGATGTGATAGTCACTGTCCTCATAATGCTGACCCAAAGAAAGTCTCCATTACCTTACCCCCATACCACCCCACGGCTATTTTTCTAATATGGTTTATATCACTTACACTACATGTAGTTATAAGCCACAACCCACACAGGACATCTGAACCCCAAGCGTTTGCTGGTGGTTACAGCGTTACTCGGTTGATTAGTTGGTTGGTTGGTTGGTTAGTTGACAGGTTGACAGCTGACTAGTTGATTAGTCGGTTGTTGATTTATTGGATTCTTGATTGATTTGTCGATTGACTAGATTGTTGGCTGACTGACTGACCGGCTGATTTGTTATTTGGGTGATGTTCGGTTGGTTGGTTGACTGACTGGTTGGTTAGATGGATGGAGAGTTCGACGGCTGTTTGCGTCACTAGTGGTTTGGTTGATCTGGCTTTTGCTCGTTGAGGTGGTATGTGTGGGATTTTTGTCAGTTTCCTTTTACACGCTTTTTTTTTTTTTTAAAGGAGTAATAGCATATAATAGGAGTGGATGAATTGTAAACCACTCAACATGCGATAGCAAGATAATTTCCACATGGTTTCATGCTTCCTTTACAACACGCTTTATTTACAGCGACCGTACTGTAACCATAATCAGTCGCCTGCACGCACAGTGCACCCCGGTGTAACAAACCATATGTACCCTACGCCAGATCTACCCTCTCTTGCAATTTTTTTTCTGCTGCAATTATCCAATCTGAATCAATGTGACTGCCGGCGTTCAAGAAAGTAGAAACTTGCAAGTTAAAAAATTTACGAAATTAAAAAATAAGAACACGTATTTTGCTGACAAAACAAGACATTCAAATACGAGGTTCTCTCTCTCTCTCTCTTCTCTCTCTCTCTCTCTCTCTCTCTCTCTCTCTCTCTTCTCTCTTCATGTCTATCTATCTATCTATCTTTCTTTCTTTCTGGTTTCGTTCTACCATTACAAACACGACACATTTCTGGCTTACGCTAAATGTGCATCGAAGAACTTACGGCTCATAACATCACTTAGGTACTCCCTGGTGAGTAAAGGTAGAGATTTTTTCCGATCTCCTAGATCAGCTATACGAACACACCTGCTAAGTCTGAACCTTTTTCGTGTGCATACGCATACAGACAACAGCTATGCACATGAGAGATCCTGTAAACCACGTCAGTGCTCGGTGGCTTAAGGAAACACACAATCACACAACTTACACATCCCCGAAAATAGAATATCAGTGCCTGTCTGAACAGCGGGGTAAAACAGTCATTCTTTAAACCCACTCGTATTTACGAGCGTACGTGGGAGCTGCTGCCCACGAACGTTGAAAAAATATCATTTGGGAGGCAAAATCCAAAGCAACGTGACCGTTATAATTATATCGATCATTTTCACCTGCTGGGCGAAGCAACAAGAAAGTCTTGCCCCTAAATTTTGTGTTTGTACTTTGTTGTCTTTTGTGTACGCTTGACAAAGGTCAGTTGGCCGAAAATTTGCGCCAGCCTTTTACATATATGTATATGTAAATGTATATATATATGTATAGGTATACATATATGTATATACACATATATATATATATTTATGTATATCACTATATGTTCATATATATTTATATGTATATACATATGTGTGTGTGTGTGGTGTGTGTGTGTGTGGTGTGTGGTGTGTGGTGTGTGTGTGTGTGTGTGTGTGTGTGTGTGTGTGTGTGTGCGCGCGCGCGCGTGCGTGTGTGTTCATGTTTCCATTAACCAGCAACTGACATGATATACGGGATCTTTAACGTGCCTATTTGATACTCTGCATGTGTATACCATGAAGGAGGATCAGACACCGGCAGGTCTGCACACATGTTGACCTGCTAAATTAGAAAAATACCTACCCTTTATCCACCAGAGAGAGAGAGAGAGGTGGGGGGGAATGCCTCTATTTACGTATGGAAGTGAGACAGACTTACATACACAGACAGGTAAATAGAGGAAGACAGAGGGAGTGATTAAGTCAGATAAAAAACAAACCTGAAGAAGATGAAGTAGAGAGAGACAGACAAGCAGACACACACAGTGAGAGAGAAAGAGAGACTAACTGAGAGACACGCAGTGTCAATTCTGGGCTACATTCTGTCAAGAGTCAGAATCGACCACAAACTGGATGAAGAGCACGAGAGGCATTTCGTGAAATACACGAGATGTGTATGTGCGATATATCGTAACACTCTGCATAAGAAAGAAAGGGAGAAAAAGAGACAGACAGACAGACTGATAGACAGACAGTGAAGAAAGACTGATGCTAAGAGCCCATTTGGCAGAAAATAATAATATATAACAGTGATCACAATTATAATAATAATTTATAATAATGAGAATACACAATGTAATAATAATTTAACCAATAAATTTTCAAAAAATAACAGAACCAGAGACATGTTACTTCATTATTTTCATCTGCTTTAATTCTTTTAATGTCTGCTCATTTCTGATCGATGTGTTACCCTTTTCACGTTTAAATGGAGTTTTACACAAACAAAAGCTGCGGGGACGAATCTTTAAGGGGAACACTCCTAACCTTACACCTACATCGGAGTAAATTGGCAGTCGTCAATTACAATCTAAATCAGTAGCAGCCTTGATATCAAACATGTCTAGCGCCGAACCCTCAAGGCCTAAAGTCGCCCGGAGCAAAAAAAACTAACAGATCGCGACCAACTAGTTCGCCGTAAACAAACTTATGGCTGGGTTCTCGGTTTGTCTGAGACCCGCACATAATTACTAGTCGGGTATCAGATGTGCTGAAGAGTGTGCCAGCCACGTATCCAGTAGACTTAAACCGGGTACATATGCTACCCAGTTAAGGCTGGTGGACACTTGTTGTTTTGCGGGTAGTTGTTTCCACATGTTCGGTGTGTTCGGGCTTCGTAGAGATAATTGTTGAGAGATTTGCTGCAGCTTTGTGTGGATCTAAAAATTGGTCTGTTGAAAGGTATGATGATGATGCTTTGTCATTATAATCATTGTTATTATTATCTTCTTTTTCGTCTTCTTCAAGTTGTTCAATCTTTTCATGCTGGTGTTTCTTGGTTCGGAAGATATATGTCATATATGTTAATTTACAAGATATGTAATACATATGCATATTATGTATATACATACATACATACATATATATATATATATATATATATATATATATATATATATATGTTGTGTGTGTGTGTGTGTGTGTGTGTGTGTGTGTTGTGTAGTATCTATGTATGTATGTATGTTGTGTGTGTATACATTATCATTATATGTGTGTATATATATGTATATATATATATATTGTGTGTGTGATGTGTGTGTGTATGTGTGTGTGTGTGTGTGTGTGTGTGTATGTGTGTGTGTGTGTGTGTGTGTGTGTGTGTGTGTGTGTGTGTGTGTGTGTGTGTGCCCGTATATATAGCCTTTCAAGTTGTTCAGTCTTTTCATGTTGGTGTTCCTTTTTATTTATTTATTTTTTCTTATTTGCAAGATATAAGATACATATGTTATTTGCAAGATATAAGACATGTCATACATATGCATATCATGCGTGTGTCTGTATGTATGTGTATATACATATGTATGTGTGTGCGTGCGTGCGTGCGCGCGTGCGTGTGCGCACGTGTGTGTGCGCGGTGTGTGTGTGTTTGTGTGTGTGTTATCATATGTACACGCTCGTGGATATAATCTTTCAAGTTGTTCAAACTTTTCATGTTGGTTTTCTTATTCTGGCTTCATTTGGTTTTCTTATTCTAAATTCTTGAAAATACAGGTTAATTTGCAATTTAATTTACATACACGTGTTAAGTTCCAGCGGTGTTTTCTCCCGGTGGGTATGCTGGGAGCTCTTTCACTATAAATAGCATCCCCACCTTTTGGAAATTCTGTGCTAGATATTTTCTCGTGCTTTTTCACTTTCTTTGTTTCTACCTTTCTCGTTTCGTTTGCTTTCTGTAATTTCTTCCTATCGTTTTCTGTCTTGCTGATCCATTCACCTGTAGGCGTTCTATAAATCCTGATTACTCTCTACTAGAACTGATGATCGGGTACATGTATTAACCGCATTTTGGGCTCTAAGAAATATGATGCGCAGAAACAGTTCTAGGTAGTTTATGCCGGCTTTTATAACATATTTTTTTTACTGTTATGTTCATACATTTGTAGTCAAGTATTTTCAAGCCCCTCCACCTCACCCCACCCCCCTTCTTGGTGTTAAACTGAGCAGGCTGGTCAACAGCAGGGGCATATCCTCAGATTATATGCGCGAATGCACTGATATGTGTACTTAATCTTCTTTCACAGGGTTTTCTTTTTCTCGGGGTTAACGAGGTGTTTTGTGTATTTTGATATGGTTATAGCCCTCACGTGGCTCCGCGCAGAAGGATGAGCTTTAAGCATTATGAATCATGATAATAAGCGGTGTTTAGTAAAGTGTACTGTGACCGATTTATCTACAGAATTACACGGTTAAGGAGGCACAGTTTGTGGGATTGACCGATTGCTACAGTGTTTTTGATACACAAGAACTTTATGCAGTTTCAAGTTTCCGTTTTGTCAGAAAGCGGGGTGGTTGTTTGTTCATTTATTTATCTATTCATTCATTTATTTATTTATTTATTTATTTATTTATTTATTTACACTTTTTTTAGATGAAATAAGATCTTATGTTTCAAATTCAGTCCCAGCCCACAACATTTAACACTGGTCTGATCGCTGCCCATTTTGATGTTTCCGTCATTCTGATAGTGTCACTGTCAGTTTAGTGTTTAATAGGTAGGTAAAGGCTGTCCCGTAATCCTGAGGTTGTGGGGCAGTGATATAGACCTCAACTCTCTCTTTTGAGACAGGAGCCTGAATTTCACAAGGTAAAGCACTCGTGGCAAAAGACAAAAAAATACAAAGACGTGTGACTTTATCGTTATAAACTGGATGCGAAATATCTCCAAGTTGAGACAGAACAGATGCATGAGACTTGTGGTGTCAGAATGGATACATTAGGAGTATCAGTAAATTAATAACAGGGTTAAAAAAAAAAAGTCCATACACGTAAAAGTCCACTCATATCGAGTGCACACGCAACTGCACTTCATGAACGAAACACACGCGCGCACGCAAGCGCGCTTCCACACTTCTTTGTCTCGCCCACTGGTAAGTCAATGATGAATAAGTTTTAGCATGAAATATCCCTTCATCCGTTCTTTTGTTTGTTTGTTTTTAAGTTACGTAATTCTGAGGGAGTGGGTGGGAGGAGGTTAGTGAAAGAGAGTGTAACTGTAAGGGGTAGGGGTGGGGATTATACCCGAATATGTGAACATATTCCTGGTTTGTTTTATACAGGACTTCATTAAAGACTGGTCAAAAATATTGTCAGCAAGGTGATGCAAGCTTCACCCCTTTTTCGTTTTAAAAATCACCTTCATTTGTACCCAAGACTATAATATGCTTAAAAAATTAAACACTTTTTTCTTCCCTTTTTGACGGCACAGATACCATTATCATGTAGACGTCTCTTTGCAACTCACTGGTACTTCTGCTGATCTATTCTACCGACAGTTGGGCTTATAAACTTGATACCTAACTATGAAACGTAGATCTAGATCTTCCGAGAGTCATGAAAAGATACTTGAACGAATGACAGTAGTGAATGCTGAAAGCCGAGAGGAAGCCACTGACAGGATGATGAAGTCTTGAAAACCAATGCAAAATTAATACATTATACAGCATTCTAGATCCAGGAATGTGAAGACCCAGGAACACCTGTCGACCCGGGAGTATCACACAGGAGATGATCCATGAAAGACAGGAATGGAGGATTTTAACTGTTGCCCCGCCTGTCAACAGCATAATAATGATAACGAACAAGGCCAGATCTTGATCTAGATCTACACACTAACACTAGTAACAGCACTATTTCAACAACTGCCGAAAGTAACAATACTTAAAATTAAAATAAAAATATCTGGAATACTCGAGTAATATCTATGTTACAAACCCTTTTCCATCACCAATAAATGACTTACTTTCTGTTCTCACTGAGTTTTTCTCCCAATGTCTGGCCATACTTCCTCAGAATTCCTGAACTTCAGCATAAAACGACCGCAAAACTTGGTGTCTGCTAATTTTAGTGACATCGATGAAGGTTACTTCCCTTTAATGAAAATGACTTTCTACCATTTACATCAAGTAAACGTAGTTACTGATCTACAATAGCAAATATGATACTGCCAGGGAAAGAAAAACAAAACAAATTAGACAACAAAAACGACATTTTCTCTATTAGTCGGTACAAAGGACTCTTGCTTTAGGCTCACAATTACGCAAACAATACATCATAAAAGGCACCGAAGAGACAGATTAAGGCCTCATAATCATATTAGTCTATGTATCGGGCTTAGCCATATTACCACAGTTTTGGCACATTTCAGCAAATTGCCTGGAGGGGGCAAGGCATATAATGTCAACACTTACCGTACGTACGTGACATCGATATTAAGAATAAGCGTAAAATCAGATACAGTGCATTCAAGCATCTATACCTGTGCGTCTGTGCCTATGTAGTCTGCGTGCCGTACACGCATATTCAAGTTCTTATTTTGTTTACCGCCTGACTTCAACCCTTTTTTTTTTTTGGTTGCGTGCGTGTGTGTAATGTGTGTGCGCGTGCGCGCGCGTGTATGTATGAGTATGCGATATGTGTATGCATGCATAGTGTGTGTGTGTGTGAGCACGTGCACAATTGTGTGTGTGTGTGTGTGTGTGTGTGTGTGTGTGTGTGTGTGTGTGTGTGTGTGTGTGTGTGTAGTATGTATGTGTACATGCGGACGTAGTATGTGTACATGCGGACGTAGTGTGTGCATGTGTGTGGGTGTGTACACATGTGGTGTGTGTGTGTGTGTGTGTGTGTGTGTGTGTGTGTGTGTGTGTGTGTGTGTGTGTGTGTGCGCGCGCGCGCACGTTTGAATGAACAGTGTATGTGTGCATGCATGCGTAGGTTGTGCATGGCGAGATGACGAGTGTGTATGCGTATGCAGGTATGTTGAAGACATTTTTTTTTTCAGTTTCTATCCGTTTGTAATTTGTGTAGCTATTAGGTACCACGGTCCTTGGCTGAATTACACCGACGGTGTAATTGTGCAAATCAGTGCGACATACCCAATCCACTGAGGGAAGGAGCGGGTAAGAGATGAGCAGAAATTAAATAAAACTTTTTTGAAAATTGTGGACGGGATACCGCAGTGAACAGAAGACTCCATCTCGGTCATTGGGGCACAGCAACAAGAAGTTCCACAAAGCGGCATGCCGAGATCGGTCCCGTCTTTGATCTTAGCGACCCAGACCTTTCCCTGTCAACCTCCCTTCTGATCTCTCCCCCGGGATACTCAAAAGGAGAGTCCTAGACAGCGAGCTGGTTGGTTCATTCTTTTGATAGAGCCGTGGACTCAGAATCTGATATGATAAAAAAAAAAAACAACCACCACAACAACAATAACAATAATGGCTACCTGGTTGAACCTGTCTCAAGCTACTCACTGCGTAGCTTTCATCGGCGATCCGGCCGACTTCAGCGCAACTGCTGGCCGCCGTGAGCGAACTCACGACAGTGCGACTGAATAAGTGAGGTGTACACCATGGCAGGTTGTGTCGGCCCCGGTCACTGTTCAGGGTGGGGTTCCTTGCGGCGATGTAAACTGCCTCGTTTACTCCCCTCTGGAACCATCTTGCTTCTTTGTCGAGAACTTGCACACTGTCCTTTTCAAAGTGGTGTTGGGTGTGGGTCAGATGTTCCCCCACTGCAGACGACTCACGTTTGTGTTCTTTTAATCTTTTGTGCAAGTTGCGCTCAGTTTCGCCAGTATAACTTTGGTCACAGTCCTGGCAGTCTATTTTGTATATCACCCCTGATGTGTCCAATTTGTCTGTTTTGTCTTTGGGGTGGACTAACTGGCTTCTGATGGTGTTGGTGGGCTTTGCGTGGACACTGACTCCCAACTTCCTGATCTTCCTGCTGAGAGCCTCAGTGACGCCGCTGACGTATGGCATGGAGACGTGCCCTCTCGAAGGGGTTTGCCGTTCAGTGGAGGGGTGGGGTATGGTTTTCTTGCCCCCCAATAACAATAAAATGCAAATTTGTCCGTGTGCGATAAAATCCCTTTCGAACAAATTCCAAACTCCAAACTGTTTCTATGTTTGTGGCAGACCACGTTAGCAATAACTCTAAGGCAGGGAGACCAGGCTATTCGCTGAGGAGATTATCACAAGTTGGAAGTTTGGAATTTGTTCAAGAGGGATCGGAGTCATCGGGCTTGGGCAGTTCCATACGCGCTCCACCCAAATCTGCCGGCAATGATCTCGTAGACGCCCTGAGCCTGCAACAAAAACCCTATGCACTGGTCAAGTTTTGAAATGGTCAGAGCGGGGGAGATGGCTGGAGTGGGGAGGGGAGGGTGGACCAATGATACACTAACCTGACACCTGCAGAATTGTTGAAACGTTAAAATGAGCGGCGTTTTCTGATTGTTTTTTTTGTTTGTTTGTTTTTTAACTGAACTTGAGACATCGGAATTTGAGTCTACAGTCGCTGTATCAAAAGAAAAAACCAGCCTGCGGAAACCGCCCTGATGTACATAGGTACTCAAACCCACAAACTCTTGTATTATCAGTATGGCTGCCCCCTAACCAACTGAAACAAAGGAGCTATGCGTTTCTGTTAAATAGAGGAACTTTTCTGGTCTAGAATCTAAATCCAGTGAAGTTTATGAAAAATAACTTACATCACAAAAACAAATGAATTTTTGCCTTACACCGGTGGTGTCGTAATTTTTTTTTTTCAGACAACAGAAGGCCTGAACTTTACTACAACAGATCACTGAATGGAGATCAAAGGCACAGCAAAGGTGTACATTGAGGCAGACCTTTAGGAAGTCAAAAGTCAGGTGTACATTGAGGCAGACCTTCAGGAAGTCATCAGCCACGTGTACATTGAGGCAGACCTTTAGGAAGTCATCAGCCAGGTGTACATTGAGGCAGACCTTCAGGAAGTCATCAGCCACGTGTACATTGAGGCAGACCTTTAGGAAGTCATCAGCCACGTGTACATTGAGGCAGACCCTTCAGGAAGTCATCGGCCACGTGTACATTGAGGCAGACCTTCAGGAAATCATCAGCCACGTGTACATTGAGGCAGACCTTCAGGAAGTCATCAGCCACGTGTACATTGAAGCAGACCTTCAGGAAGTCACCAGCCACGTGTACATTGATGCAGACCTTTTGGAAATCATCACCCAGGTGTACATTGAAGCAGACCTATAGGAAGTGATCAGCCAGGTGTTTATCAAAGCACACCTTTAGGAATTCAACAGCCAGGTGTACATCAAGGCACACCTTTAGGAATTCAACAGCCAGGTGTACATCAAGGCACACCTTTAGGAATTCAACAGCCAGGTGTACATTGAGGCAGACCTTTAGGAAGTTATCGGCCAGTTGAGGCAGACTTGTAGGAAGTCATCGGCGGGGTACATTGAGGCAGACCTGTAGGAAGTCAACACCCAGGGGTACATTGAGGCAGACCTTTAGAAAGTCATCAGCTACGTATAGTTGGGGTTGCAAAGAACTCAATCATGGACATCTTCACGCAGACATCAGTATGTGGTTGCAGTCGCAAAAATTCCGCCGTATCCCACGCCAGCAGACATCACCGCCAGCCCAGTCGACGGCACAGTCTACGGTCTTTGGTGTTGCAACCAGCGAAGGGTGGAGATTTGGATACTGCGGACGGCGCCAGCATTTCTCTAGCATCTCTGCACATTCAAGGTTTAAGACCACCCGTTGTTCCGTCTTCAGCGGCTAGCGAAACAGCAGCAGAGCAGCGTGGTTCTAGTGATTATCTGCAGGACGACCGTGCAGATTTGGTTCATCAGAAAAGTAATGATTATACAGGCGACAGCCGTGACGCTGTCGCTGAGAACAGTACTGACGAGAAAGATGCTGGTTCTCCTACACTGAAAATTCGTGGTAGTTTGATAACTCAGAACAATGTCACAGTATGTCAAGGAACGTCACGAAACGGACTGGATTCCGCATCTCACGGCTACGACAATTTCGCGCGTGTTCGCAGCAGAACTGCTTCCCCCGCCAAAAATGACACTAGAAACACGTCACACAAACGTAATCATGACCCAAACTTAGGCGATAGCATTGTGACCAACGGACACTTTGTGTTACGCCGTCCTCCGCCGGCAGTGAGAAGTAAGACTGAAGTTCAGCAGCAGCAGCAGCAGAAGAGAGGCAGAGAGCGGTGTCGCAGTGGTGTGACACTCTCAGAGGGTCCTGAGGACAGGAAAGTGGCGTCAGCCGTGAAGGCACGCAGAGGGCGGAGCGCGGGAGACATCAAGTACTGCGGCAGGCCCTGTGACGCTTGCAGTCACCAGAAGATCCAACAATGGGTAAAGGTGAGGAAGATCATGGCCCTGTTTGTTGGTAGTTTACTTGTTGTTGTCGTTGTTGTTGTTGTTGTTGTTATTGTTGTTGTTGTTGATGGTAGTGGTGGTACTGGTGACGGTTGTGTCTGTGTCTGTGTATGTGTGTGTGTGTTTGTGTGTGTCTGTGTATGTATGTGTGTGTATGTGTGTTTGTGTGTGTGTAACATAAAAACTGTCCTGTTCGCTGCCCATCTTTAAAGCTCCATTTTAAGTTACCAAGAAACACCCGAGTGTGCGGATGAGATCCAGAGCACCAATGCCTCGCAACTCTCTGCACGATCAGCTCCCAAGCTATCGACGCCACTCAATGGAAAAGGAAGGTGGGGGACTGTCCATGCGTTGCATACCCATTTGGACCCAGTCATCAGTTACCTTGGTAAGGTGGGGGAGATGACAAATCCCGGGACACAGACACGCAATGCATACCAGTCAGGTCTAGCCCAGCCACTGGACCCAGAGAAACATGAAAGAGCCCTCTCTCTCGTCCTACTCTGGGTCTTCATCTCTCTGTTGGGCAGCTCATCCTGCCACCAGCTCGCATAGCTGCCAGCTCCTTTCCTCTTATCATATTCTCGACTGTTAGCAGTCGGAAGCTCCCAACGTTGCTTTACTTCAACCACACGGGGTGTTTAAACGGCCGGGAAAGTGGCCAGGCATGACGCTCTAGACGCAACCCACTTTTTTTGTTCAGCTAGGTCTCGTCATCTCTGTGTTCCATAGAACCTGTTCCCCTCCCCTCCTCCCCTCCCCCCTCCCCTCCCCTCCCTCGATCCATTTGAAGACCTTGGCAGCGCTTTTAGTGTTTTGCACAGGCTCAAGGAGTCTGCCTTCTGGAAATTCTGTGCTAGAAATTTCCTCTTTTTTTTTTTTTTTTTTTTTTTTTTGGCACTCTCTTTCTTCCTTCCTCCTTTGCTTTCTGTCATTTCTTCCCATCATTTTCTGCCTTGCTGGTCCATTTGCCTGTATGTGTTCGATAAAGTCGTACGTACTTTCTCTTAGGATTGGTAATGGTTACATGTATTGGGAGCATTTTTGGGCTCAGGGGAAGTGAGATGTGCGGAAGCAATTTTGGGTGGTTTGGGCCCGTTCTTGTGTATGGTTTAGTGTCCTTGGTTATGTTTGAATTTGAATTCAGGTATATGTTGTGGGTTTTTTTAAAATCCCCTGTGTGATGGGTTGGACGGGATGGTCGACACCGGGGGCATCTCCTTGGACCTTACGCACGAATGCATTGATATATTCACTAATTTTCTTTTCCTTGTTTTCCCCTTGTTGAAGTATTGTTGTGTTTTGAAACGGTTATAGCCCCGACATGGCTCTACGCGGTCAGCTGGGCTTTTAATAATAATAACAGTTACAGTAACAGGTAACAGATACGGTAGAGACTGGTGGAACGCATATGGTATTGCCCGAGTGTGGCGAAACCTCTCTTGAGTAAGTGTCTCCAAGTTGTGTCGCCTGGTCGTTCGCTGGTTAGCGGTTGTTTGGTCTGAATAGCTTCGCGACATAACGGTGCGCTTCTCTTCAAACGGTTGGTCCTTGTCCAGCGAGGGGATCACTGATATATGGACCTTTAACTCTGCTGTTCCTTGTGCTGATGATCCTGATCTCAGTTGTAAAGAAATGTCAGTACTGTTTGTTATCTGGCCCCGAAAAAAGTTGAGGTCTCTATTACCTCACTCCCCTAGACCTCAAGGGTTATGGACGTAGATCTATCTGTATCTTATCTGTATCTGTGTCTGTATCTGTATTGTATTGACTGATCTTGTTTATCTAGGGACTGAATGTAGGGAAAAATGACGCAGGAAGACAAAACTCGCAGGTAATGATTGACTCTCTGTCTTTGTTACTGTTTGTTGTCTGTCCTCTTACCTTTCCTTTGTCTCTTTGTTTGCTGTCTCTGTATGCTTATCTATCACATTCGTAAATAAAGAATATTATAACTATTCCCCTCCCCTCTCTCTCTCTCTCTTCCTCCCCTCTATCAGTACTACCGACATTCCAATTTTGCATTATTTTATGGATTTGATCAGCTCGCCCGTCAGTCCGAATCCTCTGTCCACCACTGAAAAGTCTGATTATGTATAATGCGCAGTGAATCCAATATGATTTCAGAGAATAGCTCTATACAACATAAACATATAATACTAATATATTACTATTTTGGTGTCTTTATGTTATTATCGTTCATTTGTAATTTTGTGTACGTGTGGACGCTCGTTGGTATTGTAGTGAACTTACTATAGTGTAAATCGTCTATGAGCAAGAGCTGGACACAAAATAGTACTACCCTTGATGATGAAAATTTGTTGTCATTAACATATCATCTTTCTCGCTGTGCCCGTTCATGTCCTCGTCTCTGTCTCTCTCTGTTTCTATCTCTGTCTCTGTCTCTCTCTGCCTCTGTCTCTCTCTGTCTCTGTCTCTCTCTCTCTCTCTCTCTCTCTCTCTCTCTCTCTCTCTCCCTCTCTCTCCCTCTCTCTGTCACTTTCAATGTGCTATAGTTCGTCTAATTTCATAATTTTCACATTTGCATCAGTTGACATATCTGTCTCCCCCCTCCCTCCTCCTCCCACCCGTTCCCTTCGTTTGCTCCAAAGGCTTTCTTTACTCCTTTCTTTTATTTTGATTCTATGTCTGTAATTTACTTTCTTTTCGATAGAATGTTAATTCAAAAATAATAATACTGTTATATTATCCTTGCTATTCTTGTTATTGTTAAGGGTGGACATGTGTCTGTGAAGTGCATGAGTCATTGGCTTATATGTAAAAGTCAGTATTTACTATATGTGATTTGTATTATCTTGTTTCTCATTTTATGTACTTTGGTTCATTGTTATGCGCATTTGTGTGTGTGTGTGTGTGTGTGTGTGTGTGTGTGTGTGTGTGTGTGTGTGTGTGTGTGTGTGTGTGTGTGTAATAGCAAGGGTTAGTTGTGAGACAGGTCCATTGGGACCTAATGCTATTAACCTTGACTAATAAAATATTTTTAAACGTGAAATGTTCTCTCTCTCTCTCTCTCTCTCTCTCTCTCTCTCTCTCTCTCTCTCTCTCTCTCTTCTCTCTTCCCGTCTCTTTTTCTCCCTCTGTCTCTCCCTCTCTCTCCCTGTGTACGTGTGTATGTGTGTGTGCATTTGCGTGTGTGTGTGTGAGGGCGTGTGTGTGTGTGTGTGTGTGTGTGTGTGTGTGTTTGTGTGTGTGTGGTGTATGTGTGTGTGTATGTGTATGTGCCTGTCTGTCTGTGTTTAGTGTGTTCATGTTGTCAGAATTTGTTTTCCTTAATATTTCTGTTTAGTTGTGTGTTGTTAGGGCTGGGGGAAAACAAGTAGGGAAAGGTTGTCTCCTTTAACACTGAGGTCGTAGGGGAGTGAGGTGGTAGAGACCTCTACTTTTCCCCGTGCCAGCATTGTGAGGGCGATGCCTATCTCCTCTCCTTCGCTGACTTACCTTCCATTAATTTTGAAAACAATGAGGTATCATCGTCCATTTAACCCTTTGGCTCCTGCATCTTGTCCACCAACAGCAAAAACTTAACCCTTTGATTCCCCCCCCCCCCCACCTTATGCACCACCTTCTTGCAAAAAGCTGGTCGAGAGGGTGAGGGAATGAAAGGCTTATCAGTAAGTATTTTGCTTTGCTAGCATGGTTGACAATGCAGGATGTCAGTGGACATCGCGTGGGAATCAAAGGGTTAAGGTTTGGTATAGACTGCAGGCCGTAGGCACCGGCATTTGCTTTTAATTAACCCTTTGACTCCCGCACCCTACTCACCAACTGCAAAAACTTAATCCTTTGACTCCCTCACCCTATCCACCAGCTTCCTGTGGAAAACTGGTGGATAGGGTGAGGGAATCAAAGGATTAAGTTTTTGCTTTCCAAGAGTGGTTGGCAATGCAGGATGCTGGTGGACGGGGTGCTGGGATCAAAGGGTTAAAGCAAGATTGTCACCCGTGCCAGCTCATGTGACCTTGCCAGGCGAGGTGCTTTGCTAATGCCCCGTTTACACGACGTGCAACTAGCGTGCAACTAATCGGTTGCACTACCATGCAACCTATTCACAACCCCAGACGACTCCAGGCAATCGGTTGCCTGAGGTTGTCTGGAGTTGTCAGTTTTTCGGTAAAATGCCATTTTTAGTTGTACGTGTAGTTGCACGGCCGAAAATAATATTGTCCTAGAGCGATAATGTTTTCGTAGTTGCATCAGTTGCACGGCCCCAAACGGTTGTGTGGAGTTGGGAACACTTTTACACGAGTTGCCTGGAGTTGGCTGGGGTTGTAGGCAGGAAGTAGTTTCGCGCCACGCGTGCCTTCGTGACAGCGGCTGACACACGCAGCGCGAGCCTCAAGAAACGGCGGGAACAGGGGAGGAGCCTAACGGTTGCACGTTTCCTTTTACACGAATGCAACTCCACACAACTTTGCGGTTGCATGGCTCCTCGTGCAACTGGTAAAACCCAGTGGTTGCACGTTAGTTGCATCCCGTGTAAACGTAGCATAATGCACTAGCCAGACTTCTGGAGAGGACAGGAGTTTTATGTCAGAGGTACCGGGCCTGCGGGCGTCTTTTAACAAACCATGTTTACCATTGCAATACAACATAATAATAATAATAATATATTTTATTTATATAGCGCAAAATCTTGACAAAATCAAATCTAAGCGCTGAGTCAACGCGGCAAATGTCTAAACGATCACCTCTGTCAGACGAGAAAGGCGTTCGCCCGTGTCAGGTGCCTTCAGGGGTCTGGCGCAGGGCCGGGTCTTGCACCCCGACAGGGCTGTCAGAAGGAACTGGAACCAAAAAAATAGCGACATTCATCGCCAGACGTAGCCTAACCATGTAGAAGGAGGAAGCGGAGGAGGAGAAGGAAGTGGAGAAGAAGAAAAAGAAGGAGGAGGTAAAGAAGTTGAAGAAGAAGAACAGAAAGAAGAAGAAGAAGAAGAAGAAGAAGAAGAAGAAAGCGAGGAAAAAGAAGAAAGAAAAAAAAAAGAAAAAGAAGAAGCAGAAGAAAACGAAGAAGAAGAAAAAGTTGACAACTCTCTTGTTCATTCTTTATTTATCTATTCCTTTTTTTTAACAACTTTCTGTGCAGCACAAATTATACGTCATGGAATGCAGCAACGGTCATAGAAAGCATTACGGCAGCAGTGGTCAACTGTATGGGGCGGCCGCTCCGGTCACCACAGTGTCCGTGCCAGGCAGAGGTCTGCCCAAACTGACCGGCCTGAAACACGAGCTGGCCGACCCTTCTTACTACGAACGTCAACGACAAGGTATATATGTATGGGTGATAGCAGTTTCATTCACGCCTAAGCTGTCTTCATCTTTTTTGTTTATCTGTGTCATACCTTCATCTCTATCATTACGTGCCCTGCCGCATGGCGTTGGCGATCATGGCCTTTCATATGTATCTATCCGTTGTTGCCGCAAGCACATCTTCCACCGTTCTGTCCTCAGCCACCCTGCAAGTCCTCAAAATTCTAAGATGATCGTAATGTGTTAAGAGAAAAATTAATGCTGACTCTTTAGATAGAGCAGTGGACTCAAAGACATGATGTCCTGAGTTCGGATCTAGTCCGCAACCACAACGTCTTTGCGGAAGCACCAGGATTCTTTTTTTGTGTGTGTGTGTTGTTGTTGTAATCATTGCATTCAGGGGGGGGAGGGGGTACCTTTGTGGTCACCTTTTGTTTTTTTTTCGTCCCATTTTCTATGCCACCTCAGTGGCCACAGAAGCTGGGACAGTTTTTACAATGCCACGATGATGTCAATGAGGATGATAATCATGATGCTACGGAGTTCCATCTAGGATTGAGACTGCGGGACAGGGCTGTACTCTACGCTTACAATCATGATATATTCTGGCGTCAACCAGGCCCGAGAGATACAGACACCTGCGGTGCAAGCACCAGGATTCTGCCAAACAGTTAAGCTTACTGTCAGATTTGGATGGAGCACATGATCACGCGAATCTTTTTTTAAGTGCGATGAATGCTTTCTGAACCAGTTCCAGATTTCTGTGAGAATGTTCATGCTTATATGCAAAGGAGTATCTACAGCCTGAGCTACCAGTATTGCCTCCCCTCTCTCCTCCTTTCTCAGCCCATCTCGATCTTCCTTTGTTTATGGGTCGGTGACCTTTTCAACAAACCATGCTTTAGTGTGTCTATCTGTCAGCATGCCTGCCTGTCTGTCTGTCTGTCTTGTCTGTGTGGCGGGTAGGAATTTTCCTCCACTAACCAGCCTTAGATATGAGCTGGCTGACCTATTCTTCTTACTGTGAACGTCAGTGGCATGTAAAGTTGGCATCATCCTCGCTCCTGAATTATGTTGTGCCTTCGCTCTGACCCGTTCCGCCTGCCCTTTGGTTTGTCTTTCTGTCATTGTCTCCGTCTCTCTTTGTTGTCTGTCTGTCTGTCTGTCTGTCCGTCTGTCTGTCTGTCTGTCTCTCTCAAACAAACAAACAAACACACAAACACATAAACAAACAATAAACACACAAACAAACAAATAAGCACACAAGCAAACAATATACACACAAACAAACAAACACACAAATAAACAAACAAACAAACACACAAACAAACAAACCGTAAAGTACAGCCCTTTCACGCAGTCTCAGTCCGAAGCGAAACTCAATGCATCATCACTGTCATCCCCATTCTCATCATCATACAATTTACAACAATTTACAATATTTTATTTATATACACTGTAGCGCAAAATCTTGATAAAATCAAATCTAAGCGCTGAAACAGACACACACACACACGCACGCACACGCACGCACGCACGCACGCACGCACGCACGCACGCACGCACGCACGCACACACACACACACACAACACACACACACGGCTATAAATGGGGAGAAAGAATAAAAGCAATGGAAAATTATAGAGAGCATATTATATACAATATTATATACAATTATATACTACAATGTGATTCCCCTCCGAGTGGAGACAGGCTGCAGAGGGGATTGAGTGAGGTGAAGATTTTATGAAGAGGAGATAAGGTGAGTTTTGAGAGCGGACTTGAAGGAGAGAAAAGTAGGTTGTTGACGTAATGAACACACACACACACACACACACACACCACACACACACACACACACACACACACACACACACACTTACACATCAACACACACACATACACACACACATAAACTACACTACCACACACACACACACACACACACACACACACACACACACACACACACACACACACACACACACACACACACACACACACACACACACAGAGACCTATCCAGGATTCTGTGGCCTTTCATACTCTGTTCTCATGGTGACCTCAGGTTTGGTAGGTAGGCGACTATACGAAGCCGCCTACACCGGGCTCTGATTGGCTGCCCCTTCTTTCCTCCGCGCAATATAATGGCCTCAACGGCTTAAGTAAAAAATACACATTTTTAGAAGAAGATCTCAACATGCACTGATAAGCACTCTTCAATGCCCTACGAAACAGCCTTAGTAGAACTATCCTGCCTATAGCACATAAAGTGGTAATTGCAGACGAACAAAATCACGATCGCGGCCAGAAATGACTCAGCCAATCAGAGCCTATTTCCGTTGGTGTAGGCAGCTTCATGTAGTGGGACGTAGCGGCGTGTGGGCAGTAACACAGGGGTCAGTGGTGCAGATGATAAAGCACAGAGGAAAGAACTGACTTGTCTCTCAGGCGCTGACCTTGACTGTCAAGATAAGAAGTGACCAATTTGTTTACCTTGTGGCTCTGACTTAAAGTCCTCAATAAAGAAAATGACCGTATAGAGTTCATTCACCTGAACCCACAGACCGTAGATATACACACCGATGTACTGTAGATTGCTAGTTGGGGAATTCGTGGCCTTAGATTGGCAATCGATAAATTCAGGGGTTCGAGGCATCCTATTGGCAGTTGACAAACTCGTGGCCTCAGACTGGCAATCAGCAAACTCATGGCCTCAGACTGGCAATCGGCAAACTCATGGCCTAAGACTGGCAATCAGCAAACTTATAGCCTAAGACTGGCAATCAGCAAACTCATGGCCTAATATTGGCAATCGGCAAACTCATGGCCTAATATTGGCAATCAGCAAACTCATGGCTTAATAGTGGCAATCAGCAAACTCATGGCCTAATATTGGCAATCGGCAAACTCATGGCCTAATATTGGCAATCAGCAAACTCATGGCTTAATAGTGGCAATCAGCAAACTCATGGCCTAATATTGGCAATCGGCAAACTCATGGCCTAATATTGCCAATCGGCAAACTCATGGCCTAAAATTGGCAATCAGCAAACTCATGGCCTAAAATTGGCAATCGGCAAACTCATGGCCTAATATTGGCAATCAGCAAACTCATGGCTTAATAGTGGCAATCAGCAAACTCATGGCCTAATATTGGCAATCGGCAAACTCATGGCCTAATATTGGCAATCAGCAAACTCATGGCTTAATAGTGGCAATCAGCAAACTCATGGCCTAATATTGGCAATCGGCAAACTCGTGGCCTAATATTGCCAATCAGCAAACTCATGGCCTAAAATTGGCAATCGGCAAACTCGTGGCCTAATATTGGCAATCGGCAAACTCATGGCCTAAAATTGGCAATCGGCAAACTCGTGGCCTAATATTGGCAATCGGCAAACTCATGGCCTAAAATTGGCAATCGGCAAACTCGTGGCCTAATATTGGCAATCGGCAAACTTATGGCCTAAAATTGGCAATCGGCAAACTCGTGGCCTAATATTGGCAATCGGCAAACTCATGGCCTAAAATTGGCAATCGGCAAGCTCGTGGCCTAATATTGGCAATCGACAAACTCGTGGCCTAATATTGGCAATCGGCAAACTCATGGCCTAATATTGGCAATCAGCAAACTCATGGCCTAATATTGGCAATCAGCAAACTCATGGCCTAATATTGACAATCAGCAAACTCATGGCCTAATATTGACAATCAGCAAACTCATGGCCTAATATTGGCAACTGGCAAACTCATGGCCTAAAATTGGCAACTGGCAAACTCATGGTCTAAGACTGGCAATTGGCAAACTCATGGCTTAAAATTGGCAATCGGCAAACTCGTGGCCTAAGATTGGCAATGGGCAAACTCGTGGCCTAAGATTGGCAATGGGCAAACTCATAGCCTTAGATTGGCAGTTGGCAAATTCGTGGGCTCAGACTGGCAACTGGCAAACTCGTGGCCTCAGATTGGCAATCAGCAAAGTCGTGGTCTAAGATTGACAATCAGCAAACTTATAGCCTAAGGCTGGCAGTCAGTGAACTCATGGCCTAAGAGTGACCATTAGCAAATTCATAGCCTAAGACTGGAATTGGCAAACTCATGGCCCAGAATTGACAATAAAGCTCGTGGCCTAATATTGGCAATCAGCAAATTCATGGCCTAATGTTGGCAATCGGCAAACTCATGGCTAAAATTGGCAATCAGCAAACTCATGGCCTAATATTGGCAATCGGCAAACTCATGGCCTAAAAGTTGGAATTGGCAAACTCATGGCCTAATATCGGCAATAGGCAAACTCATGGCCTAAATTTCGCAATCGGCAAACTCATGACCTAAAGATGGCAATAGGCAAACTCATGACCTAAAGTTGGCAATAGGCAAACCTATGGCCTAAAATTGGCAATCGGCACTATTGCCAAACTCGTGGTCTAAGACTGTCAATGGGCAAACTCATAGCCTTAGATTGGCAATTGGCGAACTCGTGGTCTTATATTGGCAGTTGGCAAATTCGTGGGCTCAGACTGGCAACTGGAAAACTCATGGCCACATCCTGGCAATCGGCAGATTTTTGGCCTCAGATCGGAAAGCGGCAAACCTGTGGCCTCAGACTGGCAATCAGCAATTTTATGGCCTAAGGCTGGCAATCGACAAACTCGTGGCCTGAGACTTGCTATTGCCACATTCATGGCCTAAAATTGGCAATCAGCAAACTCGTGGTCTAAGACTGACAATCAGCAAACTCATGGCCTAAGATTGGCAATTGGCATACTCGTGACCTAGAACTCGCAAACGGCAAACCCGTGGCCTCAGATTCGGCAGTCGGCAAAGCCATGGCCTAAGACTGGCAATCGGCAAACTCATGACCTAATATTGGCAATCAGCAAACTCATGGCTTCAGATTGACAATCAGCAAACTTATGGCCTAGGGCTGGCAGTCAGTGAACTCATGGCCTAAGAGTAACAATTCGCAAATTCATAGCCTCAGACTGGAATTGACACACTCATGGCCGAGAATTGACAATAAAGCTCGTGGCCTAATATTGGCAATCAGCAAACTCGTGGCCTAATATTGGCAATCAGCAAACTCATGGCCTAATATTGGCAATCGGCAAACTCATGGCCTAAAATTTGGAATCGGCAAACTCGTGGCCTAATATCGGCAATCGGCAAACTCATGGCCTAATATCAGCAATCGGCAAACTCATGGCCTAATATCGGCAATCAGCAAACTCATGGCCTAAAATTGGCAATCGACAAACTCATGGCCTAAAATTGGTAATCGACAAACTCGTGGCCTAATGTTGGCAATCAGCAAACTCATGGCCTAAAGTTAGCAATAGGCAAACTCATGGCCTAAAATTGGCAATCGACAAACTCATGGCCTAAAATTGGTAATCGACAAACTCGTGGCCTAATGTTGGCAATCAGCAAACTCATGGCCTAAAGTTGGCAATTGGCAAACTCATGGCCTAAAATTGGCAATCGACAAACTCATGGCCTAATATCGGCAATCAACAAACTCATGGCCTAAAGTTAGCAATAGGCAAACTCATGTCCTAAAGTTGGCAATTGGCAAACTCATGGCCTAAAATTGGCAATCGACAAAACTCGTGGCCTAAGATTGGCGACCAGCAACTCATGGCCAAATTGATAAGACTGGCAATTCGTGAACTTGTGGCCTACGTTGGCCTCGGCCTCAATATAGATTCATACTTGTCAGATCAGTGCTTTTATACCTTGACTTTACGTTGAGACACGTCAAAAACTGTTGTGTGAATAATAATAATTATTCTGTTAATGTGACGATAATTTATTCTTGTTCGAAGTATTATTAATGACAAAGATGGGATAACACTAATGTTGAGACAAGTTAAAAGCTGTTGTTTGGTCAACAATTATTTATTCACAAGGCGATAGTTTGTTCTGGTTTGAAGTATTATTATTGACTTGGCTGCAGGCTTCAGAGGACAGGCCTGATGACAGCAGAGAAAGCCCCAGTGATAGCCCAGACATATGGCAAACTTGGGATCCCTTTGTGGGCATATCAGACCTACTTGAAAAGCAAAATAAGATATATTTACAGCATTAGGCCTGGCTATATGCACACCCCATGTGGTTGTTGCGAAGCAGCTTTGGGAGCTTCCGACTGATAACTGTCGGGATAATAGTAAGGGGGTAGGAGCTGGCAGCCATGCCAACTGGCGGCTGAGTAGACCGCTCAATAGAAAAATGAAGGCCCAGAGTAAGGCAAAAGAGAGCTCTTCCATTCTCTCTTGGTCCGGTAACTGGGCTGGACCTGGTGGTGCTTGTTTTGTGGTTATGTGCTGCGGTTTGTCACCTCCCCACCTTGCCATTCAGTTTGTAAACAGGGCAACTGACGACTGGGCCCGAATGGGTCATGCCCGTCTCCCTACACATATCTATGATCATATCACAGTGTGCACAGGGCTAGTTGCTTGTCTGCCTATCTATATCTGTGGCCTGACTGACAAGATAAAACGGACCAATGAATAAGAACTCATACAGTGCAGAATAAGAGCTGTTAACAGGCTTGTTGTGACCCCTCCCCCCCCCCCTGCTTCCCACCCCCCTCCTCCTCAGTTAAGGTCATCAATAAGGAAGTAATCTTGCAGAGTTCAAGTACGTGAGTGGCACATGTTTTATCTTCAAGCGCCTGAGGATCTAAGGATTACTTTTGATGATAGTGTAACGTGCGTCCTATAATCATGATCCTGGAAGCTTTTCATTCAGTCTCTGCTTATCTCGTTCAAGAACTGAACACCGCACGAAGATTAAGATATCTGATTTTTTTTTCAAAAATCACATAATCAATGAATGTTGTATGTATCAGAGAAAGTTAATATCCACATTTTCATTGAGTAAAGTCATTCAGCAATAAATGTTAACTTTCCCGCCATGGTCGCAATCAAGCGACTTCCCGTACGACCGCCATGGTCGCATTTGTGCGACTTGGTGGGGTCATGCTAAACGATAATTTTCACACGGGTACAAAGCTTCTGTCAGCTCCACTGGTGAATGCAGGCGACTGTGCTATTTTCAAACTTTACCCAGCGACCTAGTTTTTCAGCAGTAAGGCCGAAGAGTGGCATTGTTAACTGTCGGAATTATCATCACGTTTTCTCCGAAGCGTTTTCTCCAAAATGGCTGCAAATCGACATGCATTGCCTCCACTCCGAGTAGAAAAAGCAGACATCTGACTTTGTGTGTAGATTTTCCGTTGGTTTTCCTTATTTATTATAATGATATCTAGCGCACAACTCACGAAATAAGGTCAGTAGTACAACTAATAAACCATGTGAAAAAAATGTTTGTTTTTCTTTATAATAAGATTATGGAATAATCAATCAAGTACATAAACATAAGCAAGCATTCATATATAAATACAACATCTGCCCTTTACACAGCAAAAAAAGTCTTTGAGATATATGCTTTTAAAAATGCATACTGCGCTACAAAATTGGCTGCCCAAATTATACTTGGCACTGAGGAGTGCCGTTTCTGGGGAAACTTGGCGGTGAAAGAGTTAAGTATCAGAGGAACTTAATGTTCAATATCTAATTCTATTTTGTGTTTTTCTGGTTCCTGCGAGTGTTTTATTTCCTGCTCGTTAACACACCGGCGCACAGGCTTAGCAACGAAACAAGTACCCAGCTAATTTTTCCAATCAGCAAAATATTGATCGACGGATTATGATTTTTTTTTCTTTTCTTTGTTGTTGTTGTTGTTGTTTTGTGACAGACCTGTGCACGACTGAGATAGCACTGATCAGCTTCCCCAATTTTCATAGTGAGACAAAAAAATCAGCAAATATTGATCGACTGATCGATGATATTTTTTCTTTTCTTTTGTTGTTGTTGTTGTGACAGAGCCGTGAACGACTGAGATAGCACTAATCAGCCTCCCCAATTTTCATAGTCAGACAGACCAAAATCCAAAAATCACGTTAATATCATTTACAGATAACTACGAACGCCAGGGATATCAGACACCTTCGGCTAAAGGGGAGCCGTCAGGATTCCAAACTGGCGCTGCTGGGACCCAGACCAATGTCCGTGGTGCGGAACCCAGATATGCTTCGTCACGTGCGATTGGGCAGTCAACTTCTGCACGCACAGCCTGACGACCTACGGTTCTTGGCAGGGGACTGTGACGACCTGCTGGAGACCATTCTGCTATATGAGGTACTTATTTGGTTACTTACTATCTTAATGATTTTACCTACCTACTTTTTTGATTGCTTATTTGCATGTGTTATTTACTTATCTACTTGCTTGATTACTTACTTGCTTAATCATTTACTTACCTGGTTGCTTGATTACTTACTGAATTACTTACCTATTTGCGTGATTACTTACTTGCTTACTTCCTGTCTTAATTATTTACTTACCTACTTGCTTGTTTACTTACCTACTTGCTTAATTATCTACCTACCTACTTGCTTGATTACCTACTTGCTTAATTATTTACCTACTTGATCGCTCGCTTAATTATTTACTTACCTGACCAATTATTTACTTACCGGTACCTACTGCTTGATTACTTGCTTAATTATTTACCTACTTGCAGATCGCTTACATGCATAATTATCTACTTACCTACTTGCTTGATTAATTACTTGCTTATTTACTTACCACTTGCTTGATTACTTACTTGTCAGTTATTTACTTACCTATTGCCTACTCTGGCATGTAAACCAAAGCTCTTTACTTCTGTTTGTTCTGTATTAGCCTCTGTATAGTATCTCATGTGTATTTCATGACGTAAGTGAGGGGATGTGAGTGTGAATGAAGTGTGCATGATGATCATCATCATCATGTGCCCTGCCACATGGCGTTGGCGATCATGGCCCACCATACGAATCTATCCCATGTCACTGCAAGTGCATCTCCCACCTTCTCTGTCCTAAGCCAATCTGCAAGTCCATCCAGTATCTTCTCCCTGGATCTACCTGGTGCTCTCTTTTCCCTCCAGCTTTCCAGCGTGGATGATGTCACCCAAAAAACTTCCTGTTCTCTGAGCTTGGCAGTAAAGTATCTTGTATCTTGTAGGGCCTTCGAGATCTTATTCTGTTGTTCTTCGCCAGGTGTTCTTGGGTCTTCCTCACTTGTGTCTGTTCTTCTGGTGTCCAGTGAAAGGCACTTTGTGTGGTGTTATCCTGCTCTCTATGGATAATGTGTCTGATCTAGCTCTATCGTTTTTTGTTGTTTTTTTAATAATGAGAGTGTCCATACTCTCTTGATTGATGTGGGCAATTTATTGTTGGCTGGAGATGGTGTTGGGACAGAAGATTCGCGTGATACTTCTGAGATTCTTGTATGAGTTACTCATCTATTTGTTTACTGTTATTTTGTGCTGAAAGTCCAGCCGACTGAGAGAGCCATATCAGGGTTATAACCGTCTCACAATATCACATTGCAATATATAATTGTATATAATATGCTCTCTATAATTTTCCATTGATTTTATTCTTTCTCCCATTTATAGCCGTGTGCGTGTGTGTGTGTGTGTGCGTGTGTGTGTGCGTGCGTGCGTGTGTGTGTGTCTGTTTCAGCGCTTAGATTTGATTTTATCAAGATTTTGCGCTATATAAATATTGTAATTATTATTATTATTATTATTATTATTATATTATTATTATTAAAAAATATTGTAATTATTATTATCATTATTATTATTATTATTATTGAAATTATTATTATTATTATTGTCTCAAAACACACGCAAAACTTCAACAGGAAAAAAGGAAAAGAAACCTTAAGTAAACATCACTGCACTTGCGCGCATAATCTAAGGAGATGCCCCTGGCGTTGACCTCTATGTCCAATTTATCGCAAAATGGATTTAAAAAATATAGGCCTACCTGAATACAAACTTAAACATAATTAAGGATACTAAAACATATATAACAACGAGCCTAAATTACCTAAAATTGCTTATGCATAGCTCATTTCCCTAGAGCCAAAAATGCAGTTAGTACAAGTATCCAGTTATCAATCCTTAGAGAAAGTACGTTAGACTATATCGAACACATACAGGTGAACGGACCAGCAAGGCAAAAAATGATAGGAAAAATGACAGAAAGCAAAGGAACAATGACAGAAAGCAAAGGAACAAGACAAAGAGTGACAGAAAAGAGGAAATTTCTAGCACATAAGGTGGGGATACTATTTATACTGAAAGAACCCCGGCATCCCCACAGCAGGGGGGTGGGGGGGGGGTCTATTTGTTTAATATTCTATAAATCTACCCTAAAAGAAAAACAGATTGGGTGGTGGGAAGGACCGACAATGTAATACGGACATGGATGGATGTGCCTTCAGTATGTGAGGGAAATGTGTCCGTGAGATCCAGTTCTGAACACAAATTACAGGAACACACACAAAGTAAACTGAAGCCCTGCCAGGACTCCTTCTCTGTTGAGCGTGCTTAACCCTTTTACTCCCTCACTTTATCTGCCAGCATCTTGCATTTTCAGTAATGACAGCCAAGCAAAAAAGTTAACCCTTTCGGTCAATCACCCTACCGACCATCTTCCTGCACGAATTTGGTGGATACGGTAGATAGGGTGAGGGAATGAAAGGATTAAGTTTTTGCAGCTTTAAGACTGGCTGGGGGAGTCAAAGGGTTAAAAAGTCCAACTGCTGATCCACCCTTCAGAGAGGGAAGTTTTGTGTTATATGTGTAGAATAGCAAGGACTAGCTGTAAGACAGGTTCAGTGGGATGAGGAAGAGACACACCAAAATCTTAAAGCAGCTGGATGAGCTGGTGGCCTCTTCAAGAATGAGGTTCAAACCTAAGAAATCCCGAAGTCTCTCACTGCGAAAAGGAAAAGTGGCAGATTCAGTCAAATTCATGGTAGCCAACCAAGCCATCCCCACTGTCACAGAAGAGCCAGTAAAAAGTCTCGGAAGATAGTATGATGACTCCCTGAAAGACACACAAAGGGGATGTGAAACCAAGCAAACAGCAGAAGAAGGCCTGAAGAAAATAGATAACTGCGGACTGCCAGGCAAATACAAAGTCTGGTGTCTACAGTTCATGCTGATACCAAAGCTGCTGTGGCCACTGCTAATCTATGACATTTGCACCAGCACAGTCGAAGCAATGGAAGCCAAAATCAACAAATACACAAGAAAATGGCTCGGTGTCCCACCTGGTCTCACTGATGTTGCATTCTACTGTCGTCAAGCAATGCTGAAGCTACCTCTCAAATCCATAGTGGAGGAATACAAAGTTGGAAAAGCAAGACTGTTGAGCATGCTGGAGGAATCGGAAGACAATATCGTGAGATCAGTTCATCCAAAGCTGAGAACTGGCAGAAAGTGGAAAGTCCAAGAGGCTGTAAACAATGCCAAGAGAAACCTCAGCATCAAAGAAATAATTGGACACACGCAAACCAACAGACAGGGACTGGGAGCAACAAAAATGCAGTGGTGGTCCAAAGCCAAAGGGAAGGAAAAAAGAGACATGATCATACAGGAGTTGAAGGAAGAAGAAGATGTCAAAAGAGTGCAGAAGGCAGTCCAGCAAGGTTAACAGGGGCAATGGACAACATGGGACAGTGCACTCCAAAGAAGTCTCAGCTGGAACGATATGTGGCACATGGCTCCTCTAAGGATAAGCTTCCTCCTCAGATCTGTATATGACCTGCTCCCCTCGAATGCAAACTTAGTGAAATGGGGGAAAGCAGACGACCCAGCATGTCCGCTCTGTCAGAAGAAACAAACAGTGGAACATGTCCTAAGCTCTTGCAAAGTAGCGCTAGCCCAAGGAAGGTATACATGGAGGCACAACCAAGTTCTGAAAGTGATCACAGATGTGGTTAGCGAAAAAACCATGACCCCAAACGCACCAATTGCTATGACAACGTTCTACAAAGCAGGAGGGAAACAGGTCTGGCCCGAAAGTGCTATGACAACCAGCACATTGCCAAAGGGTCTTCTGGATGGAGCAGTCGACTGGGAGTGTACAGCAGACCTCCCAGAGTGGAGAAATTACCCAGATGTCATCAGCAAGACAGGCATGAGACCAGACATCGCTCTCCACTCTGACTCCTCGAAACAAGTGATTCTGATAGAACTCACTGTGCCATACGAAAGCAGAATGGAAGAAGCACATATCTACAAGACCGAAAAATACGCCGGTCTTGCCAGCACCCTGAAGAAAGCAGGTCTGCGGGTCAAAATCTTCGCCATAGAGGTCGGGGCAAGAGGGTTTGTGGGCACCTCCGCTTATGATCTCATGAAACAACTCGCCATTTCTGGGAAGAAGAGGACTAGAGCCCTTAAAGCGATGGCAGAGGCAGCAGAAAGGAGCTCAAGCTGGATCTGGGCAAGGAGGAACGAAAAAAGTGAACTTCATAAGGATTAAATTCCCTACAGATGATGTGTGCCCCGTTAGCACATTGGTAAAACCGCGTACCGCAGTTCTGAAGCGCAGAATCGCCCAGGTTCGATCCCCGGCGTGGGAAAAAAAAAAAAATAGACAACAGCAGAAGGGCATCCAGGAGTCATGACCTGGATGTGGCCCGGCCCCCCGAGAGTGTAAGGAATTCAGGGCCGAAACACTTGTCTAAAGGGGGTTACTTCTCTGAAGACCTTCTGTTGTCTAGCTCTCCCTAGAGTTTCTTTCTACTATCCCTGAGTACTAAAGTGTTTTGAAGGTTTGAGTTGTATGCGTAGAGTAGTAAGAACTAGCTGTCAGACAGGTCCAATGGGATATAATGCTACTATCCTTGATTAATAAAAGTGTTTTGAAGTTTTGAGTCATACATGTACAGTTACAAGAACTAGCTGTAAGACGAGTCCAGTGGGACCTAATGCTACTATTCTTCAGTAATAGTATTTGGAAGTTTTGTCTTATAAGTGTAGAGTAACAAAAACTAGCTGTAAAACAGGTCCAGTGAGACCTAACGCTACTATCCCTGAGGAATAAAGTGTCTTGAAGCTTTGTGTAGTATATGCAGAGTAGTAAGCACTAGCTTTAAGACAGGTCCAGTGGGATCTAATGCCACTATTCTTGAATAATAAAGTATTTTGAACTTTCGTGTTATATATGAACAGTAGAAAGGACCAGCTGTAAGACAGGTCCAATGGGGCCTAATGCTACTATTCTTGAATAATAAAGTGTTCTGAAGTCAGGAGTCTAGTACTGTAGCTTTCTTAAGTCTCAAAGTCCCTCCACTCTTCTTCCCACGAATTTATAAATCGAACATAGTGTTTTCCTTGTTCGTTGTCTGCAGTCCCTGATGTTTGTTTAACCCTTTGACTCCCACACCCCATCCACCAACTGCAAAAACTTAACCCTTTGATTCCCTCACCTATCACAGTGAGGAGTCAAAGGTCAAGTTTGCTCTGCTAGCACGGTTGGACAGTGCAAAATGCTGATGGACAGGGTGCGGGAGTCAAAGGGTTAAAGTGCTTTGACAATATCTCTTGGTATCTTGCGGGTTTATTTCTCTGACAAAAACCTTCGCTTCATTATTGCTGTCGAGTTCCTTCGACACGGTGTCGACGGTTTAAATGTGGTGCCGTTTCGCGAGCTTGTGAAGAATCGGGGGGTAAAACGCGACAAGGGAAATCACTCTTCCCATTAAACGTGAAGGGTTTCGCGGCAAGGGAAGTCACTCGACCCATAAGATATGAACCGGTTTCAATCATGCTCAGCGATTTCTTAGGCGTATTTTTTCGCAGTGTGGTGTATTCGTCGTATTTTTTACAAACTGGCGTACAAAATACGGCGAAATCGTACGGGTACACAGGTCTTTAGAGAGATTCATCGCATTAGGACAATTCCATATGCGCTCCATCATAATCTGCCAGCAGTTATACTCCCTGAGACATACATACACAGATGCATGCTCATGCACACACTGCGGGCCCCAATAGCTCAGTTGGTTTGAGCATCGGATTCACATGCTTATGGTTGTGGGTTCGAATCCCGGGTTGCGCTATATTAAAACTGGCCTTTTCACCGTCCCATCTTAACATCATTGTTGGTCTGGTGATGTCGGTATGGAAAAATTAGGAAGGTCCCACTTCCCCCACATCTCCTGGGATGGTTATCCCCGTCGGCCATATCACCTGAGGTGGGTGTCGACGTAAAACCTGAACCAAACCGAAACATGCACACACGCAAACACACAGGGCACATTCGTTTAATAATATACAGTATGAAAAGGTGTTAAGTGAAAGAACATGCACCACACCCAGCACATTTGTTTAATATCATTTAGCATTAAAAGATATTAAATGAAAGAACACACACACACACATACACAGAATCTTCTTGTTTTGCATGTGCGCGCACATGCACACACACACACACACATACACTAACATGCACATACACACATGCAGACACACAGAGAATATTCTTCTTGTCTTGCACATGCGTTGCAAACGCACACACACACACACACACACACACACACACACACATATAAATTTACAAACACGCATGTACACACCATCATCATAAATTATTTATTGTCAGATTACCATAAAACATGTCCTGACATATCCAGAACAATGTATAACTCATGTGTAAATAACGAAAACAAACACATCATGAACGAAATTCGAGAAACATGTTTAAAGCTGTTACAATACACTGATCGAATAAGAAATTGAAAAATCATTGAAAGACTGAACAACAGTTCTAACTGGAAACTTGAGCTGAAAATAGAATAACACACACAACATATACACAAGAGTCTGAAGAGTAACACACACATACATGCATATGGAATCTACAGAGTAACACACACACACTTTTATGCCATGCAGATTAAAAGAGATATGATATTCCCCTCTCTCTCTCTCTCTCACCACACCACACACACACACACACACACACACACACACACACACCCGACTTGCACACACGCTCACACACACTTGGATATATATATGCAAACACACTCAATCCTGTCTTTAAGGGTGTTTTCCTTTTCACACGTTTTATGTTCCTCAGGTTTGTTTTGTTGCTTTCTTTGTTAAATTAACAGTTAATAGTAATTATACACATATAAGTTACAACTTTTTCAGACATGAAATGTAATATTATCACATATTTCAGATATGCACAGCAAGAAATGTGTGTGTGTGTGTGTGTGTGTGTGTTTGTGTGTGTGTTTGTGTGTTTGTGTGTGTGTTGTGTGTGTGTGTGTGTGTGTGTGTGTGTGTGTGTGTGTGTGCGCACGTGCGCGCACATCAATATTTATATCAGTATTTCTATATATCATTTGACTTTCACATAAACACTGTACTCAATCCTGAGTGGCATATTATGTGTTGTTGACTCTCAAAGTCAAGATGACCTATCATTTATTATCATAACTACTACTATGACAACTAGTATTACTAATACTACTATTAGTACTATGAATGAATATATACAAAGATGAAACAGCCCCATTCAGTACATATGTTGGAACAGTCTCTGAGCAATATAATGGGTGCTACTGCTGTTTTACTCTGCTTTCTGACAGTGCCAATACTGGAACCTGCTTGCTCATTTCCCTGGATTCTATAGTGAGCAGGAATTCAAGGTGCTGTTAACTGCATGGCATGTACGAGCTCTGTTAGTTTCTGTAAGGCAAGGCATGTCAGGCTGTTTCTACTGATGTCAGCAGATGATTGTAGGCTGTCACTGAGTTTCCCTCATGCGGAGATGCCTGGGGCTCTTTCAGTATAAACAGTATTTCCACCTTCTTGAAATTCTGTGATAGAAATTTCCTCTTTTCTGTCAATTCTCTTTGTTTCTTTCTTCCTCTTTGCTTTCTGTCATTTCTTTCTATCGTTTTCTGCCTTCCCAAGTAAACAAACAAAAAGACATTAGACTGCGTAGTCTGTAACAAAAAACCCAACAAAACAAAAGAGAAACATTTATGGCTGATTCATCTGGAATAAACGGGACAGAAAGGAGGGAAAGGGGGAATGTGGAGACAGAAAATATCCTATACAACTCTCCCAAAGTTCTCTGCTATGTTAAGGTCCTCCGCAAGGAAGGTTCACCATGCTTCCAAAGAAAATGATGATATTTGTGATAAATGAAGAAACCCACTTCCTACAAAATTTACAATGTCTTCTAAATAAGTGAGTTCTGTTCAGCAGTTTTTTTTTTGGTTGAATGCACTTTCTGGAATAAATACACGAATCAATACTAGAAATAAAATCTATAAAGCTGACCACAGCTTTCTACCTTACATCTCTTCTCACCAACACAGCACCACGATATATATACTGAAGTCTTTTCTCATCAACACAGCACCACAGCATGCACTGAAGTCTCTTCTCATCAACACAGCATATACTGAAGTCTCTTCTCATCAACATAGCATACACTGAAGTCTCTTCTCAACAGCAAACACTGAAGTCTCTTCTCATCAACACAATATACACTGAAGTCTCTTCTCATCAACACAGTATACACTGAAGTGTCTTCTCATCAACACAGTGTACACTGAAGTCTCTTCTCATCAACACAGCATACACTGAAGTCTCTTCTCATCAACACAGCATACACTGAAGTCTCTTCTCATCAACACAGCGTACACTGAAGTGTCTTCTCATCAACACAGTGTACACTGAAGTCTCTTCTCATCAACACAGCATACACTGAAGTCTCTTCTCATCAACACAGCATACACTGAAGTCTCTTCTCATCAACACAGCATACACTGAAGTCTCTTGTCATCAACACAGTATACACTGAAGTCTCTTCTCATCAACACAGTATACACTGAAGTCTCTTCTCATCAACACAGCATGGCAGCATACACCAATAAGTTACAATCACCGGCAAATCCCATCAACAAAACATCAAAGCATAACACTGATAAGTTACGAATGTTAATAAATCCACTTCTGATTATTAAGCAAACCCATAATAATTTTACACAAAAATCCATTTCAGGTTACATAGTATTTCAGAAACATTAAAAAAAGTGATTCTTACTGAAGATGTACGTAACAGTATCTTAGAAATATTACATAAATTGACCCATACCAAAGGCTGTTTTAGGTTTAGCATTCATGGACTTCATCTTTACATGCACATGAATATACACATAGTAATATGCAACACACACACACACACACACACACACAACACACACACACACACACACACATACACACACATACACACACACACACACACACACACACACACACACACACACACACACACACACACACACACAACACACACACACACACACAAAGGGCTTTTAAAGTTTTATATGCATGGCTGTTTCTGACTCTGTCATTAAGGCAGTCAACACCATTTTCGGGAGGGAAGTACATGCTGAATGTTTTTATATTTCTACAAACCACCAAACACTGGCATAGCTCTACAGATTATCTAACGCAGATATCTGATAAGTCATGTGTGCACATACACAAATGATCTCCAGGCATTAGCAGATCTGCACATAATGTTGAACTTGCTGATATGTAAAATCTCCACTCTTTACCCATCCTGCATTACCCAAGGGGTTCAAACCCAGGTCTTCTGGAAGACCAGTATCCTAAACGCTGGACTCCTGGGCCTGTCGCCCTAACTGAAGTCAGCTGTTTTGTTAAGTCATGGATGTATCAACTTCTCTCATGGCCTTTCTGAGGATGCTTAAGATCCTCAGAAAAGATCAATGCATTATTTTTGTAAAGCATGACAGGTCTGGGTAACAATGATAAGTTATTTTCTTCAGTTCTTTTTTCTTGCAATTTTTCTTGAAAATGTGTACACACTTCTTCTGCCCATACTGTGCAGGCAGTATGTTGCTGCACAATCTGCACACTCCATCTTCTGAGGGTGTCCAAGCTATGTGTTTTTATGTTTCCATAATCTGACATGACCTACAGGATCTTTAAGGTGCACGTTCGATATTCAGCATGTGTGTATGCATACAGGGGGTTTATGCACGCAGGGGTTTTAGTCACTGGTAGTTCTGCACACATGCTGATTTGGTGAGATCAGAAAAATCTCCACCCTTAACCCAGCAAGTCGAAGTGTCTAACCAAATCAAAACCAAACCAAGGCCTTCTGACTGGAAGTCTGACGTTTACCTGTTTAACTACCAAACCCATCATAACCAATATGAATTCATATTACTCAACAAATCCAGGAACCAGAAAAAAACACAAAAAAGAATAATAATGCATTTTAATACAACCAGACAAGACAGGCGCAAATTTTCAGCCAACTGGCCTTCGTCGAACGTAAGATATCAAACAAACAAACACCAGAAACAAAAATTATGAGAAAAAGACTGAAACTTCCCTGCTGCTCCTTTTTTCACACTGGACGGAGCAGCAGGTTTTGTTTGTTATCTTACACTTGACAAAGGCCAGTTGGCTGAAAATTTGCACCTGTCTTGTTTGGTTGTATTAAATATGCGTTCTTATTCTTTTTTCGCATTTTTTCTGGTTCCTGTTTGCTTGAACGTGGGCAGTCACACTTGTTTTGGATTTAACAAATCCAGTTCGTATCACAAATCCATGATAATTTATACAGCAAATCCATTCCAGATTATATATTATAACAAATCCATTTCATGTTATAATTAATGAATCCAAGACAGATTCTCTGCCAAATTCATACAGATTATATACAAAAGCCATTCCAGATTATACAACGACCCTTTTTCAGGTTACAAGATGTCCATTTCTGATAAAAGTATTAATGATTTGATTACAGAAATCAGCTGTCTGTCTATTGAGTTATCTTCTTCATCTCAACAACTAAATCAGGTACAAAAATTGGCACAGTCCTGATGTCTTAAGTCTGGTTACGCACAGTCAGAAGTCTGGTTACGCACAGTCAGAAGTCTGGTTACGCACAGTCAGAAGTCTGGTTACGCACAGTCAGAAGTCTGGTTATACACAGTCAGAAAGAAAAAACGTGTATGTCTTCTTTCGTCGATTAAACATGTCTTTTTATTCTCTTTTCATTAGTTTCTGGTCTGTGAATCTGGAAAGGCAAACTTTTTGTGGTCGCAGTCTTCAAGCAAAAGCAATCCCTTCACTGCGGGTGGCACGCTGGCATCCAGTCTCTCCACGGCCCACATCACATTGTGACCATTGGTCATCAAGGCCATGCGAGTGGCACGCCTGGCCAGGTCGAAAAGAGTCACGGCCGTGCGCATCTGTGGTACCGAGTCCATGGGGGACTGCTGCGGAGACCTGGATATCAGATCATTGTACAAGCAGTTTGAACATGCGTGAATCTTATGCAGCAGGGGAAGGTGTTGCTCCTTAACCGCAGCCAACATGAGCACACGCTGAAACACATTCGGTTCATCCGAGTACAGCGGACACCCATGAGCTGCCAGCAGCATATGGAGAATCTCCTCAGAGCGGCTGCACATCCTCCCGTTCTCAAAACAACGAATGAGTTGGCTGATTGCCGTGACGACTGGCAAGTTTGACTTGGGGGAGTTCGTGTTGACTCCTAGAACCAGTAACTCCTTGACCATAGGTACGTTAAATGCCAAGATGGCTGCAGTAAGAGGAGAACGTCCCTTGACTGTAATCTGGTTCAGGTCGGCCCCTCGTGCAGCAAGCTCACGAAGCAAGTCCATCCAGTTGTACGTCACAGCTACGTGCACGAGGGACAAACCATCGATGTCCCTAACGTTCAGGCAAACATCACGAGACAGCAGCAGGCGCAGCACACGTTTGCTGTTGTACACCATGGCCTTCATGATTAGCGTACGTCTCCACATGTCTGTTATGTTCAGGTTCACCTCTTCCACTACCTCCAGAGCGGCCATCAGAGCTTCCACATTGTCAGTCATGCATGCGGAGTGAAGAGGCGTCTCTCTGGAGCAATCCCCCTTGGTGAGGTCACAGCCGATGCCGATCAGAAACTGCACACACTCCTTGTTGCCTCGTTCCATGGCATGATGAAGCAGCGTCAGGCCCGTATTGGGATCTTTGAGGGATGATAGCTCTGACCCACCCGTGCACTCTGTTTCTCTAATGAACTCTTTCAGCATCTGGACATCGCTGTTTCTAGCAGCTTTTGATGCTCGTTGGTAAAAATCAATCTCTTGTGGTTTCATGCAAGTGTCTCTGCCCCAAAAGGCTTGCCATAGTCGTAAGACATTTCCCATGATGACTGATGACAGACTGTGTCTGGGTAAAGAGTTGAACCGTTTTCAGATGGTGCTTTTTTCTTGGATTTCAAATCTGAAATCAAAATTCATAAATGAAGTTTAGTACAATGTGTATTTTATCATCCTGAACTGCATTGAATGTTTATAGTTGTGTTGTGCTTACTGCTATACCGAGTCACATTTTGCTGCTGTGAACTGCATTGCATTGTATGTTCATACACTAGCCTTTGTTGCATTCTGTTGTATCACATGGCATGGTAGTACTCATAACTGTGTTGGATGGGCATGATAATCCACTGGTTAGGATACCAGTCTTTCAATTGGAAGGTCTGGATTTGAAACTGCTTGGGCCAGCAGTCCTACAGCTTGGTGGGTTACTGTTATCGTAATTTTTGTTTAACTGTATTGGACTGCACTTGCCACAGCTGAGCTCTCCTGCTGGCCTAGGGCTGCCACAGTGAAATCACTGAGAACCAGGTGCAAGTGAACTAATCCATTGATTTTAGACAAAGAAACCGGCAAAACGTAGCTGAAGCATTCAACGGAAGTTCCCTCCACAAGGGAAGCACCTGCCAACTACTAAATCATTAGCATAACAAAAGTAGGAGTTATATACCCTAGACCATCTGTTACTATGATCGAAGTAGCCTGTCCTCAGTGAGAGCTCAGCTGTTACTTCAATCGAAGTAGCCCATCGTCAAAGAGTTAAAGCCCAGCTGACTGTGTAGAGCCATATCTAGGCTATAACCATTTTAAAACAGACACAATACTTCAACAAGTGAAAAAAAAGGAAAAGAAATCTAAGCACGCATATCAATGCACTCATGCACATAATCTAAGGAGATGCCCCTGGAGTTGACCACTCCGTCCAATTTATTGCAAAGGGGATTTAAAAAACATACCTGAATACAAATTTAAACACACGAAGCAAACCTCAAGGAGGGATCTTGAATTAAACCAGGTGGAAACTGACACAGATGGTGCAAGTATCCTTTATTGTAAGCTGGCCCATACACAAGTTAATCAAGACAATAAATGGTTGTAGAATCCCGTACCAGATCCTTTATTCATTTTGTTCACTCATGTTTCATACTATTACTCCCGCTCAGCCCCCACCCACCTTCCATCCCCCCTGCCCAATTTGGAACTGACACAGATCATGCAAATATCATTTAATAACAGTAGGCCCCTACAGAAGTTAATCAAGACAGTAAATTGTTGTATAATCGAGTATCAGATCCTTTATTAACTTTGCTCATATTTTATCCTATTACCAGTACTTCCCCACCCCCACCACCCCCAAGTTGGAATGCCCTTCAGTTCACTATCTCATATTCCCTTACATTATGACTGATGCTTGTATCATATGGTGTTTCAGATTCCAGGAGTCAACAAGATGAAGAACGACTATACGGCTCTGGCGGAGAGATCCCACACAGACAAATCAGCGCACAGTGCCAGCCACACTCCAGACCTCACCCCCACTCCGGACAGTACCTTCTCCACCCCTACTATCACTTCTCAGCATCAGTCTCTCTTCTTCCCATCAGTTGTCGCTGGTCACAGGTTATAGCACTTAACATCTTTTTTACCAGTCTTTTTGTTTCTTATTTCTTTCTGTCACAACTGAACTGACCCTGTGCAATTTTGGGCTGCAATTTTGGGCTGCATTTCATTCCTCCAAGGAACTGCATGTAGAGAGTGCAGTGCCACTTCTTTTCATTATCTGTTTTGTCTGAGACTGTCGCTGTTCACTTACTAAATCATATTTTTCAACAGAAATTCGCCAACGTCTGTACTGCTGCAGGTGTTTTTATACAAGCTGTATTAACTTTGGCCCCTCCTTTGCCTCATACGTGTTGTGGAAAGAAGGAAATCTGCTGCATGGGCAATAGCAGGTTCTCCATACGATCATATGCCCAGTCTCATGCCCTGATAACAATCCAGTGGAACAACTGCGTAGCCCTTAGAGTCCAAACAAGCAGTTTTACGTGCGCTGGGTGCATACTCCACATAGGACCTCCATTTATCATCTCGTCTGGAAAGACTTGACCTAGAGTACCAGCAAAGGTCTAGAACAGAGAGACAAAGGAGAAAACCCTATTTTCTGATTCGAACCCACGACTTCTCACATCCCAAAGCAGGTGCTTTCAATCACAAGGCCACTGATCCACCATATCTGATGTTGTTCGTTCACTCACTGTCTTCAGCACAATGTTTTATCTGTTTTGGGGGAAGAATTAAAAAAAATCTGATGATGTGTATAGTATTTTTGTGTGAACTTAATGAGATGAAGAGAAAGTTTGTGAAGAAAGAAAGTGTGTGTGTGTAGTGTGTGTGTGTGTGTGTGTGTGTGTGTGTGTGTGTGTGAGTGTGTGTGCGCATGTGTGTGTGAGTGAGAGAGAGAGAGAGAGAGAGAGAGAGAGAGGTGTGTGTGTGAGTGTGTGTGTGTGTGTGGGGTGTGTGTTGTGTGTGTGTGTGTGTGTGGTGTAATTGTGTGTGTGTGGTTGTATGTGTGTGTGTCGTGTGTGTTTTGTGTGTGTGCATGTGTGTGTTTTGTGTGTGTGTTTTGTGTGTGTGTTTGTGTGTGTGTGTGTGTGTGTGTGTGTGTGTGTGTGTGTGTGTGTGTGTGTGTGTGTTGTGTGTGTTGTAATGTGTGTGTGTGTGTGTGTAATGTGGGTGTATGTGTATGTGTGTGATTGTATGTGTGCGTGTGCATGTGCTGTGCTGTGCATGTGTGTGTGTGTGTGTGTGTATGTGTGTTACTGTGTGTTACCGTGTGTGTGTGTGTTCCTGATTTCTGATCAAAGATCAGAATGATTTTCTTTCCTTCTATGATTCCCAATCTCATGTCCACAGATGTGTTTATCAATTTGTGGGGAAAAGAAAAAACAAGACAGTCAAACCATTCTATAGTCACCCTTTTTATAGAAAAATTAATCAAAATAAAACAAACATTCATCTCTAACATCCATATTTCTCACTGCAAATCGTTGTGTGGCTGAGAAATGAGCACTGGACTGCTTTTAAAAAAAAACCCACTGTCATTACATTATCTTTACACAATCATATAATTTGTCATATTTACCCCTATGGCAAAACATGCAATAATATAAAAAAAAAATTAAAAAAGGGCAAAATTAAGGAACCCCTCATGAAGAAACACTGAATAATGAAAATAGTAAAAAAGACAAAATCATGGAGATATGTAAGGAAGACATATGTGACAAACATCACTGCTGAAGACTTCAGGCAGTGAACCGGTCATTGTGACCTAATCATGGATCATAACGCTCAAAGATTTGATATTTATTTGTTATTGTTGTTTAAAGCCCAGCAGACAGCATAGAGCAATATCAGGGCTATAATCGTTTCAAAACATACACAATACTTCAACAGACAAAAAAGGAAAAGAAAATTAAGTACACATCAATAGAGTCACGACATAATCTAAGGTGATGCCCGGTGTTGACCACTCCATCCAATTTATCACACAGGGAATTTAAAAAAAACATACCTGAAGTGAATACAAATTTAAATATAACTAAGGACACTAAAACATACATAAAAACGAACCTGAATTACCTGAAAAAATTACTTCTGCATATCTCATTTCCCTACAGCCAAAAATGCACTTAATACATGTTTACACCCATGTCAATCCTGAAAGAAATACGTAAGACTTTATTGAACACATACAGGTGAATGGACCAGCAAGGCAGAAAATGATAGGAAGAAATGACAGAAAGCAAAGGAGGAAGAAAGAAGCAAAACGAGTGAGGCAATTTCTAGCACAGAATTTCCAGAAAGTGGGGACACTATTTATACTGAAAGATCCCCAGCATCCCCACGGGAGTAGCTGATTGTACTGATAAAAAGAAAAAAAATACATACTTGCTGGAAAACATCCATTACCATCAGGAGTATTCATCAACAGAACAAAGTTGAGGTCAATGAGGACTTTACCTGCCTGGGCAGTTCAATCAATTCAAGTGACATGACTAAACAACTGAACAGGCAATCAACAGCAACATAAGCAAGCTGTCAAAAATCTGGAATGGCAAGAAAATCTCCCTCAGACTAAAACTGCAGTTCTGCAACTCCCAAGGTTGTGACAGTTCTGGACAGCTGTGAAACTTGGCACCTGAAAACAAGGCAGGAGAACAAGCTCAACAGAGTCAACTCCTTTGACCAAAAGCGCCCACACAAGGTCTTGGCATCAAAATGGCAAGACTTTATGACAAACGATCAAGTAAGGTGAGGAAGCAAACAGATCCCAGTTACTTGCATCACCTGCAAGCATTGCCTGAGTTGGCTGAACCATGCTGCTAGACTTCTGTCTTCCAGACCTGCCAAGCAAGTCCTGCTTGGGTACCTCCCATATGGCAGGTAAAGGGTGGATGTTTTTCCTATTTCCAGGTCAACTTACATGCAGACATGCTAGTACCTAAGCTTCTTTCATGCGCACATATGGATGTAGAACATCAGGTACGCACACTGAACATCCTGTAAATCATTTCAGTGTCTGGTGGCTAACGGAACCATGAAAACATCCAGCACGCACTCCAACAAAGACGGGAGTATGCAGGCTGTCCCGCACCATACCGCTTGCACAGTATGGGCAAAGCAATAAACGTACATTCAAGCATCCAAGAAAAATCAGAATGCTTGAAAAAAATAAAGCAGCAACAAAATGATGACAAGCAAAAAGGTAGAATTCCCCTCTCCCAATCTGTATCAGTTTCCAAAGATGTGAATCTCTCTTGTAAAAAGACGTTTGTATGTGACCTTCATGTCACCCAGTTGTAAATGGGTACCTGGCTCTGTTTAGAGTTGGGGAAGACAATGCAGAGCAAGGGATGGACATCGCCTCATAATGCTGGCACAGAGAAGTTATGTTCTCTATCAGGTTACTCTTCTATGACCTCAGTATTATGGGACAGCGTTAATCTTACCCTTTCCTTGTACATCTTCACAGGCTTCACATCAACAGCATGTTTGCAGACATTAACTATCATTTTACAGCTGAAGATTTCATCCTTTCTTTGTTTTCATGGCTCAAGAACATGTGCATGTAGTCTAAAACATGTTCAGAGTCCACCAAATTTAGAACCTGATGAGAGAAAGATAATAAAGTATACCATCTTTGTCCAAATGACACAGAGGCTAAAAATACAAAGATTCCCTCACTCTACCAGAACAGATAAAATCTCCTCATCTACTCTGCATTGCAGAAAACAGCAGGAAAAATCTGATCCCTCCTTTCTCCAAAACAAACAAACAAACAAAACAAAACAGAACAAAACATAACAGAACAAAACAAAAAACCCACCCCTCCCCAAACAAAATGGATGAATGTTTTAAACATAAGAAGATGAAGAAATGTGACCCAGTGGTTAAAGCACCTCCCTAGGACCCATGAAACCTGAACTTGAATCAAGAGATCAGCAGGGATTTTTTCTCCCCCACTCAATTACACTGTATTTTAATGGTCGTCTGCTGGTGTTCATGCATGAAAAACTGGTTTAGTCCCAGCGGGACCCTCTTTCCTTCCTGAATCACAGCGTGCATGCTTCGTGTGTATGATAAGAGTGACTGGTGACTGAATGAATACAGCCATACATGCTTTGTGTGTGTGTGATAAGAGTGACTGGTGACTGAATGAATACAGCCATGCATGCTTGTGTGTGTGCGATAAGAGTGACTGGTGACTGAATGAATACAGCCATGCATGCTTTGTGTGTGTGTGATAAGAGTGACTGGTGACTGAATGAATACAGCCATACATGCTTTGTGTGTGTGTGATAAGAGTGACTGGTGACTGAATGAATACAGCCATACATGCTTTGTGTGTGTGTGATAAGAGTGACTGGTGACTGAATGAATACAGCCATACATGCTTTGTGTGTGTGGTGTGATAAGAGTGACTGGTGACTGAATGAATACAGCCATACATGCTTTGTGTGTGTGTGTGATAAGAGTGACTGGTGACTGAATGAATACAGTCATACATGCTTTGTGTGTGTGTGATGAGTGACTGGTGACTGAATGAATACAGCCATGCATACTTTGTGTGTGTGATAAGAGTGACTGGTGACTGAATGAATACAGCCATGCATGCTTTGTGTGTGTGTGATAAGAGTGACTGGTGACTGAATGAATACAGCCATACATGCTTTGTGTGTGTGTGATAAGAGTGACTGGTGACTGAATGAATACAGCCATGCATGCTTTGTGTGTGTGATAAGAGTGACTGGTGACTGAATGAATACAGCCATGCATGCCTTGTGTGTGTGATAGGAGTGACTGGTGACTGAATGAATACAGCTATGCATGCTTTGTGTATGTGATAGGAGTGACTGGTGACTGAATGAGTACAGCTATGCATGCTTTGTGTGATAAGAGTGACTGGTGACTTAATGAATCCAGCCATACATGCTTTGTGTGTGTGATAAGAGTGACTGGTGACTTAATGAATACAGCTATGCATGCTTTGTGTGTGTGATAAGAGTGACTGGTGACTGAATGAATACAGCCATACATGCTTTGTGTGTGTGTGTGATAAGAGTGACTGGTGACTGAATGAATACAGCCATGCATGCTTTGTGTGGTGTGATAAGAGTGACTGGTGACTTAATGAATACAGCTATACATGCTTTGTGTGTGTGTGATAAGAGTGACTGGTGACTGAATGAATACAGCTATACATGCTTTGTGTGTGTGTGATAAGAGTGACTGGTGGCTTAATGAATACAGCCATACATGCTTTGTGTGTGTGATAAGAGTGACTGGTGACTGAACGAATACAGCTATGCATGCTTTGTGTGTGTGTGTGTGTGGTGTGGTGTGTGTGTGTGTGTGTGTGTGTGTGTGTGTGTGTGTGATGTGTGTGTGTGTGTGTGTGTGTGTGTTGATAAGAGTGACTGGTGACTGAATGAATACAGCCATGCATGCTTTGTGTGATAAGAGTGACTGGTGACTGAATGAATACAGCTATGCATGCTTTGTGTGTGTGATAAGAGTGACTGAAATGAATAAGCCAGCATGCTTGTGTGTGTGATAAGAGTGATGGTGACTGAATGAATACAGCCATGCATGCTTTGTGTGTGTGATAAGAGTGACTGGTGACTGAATGAATACAGCCATGCATGCTTTGTGTGTGTGTGATAAGAGTGACTGGTGACTTAATGAATACAGCTATACATGCTTTGTGTTGTGTGATAAGAGTGACTGGTGACTTAATGAATACAGCCATACATGCTTGTGTGTGAGTGACTGTGATGAAAGAATGCTGGTGGCTAATAATAAGCCATCTGCTTGTGTGTGTGTGATAGAGAGTTGACTGTGACTGAGATGTGATGATGTGTGTGTGTGTGTGTGTGTGTGTGTGATAGAGTGACTGTGTGAATGAATACAGCTTGTGTTTGTGTGATAGAGTGTGGTGACTTGATGAATACGATGCATGCTGTGTGTGTGTGATAAGATGACTGGTGACTGAATGAATACAGCCATAATGCTTGTGTGTGTGTGATAAGAGTGACTGGTGACTGAATGAATACAGCATACATGCTTTGTGTGTGTGATAAGAGTGACTGTGATGAATGAATACAGCCATACATGCTTTGTGTGTGTGTGATAAGAGTGACTGGTGACTGAATGAATACAGCCATGACATGCTTTGTGTGTGTGATAAGAGTGACTAGTGACTGAATGAATACAGCCATACATGCTTTGTGTGTGTGTGTGTGATAAGAGTGACTGGTGACTGAATGAATACAGCCATGCATGCTTTGTGTGTGTGATAAGAGTGACTGGTGACTGAATGAATACAGCCATGCATGCTTTGTGTGTGTGTGATAAGACTATTAAGAGTGACTGGTGACTGAATGAATACAGCCATGCATGCTTTGTGTGTGTGATAGGAGTGACTGGTGACTTAATAAATACAGCCATACATGCTTTGTCAGTTTGTGTGTGTGATAGGAGTGACTGGTGACTTAATGAATACAGCCATACATGCTTTGTGTGTGTGATAGGAGTGATTGGTGACTTAATGAATACTGCTATGCATGCTTTGTGTGTGTGATAAGAGTGACTGGTGACTGAATGAATAGAGCCATGCATGCTTTGTGTGTGTGATAAGAGTGACTGGTGACTGAATGAATTATACAGCCATGCATGCTTTGTGTGTGTGATAAGAATGACTGGTGACTGAATGAATACAGCCATGCATGCTTTGCGTGCGTGTGATAAGAGTGACTGGTGACTTAATGAATACAGCCATCGCTCTGTGTGTGTGATAAGAGTGACTGGTGACTTAATGAATACAGCCATACATGCTTTGTGTGTGTGATAAGAGTGACTGGTGGCCTAATCATAATGAATGCAGCATCTCCAGGGAAGTGAGAAAAGCCAGAAGTCTGAAATTCTTACTCACCACTGGAAATGGAATTTCTGCCCTTCCCCTTCCTATCTCCCATCCCTCACCACTAAACCTTCAGTCATGGTCTGGGTGCTAATTTTGCTAATTTTTCAGATGAGATAATACACTGAAGTTATATACATATATATATACATATATGTATGTACACAGGCCTGGAGAAGATTAAAATTTCTTACTAGCTGGGCTAGTGAATTTTAAGGTCTGCTATCCTGCGGATATTTTCATTAGTCCAATGTGTTGCCCCTTAAAACGGTAAAATTACTTTAATACTAATGACCAAAAACATTCAGTGGATTAATTAAGCCACTGTTACAACAGAAGTGGTCAAACTTTCTCCTGGAGACTTTTCATTGGGTGGGGGAGGTGAACAGTGGGAGATCTAATGATTTTATATGTTGTATTATATTCTCTGGTTTCCGTGCTTAATTGGAAGCTTCTATCCGTTTGACCAAAACTGTCACAGATTGGACGAACGATTGCTGTTCAGAAAACATTATATTGTTAACTATCACACCGATTCCCTTCACTGACAGGTTTCATGGGAAGCAAGGGCTGCCTTTCCCCAAATAGCCTCGTTTTCGTGTGAACGTTGGCCAGACTCACGCATTCTGGACGAAATCACTCGACTACTCGGAAAGTTCGAAAAACCGAAATAAACTGTCACTGCCAGAGGCAGGATTGTCACTCGCCAGACTGACTAGTAGGTTTTGATTGTGACTCACCAGCCAGATATCTTACTCGCCTCGGGCGACCGGGCTGGTTGATTTCACCAGCCCTCTGTGTGTGAGAATGTGTGTGTAATGGTATGAACGTGCGCGTGTGTGAGTGTGTGTGTACGGGTATGCGTGTGTGGGTGTGTGTGTGTGTGTGAGTGTGTGTTTTTGTGTGTGTGTGTGTGTGTGAGTGTGTGTGTGTATGTGTGTGTGTGTGTGTGCGTGTGTGTGTGCGTGTGTGTGTGTGCGTGTGCGTGTGCATGTGTGTGTGTGTGTGTGTGTGTGTGTGAGAGGGTGTGAATAGGGGCGACTATATGTTTGTGTGTACATTCATGCCCCACGTGATTTTATGCTATATTTTAACTCACTCGGTACGACGGAACGCTATAGTGGTCACGATGAAAGGCACGGTTGCGTACGACGGAACGTTATAGCGGTTTCGATAATTTAAAATTTTTCGACGCTCCCCTTTAGACCTTGCACGTGTACCATATCCACACTGGTCACTGCAAATGTGTCAAGGGTCAAGGGGAAAGTTGCTTCGTGAGATTCCGTAGCCATACACTCGTTAGGAAACGATTGACTTCGGCACCCCACGACGACTGGTAATCTGCATTCGTGTTGAAAATGGCGTCGCAGGCGAGTACAAGTTTTCAAACAAAGTAGATCGCGATGGCAGCGTTTTACTGCTGCTGAAGTAATTGAAGTGCTTCAAACTGAAGGATTGGACATCGAGGAGTATGCTGAAGATAATGATGAAAGTGTATCAAGTGATGGAAGCTGCCAGCAAGAAGGTACTGACAGTGACCCAGTTTCAGATGACAGTGAAGTGGGAGGGTGGGCGTACACGTCAGGAGAGGCGAGCAGTCAGCGAGCCAAGTACAGTGAGTCACATGTCTGATGGAGGTTTCATTCACTTTCCTATGCATGACTGGCACGAAGATTTTAGTTTTTCTCCCACTTTGCCTCCTTCTCTGGCTCTTGTGGCCTGCATGTCTCATTTGAGTGCCACGCCCCCATAACTCCCCTGTGTAACAATTTGTAACATAATAATATAATATCGCTAATAATCTTTTTTTTTTTACCCTGAGCAAAGTCTACTTTATTCACGTTGTTTTGTGCATACAAAGACCTTCTCACCTTTGACTAGTCGTGTGTTCATGGAGCTGATCAAAGTGTGTGACTGTACGGTGATCCTGACCACAAAATTTGGGGTATTTTCAACGTGGCACATGAAGAAGAAAAATTCACGGAAGAACTTCAATATTTTGGCATGAACTAACCCAGCATGTAAATATTCAGATCTGAAAGTTTCATTTTGTTCCTTTATGTTTTGTATTTTTTGTGATTTTTTTCCTAACCCTTCAAAATGGGCCGTCCCTGGGGAAATGCAAGGGGAAAAACTTTCCGTACCGAGTGAGTTAAAGGAAGTGAGATGAATTCTCTAATGTAGATGAGATCATAAGATTTTATTGTCATTTTACCCTGAGGAAGGCCAAGGGCTGAAATATTGGAGAAAATACTCAATGCCCTTGTTGATTGTCTTGGAAAATTGAAGTGTGTATATATATATATATATATATATATATATATATATATATATATATATATATATATATATATATATATATATATATATATATATATATATATATCAACATTTATAACATTAATATACATAAAAAACATAGCAATAAAAGGTTGATCCTGGCAAAACTAGACCTACGAAAAAAAAAAAAAGTTATAAAAAATATGACTCTGTTACTAGTGCTAGGTAAACAAACTTATATGCATACACAGAAAAATCAGTAGATTGTACTGTAGTGGCCACAGACAGCAGCCTGCATTTCATGTGGAAAAAATCTGATTCAGTTTCAGTTTCAGTTTCTCAAGACAATGTCTCCACGCTCGGAATGAATTCCATATGCAATAACCTCACAGGTGCCATATGTATGGTGATCGTGGCACAAACCTTAAGCCTGCGCATAAACCCATGAGCTGGCCAGGTCCTGAGGAAAAAATCTGACGTGACAAAATAACTGCCGTCTCCTCCCAAAAAATCCCTTTCTCAGCCAATTCAAATCCTCAGACTCAGACTCACAGCGTGCGTGTGTGTGTGTGTGTGTGCGTGCGTGCGTGCGTGTGTGTGTGTATGTGTGTGTGTGTGTGTGTGTGCATACATGCATCAATATGTGCATGTTTCTGGTGCTTCCTGGCCTGAACAATGAAATAGGGATCAATGTGAATTGAATTTGTTTTTGTTCTGTTCCTTTTATACAGGCCTTAGTGTTGTGCGCTGCACATCTGATGGAATAATATCTTGCAAGTTTCAATAATGCCAGTAAATCACTGATGAAACTGTTTTATTTTAGTTTCAATGTCTCAAGATAATGTCTCTCTACTCAGAGTGAACTCCATATGCACTGATGTCACTGATGCTGTATGATGGAGATGATCCAAAATGATCATGGCATAAGTATTATGCCTGCACAGAAGCCCTACTGCATTTGGGCTACCTTGAGGTTCTAACTAGCATATCAATCTCACATTTGTACAGATAGTCTGGCCATGTTTGTTTTCTTTTCTTTTTGTTTGTTTGTTGATAAACTGTATACACAGACACACACATACACACACAATCAGTTACATTTTAACACACACGCACAAACACACACATACAGAAACATACTTATGCATGCAAACAATCCCACATACATGCACACTACCACACATTTACATGCACACACACACACACAAATGCACATACACATGTACACACACACTTATGCATACAAACAACCACACACACACACACACACACACAAAACGACAAAATGTGACAGATGATGTAAAACATGTAGGCCTACTGTGTGTTAAGTTTAGCCTACGAAAAAAGTTGTGACCGTTAAAATCGGCAAATCTGAAGAATGGCAGGTGCGAAAGCGTGACAGGTCGGCTGGCCTTCAAAACCCGGTTAAATAAATAAAATGTGTCTACGACTTGGGAAAAATAAAGGTAAGGACATAATGGTGTAGGTCTCATTCGCTTCCCGGCGATTATTTCACGGGGGAAATGATGCCGGTTTTGATCTGGCTCACCGCCATGCAGCATCTAAACGACAAATGCCGTAATCGAATAGCGCAAGTTTTGTGATGCGCTACCAAAACAATTTAGTTGAAATTCAAACGAACGTCAACGCCTTTAGGCTAACATTAGTTGATGCCACACACAAATACTAGGCCTACCAGAGCGTATAGCTCTACTCTCCGATGAATACGCTCTGCTATAACTATAAGCCCTTCAAACTCGGACGTGACAAAGTCCTAATTCCATGAGACATGTAATGATATTTATCTAAGCATGTCATGTTGCGTCATTTCACACCGAAATAGGCCTAATTGTTCTTTACAAACCTTCGCTCGTTCGCAAAATCGACCGACTTTTCTTTCTGGATCAGGGTCAGCCCTCTTTTCACGACTTTCTTTAGGGATCAGATTCAACTCGTGCCAAAGAGTGTTAATTTCACGTTAACAAAATGTATTTACAACAATGCCAAGTTTCTCTCACCTCTTTTGAAGTTGAAAAAACTTTCCTCTTCTCCCAGTTCTTCTTTTTTAAATTAGAAGGTAAGATCAGATCCAGCATGCGACAAGGCTCCCCTCTGATGTTTGTTGTTCTTTTCCTCGTGACCTTCACCTTATAGGAGCATGTGACTGCTGTACTAACCGATAAGTGACAGTCTAGCTCTAACTGCCGATAGATAATTTCTAACACAAACATCATCATCATCGTCGTCGTCGTCAGTAACAACGATAAAACAAATACAACAACAATAAATACACATTCTCAACGTCATATGTATTAGCAGCAGCAGCATCAAAATTAATGATGTCAACATGAAATAACAAAACCCCACTTAATTCTCCCAGTAAACTGAATTAGAAAATTAAAGTTTGAACATTAATTATTATAGCAAATGATATGTATATGTGTATATATATATATATATATATATATATATATATATATATATATATATATATCTGTATATATATATATATATATATATATATATATATATATATACTATATATATACTATATATATACATAAATGTATATATGTATATATATATATATATATAGGGCCTATATATGTATGTACATATATATAATGTGTGTGTGTATATATATATATACATGTATGTATAATTATATGTGTGTGTGTGTGTGTGTGTGTGTGTGTGTGTGTGGTGTGTGTGTGTGTGTGTGTGTGTGTGAACACCATTTTTCCTCAATTTGACGCATATATACAAAAACCCAAACACACAAGCATGCATGTGCACACACACTTATATACTCTCCGCACACACAGGTGTATATTTATTTCTCAAACAATGCATCCTGCTTCTTGCCTGCATGGCTTCGTGGTTTCTTTTCATCCTCCCTCCCCCATCCTCCTACCAGCCCCTTTAAGTATTTTATGCAGCATGCAGCATAGAAGCTGTCTAGTCAAGGTATTCTAGCCCTGTGCATGTTGTTGTTGTTGTGATAGTTGTTACTTTATTGTGCTAAAAATGTTTTCCTTTCTGCTTTTCCCTTTGTTTGTTTGTTTGTTTGCCTTTGTTGTGTAGGCCTATTTATTTGCAATGGCTAGGTTACTATTTATATAATTTGTCGCAACCTTGTGATTCAGCAAGTTAGTATTAATTTATGTCGGGTAATACTACAAATATTGGGGGTTCAACCCTCTGGCAGGCTTGTGTGTGTGTGTGTGTGTGTGTGTGGTGTGTGTGTGTGTGTGTGTGTGTATGTTGTGTGTGTGTGTGTGTGTGTGTGTGTGTGTGTGTGTGTGTGTGTGTGTGTGTGTGTCTGTCTGTGTCTGTGTTAGCGTCTAAGTGTGTGCGTGTGTGTGTGTGTTTGTGTCTGTCTGTTCGTGGATATGGCCATTAGCTCATTTGATAGAATCGAGTGCCATACTCATAATGCAGGGGTTGTGGGTTCAACCCTTAGGACAGAGAGGGAAAAAGAGCACCAGATAGACCCAGGAAGAAAATATTGGACAGACTTGCAGAGTGGCTGAGGACAGAGAGGGTGGGATATGTACTTGCAGCGACAAGAAATAGATTCGTGTGGAAGGCCATGATCGCTAATGCCATGCAGTGGTGCATGTGATGGCGGTGATGATGATGATGATGATTGATCTAGAATTGAATCAAATCAATCAGTCAATCAATAAAGACTGGACATTTGCTCCTAGTTTCAATTTTTGTTCTAAGATATGTAGATGCTCCGACATATGTGTGAATGAGGCTGTCTCATGCATATGAACATCCATGCCAGACAGGATCACAGTCTCAACCAAAGTTTATTCTTCAGTCTTATACACTGTTACATAAAAGAATCCAGCAACAATGCCAGCTGCTATGGTGAAGTGGTTAGTGTAACAGACTAAACACTGTGGAAGTTGTGGGTTCAAATTCCATCCGTTCAAGTCATTGTGGTTCCAACCTCACGCAGAATGTTTTAAAGATTTTTGTAAGGATCATCGCACTCAGGGAAGTTACCTTTGTGGTTTTTTTGTTTTTTGTTTTTTGTCTTGTCCCATTTTCTACACAACTTTAATGGCCACAGAAGCTGGCACAGTTTTTACAATTTGATACTGATGATGGCGATGAGAATAATAATCATGATGCTATGGAGTTCCATCTAGGATTGAGACTACATGACATGGCTGTACTCTACGTTTACTATCATAATATATCCTGGCGTCAACCAGGCCTGATAGATACAGACACCTGTGATGCTGGTCAGAAGATTTGATCAACACCCTCAATGATGCACCCGTGAAGTGAAAGAGACTCGACTGTGTGGCCCCAGTCTTCCCAATGAGCCCATAGCACACCCAACTCTGGGTAGAAGCGGTTGGAGCTGAAAAATCCCCAAATGATTTTTGAAGGGCCTGATGGGGATTCGAACCCACAACCTTCAGTCAGTAGTCCGTTGCATTAACCACTACACCATGGCAAACTGGTGATAAAGATTTAGTGGGAAGACCGGGGACCAAACAGTCAAGTCTCATCCACTTCATGGACGCGTCACTGAGAGAGTGTTGCTCACCGAGGGTAACAGGTGGTCTGTATGTATCTATTGAACCTGGTTGACACTATCAACGTAACAGGTGGTCTGTATCTACTGAACCTGGTAGACACTATCATACAAAAATATGGACAGAGAACAGTATTGCTGTCAAATAGTCTTAATCCGATATGGGACTGCTATGTAACATCATCCTTATCATCCCCAGCGTCATGAAATCGTACAGTATCATGAAAATTCTCTTAAGTGTGTATCGCACTTCATGTCCTTATCTCGCTGTAACCTAACCCTTTGACTCCTGCACCCTGTCCACTAGCATCCTGCCTTGCCAATCATGCTAGCAAAGCAAAAACTTAACCCTATAGGGTGAGGGAGTCAAAGGTTAAGTTTTTGCAGCTGGTGGATAGGGTGCGGGAGTCAAAGGGTTAACCAACTTCTGCCACTCCTGTGCCTCTGGTTGAGTGAATTCATGTCTGGGTCTTTGGCTTGTGACTGAGTTGTTACAGCAGTTGACAGGGAGCACGGTGGGCATACAGTATGTAGATTCATATACATGTTATTAAGTGCACACACACACACACACACCACACACACACACACACACACACATGCACGCACAGAGCAATCTAATGACTTAATTAAGTTGTAATCATTAGACAAGAGGTCCCACATTCAATTCTATTTTAAGAGATAGAAACCCCCTCACGTTTTGTTCAACCAGAGTGTGATGGCGTGAATGATGGTTTTGATGCTAGCCCTTTGGATGAGATGATAAACTCTAAATGTGTTGTCCTTGGCAAACTTCTTCTGTCAGTCCTTTTCACTCCCTCGCCCTGTCCACCAGTTTTTGGTTATGGGTGAGAGACTGAGAGGATTGGGGTAAAAAAAAAAAAGCAAATGACTAAAATTGGATGGCACAGCACTGGTCTCGTGTGCGGGTGGGACAGCATCCCACATGCAATATAAAACAATACAGTACCACACAACAAAACACAACACACCCCCACCTCACCCCAACCCAACCCAATATAAAACAATACAGTACCACACAACATAACATAACACATCACAACACACCCCCACCTCACCCCAACCCAATCCAATGCACCGCAATGCTCGTACCGTAACACAACACAACACAACACAACACAACACAACACAACCCAACCCAACCCAACCCAACCTTAGAAAATGGCTTCTTTGTGCTCTGCAGAAACAGGTGTTCTGTTAGTCAAAAGCTGTGAGATAATAGACCTGTGCAAATCACGCTTCACACATTCCAACAAACAGACCAGGCACTGTCCAGTCTCAATGGTGTATATATTTGTATAACTTTTATTCTTTTCATGACAAACACACTCCAACTGTGGTGTGCACACAAAACAGAAATTTTACATGGATCTGCATCTACTTCAATAGCTCTCATAATCTTTTAATCTACAGTGCAATATGTTGCCAAATGAAACTGTATCGTATTGATCTTGTAGGCCTTTTGGCAATTTAGAGGCTTTTATTATAAAAATGTTCAATGTACAGAGAATTATTGTTACTGTTGTGTGTAAAAGTCAACCAAATGTGCACAGCCACATCAGGGCTATAACCATCTCAAAATGTACACCATACATCACTGGAAAAAAAAAGAAAAACAGGAAAAGAAAATTTAGTAAAACATTTCTTTGAGTGAGGGATCCTGTAAGACCATCCCAAAACTTAAAGAGAGAAATTTAGAACACAAGAGGGACTCTTCTCCAGTAGGAGCTCACCTACACGCCGAAAAACATCAATTCAGTGCGGACAATGTCAACATCCTGGACAGAGAAAATAAGTGGTTCCAGCGAGGAGTCAAGGAGGCCATCTACATCGCAGCCACCAACCCCCCGCTCAACAGGGACCGGGGCCGTTACACCCTGCCCCCGGTGTACCATTCTCTGATTCGATCTCGTGAACTGGGTTCATCCCATGTTCGCGAGATCTGAGTAGAGATTCACGCAGACAGCATTAGAGCGCTGACGAAGATGGCGAGAACGCCATCGAAAGCTACGGAACTGTGAGTAGCGATTTTTACACTGTTGGGAGACCTTGTTCTTCAAAATTGGTAGCATTAAGAGAAATTTAGCTTTCATCAAAACTTAACCTCATATATCAAATATACGACACTCAATTTGTCAAACGTAATATTCAAAGAATGAGATCACAAACACACGATTAGACTCTCACTGACATGGATAAAATTTGTTCTATACCTCAATGGAGAAAAAAGAAAAACATGAAAAGAAAATTTAGTACACATATCCATGCAGTCATGCACATCAGCTGAGGATATGCCCCTAGCGTTGACGAGTCCCAGCTGTGTCCAGTTTATCACCAGGAGATTTAAAGTCAAACCTGAACACAAATATAAACACAACTAAACACACTAAAACATAATTGTATAAAAATGAGACTAAATTACCTAACACTGCATCTGCACATCACATTTTCTTAGAGTCAAATATGCACTTAATACATGTACCCCCCAAAAAATGCACTTAATAATGCACTTAATACATGTACCCCCCCCCCCCCCAAAAAAAAAAGAACTTAATACATGTACCCAATCACCAGTCTGAAGAGAAAGTACGTAGGGCTTTTACAGAACACATACATGTGAATGGACCAGCAAGGCCGAAAATGATAGGAAGAAATGACAGAAAGCAAAGGAGCAAGGCAGAAACGAAAAGAGTGACAGAAAAGACATTTCTAGCACAGAATTTTCAGAAGGTGGAGATACTGTTTATTCAGAAAAAAAAAATCCCCCAGCATCCTCACAGGGGAATTTTCAGAGAAATTCCTTTATGAAAGAATGTACAAAGCAATTTCTTCAAAAAAGCTGGAACAAATGTAGGCAAATAAAACATTTCTTTGATTGAGGGATCCTGTAAGACCATCCCAAAACTTAAAGAGACAAAGAGACAAATTTAACTTTCACTGAAACTTAACCTCACGTGTCAAATACATACAACACTGAATTTGTCAAATGTGATATTCAAAGAATGAGATTACAAACACATGACTAGACTCTCACTGACATGGAGAGATTACAAACACATGACTAGACTCTCACTGACACGGAGAGATTACAAACACACGACTAGACTCTCACTGACATGGAGAGATTACAAACACACGACTAGACTCTCACTGACATGGAGAGATTACAAACACACGACTAGACTCTCACTGACACGGAGAGATTACAAACACACGACTAGACTCTCACTGACACGGAGAGATTACAAACACACGACTAGACTCACTGACACGGAGAGATTACAAACACACGACTAGACTCACTGACACGGAGAGATTACAAACACACGACTAGACTCACTGACACGGAGAGATTACAAACACACGACTTGACTCTCACTGATACGGAGAGATTACAAACACACGACTAGACTCACTGACACGGAGAGATTACAAACACACGACTAGACTCTCACTGACACGGAGAGATTACAAACACACGACTAGACTCTCACTGACACGGAGAGATTACAAACACACGACTAGACTCTCACTGACATGGAGAGATTACAAACACATGACTAGACTCTCACTGACATGGAGAGATTACAAACACACGACTAGACTCTCACTGACACGGAGAGATTACAAACACACGACTTGACTCTCACTGACACGGAGAGATTACAAACACACGACTTGACTCTCACTGACATGGAGAGATTACAAACACACGACTTGACTCTCACTGACACGGATACCACTTATTATATTAACCACCTTGAGACTAAGATAAATACATACATGTATATAATATCAAAGCATGCAACACATCCAAATCCCAAGCAGACAAATAGCACTGCAGAATGGCAGCTACTGTTCCAGAGTTTAAAATATCACCTGCAATCATATATAACAATAGTAGTAATACTAGTAGTAGTAACAGTAACAGTAGTACTATTAGTAGTAGTAGCAGTAGTAGTACTGTTGTTGTTATTTCTGTTTAAAGACCAGCCGACAGCATAGATTCATATCAGGGCTATAACCATTTCAAAACATACACAATTCACACACATAATCTAAGGAAATGCCCCTGGCAACGACCACTCTGTCCAATTTATCGCACAGGGAATTTAAGAAACATACCTGAATACAAATTCAAACATAACTAAAAAACATGTGAATATAAATTTAAACATAACTAAGGACACTAAAACATATAAACAAATGGGCCTAAATTACCTAAAACTGCTTCCACATATCTTATTTTCCCAGAGCCAAAAATGCACTTAATACATGTAGGCCCACCCTATTACCAGTCCTAAGAGAAAGTATGCAAGACTTTATCGAACACATACAGGAGAAAGGACAAGCAAGGCAGAAAATGACAGGAAGAAATCACAGAAAGCAAAGGAGGATGAAAGAAACAAAGAGAGTGAGAGAAAAGAGGGCATTTCGAGCACAGAATTTCCGGAAGGTGGGGATACTATTTATACTGAAAGAGCCCCCGACATCCCCACGGGCGTTAGTAGTAATAGTAGCAGTTGTAGAGTAGTTCAATGAGTTTTATTAATCCCCTACTCGAATGTCACAGACCGCAACGAATAGTGTACTGACATCATGCAGAACTTTAACCCTTTGACTCCTGCACCCTATCCACCAACTGCAAAAACTTAATCCTTCGACTCCCTCACAGCAGGAAGCTGGTAGATATGGTGAGGGAGTCGAAGGATAAAGCTTTTGCTTTGCTAGCACAGTGAACAATGCAGGATGCTGGTGGATAGTGTGCAGGAGTCAAAGGGTTAAACATTTGAAAGTACCCAGTCCTCTACTGGAATAACAACAACAACAACAACAGCAACAACACAACAACAATAACAATATTTATAGCCAGGCCTAACGTGACCCCAAAAAGACCCCATGTTTGTCACCTTTCCAAACCACCACAGAACTTTTCCTGTGGTCATCAGGTCTGATTCCCAGAAGCCAGAAGCCAAGCCGCAAGCCAAAGTGAACAAGAAACACCCAAACATGCAGGATGGGATCCACAGCATCAATGCCCCAACACTTTCCGGATACTTTTTGAGCTACCACAAGACTTTCCCTGAGTGATAGCACAATGCTTTGATTTTTGTATGAAATTCTTTGAAAAGCAGGTAATTAGTGGGGAAAGTGAACAAGGGAGTGACACGATCATGCTCCCTTCTACAAAGGGCAAGACAGGTTGCTGAAATCTGAACATGCTGAAGGCATGTAACAGAACAAGTAGGCAAGTCTGAAAGCGGAGCGTTACAATAACTGATACAAGACAAGATAAGTCCTGTGTTTAGATGCTGCTGAAGTTCAAAGATATGGACGAATAGAACTAAAACATCGCAGCTGATAGTAACATGACTGAAAGGTTTGGGTGGTGAATTTCTGCATGAAGAGCTGAGGATCAAGAACAATGCCAAGGCACAGTGCTTAATGCTAAAAGATTTTTTTTACCACTATGAGTCTGCATGTGTCTCTCCAATAAGGTTGCCAATGCAAAACTTTTACCGCACACATTACATAAAAAAGGCTTCTCACCAGTGTGGCTCTTCATATGTGTATACAAGGAACTTGCATGTATAAAACGCTTGCCACACACATAACACAAAAAAGGCCTCACACTAGGGTGGCTCTTCATGTGTTTTTTCCAGTCATGCCATTCTGTAAAAGTCTCTCCACACACACTGCACAAAAAGGATCGCTGACCTGCATGAATTTTCTTGTGTGCCTTTAGGCATGATGCCAACTTGTAAGTCTTGTTACAAAGATCACACTGAAGGCGTCTCGCACCATTATGGCCCACCATGTGCCTCTTCAGGTGATGTGCCTCCATAAACATCTTCTGGCACACTTTGCACACATATTCCTTTTCTCTCTGAACAGCGTGGGTCTTCTTGTGCCTTTGCAAGTGAGCTTTCTGAATAAAAGGTTTACTACACACATCACACACAAACAGTTTCTGTAGTTTCTGACTAGCATGGATCATCTTGTGTTTGCTCCGATTACCCGAGGTAGTAAAAGCCTTACTACACACATCACACACAAAGGATTTCTCACCAGTGTGGATCTTCTTGTGTCTCCTTAAACAATCTGCCCGTGCAAAAGATTTACTACACACATCACACACAAAGGGTTTCTGTGTAGTATGGGTCACCTTGTGTTTGTTCAGAATACGCAAGGTTGTAAAAGTCTTACAGCACACACCACACTCAACAAGGGGTTTCTGACCACTATGGAGCATCTTATGCATCTTTAATGTATCTGCTCGTTTAAATTTTTTTCCACACTCGTTACATGCAAAGGATCTGCGTCCAGTACCACGAGCTGTCTTGACAGAGGTGGCAGGCTGACCTGACCCCGGACGTTTGCAAATGGTAGAAGAAGGTTCATCAAAATCCTGAAACATCATAGAACATTACCGGACAATAAGGAATTTGTGCACATCATTGGACAAAATGTGGAATTTGGGCACATTAATGGACAATGTGGAATCTTGGCACATTATTGGGACAATATGGAATTTGTGTACATTACTGGACAATGTGGAATCTTGGCACATTATTGGGACAATATGGAATTTGTGTACAGTACTGGACAATGTGGACTTTGCGTGCATTATTGGGCAATGTAGAATTTGTGTACAATACTGGAGGATGCAGAATTTGTGTACATTATCGGACAATGTGGAATTTGTGTACATTATTGGGCAATGTGGAATTTGTATATTATTGGGCAATGTGGAATTTGTGTACATTATTGAACAATGTAGAATTTGTGTACACTATTGGGCAAAGTTGAATCTGTGTACATTATTGGGCAATGTGGAATTTGTGTACTATATTGGGCAATGTGGAATTTGTGTACATTATTGGACAATGTGGAAGTTGTGTTGAAGTTAACAAACAGATGCTGGTGAATGCAGAAAAAAAGCAAGACAACAAGAAGGAAAAAAGATGAAAAAAAAAAAGCAACAGAGATAACAATAACATAAAAATCTGAAATAAATGAAACGACATTCCAAGGGCCTATACAAAAACAATCATACCAAAATATCTAGGAAGACACTGCCATATATGACCAGAAAATAAAACTGATGCAGAAATCCTACTTCTCACCGACCAAACAAGCTGCAACTTCAAAGATGTTACCATACGTACACTGACAGTAATACCTCAGTCACCAAGAACAACCTTTGTTGCTTTTTTGTTTGTTTGTTTTTTGGGTGAGTGTGTGTCTGTTCATTTGTTTAACCCTTTGACTCCCGCACCCTATCTGCAAACTGCCAAAAAATCTTTAATTGGTTAAGTTTTTGCTTTGCTATAATGGCTGATAATGCAGGAAGCAGGTGGATAAGGTGAGGAAGTCAAAGGGTTAAAACCATATCAGAGCTATAACCGTTTCAAAACAAACACAACACTTCAACAGGAGAAAAAAAAAGGAAAAGAAAATTAAGTACACATATCAATGCATTTACGTACATAATCTGAGGAGATGCCCCTGGTGCTGACCACTCCGTCCAATTTATCACACAGAGGTTTAAAAAACATACCTGAATATAAATTTAAGCATGATTAAGGACTCTAGGTAAAAAGAGTCTAAGTTACCTAAAACTGTTTCCACATATCTCATTTCCCCAGAGCCCAAAATGCACTTAAATACATGTATCCAATAAGCAATCCGAAGAGAAAGTATGTAAGACTTCATTGGACATATACAGGTGAATCAACCAGCAAAGCAGAAAATGATAGGTAGAAATGACAGAAAGTAAAAGGAACAAGGGACAAACAAAGAGAGTGACAGAAAAGAGGAAATTTCTAGCACAGAATTTCCAGGTGGGGATACTACTTATACTGAAAGAGACCCCAGCATACCCATGGTGGGAACAGGTTCAGTTCGCAGAGCGTCTGAGGAGATCATTCCGGAGTCTACCCACCAGCTGTAGGTCTCTGACTATCTGCCTGGTACCAGTTCATCTTTGACCTTCCCCTCCATTGCTGTTCATCTTTGACCTTCCTCTCCATTGCTGTTCTGGTACCAGATCAGGATCTGGTTGAAAGTCTGGAAGACAGCAGTATGACCCATCCAACTCAGTCGACACTTGCAGATGATGCTGGTAGCTAGGATGTGTTTGCTTCTTGACCTTACTTCATTGTTTATCACAAAGTCTTTCTGTTTGATGCTCAACAGAGCCAAGCTCCTTCTCCTCGCTTTTTTTCAGATGCCACATTTCACGGTTATACACAAGGTTGACAGAACACTGGACTTGTAGAAGAACCACAATTTTAGGTTGAAAGAGATTTTCTTGCTGTCTCAGATTTTTGACAGCTGGCTGAATGCTGCTCATGCTTTGCCTATGTATGACAGTTCAGTTCTTCAGACATGTCAATGGAATTGTTGACTGAATTGCTCAGATAGGTCTAAAACTAGACGAGATGAAAAATATGAGACGATAAAAATGTCTGATTTCTTTTCCATATCTATCAAATCATATTTTAGGTTGCCTTCAAGATAAAACAATACTAATATGGCATAACAACTTTTCAAATTGCAGCATCCATCTCACTTCCCCTCTGACATCATATCTGCCTCCCCTCTCCCCAGTTCTTATCATTACTCATAGACACATTATCATTTCATTTTAGTCCTTTTCTCCCACTGGACGAAGCAGCAGGGAAGTTTGAGTCTTTTTCTCCTAATTTTTGTATTTGGTGTTTGTTCGTTTGTGATCTTTACATTGATGCCTGACAAAGGCCAGTTGGCTGAAAACTTGCGCCTGTCTTGTCTGATTGTATTTTAAACAAGCGTTCTGATTCTACTTTCATGTTTTTTTTCCTGGTTCCTGTTAGCTTGAACGCAGGCAGTCGTACTTGTTTTGGATTTCTAAAGGACAAGACTATTTGGATCAGCCCTCACATCACTGGTCTCTCCTCTTCGCTCTACTGTATGATGCTTATAAGCTAGGGCTATCTTAAGTTTTTGTTTACACTTTTTAAAAAACAACAACAACAGAATGTTGCATTTTCTGTTGATTTAGCCCTTTTACTCGTACACCCTGTCCAACAGCATTCTGCACTGTCAAGCATGGTAGCAGTTGGTGGACAGGGTGAGGGAATCAAAGGGTTAAAAAAAAAAAAAGGAAAGTCATGGTATCCACCAAAGATGGATACTATCATATGCAGACAGTACAGCAAAAGAATGTTTGTACAGTGTGGGCCAAATGACCAAAATAATGTGCATGCATACATCTCACCTGTCTAACCTGTTGGCGTCACCAGATTCAGTGTTGGCCGCTGCACTCTTTGATACCGCCACCCCCCCTCCGAACAGCTCTGTCTTGAATTTTGTGGACAATTTCTTGAATATTTAGGCCACTGATGTTGGTTTTGTTCTCGACGTATGAGATTGGAGGTCTGCCTTTCTTCCTTTTTGCCTCAGTTTTTCCTTGAAAACTGGTGGCCATGAGGTCTCTGTTCTTGCTATGTGACACATGGCCAATGCATTTTAGTCTGATGTTTGCCAGTAGTTTTTCTGGTAGACACTGTCATTAGCTCTTCTATCTGTCCATTTCATACGTAATAGTCTCTGATAAAACCACATCTCTACTGCCTCAATTCTTTTGCAATCAGCTTTTCTGAGAGTCCAGGCTTTGCAGCCATAAATCATAATTGGCCAGATCAAACATTTCAAAAGTTTAATTTTCAATTTGGTATGCCTCTTTCCAGATATCCTTGAGCTGGACCAAATATATACCAGTCAAAGAAAAAGAAAAAAAACAACAACTATAGTTTTCTTTACTTACCTGTTTGTGATCTGGTGGCTTGTTCAAGCCGTCTTTGTCTGAGCTCGTCTCTGCATGGACATCACAGCAGGTGTCTGAACTAACTGGTTCGTTCTTGATGTTATTGTTGTAGTTCATTTCAACTGGTTCAGTCTTGATGTCACTGCTGGTGTCTGTTTTAACTGCTTCGGTCTTAAGACCACTGAAAGATTCTGATCTGAAGACTTCAGAGTATGGTTGAACAGCTTCAATCTTAAGACATTTGACAGAGTTTGAATGAACTCTGACAGAGTTTGAATTAACTCTATCAGTCTCAATACTTGAGTTTGCTCCAGTGGGTTCAATCTTGATATCACCAATGACATGGCTTTTGTCTGAATCGATTTCAGTCAGTGGTTCATGCTTCACATTACTGACATTACAGCAAGATTCCAGCTCAGCTTGTTCAGAAATTACTGCAGAAGACAAATCAACGCATGTGCATGGTTCACGTTTGAAGCCAAATCTTCTTTCAGTCTTCTCTACCATTTCAGGCGGGGTCTGGTAAAAAGAGCTACTTTTTGCACGCTGATTTACCGGTTCATTCTTCCTCCCATGACAATCTGACAACTTGGTAGTTCGTGAGTACCTAGTGTCTGTCTCATAACAAGTGCAGGTGCCTACTGTCCTCCCATTATTCTCAGGACAGTCAGATGTGACCCCTGCAACAGACAGACAGTTCCCTGTTGGAAAAAATAGGAGACCAACTACCTTTATGAGAAAAGAGCCAGCACCTCTTTGGATAATAAACTGACTCACAATTCTAACTCTATTATGACAGTAAAAGGTGATGTACTTTGTCAAACTGTGTACACATTGAAAGGAATGATGGTTGTGTTATCATTTGTTCGTAAACTACTCGTACATTTCGGAACTAAAAGAAGAAGAAAAAGGAAAAGATTCACCATAACCCACTCCTCAGTATTAATAAATACATAAGGTCTGACAGAAAGACATGGTGAAAGTGGATTTTTTTTCCCTCTGAAAAACTGGGAAGATTTTTTTTAGATTGGCGAAAGTTGTTTTGTTTTTTTATCAGAAAACAAGTGACTGTTTTTTTTTAAAGTACAATACCCCAAGCCCTTCAACACCATTAGAGCACAAATGGTACAATCCTAGGACAGAACAGAAACACACACAAAATGTGCAGTGGTCTACCACATGTCTTACGATGACTGTGATGGTGACAGGCTGCTAGAATGCTAAGGCTTAAAGTCAAGGAGCAGTAAAACACTAAAAGTGCCTCATGGACAGCCATGAGAGCACACTGCAAGGAAACAAGAGACCAATCCTTCTGGGGAAAAAATGAGAATCTTCGTGTCCAAAACTAACATAATTTCCATGACTAGAAATTAACGAAGCACTGGAAATCAAGGAAGACAAGACCATCTTTAACCTTTCGACTCCCTCAACCTATCCACCACTGGCAAAAATTAACACTCCGACTCCCTCACCCTATCAGAGTTAAATGCTTGCTTCGCTATCATGGTTGACAAAGCAGGATACTAGAAGACAGGCTGAAGGAGTCAAAGGGTTAAACAGATGCATCAGATATGAAGTGCCAAGCCAATCAAGACAATTGCTCGAGCAAAAGAAACCAGTCTGAGTCATTTTATGAGCTTTGTACTTTTCATTCACCACCAGAACACTACTAGCAGACATCAACAATTTTAACATTGGCCAAGTGTCAGGCAGCAGGAACACAGACCTCATGGCAACCATCTTTCAAGGAAACAAAGTGGCAAAAAGGAATGAAGACAGACTTCCAGTCTCATATATCGAGAACATAACCAACATCAGTGGCCTAAATATTCAAGAAATTGTCCACAAAAGTCAAGACAGAGCGACCTGGAGGGAGATGGTGGTGTTCGGGTGTGCAGCGGCCAACACTGAACCCGGTGATGCCAACGAGTGAGACTCACTACCATGGATTCAGCTATGGTTTGGGGTCATTACATGATTGACTGTGTAGCTGGTCAGATGGCTAAGTTCACATCCTTGCAATGGCACTGCCCTGCCGAACGTTTGAAGCGATTTGTAAGCAAGTTTCAGCCCGATTCTGATAGTTTTTTAAAATTTTGTACAGCAAAAAGTTGACCATATCAACATGGATGTCGGGAGGTACAATGCTGAAGAGATGGCTAAAATTTTGTTCGATTTGCTGCACTTTTTTTTTTTCACTTTGTATAGCAAAAAGTTGAGCATATCAACATGGCTGTCAGGAGGTACAATGCAGAAGAGGTGGCTAGAATTTTGTTCGATTTGCCACATGATGGATGGTGACAATAGCAGCAATGAAAACATGGTAGGAAATGAAGGTGATGTTGCTGATCAACTCAACAGTGACTCAAATGATTCTGATTGTCCTGAAGAAGATTTCACCCTACCAAGTGCATCAACAAGAAAGGGGCAAGGTCATTTCTTAAAATCTTGAACATCTTTCAATGAACATATGATAACTGTATAAATAAAACATATATAAAGTACATCAACAAGAAAGGGACAAGGTCACTTCTTAAAATCTTGATGATCTTTATCCACGAAGATATGATAAATGCATTCTTTATTCATTTTTCTTCAATAAAACAAATATATTGTTTTGAGTATTAATCAAATTTTTGTCTTTTTTGTTTGTTTGTTAGGTTGGTGATTTTTTTAGTCCAAAATTTCAAACAATTCTAGGAGAGATATGTTAAGAAACTAGCCTCTGTTAAATGCCTTACTTCAACAACACACACAACAGACCTCTGGACTTGTGTAGGTTACCTTGTGCGTTTTCACACTATCAGTAGTTGAATAAAAAATCTTACCACACACATCACTCTCAAAGAGATTCCGACCAGTATCAGCTGACTGGTGTGAATTTCATCACACACAGTCACACAAGGAAAGATAGTCTCATAATTTTGTGCCTCATCAATCATTGTTTATTTTATGTTATTTTTGTTTAAAGCCCAGTCTACTGCATAGCCATATTAGGGCTATAACCGTTTCAAAACATACACAATACTTCAACAGGAGCAGGAAAAAAAAAAGGAAAAGAAAATTAAGTACACATATCAATGCATTCACACACATAATCTAAGGATATGCCCATGGCGTTGACCATTCCCTCCAATTTATCACACAAGGGATTTAAAAACAAACCTGAATACAAATTCAAATACACTTCACATGTCTCACCTGTCGGCATCACCGGTTTCACTGTTGGCTGCCGCACATTTTGACACCGACCATCTCCCTCCAGGCCGCTCTGTCTTGACTTTTATAGACAATTTCTTGAATATTTAGGCCACTGATGTTGGTTATCTTTTCAATGTATGAGATTGGAACTCTGCCTTTCTTCCTTTTTGCCACGGTTATTCTTTGAAAGATGGTTGCCATGAGGTCCAAGTTCTTGCTGCGTGACACATGGCCAATGTATTTTAGTCTTCTCGTGTTGATGTCTGCAAGCAGTTTTCTGGTGCTATCAAGTTCTTCCAGGACACTTTCATTAGTTCTTCTATCTGTCCATTTGACACGTAGCAGTCTCCGATAAAACCACATCTCTGCTGCCTCAATTCTTCTGCAATCAGTTTTTTCTCAAAGTCCAGGCTTCACAGCCATAGCCATAAATCATGGCTGGCCGGATCAAACATTTCAGAAGTCTAACTTTCAGGCCATTTAGTATGCCTCTCTCTTTCCAGATGATGTTGAGTTGGGCCATTTTTTGCTTTGCCACTTCAGCTCTTGTTTTGATGTCTTTGGAGCAGGTTCCATCATCAGTTTCTACAGAACCAAGGTACTTGAAATCCTTAACATTTTCTACAGGAACTTTGTTTATTAAGAAGATGTCATGATTGTTTTCAGTGTCTTTGCCTTTGATATGTAGCATTTTTGTTTTCTTGGCGTTCAAGTTTAGGCCCGCCTTTTCGCCTGTTGCATATAGGGCAAACATAACTAAAGACACTAAAACATATATAAAAAAAACAAGCCTAAATTACCTAAAACTGCTTCTGCATATCTCATTTCCCTAGTGCCAAAAATGCACTAATACATGTACCCAATTACCAATTCTACGAGAAATTATGTAAGATTTTATCGAACACATACAGATGAATGGACCAGCAAAGCAGGAAATGATAGGAAGAAATGACAGAAAGCAAAGGAACAAGGCAAAAACAAAGAGAGTGACAGAAAAAGAAGACATTTCCAGCACAGAATTTCCAGAAGATGGGACACTATTTATACTGAAACAGCCCCCAGCATCCCCACAGGGGACCTGAATAACCAAACAACAATAATAATAATAATAATAATAATAATCATAATAATTAGTAATAATTCAGTATGTATAGTGCAAACAGTCCATGTCAAAGAATGCTTCTTGCACTTAACATTGACATAATTAACAAAAAATGGTGGGGCAGGGGGAAGAATTGCATGTCAGTACACCCATGCAATCTAAACACAGTTAAACACACACACCAATACGTCAATGCAGCCAAACGCAGTTTGTCAAAAAATAACAATAAACCACAGTATGGCGTCTGAAACAGGCTTTAATGATACTCGTGAATAAAAAATATATGTAAGGAAGAAAACTATGAAATACTGCATACATATACACATACATATTAGGAAAGATGGGGGAGGGTTACTGGAGATTAACACAGCAATGCAGCAACAACAGATAACACTACTACAACTCCCAAGATGAAAAATGAGCACAATTAGATATTTATAAGTTTTTCATCTACATCAGTGGAGGGTTTGTTTATATATGTATATAAACATTTACAAGTAAAAGACACACATACACGTTTGTGTGCACACACGTATACACACGCGAGCACACACACACACGCACATGCACTTATTGGTACAGGCACAAGTCTTATTAACCCTCTGACACCACCACCGGAAATGAAAACGTTATACACATCAGACGCAAAGGGGCACTGACCAGTATGACCCATCTAGTGTCAATTCAAATTTCACAGGTATAAAATGCTTTGACCAGCATGAGATCCAGTGTCATTTCAGACTGCATGGGTATAAAATACTCTGACCAGTATGACCATCTACTGTTATTTCAAATTGCATGAGATAAGATTTAAGTTTTTACTGCACAAATGAGACATAAAGGGCCTCTGACTAGTACAGGTCAACATGATTATATTAAAGCTATCGGTAGGTGGAGAACTGGTTTTCTAGTGCACACATCACATACAAATGGCTTTTGACAAGCACAGGTCATCAAGTTTCAGTTTCAGTTTCTCAAGATGACGTCTCCGCACTCAGAACGAATTCCATATGCACTAACGTCACAGGTGCCACGTGTATGATGACCATGGCACATGCCTTAAGCCTGCACATAAGCCCGTGAGCTGGCCAGGTCTTGAGGCCCTACCTAGACTATGTTTTACCTAGTATATTTTATACTGGTAATTCATTAGCCTACGACTGGAGTAATCTTGGTTACATGTAAACAACATGTGTATGTGTGTATCTGACCTTCAAAAAGGAACATATATATATGAAGTAAATAAATAAATCATTAAAAGTCTGAATAAAAAGTGCATATATAATTTTAACTCACTCGTAAAAGCACCTGTATAAGTCTTACATCACATCAAACTGACTCTCACCCGCTTGCATGCACCTTCATGTGTTGTTTCAAGGTGCTCGGATATTTAAAAGTCTTATCGCAGACATCACACACAAAAGGCCTCTGATGAGAATGGGTAACCTTGTGGTTCTTTAAGTTATTGGCAGACGTTAAGGTCTTATTGCACACGTCACACACAAAAGGGCTCTGACCAGAGTGACACATCTGGTGTTGTTTCAAGCTTACGGACCGTTTAAAAGTCTTGTTGCATACATCACACTTAAAGGGCCTGCAACCACTATGGGTCACCTCATGAGTGTGTAAGTGACTGGCACATATGAAACACTTACCGCACGTACTGCACACAAAAGGGCCCTGCCCGGTATGTACGATCTTGTGTTTTTTGAAGCTGACAAAGTATTTGAACGTCTTACCACACACATCGCACACAAAGGGTCTCTGGCCCTTATGTACTATCTCGTGTTTCTTTAAGCTGGAGGAGTATTTGAAAGTCATGTTACATGAATCGCATGCAAAGGGCTTTCGAACAAACACGTGGGTCAGTTTGTGTTTTTTCAGAAGATCTGCCCACACAAACATTTCACCACACACATCACACGTAAAGGACATGGCAGAATTACTGGGAGGCATCACGAGCAATACCGCTGGCTGGTCCAACCCAGGGGTCTGGCAGGCGACGGAAGGTGGCTGGTCGCATTCCTGTAACACCACGAAAACCCATGATGGAAAATAAGAAACATGACTGACAACTTGGGCTTTAGACTGGAGAATTTGAGAATGTTACTGTTATCGTTTCTTTAAAGCCCAGCCGACTACTGCATAAAGCCATACCAGGACTACAACCAGTTCAAAACATACACAATACTTCAACAGGAAAAAAAGGAAAAGAAAATTAAGTACACATATCAATGCATTCGCGCACATAACCTAAGGACACGCCCCTGGCGTTGACCAGTCTGTCCACTTTATCACACGGGGGATTTAAAAAACACACCTGAATACAAATTTAAGCATAACTAAGGACACTAAAACATATATAAAAACGGGCCTAAACTACCTAAAATTGCTTCCGCGTATCTCATATCCCTATAGCCAAAATGCACTTAACACATATACCCAATTATCAATCTTAAGAGAAAGTACTATAACTTTATCAAACACATGCAGGTGAATGGACCAGCAAGGCAGAAAATGATAGGAAGAAATGACAGAAAGCAAAGGAACAAGGCAGAAACAAAGAGACAGAAAAGAGGGAATTTCTAGCACAGAATTTCCAGGTGGGGATACTATTTATACTGAAAGAGCCCCTGGCACCCCACGGGGGGAGTTATGAAAAAAAAATCAACTGAAGAAGAAGAACCAATGAATCAGTCATGCTGTTCATGGCTCAGCCGAATGCAGATGCTATCTCAGGACTGAGAAAGAAGGAAGAACATGAAGTTGTGAAAGAAGAGATGGTAAAGTCCACAATAACAGCAACAAAAACAATGAAGAGATGGTAAAGTCCACAATAACAGCAACAAAAACAAAGAAGAGATGGTAAAGTCCACAATAACAGCAACAAAAACAATGAAGAGATGGTAAAGTCCACAATAACAGCAACAAAAACAAAGAAGAGATGATAAAGTCCACAATAACAGCAACAAAAACAAAGAAGAGATGGTAAAGTCCACAATAACAGCAACAAAAACAATGAAGAGATGGTAAAGTCCACAATAACAGCAACAAAAACAATGAAGAGATGGTAAAGTCCACAATAACAGCAACAAAAACAAAGAAGAGATGGTAAAGTCTACAATAACAGCAACAAAAACAATGAAGAGATGGTAAAGTCCACAATAACAGCAACAAAAACAAAGAGGAGATGGTAAAGTCCACAATAACAGCAACAAAAACAATGAAGAGATGGTAAAGTCCACAATAACAGCAACAAAAACAATGAAGAGATGGTAAAGTCTACAATAACAGCAACAAAAACAAAGAGGAGATAGTAAAGTCCACAATAACAGCAACAAAAACAAAGAAGAGATGGTAAAGTCCACAATAACAGCAACAAAAACAATGAAGAGATGGTAAAGTCCACAATAACAGCAACAAAAACAAAGAAGAGATGGTGTAAAGTTCACAATAACAGCAACAAAAACAAAGAAGAGATGGTAAAGTCCACAATAACAGCAACAAAAACAATGAAGAGATGGTAAAGTCCACAATAACAGCAACAAAAACAAAGAAAAGATGGTAAAGTCCACAATAACAGCAACAAAAACAAGAAGAGATGGTAAAGTCCACAATAACAGCAACAAAAACAAAGAAGAGATGGTAAAGTCCACAATAACAGCAACAAAAACAAAGAAGAGATGGTAAAGTCCACAATAACAGCAACAAAAACAAAGAAGAGATGGTAAAGTCCACAATAACAGCAACAAAAACAAATGAAGAGATGGTAAAGTCCACAATAACAGCAACAAAAACAAAGAAGAGATGGTAAAGTCCACAATAACAGCAACAAAAACAAAGAAGAGATGGTAAAGTCCACAATAACAGCAACAAAAACAAAGAAGAGATGGTAAAGTCCACAATAACAGCAACAAAAACAAAGAAGAGATGGTAAAGTCCACAATAACAGCAACAAAAACAAAGAAGAGATGGTAAAGTCCACAATAACAGCAACAAAAACAAAGAAGAGATGGTAAAGTCCACAATAACAGCAACAAAAACAAAGAAGAGATGGTAAAGTCCACAATAACAGCAACAAAAACAAAGAAGAGATGGTAAAGTTCACAATAACAGCAACAAAAACAAAGAAGAGATAGTAAAGTCCACAATAACAGCAACAAAAACAATCATCTTCTCATCTCCCTCCCTGGCCAGGATCAGCGGTAGAAGCCATGCTCGACATCACAAGTTTTCTCCAGGTAAACTTAAGACATCTGTGGGCAACCTCCTGGACCTCCAGACCACAGACTGCAGCGATGTTGTTGAAATAGGTGTGCGGTCATCCATTTCTTCTCTTTCGCTTCAACTTTCCCCAGCAGGACCGCTGACATCAGATTTGTTTTGGTGTTTCTGATCGCATGGCTAAAGTATTTCAGCTTTCTTTTGTTGATCTCTGTCAGCAGCTGGCCCTGACATTCAGTTCCTTTAACCCTTTTGCGTTCATACTGGAAGCAACCGGCATTCCCAAACCGCCTCTAGATTTCATTAAGGGAGTAGCCGGGAGCACGTGCACAGTACTTTTCCATAATGCCGTGACCTTGAACGCATGGTCACAGCAACTCGGAAAGTCTGTTGGGGAAAAGCTCTGGCATGAACACATTGCTATAAAATATTCTTAGGCCATAGTACCACACTCATTCACAAAGAGCATGAGAAAACTGAGAGCGAGTTGAGACTGAAACAGACGCATTCCGCCATGGCTGCCAAAATGAGTACCAGTGCTGAATTCTATGAAATGGTTGATTATACTGAAGAGGAGTTAGGAGATATTTTAGCAGAAGTAGAAAAATATGAAAAATAAATGTTAGAGGAGTCAGATATTGAATTAAATGAAGAATTAAGGGATGACAACATGCAGGGCGACCCAGAAGATGATGTGCCACTTGCTGAGCTGTACACAACATGGCGACCGGCGACACGTGCACAGCCACTGCGCGAGTTCTCTGAGCCCACAGGACCAAGCCACTTATGACACTCACCTGTGATTCTGCTTGTGAACAGACTGTGGTGTAGAATATGTAGTTCTAGTGTTGTAAACAGTTGTTTGGAAGCCAGGAAAGCAAACTAATAGTTAGAAGTAGTAAGAGAGTTGACAATTATAGTGTGACAATTGTGACTCGCCTGGTGGGACCTTTCCTTCAAGATGGAGTGGGATCACATCAGGCAGGCTCTCACTATCATTTCACACAAGCATGTAGCATGGGTATGCCAAACTTGCACGATTGCAGGGTTTAATACAAATGTCACCATAAATTATTACAAAACTGATGACAAACTTGTGACAACGACATGACAGTTTAGGGAGAGACATACGACTCGGGTACCATATGATAGTCATGGTATTGTAACTGTACTTGCCGATTTTCATACCTCCCAGTCTTTTAGTATGCGCGTGGTAGACAGGTAAATCAATCAACCCATTTTGGGTTTATGATGACCCAAAGAATCTGGAATCTAGGGGGGGGGAATAAGTCTCTGAGAATGCAAATGCGTAAGGGTTAACACGCTATAATGTATTGAAATTTAGCATGACAACATTTGAATAAAATTTTAAAACACACACACATACACATACACACACACAAACAAAAGCACACACACACAAACATACACAAAACCAATAACCATAAGACGATAAAACAAACACTCTAGCAATACTCTCACATAAATGATTACGAACAGAAAAACACAAAAACAGAATAAGGACATGTACCTGATATAACAAAACAAGACAGGTGCAAATTTTCGGCCAACTCTTTTATCAAGCATATACACAAAAGACAACAAAAAATAAATGCACAACACTTAGCACAAAAAAGCAGTAGACAACTTCCCAATCATGGCACCTGGCAGATCTGTTGGCTGCCCCCACTGCCATACAAAGACATCTGCAAGCGTAATATGAAAGCTCTGGACATCACAATGGAGAGGTGGGAAGGCACAGCAGCCGACCGCAACGTACGGTGCAGTGTGTTCCAGAAACAAGTCAGGTGGGGGGAAAAGAGGATCCAGACCCCAGCTGAAGAAAAGACAGTCAGGTGGAAAGCAGGCTCCTGTGATGGCGATCCCATACAGTATCTACACTGTATACATGCATCCAATGTTGCAGAGACTGCCTTTCCCACCTCGTCCTTATCAGCCGCAGTTGATGCTGCTCCAGAGGTGTCACCTTGACTCCACATGACATTAGGGACATCATCCACAGTCGACGCCAATTAATGGGAGCCCTACTACTAATAAATCAAATCTGTAAACGCAGAATCATTGCAATATTTTCACTCTGATCGTCCAAATATCAGATAATCTTTTATTGGAATGTGTCTGTAGTGGACATATGCGATCCATCAAACTGAGAAATCCTTGTTGACACTGGTAAATTAAGATAGTTTTTGTAGTTGTGATCTTAACAGACATACGATTCCAAATTTGTCATTTAGAAAGAAAAGAATGCAGGGGCCTGGGGGTGCAGCCCCCACATAGATGCTGAAAGTTTTTAGTGTCTGAACATAATCAAACATTAACTTTAGAAAGTACCTGAAGGCAGCTTTTGAAATAGAGAAAATATCTGTACATATTTACAGATACACCTGTGCATTATTTTCAGTCACAAAGGCATCATGATAGGCACATTTATACAACGCATACAATCATGTTTAAATTAAACACTCACCTATCAAACTTAGGATTTTAGCATAGGTCTGTACTCCCTTCACTGCATGGCACAGCTCCACAATAATCCACAAATACTTAACCTTTTGACTCCTGCACCCAAACCACCAACTCACCTGTTGGTGTCACCCAGTTCGGTGTTTGGCTGCTGCACACATAGACACCATCTCCCTCCAGGCTGCTCTGTCTTGACTTTTGTGGACAATGTTGGTTATGTTCTTGATGTATGAGATTGGAGGTCTGCCTTTCTTCCTTTCTGCCACTGTTTTTCCTTGAAAAATGGTTGCCATGAGGTCTGTGTTCTTGTTGCGTGACATATGACCAATGTATTTTAGTCTTCTCCTGCTGATGTCTGCTAGTAGTTTTCTGGTGCTATCAAGTTCTTCCAGGACACTTTCATTAGTTCTTCTATCTGTCCATTTGACACATAGTAGTCTCCAATAAAACCAAATCTCTGCTGCCTCAATTCTTCTGCAGTCAATTTTTCAGAGTCCAAAACAAGTGTGACCACCCGCGTTCAAGCAATCCAAAACAAGTGTGACTGCCTGCGTTCAAGCAATCCAAAACAAGCGTGACTGCCCACATTCAAGCAATCCAAAACGAGTGTGACTGCCCACGATCAAGCAATCTAAAACAAGTGTGACTGCCGGCGTTCAAGCAATCCAAAACAAGTGTGACTGCCCACGTTCAAGCAATCCAAAACAAGTGTGACTGCCCATGTTCAAGCAATCCAAAACAAGTTTTTAGTCAGTTTATTCCTTTTCTCAAACTGGAAGGAGCAGCAGGAAAATTTCCGTCTTTTTCTCCTAATTTTTGTACCTGGTGTTTGTTTGTTTGTGATCTTACACTTGACAAAGGCCAGTTGACCGAAAATTTGCACCTATCTTGTCGTGTTGTATTAAATACATGTTCTTATTCTTTTTTCGCGTTTTTTTCTGGTTCCAATTTTTCTAAGAGTCCAGGCTTCGCAGCCAGAAATCATGATTGGCCAGATTAGACAGCGTAAAAGTCGAACTTTCAGGTCATTTATTATACCTCTGTCTTTCCGGATGTTGTTGAGTTGGACCATTGTTTGCTTTGCCATTCCAATTCTTATTTTGATGTCTTTGGTTCCATCACCAATTTTTACAGCGCCAAGATATTTGAAATCCTTAGCATATAACCACCAACTGCAAAAACTGAACCCCGTGATACCCTCATCCTATCCACCAGCTTTCTGCAAGAAGCTGGTGGATAGGGTGAGGGAGTCACAGGGTTGTTTTTTTCCCTAGCACGGTGGACAATGCTGGATGCTGGTGGACAGGGTGCAAGAGTCACAGGGTTTTAAGCTACACCAATCATTCTATCCTTTTCAGAGCAATGATCCACATTATACTGAAAACAATTCTGTCCATTTGGGGCTGATTGTCTTACAAAGGGAAAATAGTTCACGAATATTCTAAGCTACTACAATTACTGGCTAAATCTACCCAGTTCGGCTGATTGTCTTACCAGGCAAAAGCATCCACTCGGTTTTCCTTCAGTACAAGTCATGAAGGACTAAATGTACAATAACACAGCGGATCTTATGCAGAATAGAAAGAACTTTTACTCCATTCTCCTTCTCCTCCTTTTCTCTCCCTTGCCGGGATCGGTGATTAGAGCTTCGCTTGACATAACAAGTCTTCTCTAAGTCACACGATTGAGACATCTGTGAGCAACTTCCTGGATCCCCAGACCACAGACATCAGCGATGTTGTTGAAGTAGGAAGTGTCTGGTCGTCCCTTTCTTCTCCTCGCCTCAACTTTCCCCTGCAGGACCGCTAGTAGGAGCTACACTTGACGTCACAAGTCTTCTCTAGGTCACACGGTTGAGACATCTGTGGGCAACTTCCTGGATCCCCAGACCACAGACAAGCGATGTTGTTGAAGTAGGAGGTGTGTGGTTGTCCATCTCTTCTCCTCGCTTCAACTTTCCCCTGCAGGACTGCTGATATCAAATCTGTTTTGGTGTTTCTTATCGCATGGCCTACATATTTCAGTTTTCTTTTGTTGATTTCTGTTAGGAGTTGGCGCTCGACATTCAGTTCCTTTAACACACTACCGTTTGTTCTTCTGTCTATTTGACTCTGAGAAGTCATCTAGAGAACCACATTTCTGCTGCACTGATTTTTCTTTCTTTTTCTCTCTTTTTTCTTTTTTTTTTCACTCCATTAGGGTTTGAAATTCTTATAGCGTTCATTTCAAAATTGTTTCCCTTGTTTCAATTAGAACTGCCTGGCACATAGAATGATGTGTTTCCGTGAACCAAAAATACCCACAATCACACCAAAAAAAAATGACTCCCAAATTGTTCAATTGATATACATGATTCATGAAAATGACTTTTTCAGCCCCCCACCCCTCCCCCTCCAGTACCCGTAAACAGAGAAGATTCTCATCTCAGCTAAATCTTTTATTGACCTCCTCGTAACTTACATTAAATGTTCCTACCCTTACAGGACAACACTTGATTTTTATGTTCCTATAATGTTTCATACCTGTCCCCATCAAACTGGTGAGACTGCTTCTAAAAAATAGTTTCACTCTTTCTATCACTCTGAAGACAGAGAGGGTGGGAGATGTACTTGCAGCGATAAAAGATAGATTTGTATGGAGGGCCATGATCGCCAACACCATGCAGCAGGGCACATGATGTTGACGATAATGATGACAACCATTCTGGTACAAGTACTGTTGCAGTGCATGATTGAGAATTCCCAGCTTCTCAATGGAAAAAACATTCCAAATTTGTAAAAAATCCATCAATAATTACTTAACCCTTTGACTCCCGTACCCTGTCCACCATTATCCAGCATTGCCAACCATGTTAGCAAAGGGAAAACTTAACCCTTTGACTCCTGCAAGAAGCTGGTGGAAAGGGTGAGGGAGTCAAAGGGTTAAGTTTTTGCAGTTAGTGGATAGGGTGCAGCAGTTAAAAGGTTAAGAAATCTTTGCTGACATTGTTCTGTCACAGGCATACACACTGACATAAAGCCTATCCCTTCGTGTCAGTATTAAATATCCACCCCCACTTTTTTTTAATAAATTTAAACAGAGATTAAAAATTACAATAATGTACATGTACAAACCTGTTTCTCACCTGCTGACTTGTTGTTTTCATCTGAGCTTGACATGATCTCAGGTATGTCTTGGTCACATGCTGCTGTTGATACGTCTGTTGCCGCCTTGTTCTGGATGTGTCTGGTGAATTCTGATCTCAGTGGTTCTATGTGGATATCACTGCTGGCATCCTTTCCACTAGTTTCAGTCCTGATATCACTGCTGGTACTTGTTCTATCTGTTTCAGGCTCGACACCACTGCTGGTACTGGTAGAGCTGGTGTCTGATTCAACACAGGGGGAACATTCACACTCATCAGACTTTTCATCATCGTCTGATTCAACACAGGGGGAACGTTCACATTCATCAGACTTTTCATCATCGTCTGATTCAACACAGGGGGAACGCTCACACTCATCAGACTTTTCATCATCGTCTGATTCAACACAGGGGGAACGCTCACACTCATCAGACTCTTCAGCATCTTCAGGATTCAGTTCTGACCATTGAATCACTGGTGTGTGCGGCAAATCGTCATAGGTGCTGGGTTCCTGTTTGATGTACACTATTGTTTCAGTTCTTTCTGCTGGATCAAAAAAGATTTGACGAACCATACAACTTGTCATACCACCATCACCGTGCTCTGTCTCAATGCCTTGACAAGTGTCAGCATTTTCTATTGGTTCAGATTTTATGTTAGCAGCCAATACCCAGCTAGTGTCTGTCTCATCGTGTGCGATTGGTACACTCGTACTATCTTGACAAATGTCGGTATCTTCCACTGGTTCAGACTTGATGTTGACAGCCCACGGACAGATGGTGCCTGCCTCATCACGTCTGTCAGCTGTCCCCACAATCGTATCATTCTCAGGGGAGGTTGATGTTCCATCTGTAATAGACAAACACATCCTGGTTACCTTACCATATGACTGCTTGTAAACTCAAAATTATACTTATTTAATAATCATGCCTAAGAAGTGCCTGTTACCTGTCACCCGCCGGCGTCACTGGGTTCAGTGTTGGCCACTGCACTCTATGACACTGTTATGAACCTCCAAATGGCTGTCTTGACATCTGTGAACAACGTCTTGAGTATTTGAGCCACTGACGTTGGTTATGTTCTCAATGTATGAGATTGGAGGTCTGCCTTTCTTCTTTTTTGCCTCAGAAAAATGGATGCCATGAGGTCTGTGTTCTTGCTACGTGACACATGGCCAATGTATTTTAGTCTTCTCTTGTTGATGTCTGCTAGTAATTTTCTGGTGGTATCACGTCCTTCCAGGATACTTTCATTGGTTCTTCTATCTGTCCATTTGACACGTAGTAGTCTCCGATAAAACCACATCTCTGCTGCCTCAATTCTCTTGCAATCACTTTTCTCAAAGGCTTGACAGCCATAAATCATGATTGGCCAGATCAAACATTTCAAAAGTTTAATTTTCAGGCTATTTGGAATGCCTCTGTCTTTCCAGATACTGTTGAAATGCACCCACTCAAAATGGGAAGCATCCGCAGCTTCATTGTAACAGTTTCAGTATCTAAAGATGGCATCTCCACCCTTTGTACAAATTCTAGATGCAACAACATCACAGATACCATATGATGGATGCTAACAGCTTTAGACCAGTTATTGTTACGTCCCTTGTCAAATTTTGTTGGTGGCATTCTTATAAGAATTTTTTCCTGTTCCTTATTAGATTCTTAAAATTTACAGTTCATTTTCTTTTTGCAACCCAAAATTTCCATCGGAAACTGTGAAATCCTGTTGGTGGTGTTCTTGTTAGAATTTTTGCTGCTCGTTATTGGACTTTTAGAAATCATACTTCATTTTCTTCCTGTGACTAAAAAACACTACTGAAGAATGCACACACGCACACATATATACACACACACACACACACACACACATGCACACACACACACACACTATTGCGCTTATATCTGTAAGTTTCTTGCAATTAGTACTTAGGGGTGGAAACAGCTGAAAAGAAATAAGGGGAAATCTACAGGGGTCTGAAGATAACATTCTTTTTCAAGGATTAAAATCTATCCAATGCGGCACATTTTCAGGCATCAAATCAAACATGCAGAATACTGAAAAAGGCATTTTCTGCACTATTTAATTTTTGGACATGGACACATCAAATCTCAAATTATACTCATTATACATACTCTACTTTGAAATAAATCAGCAGGACATAGATTTTCCAAGGACAAGGCCCATGTTATACAAGGAAATTGATTCTTTTTGTTGCAGAAATCCACAGATCCTAGGAGAATTGACACACCCTGGGAACTACTTCCAGTCCACATACAGGACCATCCCTGTCTAACCTATTGCATTTATTATTTCTCAGGATCGTCTCTGTCTAACCTTCTGCATTTATGGCTTTTCAGAATTGTCCCTGTCTAACCTATTGCATTTATGGTGTTTCAGGATCGTCCCTGTCTAATCTACTGCATTAATGGCTTTTCAGGATTGTCCCTGTCTAATGCCTAATCTATTGCATTTCAACTTCTCATGATTGTCCCTGTCTAACCTACGGCATTTATGACTTTGCAGAATCATCCCTGTCTAATCTATTGTATTTATGACTTCTCAGGATTGTCCCTGTCTAATCTATTGTATTTATGGCTTTTCAGGATCGTATCTGTCTAAGAAACTGCTGGAAATTAAAGAAGAACGTCACATCATCTTCTTTGCCCATGATAAGGCATCTAACAACATAAACCACAAGATCTTTTCACCACTGTCAAAAGAATAGGGTTTCCACAATGTCTAGCTGATCGTCCCTGTCTAACCTAGTGCATTTATGGCTTTTCAGGATTGTCCCTGTCTAACCCAGTATATTTATGGCTTTTCAGGATTGTCCCTGACAAACTTATTGCATTTATGACTTTTCAGGATCATCCTTGTCTAACTTATTACATTTATGACTTCTCAGGAACATCCCTGTCTAACCTATTACACTTATGACTTCTCAGGATTGTCCCTGTCTAACCTATTGCATTTATGGATTGTCCCTGTCTAACCTATTGCATTTATGGATTGTCCCTGTCTAACCTATTGCATTTATGACATCTCAGGATCATCTCTGTCTAATCTATTGTATTTATGGCTTTTCAGGATCGTATCTGTCTAAGAAACAGCTGGAAATTAAAGAAGAAAGTCACATCATCTTCTCTGCCCATGATAAGACATCTAACAACATAAATCACAAGAAATCTTTTCATCACTGTCAAAAGAATAGGGTTTCCACAATGTCTAGCTGATTGTCCCTGTCTAACCTAGTGCATTTATGACTTCTCAGGATCGCCCCTGTCTAACCTAGTGCATTTACGGCTTTTCAGGATTGTCCCTATCTAACCTAGTGCATTTACGGCTTTTCAGGATTGTCCCTGTCTAACCTAGTGCATTTACGGCTTTTCAGGATTGTCCTGTCTAACCTAGTGCATTTATGGCTTTCCAGGATTGTCCCTGTCTAATCTATTGCATTTATGATTTCTCAGGATCATCCCTGTCTAATCTATTGCATTTATGACTTTTCAGGATCATCCTTGTCTAACTTATTGCATTTATGATTTCTCAGGATCATCCCTGTCTAATCTATTGCATTTATGATTTCTCAGAATCATCCCTGTCTAATCTATTGCATTTATGACTTTTCAGGATCATCCTTGTCTAACTTATTACATTTATGATTTCTCAGGATCATCCCTGTCTAATCTATTGCATTTATGGCTTTTCAGGATTGTCCCTGTCTAACGTATTGCATTTATGATTTCTCAGGATTGTCCCTGTCTAACCTATTGCATTTATGACTTCTCAGGATCATCTCTGTCTAATCTACAGGCTGGGGAACAGGTGATCCCAAAAATCTCTGAAAAATAGGCCGGGGTCCAGGGGCCGCCTAGGCCCCGGTGGGGTCCAGGGGAAATTGAATTCGAGCATTTTTTGAAGACCCTTTCATGGCCTCTCGTGATAGGCAAATTATCATGTGGCATGGAAAGAAACCAAACTAAAAACATCTTATTTACCATGCACCATGCAAAGAAATCATACCAAAAAAACAACAACTTATTTTTCTCCATTTTCTTGATGTACAGTAGTGCCTTGCTTCAAAAGTTCAATAATTCAGTTTTCACGAACAGAGTCCCCATAATGTTCTACTAAATGATGCATCACCCACAGATTTATTCAAAGTCAAATACTGGCATCAGTCTACTGAGTCTAGTATTGTATATAGTCAACACTCACTCCACTTTCTTGTATGTGTACTGCAGAGCCTTGGTCAACTGTTCAGTCTTCACAAACTGAGCCCCATAAACAGGTAGTTCCTCTACTAATGATGCATCATCCTCAAACTTATTCAAAGTCAAATTAATGGAAACAGTTTATAGGCCTACTTATCATAGTCAACACGATCTCTTCATACAGCATGGTAAGACAACAGGGGACAAAGAAGGTTATAAGTACACTATTTAAAAAAAAATGGCAAGAGAAGCCTGTTTTGTCTTGGTAGGGGGGGGGGGGGGCAGCCACAGATCCACTTGCACATCTTGGCCTTTCTTGTGGTCCTTTGCTGATTGTTTCCATACTGACTGATGGCCTCTCCAGCCTTGTTCACTTTGCGAATGCAAGTTGAAACTCGCTGATCGTAACCTGCCACTTTTGTTGACTTTTCAGTCCAGTCCCATCTCCATTTGCTGCTAACTGATCCTTCGTCAAACGTCTCGCCACGATTTACGATGCGTGATACGCACGACATTTTGCTGATCGTAGACTCTAATGAAGCGTTAGGCTCTTGTGAAACATGCAGAAAATTGCTGAGAAAATCGTGTTCACAAACTGATGCGCCCGCCTCGGCAACAGTTTTATAAAACACGCGGAAATACCCTCACTACCGCGGGCGGCACTGCCTTGAAAAATGGTCTGATGAAAATCTGGACCGGAAATACTGGATACGGAACGATAATGAACTCGGGAGTGATCAAGTCCTTCAATATTTTTTTTTTCCTCGGCGTTTTTTTTTTATCGGACTCGTTTTCTTTTTCTCGGAAGTCGCTTTGAAAAATCTCGGAAATCCTCGGAAGAGTTCCCCAGCCTGAATCTATTGTATTTATGGCTTTTCAGGATCGTATCTGTCTAAGAAACTGCTGGAAATTAAAGAAGAAAGTCACATCATCTTCTCTGCCCATGATAAGGCATCTAACAACATAAATCACAAGAAATCTTTTCATCACTGTCAAAAGAATAGGGTTTCCACAACGTCTAGCTGATTGTCCCTGTCTAACCTAGTGCATTTATGACTTCTCAGGATCGTCCCTGTCTAACCTAGTGCATTTACGGCTTTTCAGGATTGTCCCTGTCCAACCTAGTGCATTTACAGCTTTTCAGGATTGTCCCTGTCTAACCTAGTGCATTTACGGCTTTTCAGGATTGTCCCTGTCTAACCTAGTGCATTTATGGCTTTTCAGGATTGTCCCTGTCTAATCTATTGCATTTATGGCTTTTCAGGATTGTCCTTGTCTAACTTATTGCATTTCTGGCTTTTCAGGATTGTCCCTGTCTAATCTATTGCATTTATGGCTTTTCAGGATTGTCCTTGTCTAACTTATTGCATTTATGACTTTTCAGGATCATCCTTGTCTAACTTATTACATTTATGATTTCTCAGGATCATCCCTGTCTAATCTATTGCATTTATGGCTTTTCAGGATTGTCCCTGTCTAACCTATTGCATTTATGATTTCTCAGAATTGTCCCTGTCTAACCTATTGCATTTATGACTTCTCAGGATCATCTCTGTCTAATCAATTGTATTTATGGCTTTTCTGGATCGTATCTGTCTAAGAAACTGCTGGAAATTAAAGAAGAAAGTTACATCATCTTCTTTGCCCATGATAAGGCATTTAACAACATAAACCACAAGAGATCTTTTCATCACTGTCAAAAGAATAGGGTTTCCACAATGTCTAGCTGATCGTCCCTGTCTAATCTATTGCATTTATGCTTCTCAGGATTGTCCTTGTCTAACCTACTGCATTTATGACTTCTCAGGATTGTCCTTGTCTAACCTACTGCATTTATGGCTTTTCAGGAATCTCCCTAACCTATTGCATTTATTTCTCAGGATTGTCCCTGTCTAACCTATTGCATTTATGACTTCTCAGGATTGTCCCTGTCTAACCTATTGCATTTATGACTCCTCAGGATTGTCCCTGTCTAACCTATTGCATTTATGACTCCTCATCGTATGGGGTTGCGAAAATGTGTGAGCCAGTTCTGAAATGAAATGAAAATACAGAAAAAAATTCCACATACGCAAGTGCAATAGTGTGTGTGTGTGTGTGTGTGTGTGTGTGTGTGTGTGTGTGTGTGTGTGTGTGTGTGTGTGTGTGTGTGTGTGTGTGTGTGTGTGTGTGTGTGCGTGCGTGCGTGCGTGCATGCGTGCGTGTGCGCGCGTGCGTGTGCGCGCGCGCACATAAGCGTGTGCACTCATGGGTAAAAGCTGTTTACCAATTGTGTCAGGTCCCTGAACTGTTTATTTACCAAACAATATAAATTGCTAGGTTCAAAACACATGCTCACATGAACAGACACACACCCCACCCTTGTGTGCTTGCATCTGTCTCTGAGTGTTACTAAGTTCAACTCTTTGACTCCCACAACTTTAACGCTTTGACTCTCTTGCCCTATCCTGCAGGAAGCTGGTGGATAGGGTGAGGCAGTCAAAGAGTTGAGTTTTTGTTTTCCTAGCATAAGTGTTATTAAGTTTAACCCTTAGATTCCCGCACCCTACCCACCAACTGCGAAAACTTAACCCTATGACTCCCTCACCCTATCCATCAGCTTCCTGCAGGATGCTGGTAGACAGGGTATGGGAGTCAAAGAGTTAAAAGCACCTTGGTATGAAGACTGATCCTGCATCATCCATTCTGGTCCTGGATCTTCAGCCACATCAATCTCTATCTTCACTTTCGACATCTTCAGCCGCTCATGGGACGACCCGCGGCCAGTGCGGACACCAGACATCCGATGCAATTTCTACACAGATGTAGGCAGTTACATCTACTGAGACTGCAGAATATAACAGTGACGCAAACAATCAAATCTAATAGTATGTTTAATTAAATACTTTTTTTCACAAACATGAAATCTAATGGTATGTTTAAATACACTGACACAAACATGAAATCTAATACTATTTAGTGACACAAACATGAAATCTAATAGTATGTTTAAATACATTTTTTCACAAACATGAAATCTAATAGTATGTTTAAATACAGTGAGTGACACAAACATGAAATCTCATACTATGTTTAAATACATTTTTCACAAACATGAATCTAACAGTATGTTTAAATACAGTGACACAAACATGAAATCTAATAGTATGTTTTAATACAGTGACACAAACATTAAATCTCATACTATGTTTAAATACTTTTTTTTCTCAAACATGAAATCTAATACAATGTTTAAATACAGTGACACAAACAGTAAATCTAATACTATGTTTAAATACATTTTTTCACAAACATGAAATCTAATACTATGTTTACATACATTTTTTTCACAAACATGAAATCTAATCCTATGTTTAAATAAAGTGACACAAACATGAAATCTAACACTATGTTTAAATATATTTTTTTCACAAACATGAAATCTAATACAATGCTTAAGTACAATGACACAAACATGAAATCTAATACTATGTTTAAATACATTTTTTCACAAACATGAAATCTAATACTACGTTTAAATACAGTGACACAAACATGAAATCTAATACTATGTTTAAATACTTTTTTTTTTCACAAACATGAAATCTAATAGTATGTTTAAATACAGTGACACAAATATGAAATCTAATACTATGTTTAAATACTTTTTTTTTCACAAACATATCTAAAACTATGCTTAAATACAGTGACACAAACATGAAATCTAATACTATGTTTAAATATTTTTCTTTCATAAACATGAAATCTAATCATCATCATCATCAGGTGCCCTGCCGCATGGCGTTGGCGACCATGGACTTCCAACCATCTCTATCTCTCGTTGCCCCTAGCATCTCCCCCACCCTCTTCATCCCAGCCACTCTGCAAGTCCGTCCAGCATTCTCTCCCTGGGTCTACCTGGTGCTCTCTTTCCCTCCAGCTTTCCCGTTGTGACCAGGTGCTCCAAATCCCCCTTCCTCATAAAATGGCCTATAAATGTTGCCTGTCTTTTCCTAATCTTCCTTATGAGTGATCTACTTGTGTCTGCCTCCATCAAGACTGTCTCGTTTGTTTTCTTTGCTGTACATGGAACTCCCAACATTCTTCTGAGAAACCACATCTCGGCTGCCCCAATCCTGCTCTGGCTTTGCTTGCTGACTGTCCACGCCTCGCATCCGTACAACAGTATTGGTTCTATATAACATTCAAGGACTCTCTTTCTGATGTTAATTGGTAGGCATTTGTTGGTAAGAATGCTTATCATCTTCTTGAATGCTGTTTTGGCTTGGCCGATTCTGCCAGCTATTTCCGATGTGCATCTGCCGTCTGATGAAATGACCGTTCCCAGGTATTTGAACTTATTAACCTGTGTCAAGGTTGTGCCATTTGCTGTTATTTTGCATGAGGGGATTTCATGTTTTTTACTGATCACCATGACTTCAGTCTTCCTGCTGTTTAGTTCCAACCCCTTACCTTTGCTTTCTGTTTCTAGTATATTCACAAGGTTTTGTAGGTCCCTTTCATTTTCTGCAATTGGCATGGTGTCATCTGCGTACCGAATGTTGTTTATCATTTTCCCTCCAACCTTTAATCCAGGGTCTTCTTCTAGGTTTCTCATGATGTTTTCGCAATGTAGTGAAAACAGATCTGGTGACAAAACACAACCCTGTCTGACTCCTCTTTTGATGTTTTGAAAAGAGCTTATATTGTTTTCTATTCTCATTGCAGCTGTCTGTTCCCAGTACATATTCCTGATTAATCGTAGATCTTTTCCATCGACATTGAGTCTCTCCAGTTGGTTGATCAATTCATCATGTTATACCCGATCGAAAGCCTTGGTATAGTCAACAAAGCATAAATACAAATCCTTATTCATCTCAATTGACCTCTCTATGATAGTTCTTAGGATGTATATGGCATTAATAGTTCCTTTCCCCTCCACAAATCCACACTGTCCTTCTGCTATTTCTCTTTTGATTCTATTCCTTTCCTCATCATGATTATTCTTAACAGGATTTTTGTTACATGACTCATCAAACTGATTGTGCGATGGAGTTCGCATTCTATAGCCCCTGTCTTCTTTGGAAGTGCAATGAAAATTGATTTTGACATATCTTTGGGGATTTTTCCAGTGTCATAAATTTCATTTAGGAGGACTGTTATTTTTTCTAGGCCAAATTCCTCCAGGGCTTCAATCATCTCTGTAGTAATGTTGTCTGGTCCTGGGGCTTTTCCTGGTTTCATCTTTTTCAGTGCTGCTCTAACTTCATCTTTCATTATGGGTGGTCCTTCAAAGTTCTTTTTTATAATGTGTTCTTCGTTTCTGTCATCCTCAAAAAGGTCTTTAAGGTACTCTCCCCATCTGTCTAATATTTTGTCTTTTTCCATGATAAGCGTGCCATCTTTCGATTTTAAGCAACCAGTTGATGTGCATGTATTTTTCCTGTGGACAATTTCTTCAATTTGTCTGTACATACCCTGAGGATCCATTTTGTGTCGTTCTTCTATCTCTTTGCATTTTGTGTTCAGCCAAGCCTCCTTAGCTTCATTGCACCTATACCTGATTTCTTTGTTTATCTTCCTGTATATCTCCTCGTTCCTCTTTGCCTTCCTCCTTTCCTTCATCAGGCCCAAAATTTCATTAGTCATCCAACTCTTTTTTGCTTTTCTATTTGCCTTAGGGATTTCTTCACAAGCTTCATTTATAGAACTTCTCAACTTTGTCCATTGTTCCTCACTGTCACCAACGTCTTCCAGAGCACTGAATTTGTTTTGAACATGTACATTAAATTTTTGACGTATCATTTCATCTGACTTTAAGAGTCCAAGGTTTAGTTTGATGTTGCTTTTGGTCTGTTTCCTTTTCCTCAATTTCAGCCTAAACCTTCCCACTACTGGATTGTTGTCACTGTTGCAGTCTGCGCCTGGCAGTGTTTTTGCTGACAGTAAAGAATTTCTAAATCTTTTGTTGATCAGGATGTAGTCAATTTGATTTTTGGTATTATCTCCTGGACTCATCCAAGTCCATTTTCTTCTGTTAGGCTGCTCAAACCAGGTGTTTCCTACTATGAACTCATTCATCTGTGCCCATTCTACAAGACTTCCCCCCTCTTTCATTTTGTGTACCAAGGCCATGAGGTCCAACTATATCCTCCACCCTATCCTGTCCCACTTTAGCATTAAAATCTCCCATTATGACTGTAACTTCTTGTGATTTACATTGGACCTTGGCTATCTCTAAAACTTCATAGAAGTTGTCGATATCTTCCTGAGTACTTGCAGATGTTGGTGCATACACCTGTATGATGTTGATATCAAAAGGTTTGCCTCCGAATTTGACCAGTAAAACTCTGTCGGACACTGCCCAGTATCCCTTAACTGCTTTTGATTTGTCTTTGTCCATTATGATGCCTACTCCTCTTTCATGTGAATTACCACCAGAGTATATCACTGTATATTCCCCTGATGTTATCATGCCTGCCCCCTTCCATCTCACTTCCCCCAGTCCTAAAATACTAATGTTAAGCCTTTCCATCTCCATTTTGATGTTGTCTAATTTACCTTTCTGCAGCATGAAATCTAATAGCATGTTTAAATACAGACACAAACATGAAATCTTATACTATGTTTAAATACATTTTTTTCACAAACATGAAATATAATACTATATTAGCATGTTTAAATACGGTGACACAAACATGAAATATAATACTATGTTTAAATACATTTCTTTCACAAACATGAAATCTAATACAATGTTTAAATACAGTAACACAAACATGAAATCTAATACTATGTTTAAATACATTTTTTCACAAACATGAAATATAATACTATGTTTAATCACAATGACACAAACATGAAATTAATACAATGTTTAAATACATATCACAAACATGAAATCTAATACAATTTAAACAAACACTAAACATGAATTAAACTACTTTAATAATTTTTTTACAAAACACGAAATATAATACTATGTTTAAATACATTTTTTCACACACATGAAATCTAATAGCATGTTTAAATACATTTTTCTTAACGCATTTCCTCCATGGCATAGCATTACATGTGAATTAAAGGAAAAAAACAATGGTGTAGATTTTCTAGATTTTAGCCAAGGAGAAACATTCTGTGGCCATGGGATCTTTGTATCATGTTAGTGCATACTGCACAAGGAATTTGCACTTTCTGTCTCTATTGAAAGATTTTAGACCTAATATCCATGTCACCAGTGCAGGTTTCAGGCAGTGAGGAGGCACTGGTGACACATTATATGCCATTCAAGTATTGTAATTTATTGTTATTTTTGTTTAAAGCCAGCTTGACTGCATAGAGCCATATCAGGGCTACAACTGTTTCAAAACATACACAATACTTCAACGAGACAAAAAAGGAAAAGAAAATTAATACACATATCAATGCATTTGCATATAATCAAGGAGAAGCCCCTGGCATTCACCACTCCCTCCAATTTATTGCACAGGGATTTAAAGAACATACCAGAATACCAACTTAAACATGAACTATAAGGACACTAAAACATATGTAAAATCGGGCCTAAACTACTACAATTGCTTCCACATATCTCATTTTCCCAGAGCCAAAAATGCACTTAACCCCACAAGTGCCGTATTGTAAAATTTACGGTGCTCTCAGAGCCTTCTGTGGTGCATACAAACGTAAAATTTAGAGGTAATCTGACACACATTTCAGCCTAATGTAAATGGGAGAGAAGCACTGACTGATGTTGTCAGTCTCAGAGAGGATTCATAAAACTAAAGTGACTAGCTTCCCTCACATGACTTTTTGACCTATGTAACTCTCACCAGATTGGTTTTACTTATCTGAAAAGAGAAACTGATTTTCAGCAAAATGCTGACATCAGGACTGTCTTGCAATGCTGCATGTTTACAACCTCTGAAAGCATGTGAGTTGAGTCAAGAACTCATAATTGATTGTAGGATGATTCAGAAGACAAATCGGACACAAGAAGAGGTTGAAAACAGCAGTAGTTACTCGCTGTTGGTATGAAATGTGCACTAGACAGACCCAACACGAAAAGTATTGATTTTCCAAGCATGTGACACAAAGACAATACTGGCAGCTAGCCAACACATTCACACCCTTCAAAAAAACAGGACAACATTGTAGAATAACTCGAACACTTTCAGTGAGTAGTATTAGAAGCAGCAAGGGGAGGACTAAGGTGATGGAGTGGGATGGGGGTGGGGGGGGGGTGGCGGTAGCGGACGACTCAACCGGGTCAAGCCACTTAGTGCACCAGTACACTGCGGCTCTTTGTAGCTCATCAGCTGTCAGTGATCTGTCACCTGGAAATGGCTGACTTCCAATTCAGTGGCGGGGCGACCATCCCCAACCCAGGCGGGTCACAGGTGGCGGATAGTGAAGCCCTTCAGATTTGGAGGGTGGCTGTGATTAAGCTAGCTTGCTAGCAAATAAACAGTCCCGGACCAAACTGGCGGTGTTCCTATCAGGACAGGTGGGGTAGCAGGTGGCGCTGCTATCCTTAAAAAATGCCCCAGGTGTCCCATGATGGATTCATTAGCGGGTAAGGGCCGCTATAAGCCCTAGCTACAGGTGGGATCCCCAGAAAACAATCCCCCCTGTGCTCCCAGGGCAGTACGTACGGGCCAGGAGCTAAGGGTGGGGCAACCCCTACAGAAAACCTAGAATGCTGAAGACAAAGGTACCGGGCCAACGTGCGCCTTCTAACAAACCACTGTACCATGCACTTATCGCATAATGGCTACACACTCTTCGAGTTCAGACAAGAATGGCCATTCATCACCTGGACTCAGCTGACTGTGTAGCAGCGTACGCCAAGAAGAAGAAGAAGAAAAAGAAGATGATCTGTCAGTAGGTGGTCAGCCAAAGTCTGAACACTTTTACATTTCATCAGGAGGGCCATATCTTCATATTTTTTTCTTTTGTTTTTTCGGTTTCTATTGTGACGGTTATGAGTTTTTTACTACATAAATCATCTGAAAATACATTTAGTCATGGCTAATGCATCATTCTGTATAATTTCATGCATAGATTCCCATAAATATGGAAGCAAAAGTTGTTTTAACTCTTTGGAGACGCACCCTAAAATGGCTGCTGAAACTCTCGAGACACACAGTTTTTGGTACTTTTTAAAAAATTATGGAGAATATCCAATGACAATAAATCTATCCTGTTTATATGTTTTAAAGGTCATTATGTCTACTTTGTAACTGTGCTGACAGCTTGTTTATGCATGCTTTCATTTTTTTCTGGTTTACCATTGAAAATGGCATGCAAATAGCAAAAACAGAAAAGTTCTGGATGTACACACACATGACTTATCAAACTGCTGCTTATCACAAAACTGCACTTAACATGTCACAGGATGTACATTCTTCACTGGAAGTCACTATAGTTCTGCTTTTATGAATATTTAGTCAAAAGATTAAAGCGTAGAGTCTTGACTTCGAAATTCTTTGTTGGTACTGCGAAACAAGCTAAAAATAGAGTTCCAACAGTCTCCTACGGTCAAAGGGAAAGAACTCTACTTAGAAAAATGGTTAAACTCTGTTGTCAGTATAATCTCCCTTATTCTAGTATACACCTAGTCTTGGTACAAAAAAAACCATAGCATCTCCGCAGCTATAGCTGTGGAGCGTCACAGTCGAGACACAGAGCTCTGCAGCTATAGCTGCAGGGCATCGCATTGAGTTAATGTACATGGTAGTGATGCAACGTTTTTCCCTGGCACATGGAAAACACCGGATGTCAAAAAACGTCGGCACTCAAGGGGTTAATACATGTACCTAATTATCAATCCTAAGAGAAAGCATGAAGACTTTAATGAACACATACAGGTGAATGGACCAGCAAGGTAGAAAATGATACAAAAATGACAGAAAACAAAGGAGGAAGAAAGGAACAAAGAGGGTGACAAAAAAAAAAAAAAGGAACTTTCTCGCTCAGAATTTCCAGAAGGTGGGGATACTATTTATACTGAAAGAGCCCCCGGCATCCCTGTGGGTGGGGCGGGGTGGGGTATCCAGGACCACTGAATGATTTGAGACTAGTATCCATGCCACCAGTGCAGGTTTCAGACAGGGTGGAGGCACTGGTGACACATTTCATGCCATTCAAGTCATCAAAAAGAAACTAGCTGGAAATTAAAGAAGAAAAGTCACATCATCTTCATTGCCCATGATAAGGTATCTGACATCAATAAACAACAAGACATCTTTTCATCACTGTCAAAAGAATAGGGTTTCCACAACATCTAGCTGCTCATATCCAATGTCTATACATAAATCAGACAACTCAAATTTGATAACAGTCAGGAACATACAGTATCATTCAATACTCATTAAGGCATAAGACATAGGTGCATTTTTTCTCCTCACCTGTTCAGCATATACACCAAACAAATAATGAGACACAAACCCAGGTAAATAAATACAGCATAAAAGCTAGAGAACGGAGGATATCAAATCTGCAAACGCAAACGACGCAGTGTCACTTGGAACAAGAAGCGAAACTCTAACGGACTACCGACTGAAAGGTTGTGGGTTCAAATCCCCATCAGTCCCTTCAAAAATCATGTGGGATTTTTTGGCTCTAACCGGCTCCTACCCAGAACTGGGCGTGCTATGGGCTCATTGGGAAGACTGGCCACACATCAAGTCTCATCCACTTCACGGATGCATCATTGAGGGTGTCGCTCATAGCTTCCGACCAGCACTACAGGTGTCCGTATCTCTGGACCTGGTCGATGCCAGGATACATTATGATAGTAAGCGTGGAGTACAGCCCTGTCACTCAGTCTCAATCCTAGATGAAGCTCCATAGCATCATGATTATCATCCTCATCGATATCATCATCATGGGACGAAAAAAAGAAAAAGGAAAGCACAAAAGGTAACCTCCCTAAGTGCAATGATCCTGAAAAATAAAAATTAAAAAAAACTTCCTTGGCGAGATCAATAACGTAGAAGCATAAAATACCTAAAACTGAATGATTTTGTTACAAAAACAAACGTGATGTACATCAAGGAAGGCACCGTGGAACCAACAGAAAAAGAAAGTAAAGAACTGGAACAAGCACATCAATTCAAATACCTGGGTTCAATATAATCAATGGTGACTGTGCAACTAACAAAAACACAAGAACAGCCATGGTGAAGAAAAGAATGGAGGAGCAAATCAACATCTGGAAGGATAAGTCAACCGTGAAAACTTTTAACCCGTTCAATGCCTGTTAAGTTTAAGGACCAGTGCACGCCCATTGCCAGGCATTTTTCCCTGAAACATGGTAATTTTTTTTTTTAAATTCCACAAGGTTCCAGAAGGAAGCTGGATAAACACATACTGAACAAAAGTTGTAGCATTATGGTTTGTCTTTACAATGATAAAATCAAAAAACATAAAATCAAACATTTCAATTTTTTTGTGAATTTATCACTAAGGATATATCAATCCTCAGTCAGAAGTAACTTGTAATAATCTACAGGTTGGTATCCTGCTGTTGGAACTTTTATTCCAAGATTTCCTGTGAACTGATGTGGAACAGGAGAGTAATTTCCAGGTTCTACAAACTGCCTGTCAAAACGAGCAGTCCCAGTCCCAGTTTGTTTTCCTCTTCCCCTGCCATATGCACTCATAGCACCATGCCCCCTCCCCCCCCCCTTCTACCTCTACCCCTTGTCCCTCCTACCACTGCCACACGCGCTCGTTTCCTGCCCTCTTGACCTACTTGAACAAGAGGCACATCACTGTCACAGTCACTGGTATCAGTTTCCATGTCCGCAGTAAATGCTGGGTCAGCTACACTGTCGTTGACGCTTGAGTCAAACTAGCATCACTATCACTGTCGATATCAGTGGGTTCTGTTCTTGTTGCTACATCCTCATCATCACTACTGATCCACCCACCCAGTGAATCTCTTGATTCAACGTCTGATTCATCACTTCCACTCTGCTGAATAAGATGCACAGCTGTTGTAAATGGAATATCTTGCATAAAACGACTCGCAGGAGTGCGTGGATTGGGCATCGCCATTTTGTCTGATCATGTTGTTTTCTTGGCTTTTCGGTTCCCCCTTTCAATGCACGGGCTAGGTTTACCATTAAAAACATCACAAGAAAATAAGTTGCATCTCACTATAGGCAAGAGACTGCAGTTTTGATTTCCATTCGCATTATCACTAACTTACGCGGAATTTCCCTATGACGTATTGGAGATTCCCTTTGACCGCATGATCACTTGCTGGCATGGGATTACACATGAAACTCCGACCGAATATTCGGTCGCTGGCACTGAACGGGTTAAAGAAGAAATAATGCATTATCTGGCGTGGAGAATATGACATAGGGGGCAGAAGGAAGCACATTGACAAAAATACTAACATAATCAGTACTGCCAAAATGTGTTTTTACACAAGAATGTTACGGATAGGCTGGAAGGGCAAATGAATGAATATAAAAATATCTTAGAATAAGCAGCAGAACTACAACCACTCGATTTCATTATGAAGAAGAGAATAAGCAGTAGAACTACAACCACTCGATTACATTATGAAGAAGAAAATTACCTTTTCTGTACAGCTAGACACAACAGGTGCTTCCTGACGAAAGATGTCATTCAAGGAAAGACGGAAGGTAGCAGAAGGCATGTAGGCTTACAACCAGCTACAAGGAAAACATAAAAGAATGGACTGGCCTAACATAGCAATGCTGCACAAAAAATTTAAATTGGGTTTTGAGTTAAAAGATTTATATGGTTTATATGGTTTTGAAGATACTGCTGCTCTGTGTAAAAAGCAGTTCAAATTTTTCAAATCGGACTAATAGCTCACGAGATATTCCAATTTGAAGCATGAAAATTTTCTTCTAATTTGGATTCATGTTTTAGTGGGAGAAAGAAGAGGTGCGTGGGACCAGCTGTCACAGAACAAACCCATCAAATGGCATGGAATGCTTATTTTGCTGGAAATGAATTCATTTTGTCATGAGAGACAGACATGATCAAATGTCATGAAATTTTGAACATTGATGTATTTTTGTATGCCAAATTGCATGAAACCATTATCGTAACTCTGCGACAAGCAATGTTTGTCTTATTACAGGAAACATGTGATATTTGGCATGTTTTATCAGTTTTTCATTGACAATTGCCCATATTGTATTAATAACAGACAAAAATGAAGCTAGAAACAAAACAAGGATTTATAATCATTTCATGAGATAGATACAAAATCATTTTGCTCATCGTTCAAGTATCTTATTACTGCAAGTTAAACCAAAAAAGTCACGACTCGGTACTTCAGTAGTCTTTTGAATAATTTTCAGTATTTCATCAGTTTCTGTACATATAAAAGGAAATATGAGAATCAATGACTTCTGGAATCACTTAAATCATCAAAGTACTAAATATTACTGCATTCATTTATGCTGCAAAATACCATCCAACCAAAATTCTACTAAAAACTAAATACACACACATACACATGCATACACACAAAACACACATACACATACATACACAAAAAAGGAAAACATCACAGACAAGATTTTTGTACATTACATTTGATATTTATTTTATATATCAGCTATTAGAAAATTGACTAGACTGTCTGTGGATGAGTCAAGTCTCCTAACGCTTGAGCATAGCCAGCGTCCAAAGAAAACTTCAGAAAGGATGTGGGACCACTCACCATTCAGGAACAGGTCACTTAACTCCTGCAACAGAGAAAGATGAATTTCTGCATTATATATACTATTCATTCAAAGATTGGAAAGGAAAGTAAACATTAATGTATAGTCTTCACATCAATATCACTTTAACATTAAGCCCAAACTTGCCACTTTGATATTTAGCACAATACTTGTAAAAATCCACCATAGCTAAGCAATTCTGCTAAGTATTTCCAGTGTAATCTTACCCTTTAAAACAAATCATAACAACAGGCTACAACTAAATAAGAGGCAATCTTTCCTTTAAAACAAATTAATGACAATAGGCCTATCCTTTTCAGATACTGACTTCAAACTGAAACTAACAATTATGTAAGCTAATGGATAGCCTACTTTACAAATAATACAACTCATAGCCTTCTATTCGTTTCAAAACCTAAATAAAGAATATCATAACAATGAACAGAAAATTTTGTTTTGTGACATTCTAAATCTGTGTGTGTGTTAGTGTGTACCGTGGTATGTGTTGTCAGAGAGAGAGAGAGAGAAAGAGAGAGAGAGAGAGAGGGAGAGAGAGAGAGAGAGAGAGAGAGAGGATAATGCCTGTTAACAATGACTTGGATATGAAAGTATTAGGGCCTATTTACTTATTCATTAATTTCTTAGTCTCTCAGAGAGAGAGAGAGAGAGAGAGAGAGAGAGAGAGAGAGAGAGAGAGAGAGAGAGAGAGAGAGAGAGAGTATTCATGTCAAGTACAATGACTTGAACAGAATTGTTCGTTGATTTGAAAACAAAATTAATTAAGGCCTATTTATTCATTCGTTTATCTGAGAGAGAGAGAGAGGAGAGAGAGAGAGAGAGAGAGAGACAGTGACAGAGACAGAGACAGACAGAGAGACAGAGAGAGTTGGGGAGAGGGTTATGCGCACCCCTCTGTTTGGCAAACCCATTTTCAAAGGCTCTGCGAAGACCATCAAGCACATAGTATTTTTAGTAGTAAGCTCACCCATCATGGGGTGAGCAGGTCTACACAGCGACATGCAAATTAGCATGACCTTGGGGAGGAAATGGTTGATGAACCTAGCTTCGGTTGACAACTCAGAATCAAGTTCAAACATAGTTGTCCATATTTTAAAAATACAATGTAACATAAAACAGAACTTGATCTGTTGATTGCTAGTCTCAGTCTGAGAACGCAAAACTTGCCAAGCTGAAACTTGCACAGCGTTCTGTTACGTGTAGTAGGCCTACCGGCGTTGGCACATTCCGACGTTGTTTAGCTAATGTGCTGGTATAGATCCTCATGTAAAAAGTTCGCATACGGCCGTATTTTACATCAAATTAATTTCATGTTACATTGTATATAGAAAAATGCATGTACAATCGAATCCCACCAACGAGAAGTTCAAAAATGGTGACTTACCTTCAAATTTTTCCTATGAAAAAAAGCAAAACTTTGGAAGCGTCAATCTCGGATCGAAACTGGCACACATAAGTCTCGTCATGATATATCATTCTGTTACATTAATTCTCATTGGTTGCAAAATTACAATGTGATTGGTTCACAAGTATACCCGTACCAACCGAAATAGTGAAGCACCCCAAACAAACTTCAATTCTGAACACATACCGTCGCCGCGAGTGCACCCGAAACTTGGATTTTCAACTTTCCCATCAAATAACTAATTACATTTTTATTCTAAGTATATAAAAAGGCAGTCATGCAAATCTTAATTCATTTCTAATTCACATAAGACAAAAGATAAGAATGAAACACCGATTAAAGAGGCAGTAATACTTGATTCAACTGAAGACCCCCCCAGCCATGCGGCCGGCCCGTTTTTGAAACCAAAAATTTGACGTTGTGTTTCGGTTCGCATGGCATTGCTACCCTACAGTTCTCAAATGTTCGACATCTTACAGAAGGGAGACCACTGGTGAGACAGAGTTATCTAAGGCAAAAGTGACAGAAGTGACACTGATCAGAAAAAGAGAGAGACCTCTCCATGAGTCCATTGTCTCATCTGCTTGATATATCTGCGTCTTTGGTTTGAGTAGACTTCCAATGAATAGGCATGGTCAGTAATAACGGAAGCATAGTCTTCTGTCCCCTCATGCATAGGCTGGTGTGGTGGCAATGGCTTGGAAGAGAACAAGGACAATGTCATCTTCTCCCTGGCTGCTCGGGCCTTCTGACGCTTCTGTTCCTGAAACCAATTTATTGTGTAAAGTTTCTAACACATAAATTACAGTTATACACAAACAAGAAGCAGTGGGGGCGGGGGTGGGAGTGAGAGGACCCTGCAGTTATGCAAAATCTAGGCATCTGTTTCTTGTGAATGGGGGTGGAGTGGGGACGAGAGGACCCTGCAGTTATGCACAATCTAGGCATCTGTTGGATGACCATTTGATTTTTCCTTCAAAGTTCATACACAGACGCACAACTTACTCTCTGCGAGAGTGCAGTGAAGTTAAAAATGGTGGGAACAGCACTTTCTTTCAGGCGAGTTGTTTGGCCAGTGCGATCAAAACAGGATTCTTCAAAATGATCTGCACATATCCTGGAGTATTCAGTGACTTGAAACTTGTCCCTCTTCAGCGCTGCAATCCACAGTTTTCGTCTTTCTTCATTCTTTGGAATTCTACAAACAAAGAAAAACACAAAAAGCATCTGGTTCAATCTGTCTGTCAGTCATACGCATGCCAATCTGCCATCAACATGTGAGCAGGGCACACTTAACATAAAACATTTTAAACCGCTGACTCCTGCACCCTGTCCACCAGCATCTTGCATTGCCAACCATGTTAGCAAAAAAAAAAACTGAACCCTTTCATTCCCTCATCCTCACCACAGGGTGAGGGAATCAGGGGATTATGTATTTGCAGTTACTGGATATGGTGCTGGAGTCAAAGGTTAAAAAAATGTGTTTGATAAAAATAGGTACTTATTTTATAGCACAAAAATACTGACACCAAAGTCAAATGATTTTACTGTGTACCCACTCTGGCAACACCATAGTTAAATGATTTTACTATATACCCACTTTGGCCACAATCTCTGAAACAGCTATCAATAGATGACAATGCACATATATGCACGTACACATGTGACGTTAACCAAACCCAAAACAATAACAACAGAAGACTGCTTACCGATGAAACGATTTCCCCTTTCTTTTCCTGTTTGAGCAGCCCAAAGCCACGCAAGAGGTTCCAGACATTTCTTCTTTGACCAAAGTCTTGTCTGAAAACAAAAGCACAGAATTTGTTACACACAGTTATTGAGGCTGAATGTCTCTATGGCAGACATGAGAATAACATTCTCTCTCTCTCTCTCCACACACACACACACACACACACACACACACACACACACACCACACACACACACACACAACACCACACACCACACATGCATGTACACACACACACACACACACACACACACACACACACACACACACACACACAGAGTTGCAGGTGAAGTTTTTGTTAGTGATGTGTAAACAAAGGCATTAGTCACAGATTTCCTTTTGTGTTCAGTGAGAATAATTCAGTGGCTTAAAAACTGGCATTTGACATCATGGACATGACCTGGTATTAATCTGTATACTGCCCCTTCATTCTCTTGGTTCAACTTCCACCGATTCCTTTACAAGGAAATGTTTCATTCATAAAGTTCTGACAGATCAAGTACGAGTACGAATCTTTCAAAATGATCATCAGACAGTTAAAATACTCATCTACTTGCCTTGCACTTCTCTAGAAGTTGTTGCCCAGGAATATGCTAAATCAATAAATGCAGTTGTTTATCCAAACAAACATGCTGGCCAGTACTGAGATGTGTTGCCTGTAGACCAGTATACGTATAAGAGATTTGTGGTGTATCACATATGCATGCAGAATATTAAATATGCATGTTAAAGATCCCACAAGTTATGTCACTGACTCTCTCTAAAAAAAAAAAAAAATATGCATGTTAAAGATCCCACAAGTTATGTCACTGGTTCTCTATAAAAAAAAAGTTCTCATATGAAACACCAAGCGTGCACATCCAATGAAGGGAGAGTATGCACACTGTGCAGCAACATATCACCTGCACAGTGTGGGCAAAGCAGCATGCATACACAGTGTGCATCTGAGAAAAAGAGATTAGAAAAAAATGCTTAGAAAAAAAATGTCCCTGTATTGGAGTTCAGAGTTTGTTTAAGAAGGATTTATTAAACTGGGGCAATTCCATATGTGCTTCACCTCAATCTGTCAGAACTTACCAAGCAGACACTCTGAACCTGCATAAACCCTTCTTATGTCCTGGCAAGGTCTTGAAATGGGAGAAGGGAGGGTGGAGAACAAGATCTGTGAAACAGCTAAACGACACCACCAGAATGATGGGAATTAAAATGGACACTGCATAAACAGGCCAGTTATTATGTTAAAGGATGGGACTGAAATCAAAGCATCAGATTTTCAGTTCATGGCTTCATCATGACAGCCAGCCAATGTACAACAACAATAACCCATCAGAGGGCTGAATCTAACTCCTGTGTTCTAAGCATAGCGCTCTAACCAGCTGTGCTAACAGGGCTACTTTAACCCTTTGACTCCCACGCCCTATTTACCAACTGCTAAATTTAATTGTTCAGTGTTTGATTCCCTCACCCTATCCATCAGCTTGCTGGAAGCTGGTGGATAGGGTGAGGCTTCCTCACCCTATCCATCAGCTTGCAGGAAGTTTGTGGATAAGGTGAGAGAGTCAAACAGTTAACTTTTTGCTTGCTTTGCAAGCATCGTTCTGGTGGACATGGTGCGGGAGTCAAAGAGTTAAACACACACAAACACACACAGACACACACACACACACAAAACATGGCCTGCTTGGGAGTTGAACTCATGATCTCTTCATCATTAGTATGGCATTCAAACTAAGCTAACAGGCCCCTGTGGAACACATTAACAGTCAAATCTGTCCCCAACTTAAGTAAGTTTATCTTCTAGACAAACATGAAAAGTATGCAGATATGCATAAATTTACCAACTTTGACAAATGAAATCGATTCCTACACCAGTGCCCAGTGAATTATGAAAGCCATGTGTTACAAAATTAAGGAGATGTATATTGGCTGAAAACTTTTCGGGAAAATCTGGTAGGCCCGCTGGTCCAATTACTTGCAATTTCTTCAGCATATTATCAAGATAAAGAACACAAAAGACATCCATAATTATCATCCATATTTACTATCCCGGGAGACTTCTGCTTCTTGCAGCCAAATCATCAGTCTCTACCCCCAGCAGTCAGGGTACAACCCTTGCCTGGAATGACAATGTGCCACTGAACTTAAGCCAGATATCACAAAAACTCACAAATTATTTCAAAATGGCAGCAGGACCTGCTAACTAACTGGTCAGGTAAGACATACTAGTATTAATAGCTTTATTTTGTTTTTTTAAACTCAGATTTTAGGAGTTTCTACAAGTGTATATATATAAAAAAAAGTCTGTTTCTGGTAGATGTGCATGCTGGTTGTTTTCATGTGTTTTTAACCCTTTGACTCCCGCACCCAATCCACCAACTACAGAAATTTAACCTTTTGACATCCTCATCTTATCCACCAGCTTTTAGCAGAAAGCTGGTGGACAGGGAGAAGGAGTCAAAAGGTTACGTTTCTGCTTTGCTAGTATGGTTGACAATGCAGGATGCTGGTGGATAGGGTGCGGGAGTAAAAGGGTTAAGCCAGCCATTGACATGTCTTACAGGATCTTTAACATGCATATTTGATATTCTGTTGTGCATGCATAGCCAATAAGCATACAAACGAAGGGATACAGATTTTTAGCCTGGCAGGTGTCCAAACATGTTGGCGTAGGAGATCGGGAAAAAAACAACTATCGAAATCAGGACAACCCGATTGGAAGTCCGACTTTTACCCACTCGACCACTAAGCCAATCGAAACGCATGGAATAAAATCGATCATTCGTGATCTGATGTGTGCCAGAATTAGCGGAGGCAGAGACTGTTGTGTTACTAGTATTAGTTACGTAACTGTGCCAAGCGTAGCACACAGCTACCGAACCATCTCATTGTCACTGGTAATTACGAAACGGTATCTGCCTATCAAAATCCAATCTGCAAAGAAATAGTATGGGACTTTATGTTACTGATCTAGGATGCCTATTCCTGAAGACGCTTAGTAAATTATTTAACTTTCAGTAGCGATTATAAGGTAAAGTTATATTCACCTGCCGGAAGTAGTGCCAACAATGTTTACATACCGCAGTTCTTTCCCTTAAATTTCCGCTCCTTGATCTGCCCTTCTCTTCTCCTCCCCCACCACACCACCTGTTTCTCGGCAAAGAAGGCACTCCTCCACATACACACACACACACACAGCCCTCCCATTCAGATTCTCTCCTTCTCTCAAACAGACAGTCAACAGATGATTGACAGCACAGTTCTTGTACGTTGGGCGTGACAAGGGAGCATTTCATTTTCTTAACAGACATCACTTGATATTCATTTACATACATCAACATTACAATATATGTGGACTTCATTTACGACAACAATGACAGTGGTCAAAGAGAAAAACTATACCCGAACATTTTCGTTTCAAAGCTCACACACTCTCTCAGTTTCAGTTTCTCAAGATGACGTCTCCGCGCTCGGAACGAGTTCCATACGCACTAATGTCACAGGTGCCACGTGAATGGTGACCGAGGCATTGCCTTAAGCCTGCACATAAACCCATGAACTGGCCAGGTCCTGAGGCCCTACCTAGACTGTTTTACCTAGTCTATATTTTATACGGGTGTTTTATCAGCATTCCACTGGAGATAGAGACAGGCCTAACAAAAAGTAAGTGAAATTCCTTGATGGATAATATTCGTTTAGGCGTGATATGTGTAAATTATAATAAGATTGTGCCTATTAATATAATATTCTCAAAAACAATGGTCATAAAACCACTGGAATAATCTTGGTTATATGTAGAAGTGACATGTGTATGTGTGTATCTTATCTTCAAAAAAGGAACATATTTATAAAATAAATAAATGAATAATCAAATGTCTGAATCACAACACAACTAGCTACTCTGTATAAACTTGCCTCTCATGGCAGACCCCCCCCCCCCACCCCCTAGTCAATGCCCAAATGCTCAGCCATCTATTAACTAAGTGAAGACAATATTTTCTTAATCATAGATAGGTAAATAAGTAGTAAGTAGGCCTAGGTAAGTAAGTGACACAAGTAGATCATTCATAAGGAAGATTAGGAAAAGACAGGCAACATTTATTGGCCATTTTATGAGGGAAGGGGAAATGGAGCACCTGGTCATAATGGGAAAGCTGGAGGGAAAGAGAGCACCAGGTAGATCCAGGGAGAAGATACTAGACGGACTTGCAGAGTGGCTGAAGACAAGGAGGGTGGAAGAGATGCTTGAGGCAAGATACAAGAGATAGAGACAGATTTATGGAAGTCCATGATCACCAGCGCCATGCTGCAAGGCACCTGATGATGATGATGAGGTAAGTAAGTAAGCAAGCAAGCATGTAAGCAGGCAAGCAAGTGAGTGAGTGAGTAAATGAATAAGAAGTAAGTAGGTGAATAAACTAACAGACACACACACCTATACATCTGCTCTCAGATACATACATATATAAAGGCAATCAAATCTGGTTTTCTCTCACGAGGCCCAGCAGACAGGCTAGACAAAGTATGATAAAAGCATCTCATTTGCTAGTTAAATTAGGAATTGTGGAATTATTATACCTACCTAATATATACATAATGAAAAATGTGGCATGCCGGCAGTATATTTTAAGTGTTTCAGGACTGGTGTTCTTGAAAGGATATCATCATCATCAGGTGCCTTGCCGCATGGCGCTGGCAATTATGGACTTCCATCTGTCTCTATCTCTTGTTGCCCCCAAAAGCCAAAAGTGTCGACACTTAATGACTTTAGGCCTGTTGCACTGACCTCCATTGTGATGAAGGTCTTCGAAAGAATTGTCCTGCAAAACCAGCAACTGACCATCTTCTTGATCCCCTGTAGTTCGCATACAGGGCAAACAGATCAGTGAACGATGCGGTCTCTCTTCTCATGCACACTACCTTCTATAACACATTGACTCTCCCAAAACATACACACGCATTCTTTTTGTCTGTTTTAGCTCAGCTTTCAACACAATCATCCCAGCTAAATTACACACAAAACTCTCAGACCTCAAATGTGCATGTGGATCACAGACTTTCTATCCAATAGGAAACAGGTCGTGAAAGTGAACGGCATCCATTCCTCCCCCCTCACTCTGAGCACTGGTGCTCCTCAGGGCTGTGTCTTGTCGGCCCTTTTGTTCATTCTGTACACGAACGATTGCCGCTCATCAAGTGACACAGTCAAGTAGGCTACTTTTAAGTTCTCTGATGATACCACGGTAGAGGGCCTGATCAACAACGGCGACGAGTCCGTATACTTCAACTTGTTAGATGGTGTGATAGTAACAATCTGGAACTCAATGCTGTGAAAACAAAGGAAATGATTGTGGACACCAGAAGATCCAAGACCCCTGTCACTCCCCTTGTGATTAAGGGAGAGACCGTAGAAGCTGTAGAAACATTCATGATTCAAGATTCTAGGTACGACGATATTGAGCTCGTTGAAGTGGGAATAAAACACCAACAACATTGTATCAAAATCCCAACAAAGACTGTTCTTCCTCCACCAGCTCAAAAGTTCGGTGTTAGTCAAAATAATTATACTCGTGCAGTTCTACCGGGCAGTGATTGAGAGCGTACTAACCTTTTCGATCGCTGCCTGGTATGGCGCCCTTCCCGCAGCCGAGAGGAAGAGGCTCAATAGCACAGACATCTAAGATGTAGTAGACTGCGCGCCTGTCTGCGAGCGTTGAGGCGAAATGGCCCCACCGCTAGCAGCAAGTGGCTGTCATTTTGGGGACCTACCAGCGCTCAGCTGTCTGTTGTTAACTATACGATGTGTAAATGAGTGACGGACAGAGGGGAAAGCCAGGCTGTACAGTTTAAACAATTTTTTTAAAGAAATCTCCGTTGACCCATTATTAGCGTGCGTGTGGTGAGTGTGTGTGCGTGTGTGTATTTGTGTGTGCGCGCGAGTGCATGCGTATGCGTGTGTGTTTGTGTGCGTATGTGTAAAGTTTGGCTCTCTCTTCCGCATACACACACACACACACCCCACGCACAGGCACGCGCGCACACACACACGCACGCACACACGCACGCACACACACACACACACACACACACACACACACACACACACACACACACACAGAGACAAACACAGAGATTCACGATTCACGTATTATGATATTTATTCTGAAAAAGATCAAAGTCTCTTACTTAAGGGGGAACACGGGCTTAACAGCAAATGTAAATGAACGAAGAAAAGTGGGGTATGCGTCCTGACCCATAAACGAACTACTCTGACAATCATAACAAATCAGATCAAAGAAATTGACCGCAGCAAGCATCAACATTAAACATTTAACACATTTATGATATGTATTCTGATCAGTCCTATTTAGGTGTATGTGACCAGATTACAAACAGTAGACGCCATACTCTACAACATGAGTAAATTCAATCTGACACTGTAAAGACTATGGATTAATTAATGTAACATTTTGGCTGAAGATGTTTTTCTCTGCAGTATTTTACTCTGAAATTTCTTAAAGCTGAACAACACAACAAGAATTGCACTTTGTCTTTCTGTGATGTTTTCCATAAACGACAAATATTCACATGAGAGAGAGAGAGAGAGAGAGAGAGAGAGAGAGAGAGAGAGAGAGGAGAGAAGAGAGAGAGAGAGAGAGAGAGACTGATATGCACATGGGCATATTTAGTTTACTGGTTTTCATCATTTTATGTGGTGAAACAGCACAGAGAGCTTTTTTAGTCTATCATCAAACCCATATTCATCACAGTCGTCATAAGGTCATAATGCTACTGCAACTCTCTCTCTCTCTCTCTCTCTCTCACTAAATGATAAAGTTTCCAAGTCTCTGTCCTTCTCTTCCGTGTTAGTATTGTATTTCGTGAACATTGCCTTTGTATTAACAACAAAATTAATGATGACAGTAGTGATAATATTTCCTTCATATTTTATATAGAGCTCTCTCTCTCTCTCTCTCTCTCTCTCACACACACACACACACACACTCACACACACACACACACACACATACACACACACACACGCACGCACATAACACACACACTCACACACACGCATGCACACAACTTAACTATGAAACGATCTCCCTTTTCTTTTTCTGTTTGAACAGCCCCATGCCACACAAAAGGTTCCAGACATTTCTGTACCTCATATGGCAAAGTATTTGATATTACCAAAAAGCTCAAAACATGATCTTTGCGAGCATACTATTTTCAAATAAGAACTTCCAACATGTATACGCATCGCTACGACAAGAACAATGCCAGACGCATGCTCACGTCCCAGCGGTAACTGTACTGTGCTGTACTGAAGTCTAAAGGAACCTTTAAACTCTCTCTCTCTCTCCTCACCACACACACACACACACACACACACACACACACACACAGCGAGCGAGAAAGAGAGAGAGTGAGTGAGTGTGTGTGTGAGAGAGAGAGAGAGAGAGAGCAGTCAATTTAGATGGTAAAGTTTATAATAACTCGTGAATTCCCATGCCTGGTACCTAGCAGACAGTTTATCAAGGAAGATAGTGCAGACCTAACACTTGGCATTGGAATCTCCTGGTCAGGGGGGTCACTTTATTCCGTTAACAGTTAAAGCTTCATGTGTAAAGCTACACCAACTAAACAGACTCTGTCCCTTTGCTAAAATCTTCTGCTAAGCAGTACTGGTAGTTGTACCCGATATTTGTTTTAACAGTGAAACTCGTTTTTCAGTCAAATAAACACGCCGGTCATTACTAAATTGTATTACGCCCAGCTGGTCCTCGTCAGATGGTGGCGCGATGGGGCCACTCGCAGACAGGCGTGCGCAGTCTATATCTTAGATGTCTGTGCTCAATAGAGTAGTCCGGACCACCTCGAAAATTATTGGGACCACTTTGGAGCCCCTTGAGTCCATCTATGTCAAAAGAATGGAAAAGGAGGTCAAATCCATTGCGGCCGACGAGGGCCATCCGGCAAATATTTTCTTCTCCCCCCTCCCTTCCTGTAAACGATTCAGGTCCTTTAATTTAAGGCCAGGACAAGGCGGTTCAGCAACAGCTTCTATGTGAAGACGGCCGTGACACTGTCCTTACTTTGACTTGTTCACGTGAGATGTGCCGGTGTAACACGCGGAATTTACTCCCCAAGCCAAATTTACTCCGGAGAAAAAAACGCGTAACGCAGTTTTTACTCCCTTCACGAGAAAAGTACTCCCCGCACACACGCCAGAATTACTCCCATGCGAGATTTTACTCCCTTCCATTCGACAGACCGTGCCGTGACGCCCAGACTCAGCCAGCGAGCCGACCTCGTTCATCTGCACTGCGCGAAACTTCATGTACCGGTATACCGTTTATTCTGGCCTACCGTTGGCTTAACACACGTGCCGTGTGTGTGTGTGTGTGTGTGTGTGTGTGTGTGTGTGTGAATTAATCTGTCACGGAAAGACGATACGAATTTATTTCCGACTGATAGAAGTAGTGAGTGTAATCTTCCACACAGTGAGAGGCAGGGAGGGAGGGAGAGAGAGGGAGAGCACGCCAGCATGCACAAACCGACACAGACACAAACGCATGTACACCCGTCTGCACACATACACACACGCGCGCGAGCGTGCACATACACATACACACGCACGCGCGCATCTTTCACAGATTGCACATAGGCTTCAATGTCAATGGAAGCACGGAATTGATCTTTTTTAAAAACTTTTTCCCACATATTTTCAGTTAGGTTAATGTAGCATTGCAGCTATTAAAGAGTAGACCACAATAAACTAAAATAAATAAATAAAAAAAAACAATAAAAAAACCCAACAGAGTACACAATGGTAACATACAATACTGTTGTACACAGTCTATAACTGTATCAAACCAGGATAATAGCCCTCTAGTGTGTCAAACTGAGATAACAGTGTTCAGTGATAATACATGTAGATCTAATATCCAAAAGTAATTGTTTTTCTTACACACATTTGGTCTACAACTTATTGTACTCATCATTATGGATTGACATGTTTGTAAGAAAAACTCTAAATTTATCCAGGTATCATGAAAATGCCAACTGGAAATAGATCTCAACATTGCTGACATATCAAATAATATAGTAGGTTTTGCTTTTTCTGACCAGTTTGATCCCAATTCATGAATGAAATGTGTGTTCAAATCAACTGCAACGGTCCATGTGTTTTCAAGTCTTTTGTAGGAAACATTTGGTCACACACACGTACATTACATGGACAAACACAATCATGCACACACGCATGCACACGTCTGCACAGCGCGCGCGCGCGTGCACACAAACACACACAGATATATAAATTCAATACACAAAATGTACATATGGCTTTCTGTGTAGTCTCACAGAATAATTAAGACGTTAAGTCAAGCATAACGCAAAACTAAGACAGACTTACCCTAAAGAAAACAACTACAATGAACACCACAGTAAGGAACAGCAATGTCTGTTGTATTTACACAATTAGTTATTTGATTCTAATCCACTCATCGCAGTACGTAAAATTGTCACATAAACACTCTCAAAATACGACAGAAGTTGTTTCAGTGAATATGTACACAACCAAGAAAGGAAAAGACGGCTTACTGATGCTTAAACCAGACGTGAAAGTTTTGCGGATGAATTTCCGCCTGATGTGTAGGTTGTGTTGCTTTGTTAAATGGTGCATCCTGACATTTGTGTAAGTGTGTGTGACAAATTTGATGAGAAGAAAGATGTGTTTGATGTCAGTTTGTGTCCAGTAGGCCTACATGCCCAGCATATGTCCATCGACGGCCTAGAATGCTTTGCCTCCAACCTCTTGCAACACGGCATGGGATGGGACACCAGTAATACCAGTGCCTTAGGGAATCTTCTGACCAGTCACGCGGTACACATTTTGTGAAAGCCGTTCTATCATTTGGCAGACGTTGACGACATTATCTGACGGCTTTTGCAGACTTCCTCTGTCCTTCTGAATGATCAGCCAGTGACTGAGTTGACTGCCATCCAACGCTTTTGTTGTCAAAGCCAACTGGCACTCAGGACAAGGCGTTCTCCTGGCTGCCATCTTGACCATGATAAAGCCAGCCTCTGTAAATAAACACAAGTCTGGGTTCTGTGAAAGGTTTTCTTTTTGACGCTGCTTTGCTGGAACCAGAATCTGCCGTCTTGTAATCAAGACATCCTGACTGGTCTTCTACTGAAGTCTTCACCGCAGAAGCTGCAGACACTGTGGTCAGTACTGATGTGTGTTATCCAGCAGTATTGTGTTTCCAGTGACCACGGTGACGTCATGACGTATCACCAGACGTTTGTAAGAAGCAACAAAGTGCCTTGCTTTCCGGTTAAAGTTAAAACTTCCTGCTGCTCGAACAGCGCGGAAGAAAAGTTCCAAATGATCTTGGAAAAGTTATGCATGGGGAGATATTGCAGTGGTTTGTCCTGACACACAGCCTGTACAAGATCTTCACAAATTAGACTGCAGCCTTAAATCCAAAGAAAGGTGTCCTTTTCGATCTAGCAAACATGATATTGCTGGCTATATACTACTACTACTACTATCATTATTATTATTATTATTATTATTTATAAGGTGCCAAATCTTGGTTCAAGAATCAAATTAAGGCGCACACACTCACCAAAGCATTTGCCAGCAACGATGAAACCTCTAGGGCACAAAGCACACGCAAACTGAGAGGGTGGGGATGGGGGGTGGGCGGGAGGTAGACAGGAGGGGAATAAGGTGTGTCACTTGTGACCCAAGCCGTCATCCTTCTCTGTCTCACACACAAGATACTGAGTTAGGATACACTCAAACCTGTTCGGCAAATGACACTTGACCCAAGTTGTCATATTCTCTATCACCACGCACGCACACACACACTGCTCCAACAATTTTTTATCTGTCACTGGAGTCACATAATTGAAGACATGGTCCAAAAAAGACATGGTTTGTTCTTCCGTCTCAAGTATCTATTATTATTATTATTATTATGAACATTTAGTACGCCTAATCAAATTAATGCCCTAGGCGTTTACAATGGCAAAACATATAACCAGAATCACAAGCACACACACCCACAGAAGCACCCACACACACACAAACACACACACACACACACAAACACACACACAGCATGACATGCAAATACAATGACACATTGACACTAAGACACTATAATGTCACCATTACATTACATGGGGGGAAGGGGGCAGAGATTACCAGTTTTGGGAAACAGGTAAGTTTTGAGGGAGCGTTTGAATGTGGACAGAGAGGGTGAGTATCTAAGAGAGCGAGGTAACTGATTCCAGATGGTTGAAGCTTGATAGGAAAAAGAACGCTGCCCAAACCTTTTAGTGCGGACTATGGGGATACTATAGAGACGGGTATCAGATGAGGACCGCAAAGCTCGAGATGGCGTGTAGAGATGTAACAGATGGGTGAGATACTCAGGACAGGAAGACTCAATAGATTTGAAGCAGAGGCAGGCAATCTTGTAGGATATTCTTTGCTGAACAGGGAGCCAGTGGAGAGAACAGGGTGCTTTCATTCTTCTGGCGATTTTGTATCTTGAATTCAATACACGAAACAGAGTGTCATCCAGTCTGATGAATATAACTGTCGCCCGACAGTTCCCAAACTCCTACAGCAGAAAACTACCTCAACAAAATTCTGGTGCGTTTGCGACACTGGTACTGATAGTCTGAGCAGCAAGTTTTACCTTAATTTTTAGATTCCACCAAGAAAGATAAGAAGATGTCAGTCTATTTGTCAAATGTAGGCCCTTTTGTTCCTGAATGTCATGGAGTTCTCCTGAAATTTCCCCTGGTGATGTTTTTTTTACTTGTCTCTAAGCAGGACACACATATCAAAGGTGTTGTGTAACAAATTTAGCATGTGGCAAATATCCAACAAAACATACACATTATGGCCATTGCCACCTGGGTGAGGACAACCGGAATCAAGATTCTTTTGATCCCTACAAACGCCAAGCTCTTTGAGTTTGGACAGGTGATAGGATGGACCATGACAAGACACTGCTTGACTAGACTGACTCTCTCTGAACCTGACAATCCATGGATAAGAAAAAAAATATCCAACGGAGGCTTTCCATGAATCGTTTACAGCCACAAGCATGAAGACAAGTGCTTCAGTGATATGTCAAACAGTGGTATTGTCAACAGTATTGGTCCCAACATCCACTGATCCCATCATCTTCTCACCATCCCACAGTTAATGTTTTCTGATCGCATTTCAACCACTATTAATGAATACATCCCTTTTCCAGCTGCTTTGGCTTTTTCAACTTTCTTCTTCAGTGTACCCAAAATTTCTGAACTGAACCCAGCTTCCTCATCGACACCATTGTACTATCTCCAGGTAATACTGACGAATGGCATATTACAGGGTGTTTCAAAAAGAATACGCCAAAATCATCACGTGATGTGTCAAAAACGAAAAAAATTACAAACCTCTAGCATGAACACATGTGTTGTATATACATTCAAGTTTCATTTCATGTTTTATAAGTGCTCAATGTGGCCACCACCGGCAGCGCGGACAACATCAAGCCGATATGAGAATTCCTCCCAAACGCGCCTCAGCATGTCACGGTCCACCGTGTTGATTGCAGCTGTTATTCGATCTTTCAAGTCATCGATACTTGCTGGAAGTGGTGGAACATAAACTTGGTCTTTAACATACCCCCACAAGAAAAAGTCACACACAGTGAGGTCCGGGGATCTGGCAGGCCAAGCACAGAGAGCAAGGTCTTTAGCACCTCTCCTCCCAATCCATCGCTGAGGCACGTTTTCATTCAGATAAGCTCTAACCCCGAGATGCCAATGGGGTGGTGCTCCATCTTGCTGAAAAATGAAGTCATTCGAATCTGCTTGCAGTAAAGTGAATAGCCAGTTTTGGAGCATTTCGAGATAGGTTTGTCCTGTAACGGTGTTTCCTTCAAAGAAAAAGGGACCATAGACCTTGTCTTGAGACACAGCACAGAAGACGTTCACTTTAGGGGAATCTCTTTCATGCTCAACAGTTTCATGTGGGTGATCTGTTCCCCAAATGCGCACATTGTGACGATTGACTGTGCCGCTCAAATGGAAAGTCGCTTCGTCACTAAAAACTAAACGTGAAAAGAGAGTTTCATCACCTTCCTCCATCTCCAGCATTGACTCACAGAATGTCCTCCGCATCACCTTGTCATCATTAGTAAGTGCTTGGACGAGGCTTAGTTTGTATGGTTTCATATGTAATCGTCTCTTTAACACACGCCAGACAGTGGTATGAGGGATGGCAAGCTGAAGACTTGCTCGACGTACGGACTTACGTGGGCTGCTCTCAAATGCATCATGAATCCTCTCCCCTTGCTCCTCTGTAACACGTGGTCTTCCAGGACTCTTTCCTTTGCACAGACACCCACTCTCTTTAAACTGTCTAACCCACCGTCGAATGCTCTCACGATGGGGCGGATCAATGCCGAATTCTGTTCTGAAAGCACGTTGCACCGTGACAATGGCGTTTGTTTTCGCGAACTCAAGCACGCAAAACGCCTTCTGCTGAGGAGTCGCCATTTTGATTGATCTTCCCACAATTCAGCTGCACCGGAAGTTATACTAACGACAGCGGTGAAACTGACACCCAATCAAACTTTGATAACTACTCTATCAAATAACCACTGATTCAGTCCACTACAATGCTATAGACCTGAAAAAACTGCGTAATGATTTTGGCGTATTCTTTTTGAAACACCCTGTATTATAAGCTTTTGTGGAATACAGCTGTAACATTAATGTAAATGCCTTCAATGAAGGTGGAGATTCAACTATAGTTTTGTTTGTTTCTGACGTCAACAACCTCTTCATCAGCTGAAGAGGTATCCCCTGAAAACACTAATTCTAAAATTTCAGAATATAAGTCTGAAACAAGCTTTTTGTCTATGAAGGTTTCAGTCACATGGTCAAAGAAGTAACTTTTAAAAAAATTTGCATTTTTTGTTCCGTTCTAGCTCCAATTTCTTCTTATAGCCTACTCTTCAAACGTGTCCAATGTGTCATCTAGCTCTTTATATTTTCCGTGGACTTTTAAAACAAAATGAGTGGTGTGATCCTGCATCACCGCCAAAAGGAATAGAGGCCTCCTCGTGTGTTGCCTCCATCACAGCACGTTGTGGGTCACTCTCATTTCTGTCTTTAGGGGACTTTTGATGGGTCACTTTCTGGTAACACAGGGACCAGGGTGCCTGACATTTAAAATCATGGTCGTATGTACCATATAATACACATGCACGCACACTCATCACTCTCTCTTTCACTCACACACACACACACACACACACGCGCACGCACGCACGCACACTCACATGAATTTTAATATGAAGGCAGATCTACGTATGACATATAAAGCGCTAGGCGTATGTTAAATAATATGCTCTCTATAATTTTCCATTGCTTTCATTCTTTCTCCCCATTTATAGTCGTGCGTGTGTGTGTGTGTGTGTGTCGTGCGTGCGTGCGTGCGTGCGTGATGTCTGTTTTAGCGCTTAGATTTGATTTTATCAAGATTTTGCGCTATATAAATAAAATATTGTATTGTATTGTATATTGTATAAACGAAGGGAAGTCAGAAATGGCTTCAAAATTAACCGGACAAAAATGCTTTACCCGTGGAATGTTTTTCCATCGGTCAGTGCACTACAGTTTATGCATCCTCATGCTACACACTGTTGCATCGTGTCTTTCTCAAATATTCATTCATAGTCATAGTCATAGTCATAGTCATAGTCATTTCTTTTTTTGTCACGATGGATGTGATCACGCCAAACTTAGGCTGCTCTCCCCCAATGACAGCGCATCGCCAAGGTGCAGGGCCAACCATTTAAAAACGAATCTTTTTTGGATCAAGACTTCTGGCGGGCCCCAGTAGCTCAGTTGGTTTGAGCTTCGGATTCACATGCTAATGGTTGTGGGTTCGAATCCCGGGGTGCGCTATATTAAAACTGGCTTTCTCACCGTCCCATCTTAACATCATTGTTGTTCTGGTGGTGTCAGTATAGGATTAGACAAGTCCCCATTCCCCCACTTCCCGGGGATGGTTATCACCTGGGGTGGGTGTCGACGTAAAAACTGAACCAAACCAATCAAGACTTCTTGAAAGGCAAGAGGGCTAATTGGCCTTCAATGGGAGGGACCCAGGAATTGAATCTCTCTTCTCTCTTCTCTCTCTCAATATTTTATGCCAGGGCAGGTGGGCGCATGCCATGCTCTTCACAATTTTCAACTGCCGTGGGATCTTTTAGTGTGCGCAAGCTAGAAGGCACACAGGTCCAACTCGTCTTTCGTCCCCGTTCGAAGGACTAAACGTTCAGTTCGAGTTTAAAACCAAGCCCCTGCTGGACTCACCTCTCAGTCGGCGGAAGTCAGTCAAAAAAATCAGACCAATTTAGGGTGGCGTGATGGCGATTAGACAGTGATATGTTCTGTCAGTACTGTTGTACAGTGGGTGGCTGTTTTTAACTGGTAGGGAAGCCGAGCCCTCCAGATTCAGGCTTTGAAGCGGTTGCAAAGGAAGTGTCTCTCCACTCCAGGTCGAAAGTGAAAAGTGGAAGCCATCTTTGTTGACAATTCCATAGCAAAACCCAGTGTGAGTTTTATTGCGTATGGTTTGTCTGTAAGACAGAGACATCTAATCATACGCCACACGCCAACCCGATTAATTTTAACTGTTCTGTTTTTGTTTTCAGAGGATGAAAATATTGGATTCACGGAGTAAGGCGTACAGTAATTCTGTTTATAGAGGTTATCAAATTGAGGAGTTCATCTTAGTTTTGCCCCCTTTGATCTCACGGGATCAGTATTACGTGCGTGTTCTAAAGTTACAGACCTATGTGTTGATTCTTCGTGTGTGTGTGTGTGTGTGTGTGTGTGTGTGTGTGTGTGTGTGTGTGTGTGTGTGTGTGTGTGCGTGCGTGCGTGCGTGCTGCGTGCGTGGTGTGCGTGCGTGCGTGCGTGCGTGGTGTGTGTGTGTGTGTGTGTGTGGTGTGTGTGTGTGTGCAACAATTTGTATGAAAATTCTGGGACTGTGTTGTCGCCACCATGGCACTGCAATTACTGAATATCATATCTTATATTCTTTGTTCACTACCCCCCCCCCCCCCCCCTATTCTGTTAAAAAAATCAGGACATTTTTTATGGGGGAGGGGACATATCACAGGAACGCCTTAGGGCGACAGATGCATTGAGACAGATTTGATGTCCCAGTAGAATGGATCGGTATATTAACAGCAAACACCACAGGCCACTAGCACGTATCACATTTAGGAAAGTAATGTCAGTCGCCATCGTCCAGTACCGTACTCAACTTTTTGCAGTTGGGCACAGAAACGGGATATGGCTGTAATGGCGGCAATAAACAGGTATTAAATTGGATGGATCATTAGATGGATCAGTACCACAGACCTGTGAAGTGACCGCGTCAAAAACCAGAAGCCAGTATCAAGAAATAACGCCACTATTCTCCACTTTGGGGAGCTGGGCAGTTCTAAGGGGTGACGCTTAACAGTAAAAGTCACCGTCTGAAACTGACTTTTGAAAAAGGCGTATTAAATGGCCGAGGGTAACGTTAGCTATAGCCACCACATGCCACGATTACAATTCGAGTCTTTCAAGTTTTCAAGTAGGGCTTTAGAGATCATCATCATCATCATCATCAGGTGTCCTTGCCGCATGGCGTTGATGAATATGGACTTCCATCTGTCTCTATCTCTTGTTGCCTCAAGCATCTCTTCCACCTCCCTGTCTTCAGCCACTCTGCAAGTCCGTCTAGTATCTTCTCCCTGGGTCTACCCGGTGCTCTCCTTCCCTCCAACTTTCCCGTTGTGAGCAGGTGTTTCAATTCCCCCTTCCTGATAAAATGGCCTATGAATGTTGCCTGCCTTTTCCTAATCTTCCTTATGAATGATCTACTTGTGTCTGCCTCCATCAGACTGTCTCGTTTGTTTTCTTTGTTGTCCATGGAACTCTCAACATCCTTCTTAGAAACCACATCTCGGCTGCCTCAATCTTGTTCTTTGGGTTTGCTTGTTGACTGTCCACGCCTCGCAACCGTACATCAGTATTGATTCTATATAACATTCAAGAACTCTCTTCCTGATGTTAATTGATAGGCATTTATTGGTAAGAATGCTCTCCATCTTCTTGATTGTTGTTTTTGCATGTTAAGTACCTCCGTAAAATGCTCTACCCATCTTTTTTTTGTTTCTTGTCCAAACTCAGCACAACGTCTCTTTTTTATTCTTGATGGGGACATTTCTGTTACTCCTTTTGCCACATAGCTGTTTAGTGACAGTGTAGATTGCTGCCTAGTTGCCCCTATATGCTGCATTTTGTGTTTCAGTATCAAGAGCATCTATACTCTTTCCGTCCGCTTTTGCACTCGACTTAACCTTTTTGTCGGTCTTCTTGTGCAACTCTTTGGCTTCCTTCAAGGCTGCTTCTCCTCCATGTTCTGCCTCAAAGACTTTGAGTTCTGGTTGTTTTCTGTCCTGAAGAGTGTTCCAGGTATCATCCGTCATCCATGGCTGGGACTGCTTGTGTTTGTGTCTTCTCTGCTTCATCTTAACCTCGGCTATGCACAGTACAGGCAATGGTCGCTCCCAGCATCAACTCCTCTGTATGCCCTGGCATCTTGTTTACTTGAACGGTATCTGTTGTATGGTGTCCAAGGTTGTCATAGCCGAGGGGTGGCAATGGGGACAAGCTCCCATTGTCTATAAAATGCCCCTCACGGCGCGCGTCTCCAATAGCCTCTGACAACTAAGTCCAGCTCCTAGCCTGCTCGCGTGGCTTAGATACTCGTATAAGCCCTGCGGAACTGCTACTACTGACAGAGAAGGGGTGAAGGCGGGTTACTGGCGCCTGAAAACCAGTGCTTTGGGTAGATGGGGCTCATCAGTCTGGGAAGACAGCTCATCTAAGAGAAGGAAAACTCAGATTTCAAACCTCCGCTGCCTTGCGGCCATACCCACTCATAGGAAAGGCTTCGGGAGTCAACCCTGAGGAAAAATCCGGAGTCGGAGTCCCTAAGGCAGTTTGCCGTTGTCTACAACCTCGTTCTGGCAACTCCTGCGTCGCCCCTGGTACCAGGCGTACAGGCCTCCGTCTTTCCCCTGGATTCTACTAGTGGCGAGGAGAGGGGGATCTGCTGAATGGGCAACAGCTCGTCCTCCATATTCACTTGCCCAGGCCTGCACCTAGACAGCTCAAGAATCGGCCTGCACAGCTACAGCAGAAAGTGCACGTCATGACCACAACGCCTCCTGGTGCAGACTATCATCTCCTGAGATGTGAAGAGGCCGACGATCTGTTGTACGCATTGCCTATTGCTTTTTCCAAATGTCTGTTTTGCCTGAAAGTTTCCTGGATTATACACAGTGCCCTGAATCCACCTGCTGTCGGTCACACAAACAAAGCATGATATTGATTCATTCTCAGTTCAGTTCAGTAAGGCAAGGTAAACTTTACATGGACTTTGTACTCGATTTCGTAATGTCCATCATGTTGCCAAGCTGTGAAACTGAACATCTGCGCGAAATGCGTGAGATGCTTTCATAACCCTACACCTGACATTGAAGAAGAATTTTGTAATAAAATGTATGAATCATCAACAGCAAATTCTTATTTGAGAGACTCTTGTTTATATATCTGTCCGTCTGTCTGTCTGCCCGTCTGTCTCTCTCAGTCTCTGTCTGTCTGTGTGTGTCTGTCTGTGTGTGTCTTCTGTGTGTGTCTGTCTCTCTCTCTCTCTCTCACAGAGAAAGAGAGAGAAGAAGAGAGAGAGAGAGAGAGACAACAGAGATAGAGAGTGTGTTGTGTGTGTGTGTGTGTGGTGTGTGTGTGTGTGTGTGTGTGGTGTGTGTGTGTATGAATGCGCATGTGTGCGCACGCGCTTGTGTGCGTATGTGTGTATGCATGCAACAATTTGTAAGCAAATTTTAGGATCGTGTTGTCGTCACCACTGCACTGCAATTCTGGTATTTTCATTGTTTCATACAGCTCTTGCTCAAACCTGCAAATAACATTTGGTGACGCATTCACATTTCCCGACTGGCATTTTCAGAATCAAAATTGCATGAATTGTTATCCTCATGTAGTCCTCCCTTTACTTTTCTATTTTACTGTTCTGTTTCAAAGCCAAAAATGATTTCTTTAGCTGCATGTGATGCAATCTCTTTTCAAGTTAGTGTCAGAATTTTGCCTTCAACAGCACTCCAAGTGATTTCAGCTGACTTTGCAAAGTACTTGAAAATATGTCCATGTCTGAAGTAAGCCACTTGCTTTTGATTTCATTATAAATGCGTTCTCATGGCAATTTGTTTACCCCGTATGTCACATACGAAGAGACAAAATACTTCTCAAATAGATCACGAAAATCATGGCGCGATGTTTCCGATAGATCACAAACAATCATAGCGTGATGTTTCTAACAGATCACTAACAATCACGGCGTGATGTTTCTAACAGATCACTAACAATCACGGCGTGATGTTTCTAACAGATCACTAACAATCATGGCGTGATGTTTCTAACAGATCACTAACAATCATGGCGTGATGTTTCTAACAGATCACTGACAATCATGGCGTGATGTTTCTAACAGGTCACTAACAATCATAGCGTGATGTTTCTAACAGGTCATTAACAATCATGGCGTGATGTTTCTAACAGATCACTAACAATCATAGCGTGATGTTTCTAATAGATCACTAACAATCATAGCGTGATGTTTCTAATAGATCACTAACAATCATGGTGTGATGTTTCTAATAGATCACTAACAATCATAGCGTGATGTTTCTAATAGATCACTAACAATCATGGTGTGATGTTTCTAATAGATCACTAACAATCATAGCGTGATGTTTCTAATAGATCACTAACAATCATGGTGTGATGTTTCTAATAGATCACTAACAATCATAGCGTGATGTTTCTAATAGATCACTAACAATCATGGTGTGATGTTTCTAATAGATCACTAACAATCATAGCGTGATGTTTCTAATAGATCACTAACAATCACGGCATGATGTTTCTAACAGATCACAAACAATCATAGCGTGATGTTTCTAACAGATCACCAACAATCATGCGTGATGTTTCTAACAGATCACTAACAATCATAGTGTGATGTTTCTAATAGATCACTAACAATCATGGCGTGATGTTTCTAACAGATCACAAACAATCATGGCGTGACATTTCTAACAGATCACAAACAATCATAGCGTGATGTTTCTAACAGATCACAAACAATCATAGCGTGATGTTTCTAACAGATCACAAACAATCACGGCGTGATGTTTCTAACAGATCACTAACAATCACGGCTTGATGTTTTTAACAGATCACAAACAATCATAGCGTGATGTTTCTAATAGATCACTAACAATCATAGCGTGATGTTTCTAACAGATCACTAACAATCATATCGTGATGTTTCTAACAGATCACTAACAATCATAGCGTGATGTTTCTAATAGATCACTAACAATCATAGCGTGATGTTTCTAATAGATCACAATCATGGCGTGATGTTTCTAATAGATCACTAACAATCATAGCGTGATGTTTCTAACAGATCACTAACAATCATAGCGTGATGTTTCTAACAGATCACAAACAATCATAGCGTGATGTTTCTAACAGATCACTAACAATCATAGCGTGATGTTTCTGACAGATCACTAACAATCATAGCGTGATGTTTCTAACATATCACTAACAATCATAGCGTTATGTTTCTAACAGATCACTAACAATCATAGCGTGATGTTTCTAACAGATCACTAACAATCACGGCATGATGTTCCTAACAGATCACAAACAATCATAGCGTGATATTCCTAACAGATCACTAACAATCATGGCATGATGTTCCTAACAGATCACAAACAATCATGGCATGATGTTCCTAACAGATCACTAACAATCATGGCATGATGTTCCTAACAGATCACAAATAATCATGGCATGATGTTCCTAACAGATCACTAACAATCATAGCGTGATGTTTCTAACAGATCACTAACAATCATAGCGTGATGTTTCTAATAGATCACTAACAATATTAGCGTGATGTTTCTAACAGATCACTAACAATCATAGCGTGATATTTCTAACAGATCACTAACAATCATAGCGTGATGTTTCTAACAGATCACTAACAATCATAGCGTGATGTTTCTAACAGATCACTAAACAATCATAGCGTGATGTTTCTAACAGATCACAAACAATCATAGCGTGATGTTTCTAACAGATCACTAACAATCATAGCGTGATGTTTCTAACACATCACTAACAATCATAGCGTGATGTTTCTAACAGATCACTAACAATCACGGCATGATGTTTCTAACAGATCACTAACAATCATAGCGTGATGTTTCTAACAGATCACTAACAAAATAGCGTGATGTTTATCAACAGAGTCACAAACAATCATAGCGTGATGTTTCTAACAGATCACAATCAGTTGTGATGTTTCTAACAGATCACTAACAAAAATAGCGTGATGTTTCTAACAGATCACAAACAATCATAGCGTGATGTTTCTAACAGATCACAATCATAGCGTGATGTTTCTAACAGATCACAATAATCATAGCGTGATGTTTCTAACAGATCACAGACAATCATAGCGTGATGTTTCTAACAGATCACAATCATAGCGTGATGTTTCTAACAGATCACTAACAATCATAGCGTGATGTTTCTAACAGATCACAATCATAGCGTGATGTTTCTAACAGATCACTAACAATCATAGCGATGATGTTTCTAACAGATCACTAACAATCATAGCGTGATGTTTCTAACAGATCACTAACAATCATAGCGTGATGTTTCTAACAGATCACTAACAATCATAGCATGATGTTTCTAACAGATCACTAACAATCATGGCGTGATGTTTCTAACAGATCACTAACAATCATAGCGTGATGTTTCTAACAGATCACTAACAATCATAGCGTGATGTTTCTAACAGATCACAAACAATCACAGCGTGATGTTTCTAACAGATCACTAACAATCATAGCGTGATGTTTCTAACAGATCACTAACAATCATAGCGTGATGTTTCTAACAGATCACTAACAATCATTGCGTGATGTTTCTAACAGATCACAAACAGTCATAGCGTGATGTTTCTAACAGATCACTAACAATCACGGCGTGATGTTTCTAACAGATCACTAATAATCACGGCATGATGTTCCTAACAGATCACAATCATAGCGTGATATTCCTAACAGATCACTAACAATCATGGCATGATGTTCCTAACAGATCACAAAGAATCATGGCATGATGTTCCTAACAGATCACTAACAATCATGGCATGATGTTCCTAACAGATCACAAACAATCATAGCATGATGTTCCTAACAGATCACTAACAATCATAGCATGTTTCTAATAGATCACTAACAATCATGGCATGATGTTCCTAACAGATCACTAACAATCATGGCATGATGTTCCTAACATATCACTAACAATCATAGCGTGATGTTCCTAACAGATCACTAACAATCATGGCATGATGTTCCTAACAGATCACTAACAATCATGGCATGATGTTCCTAACAGATCACTAACAATCATAGCGTGATGTTTCTAATAGATCACTAACAATCATGGCATGATGTTCCTAACAAATCACTAACAATCATGGCATGATGTTCCTAACAGATCACTAACAATCATGGCATGATGTTCCTAATAGATCACTAACAATCATGGCATGATGTTCCTAACAGATCACTAACAATCATGGCATGATGTTCCTAACAGATCACTAACAATCATGGCGTGATGTTCCTAATAGATCACTAATAATCATGGCGCGATGTTCCTAACAGATCACTAACAATCATGGCATGATGTTCCTAACAGATCACTAACAATCATGGCATGATGTTCCTAACAGATCACTAACAATCATAGCGTGATGTTCCTAACAGATCACTAACAATCATGGCATGATGTTCCTAACAGATCACTAACAATCATAGCGTGATGTTCCTAACAGATCACTAACAATCATGGCATGATGTTCCTAACAGATCACTAACAATCATAGCGTGATGTTTCTAATAGATCACTAACAATCATGGCATGATGTTCCTAACAGATCACTAACAATCATGGCATGATGTTCCTAACAGATCACTAACAATCATGGCATGATGTTCCTAATAGATCACTAAGAATCATGGCATGATGTTCCTAACAGATCACTAACAATCACGGCATGATGTTCCTAACAGATCACTAATAATCATGGCGCGATGTTCCTAACAGATTACTAACAATCATGGCATGATGTTTCTAACAGATCACTAACAATCATGGCATGATGTTCCTAACAGATCACTAGCAATCATGGCATGATGTTTGTAACAGATCACTATCATGGCGTGATGTTTGATGGGGAAAGGGGAATTAGAGCACCTGGTCACAACAGGAAAGGTGGAGGGAAAGAGAGCACCAGTTAGACCCAGGGAGAAAATATTTGATGGATTTGCAGAGTGGCTGAGGACAGAGAGGGTGGAGGATGTGCTTGCGGCAACAAGGGATAGATACACATGGAGGGCCATGATCACCAACGCCATGCGACAGGGCACATGATGATGATGAATCTGGATAGTTGGGACACCACTTGCATACACACCCTCCTGCGGAAAGCGCAAGTAAGATGGGCTTTCTGCAGGAGGGCGTGTATGCTGAGAGTGCTGGCTCGTTCCAGGATTTCTGTGTCCGGGATTTTGTCTTGCTACATGATACGAACGAGTCTGCCAACTAAGTCTCCGGAGACTTGAGCAACAACTCAACTGCTCTTGGTCATAATTCCATTCATGTACGCCTACTGGATGTTTGGTTTGTGCTAAAATTCACAGTGGTATAAAATTTCAAACCGATTATTTTGTGGTATAGAAGTCGTGAATTGACTGATACTTTTGTAGCGTAAAAGTCTATGAAGCTGACTGAATACATTGTTGGTGTAAATTTATAAAGGTGACTCATTATTCCGTCGAGTTAAATTGATTCATTGTTTTGTGATGTCGATGTAAAATTCTAAAGTTTACCAATTATTTCATGGTGTAAAATAATCAAACTGGTGGTTTTTTTCGTAATATACAAGTGCAAAGGCAAAGATACAATTATTCACTCTCTGTTAATCCTGTCACTCCTTTACCCAATCCACCAACTGCAAAAACACCACTCTTTGATTCCCTCACCCTATCCCCCAGCAGGAAGTTGGCGGATAAGGTGAGGGAGTCAAAGGGTTATGTTTTTGCTTTGTTAGCAAAGCTGGAGGGAAGGAGAGCACCAGGTAGACCCAGGGAGAAGATACTAGACGGACTTGCAGAGTGGCTGAAGACAAGGAGGGTGGAAGAGATGCTTGAGGCAACACGAGATAGAGACAGATGGAAGTCCATAATCGCCAACGCCATGCGACAAGGCACCTGTCGATGATGATAGCATGGTTGACAATGCAGGATGCTGTTAGACAGGCTACGGGAGTCAAAGGGTGAAGCACACACACTCACGCACGCGCGCGCGCACACACACACACACACACACACACACACACACACACACACACACACACAGAGGACAAAGTTACTGTATTTTATTTTGCTTATTTTTTGTTCTTCCATCTAAAGTCACTTTGTATGAATAGGCGCTACATGAAACACACACACACACACACACACACACACCCCACATTTCTCCTCCCCCACCCACATGCTCAATCATCTGGACTTGTCATTCACACGTTCCAATAAAAAATCAGTTTTGTTTTGCACTGGTAATACAACAGTATAAAAACATTAATACACTTTGAAAAGTACATTCAAATAAAAGAAACCATATTGTAAAACAGAACAGTTTAGAACATCAACTACAGGGTAAGAAAAAAGTTAGCGATACAAACAAGTTTTTGTTTGTTTGTTTTGTTTATGGTAAGGGGGTTTACTGTTACTGTTTCAATGTGCTACTGATACAATCACTGTAATTATGTTTTTTTTTCTTGTCATGTAAAGATCTTTGCGATACAAAAATTATTTTGAAAGATCTAGTGTTAAAGCCTGCTACTAATATGCTTTGTACTAATTATGTAACTTGCTGACAAGTGTGTTGATTTTTGCAATACTAAAGTTTTAGAATTTGGTGTTGTAGTCTGCTACTGATACAGCTAGTACTAATCATGGTCTTTCTTTGACTCTCTCAAGAGATAAAATCAGTGCAATACAAAATTTGTTGCATCTTTTTTGCTCTTACGAGCTGTTGTCTGTTACTCATAGGCCAAATTCTAATCATGTTCCTTCTCAAAGCAGACATGTAATTTTTACTATACAAAGATTCTGGGAGTCTACTGTTGCAGTCTGCTAATATGCTGTGTACTAATTTGTACACTTATTATGCTCTCTCACAAAACATGTTTAAAACTTTTGCAATATGAAGTTTTTTTATTTAAGTCTTGTGTTGCTAATTATGCTCTCTCACAAGACAAGTTCAAATCTTCGTGGTACATGAGCTTTTTGTTATAGTCTCCTGTAAATGCAGCACACACTATGTATGTTTTTTTCTTCTAAAGACCACTGTCAGCTTTGTAGAGTGTAGTGTACAGTCTCCTATAGAGTAGGCCACTAACTGTGCTCTCTCTCTCTCTCTCCCCGAATATGTATATATATATATATTTGTGGAGCAAAGTTAGTAAACACACACACAAACACGCCGATCGCAATGAGTGTCAGCATGTTTGTGCATGAATACAATGAATACATGTCATCTGTTTTGTAAGCCACTAAGTCTATAGTCTGACTTGACATCAAGTTTTTAACCCTTTAACTCCCGCATTTTATCCACCACCAGCCAAAACTTGACCCTTTTGACTCCCTCAGGAAGCTGTGGATAGGGTGTGAGAGTCAAAGGGTAAAGTTTTTGCTTTGCTAACACGGTTGACAACGAAGGATACTGTTGGACATGGTGCGGTAGTCAAAGGTTAAATTGCAATACAGACTTGATGTCTTCATGTGCTGATAAAATTTTAGAATATAGACTTGATGTCTTTATGTGCTGATAAAATTTCAGAATAAGTGATAAAACTGAGGAATAGAAAAGAACACCACCACCCTCCCTCACAGAGGCTAAAACAGAATCAAATTAAAAGGAAAAAACAATACACACACAGACAGACAAATATAGGATAAATTCTTGAAAACTGCTCCGGCCAGCTATTGTCATTCCCAAAAAAGACAATGCAGACAATCTACTTCATTTGACTGCCCTTTCATGTTCAGAAGATTAGCAATTGAGTGATGCTCTCTCTCACCTTTACACTCAAGTGAGGACAGGCAGGCCAACAATGTAACACCCATTTCTTATTTTCTTTCATTATCAGTAATGCTAAAACCACACACATTAAACATGTTTTTCTTTTTTTGCTTTCACTGTAGCTAAGAACTGCCATTTGCAACATTAATGTCTGTGATTCAGAACCAAATGATTATTCTTTTGTCTCTTAATGCACAAATGACAACAGACGCATACAACTGATTTCTTTGTGCTGTCACTGATGTGATTTCTTTGTACTGTCACTGGTGTTATTCTACTTGCAGAGTAAAACTCCCGACAAAATAATTTTAGCAAACATTTCAACCCTTTCACTGGCGGTAGAAGGTGACCTGTAAGCAGAGTATTGTAGTCACTGATTAGTGACCTGTAAGCAGAGTACTGTAGCCACTGATTTGCTACCTGTAAGCAGAGTACTGTAGCCGGATTGGAGACCTATAAGCAGAATACTGTAGCCACTGACTGGTGACACATAAGCAGAATACTGTAGCCACCGATCGGTGACCTGTAAGCAGAGTACTGTAGCCACTGATGGTGACCTGTACACGGAGTACTGTAGCCATGACTGGCAACCTGTAAGTAGAATACTGTAGCCACCAATCAACATACATTCACATATGGCAGAGTATTCTGAAATCAGTCACATGGGATGTTTCAGTCAGCTGTTTCATGGCAGATTTCTGGTCATGCACTGGAGCTTGTGAGATCAGTTCTTTCAGCTTGCACAGTCTTTGCGTAGGTGGTAGTGAAAAAGGTAAGTTAATTGATGCCAAAAGTCAACTACTTTTTATTTTGTGTTGTTCTTTTCCTTCAGGCATAGGACTCCTTCTAATACAACTTCACATAAATCACATAAACAAAAGAAAATAAAAAAAATGAGGTGAATAAAACCAAAAGTGAATCTTTTGTTGTCGTCGCTGCTTGTTATTCTTTTACAGAAGGCACATCAGACTCATGGTTAGAAGACTTAAATGAATGATTTGAGATAACTTTTCCCCTTTTGCTGTTGATGTCGTTGTTTCACTTCAGGGGTGGCAAGACAACTCTTAATGAGATGATTTCAGGCAAACAACTTCGGGAAATCCCTCAGCTCTTCCAAATTCCACACATGACCCAAATGTCCAAGGTCCTATTCTATCTGCATGAAAATGTAAATATCTCCACTGAAAAAGCTGAAATTTGAAATGAAAAATGTAGATATCTGTGCTGAAAAATGTCGAAATCGGTACCAAAAATGTGGAAATTTCTACCGAAATATTTTTTTTGACATTTGCACTGAAAAGTATTGATATCTTTACTGAAAAATGTTGACATCTGCACTGAAAAACACGAAAATCAGTACTCAAAATGTGGAAACTTATTACACTACAAAATATACACATCTGCTCTGAAAAACAGTCAATGGAAAATGTCTATTTTGAAAACTGTCACATTCTATACTAAAAACAGTGGAAGACATTACATAATTTACGGTTTTCTTTAGTACTAGCAGTCAGTTCCTCAAGCTATATAGCGTTGATACATCAATGTCTCTGTCCCGTCTTTGTAGAGCTGATGCATCAATATCTATATTTGAGGTTGATGCATCATGTCTCTGCCCGTCTTGTAGGGTTGACGCATCATGTCTGTCCTGTCTCATAGGGTGATGCATCAATGTCTCTGTCCTGTGTTTGTAGGGTTGATGCATCAATGTCTCTGTCCTGTGTTTGTAGAGTTGATGCATCAATGTCTCTGTCCTGTTTGTAGGGTTGATGCATCAATGTCTCTGTCCTGTGTTTGTAGGGTTGATGCATCAATTTCTCTGTCCAGTGTTTGTAGAGTTGATGCATCAATGTCTCTGTCCTGTGTTTGTAGGGTTGATGCATCAGTGTCTCTGTCCAGTGTTTGTAGAGTTGATGCATCAATGTCTCTGTCCTGTGTTTGTAGGGTTGATGCATCAATGTCTGTCCCATGTTTGTAGGGTTGATGCATCAATGTCTGTCCCATGTTTGTAGAGTTGATGCATCAATGTCTCTGTCCTGTGTTTGTAGGGTTGATGCATCAATGTCTCTGTCCTCTGTTTGTAGAGTTGATGCATCAGTGTCTCTATCCCATTTCTGTAGGGTTGATGCATCAATGTCTCTGTCCCGTGTTTGTAGGGTTGATGCATCAGTGTCTCTGTCCTGTGTTTGTAGAGTTGATGCATCAGTGTCTATCCCATTTCTGTAGGGTTGATGCATCAATGTCTCTGTCCCATGTTTGCAGGTTGATGCATCAATGTCTCTGTCCCGTGTTTGTAGGGTTGATGCATCAATGTCTCTGTCCTGTGTTTGTAGGGTTGATGCATCAATGTCTCTGTCCTGTGTTTGTAGGGTTGATGCATCAATGTCTCTGTCCCGTGTTTGTAGGGTTGATGCATCAATGTCTCTGTCCGTGTTTGTAGGGTTGATGCATCAATGTCTCTGTCCCATGTTTGTAGGATTGATGCATCAGTCTCTATCCCATTTCTGTAGGTTTGATGCATCAATGTCTCTGCCCTGTGTTTGTAGGGTTGATGCATCAATGTCTCTGTCCCATGTTTGTAGGATTGATGCATCAATGTCTCTGTCCTGTGTTTATAGAGTTGATGCATCAATGTCTCTGTCCTGTGTTTATAGAGTTGATGCATCAATGTCTCTGTCCTGTGTTTATAGAGTTGATGCATTGACGCCTATATCCCATTTCCGTAGGGTTGATGCATCAATGTCTCTGTCCTGTGTTTATAGAGTTGATGCATCAATGTCTCTGTCCTGTGTTTATAGAGTTGATGCATTGACGCCTATATCCCATTTCCGTAGGGTTGATGCATCAATGCCTCCGTCCCATGTTTGTAGAGTTCATGCATCAATGTCTCTGTCTGTGTTTATAGAGTTGATACATCAACGCCTCCATCCCATTTCTGTAAGGTTGATGCATCAATGCCTCCATCCCGTGTTTGTAGAGTTGATGCATCAATAACTCTATATATCCTAGATGCAGTGTGGAATGAGGGAGAGGGTAAGGTTGGGGGGAAGGGGCTGAGATGACGAGAGAAGCGGGGAAGATGAAGCCTGCATCAAAATTGGAAGCCATCATCAGATGGAAAGTCAGAGAGTGCGGTAAACTCGAAGCCTTCGTCGTTTTCCACAGGCGCCACTGTCTCCTCCACCTCTCCCTGCAACAACCATTACAAAAATGTCAATGCACATACAGTATTTCAACAGGGGAAAAATGAAATAAAGCTGAGTATATATATCAATGCATTCGAGCACATAATCTAAAGAGATGCCCATGGTGATGACCACTCTGTCCAATTTATTGCACTGGGGATTTAAAAAAACATACCCGATTATAAATTTCAACATAACTAAGGCCACTAAAACATATATAAGAAAGGGTCTGAATTACCTAAAATTGCTTCTGCATATCTCATTGTCCTAGATCCAAAAATGCCCTTAATACACGTACCCAATTATCAATCCTAAGAGGAAAAGTACGTAAGACTTTATCGAACACATACAGGTGAATGGACCAGCAAGGCAGACAATAAAGGAAGAAATGACAGAAAGCAAAGGAACAAATAGAAACAAAGACAGTGACGGAAATGAGGAAATTCCTTGCACGGAATTTCCAGCAGGTGGGAATACTATTTATACTGAAAGAGCCCCCAGCATCCCCACCAGGGGAGGACTTCCAATCAGAAGGTTCCGGGTTCAGTATGTAGGCTACTGTACAGCAAGTCCAAATGAATCTGGAGAATAATGCTATACAGCAACAATTCATAACAATGACAACAATTATTATACCTGAGGACTTCAAATATGTGTGCCATTTTCAGCCCACCCAGCAGTGAATAGGTATCTAACTTTTTTTCAGAGATGTACCAGTCACCGTGGTGTAGTCGTTAGCGCAACAAACTGCCGACTGGAAGGTTGTGGGTTTGAATTCCCATCTGTCCCTCCAAAAATCATCGTGGGATTTTTCGGCTCTAACCGGCTCCTACCCAGAGTTGAGCATGCTATGGGCTTACTGGGAAGACTGGAACCACACAGTCCAGTCTCATGCGTCACTGAGGGTGTTGCTCAAGTCTTCTGACCAGCACCGCGGGTGTCTATATCTCTCAGGCCTAGCTGATGCCAGGATATATTATGATAGTAAGTGTAGAGTACAGCCCTGTCACGCAGTCTCAATCCTAGATGGAACTCAGTACCATCATGATTGTCATCCTAGTCGACATCAACATCATCGCATTGTAGAGGCAGTGCCCGCTTCTATGGCCATTGGAATGGCATGGAGGGTAAGATGAAAAAGGAAAAAAAAAAAAACCCCAAACAAACAAAGAGGAGCACAAAGGTAACATCCCTGAGTGTGATGATCCTTAAAAACAAAACAAAACAAAAAACCCCACCTTTTTTCAGAGTTAGCAAAGATAAAACAACAACATAGAGGAGATGGGCACTGCCTTTATTCATAATGCTGGCCCCAAGAAAATCTGACATTTCTCCACTTCATTCCCCTATGATCTCACAACGCTTACAGGATAATTTGTGTGTGTAAATATGTACATGGTAGAACAAGACTATAATTTCATCACAACAAGTAGCGGTTATATTTTTCATCCCTCTCTCTCTCTTTCCTTCACCATTCCCACAATCCTCTTTGATTTCCACAAGCTGACGATCAAATTGAACAGCAAAATGATAAGAAATCATGAATATTACACCACCTTACTTGATTCCCGCACCCTGTCCCATCCTGCATTGCCAACTATGCTACCAACGCAAAACCTTAACCCTTTGATTCCCGCACCCTGTCCACCTGCATTGCATGCCAACTATGCTACCAACGCAAAACCTTAACCCTTTGACTTCCCGCACCCTGTCCACCTGCATTGCCAACTATGCTACCAATGCAAAATCTTAACCCTTTGACTCCCGCACCCTGTCCACCAGAGCATCCTGCATTGCCAACTATGCTACCAACGCAAAACCTTAACCTTTTGACTCCCGCACCCTGTCCACCTGCATCCTGCATTGCCAACTATGCTACCAAAGCAAAACCTTAACCCTTTGACTCCCTCACTCTACCCACCAGCTTACTGCAGGAAGCTGGCAGTCGAAGTGTTAACATGTCATCCATTCTCACAATACGGGGAATGGTGGTGCTGCACCGCTGTGAAGTACTCTCTCCAGGACATCAGCCCGAATTTCATGTTAAAAAAATACCTTGTAACAATAACAGACAGCACCAGGTAGACCCCAGGGAGAAAATACTGGACAGACTTGCAGGGTGGCTGAGGACAAGAGAGGGTGGAAGATGTGCTTGCGGCAACAAGGGATAGATACATATGGAGGGCCATGATCGCCAATGTCTTGTGGCAAGGCACTTGATGATGATTATGATGATGACAACAAGAACAACAAAAACAGAAATAACCACAAATAAGCAAACACACACAACACACACACACACACGCATCTTTTTACCTCTTCAGAAAAGTAGAGATCAATGAGAGCAAAGGCCATCTTGTAGATTCGCTCGTTTTTGTGTCTTTGTAGGTTTTCAATCCTGTCCAGACCTAATCGAAACAACACATTCAATGAATAAACAAAGTTGAACCAAAATACTTCAATAATACACACAGCTCAGTCAAAAATCAAATAATGAACAAATCTGAACAAAATCCATCAGTCAATAACAAAGTTGAGCGAAAATATCAATCAGACAATAAACAATCAGTCAATAAACAAAAGTCAAACCAAAATACTTAAAAAAATTAACAAAATAGAATCAAAATAATTCTTTCAATGAAAGTTGAACCAAAATCATTCAATCAGAAAGCAAAGCTGATCAAAAAGTAATTATACTTAAAAATAAACAAAACAGTTCTAAATTCATTCATCAGTAAACAATCCTGAACCTAAAATCGATCCAATATAAAACAAAGCAGAACTAAAACAATTCAGTCATAAAAAAATTGAATCAAAAATTAATAAAAAAAAACACAACCTAAACAAACAGAATTTAAAACCATTCAATCAGTAAACAAAATGGAATTACAATCATTCAATCAATAAAAGTTGAACAAACTCATTAAAAAATAAACAAAACTGAGGCAAAATCATTCATTCTATAAATCTGACATAAAATTGTACTATCCATAAACAAAGAGAAACCATGGTCTTCTTGTTATAAATGCTTAACTCTTTGGCTCCTGCACCCTATCAACCAACTACAAAAACTTAACCCTTTGTCTCCCTCACCGTACCCACCAATTTCCTTTGGGAAACTGATGGATAGGGTGAGGGAGTCAGAGGGTTAAGATTTTGCTTTGCTGGCTTGGTTGACAATGTAGGATGTTGGTCAACAGGGTGCGGTAGTCAAAGGGTTAAAGCCCAGCTGACTGCACAGTCATATCAGGGCTATAACCGTTTAAAAACATCATACAATAGTTCAATACTGTTATTGCTATTTCTGTTCAAAACCCAGCCCACCGTGTAGAGCTACATCAGGGTTATAAACATTTCAAAACATACACTATACTTCAACAGTTAAAAAAAAAAAGGAAATGAAAATTAAATACACATATCAATGCATTTGCACACACAATCTAAGGAGATGCCCCCGGCGTTGACCACTCCATACATTTCATCATACAGGGGATTTAAAAAACATACCTGAATACAAATTTAAACATAACTAGGGACACTAAAACATATAAAAATGGGCCTAAGTTGCCAAAAATTGCTTCTGCATATCTTATTTCCCTAGAGCAAAAAATGCACTTAATACATGTACCCAATTATCAATCCTAAGAGAAAGAAGGCAAGACTTTACTGAACACATACAGGTGAATGGACCAGCAGGGCAGAAAATGATAGGAAGAGATGACAGAAAACAAAGGAACAAGGCAAAAAGAAAGGGAGTGACAGAAAAGGGGAAATTTCTTGCACAGAATTTCCAGAAGGTGGGGATACTATTTATACTGAAAGAACCCCCAGCATCCCCCTGGGGGGGGGGGGGGGGAGAAACCATGATCAAAATCATTTAAAAAAAAATGAACAAAATCATTCAAAAATAAACAAAGCTGAACTACTCAATCAATCAATATACTTCAGTGCTGCATTAAAGATGCAAAAATAGGACAAAGTGTCCTGGATTAAAAAAAAAAAAAAACACCAATCTCTTGAACCGATACAAATAACCACACTTCAGTGCTGCATTGAAGATGCAAAAATAATAGGACAAAGTGTCCTGGATTTTAAAAAACACAAAAAAACACTAATCTCTTGAACCAATACAAATAACCAGGTACATCAACATGTAAATTTAAAAAAAAAGGGGACCGAAGCATGAAAGGGGAAGTAACAAGTGTCTAATGGCTTCAGAACTAGAAAAAGACCATGGCAGAGCTGAACAGATAGCATGGCAGGACACACTCCACATTAACAACATGGGATTATGATAGCATGGCAGACACTACACATATAACACCACAGCACTATGATAGCATGGCAGACACTACACATTAACACCACAGCACTATGATAGCATGGCAGACACACAACACATTAACACCACAGCACTATGATAACATGGCAGACACACAACACATTAACACCACAGCACTATGATAACATGGCAGACACACAACACATTAACATCACAGCACTATGATAACATGGCAGACACACTTCACATTAACACCACAGCACTATGATAGCATGGCAGACACACAACACATTAACACCACAGCACTATGATAACATGGCAGACACACAACACATTAACACCACAGCACTATGATAACATGGCAGACACACAACACATTAACATCACAGCACGATGATAACATGGCAGACACACAACACATTAACACCACAGCACTATGATAACATGGCAGACACACAACACATTAACACCACAGCACTATGATAACATGGCAGACACACTACACATTAACATCACAGCACGATGATAACATGGCAGACACACAACACATTAACACCACAGCACTATGATAGCATGGCAGACACACTACACATATAACACCACAGCACTATGATAGCATGGCAGACACACTACACATTAACACCACAGCACAATGATAACATGGCAGACACACTACACATTAACACTACAGCACTATGATAACATGGCAGACACTACACATATAACACCACAGCACTATGATAGCATGGCAGACACACAACACATTAACATCACAGCACGATGATAACATGGCAGACACACAACACATTAACACCACAGCACTATGATAGCATGGCAGACACACTACACATATAACACCACAGCACTATGATAGCATGGCAGACACACAACACATTAACACCACAGCACAATGATAACATGGCAGACACACTACACATTAACACTACAGCACTATGATAACATGGCAGACACACTACACATTAACATCACAGCACTATGATAACATGGCAGACACACAACACATTAACACCACAGCACTATGATAACATGGCAGACACACTACACATTATCACCACAGCACTATCATAACATGGCAGACACACTACACATAACACCACAGCACGATGATAACATGGCAGACACACTACACATTAACACCACAGCACTATGATAACATGGCAGACACACTACACATTAACACCACAGCACTATGATAACATGGCAGACACACTACACATTAACACCACAGCACTATGATAACATGGCAGACACACTTCACATATAACACCACAGCACTATGATAACATGGCAGACACATACACATTAACATCACGCAATGATAACATGCAGACCACTACACTTAACATCAAGCACATGATAACATGGCAGACACACTACACATTAACATCAAGCACTGATGATAACATGGCAGACACATTTCACATTAACATCACAGCATGATGATAACATGGCAGACACATTACACATTAACATCACTAGCACGATGATAACATGGCAGACACATTACACATTAACATACTAGCACGATGATAACATGGCAGACACATTACACATTAACATCACAGCACGATGATAACATGGCAGACACATACACATTAACATCATAGCACGATAATAACATGGCAGACACACTACACATTAACATCAAGCACGTATAACATGGCAGACACACTACACATTAACATCATAGCACTGATAACATGGCAGACACACTTCCATTAACATCAAGCACTGATGATAACATGGCAGACACACTACACATTAACATCATAGCACGATGATAACATGGCAGACACACTACACATTAACATCATAGCACGATGATAACATGGCAGACACACTACACATTAACATCATAGCACGATGATAACATGGCAGACACACTACACATTAACATCATAGCACGATGATAACATGGCAGACACATACACATTAACATCATAGCACATGATAACATGGCAGACACACTACACATTAACATCATAGCACGATGATAACATGGCAGACACACTACACATTAACATCATAGCATGATGATAACATGGTAGACACATTACACAGTAACATCATAGCACGATGATAACATGGCAGACACACTACATATTAACATCACAGCACGATGATAACATGGCAGACACACTTCAGATTAACCCTACAACTCCCATGTCATATCCACCAACTTCAAATACTTAATCCTTTGATTCCCTCACCCTACCCACCAGCTTCCTGCAGGAAACTGGTAAATAGAGTGAGGGAGTCAAAGTGTTAAGTTTTTGCTTTGCTAGGATGGCTGACGACACAGGATGCTGGTGGACAGGGTGCGGGAGTCAAAGGGTTATTATTATCATTATTGTTGTTTAAAGCAAAGCCAACTGCGTAGAGCAATATCAGGGCTATAACCACTTCAAAACATACAAAATTTCAACAGAAAAACAAAAAGAAAAAAAAAATTAAGTACACATATCAATGCATTCACGCACATAATCTAAGGACATGCCCCCGGCACTGACCACACCACTCTGTCCAATTCATAGCACAGGGGAGATTTAAGAAACACGGCCTGAATACAAATATAAGCACACATAAGGACACCAAAACATGTATAAAAACAGGCATACAAATTACCTAAAACTGCTTCCGCATATCTCACCTCCCTAGACTCAAAAATGCACTTAATACATGTACCCAATTATCAATCCTGAAAAAAAGTACATAAGACTTTATGGAGCACATACAGGTGAATGGACCAGCAGGGCAGAAAATGATAGGTAGAAATGACAGAAAGCAATGCAAAAAGGCAGAAACAAAGAGAGTGACAGAAAAGAGGAAATTTCTAGCACAGAATTTCCAGAAGGTGGGGATACTATTTATACTGAAAGAGCCCACAGCATACCCATGCGGGACAGTCAAAGGGTTAACAACACAGCACTATAACAGCGTGGCAGACACACTCCACACTAACAACATAGCGCTATGATAGGCTTCCAGTTTAGATGCAGACCAATAGTTTGATCTCCCTGCCTCTCCATTCAGTGCAAACATAAGGAAAAAGTAAAAGTAATATCCAACAGATACAGAAACAAATAGCCTGAGACAGAAACAAACAGGATGAACAGTTTCATTCACACACAGAATGAATAATCAAACTAATCAATGAAATTTTTTTAAAATCAACATTCTTATTCTTACTGTTGCTTAGAGCCCTGCAAACTGCCTACAGCCATATCAGGGCTCTAACCACTTCAACACACACAAACACAGAGTACTTCAATAAAGGAAAAAAAAGAAAAAGAAAAAAGAAAAAAAAGGAACAAAAAATTAAATGCACATATCAATGCATTCGAGCACATAATCTAAGGAAATGCCCTTGGCGTTGACTACTCCATCCAATTTATCATACAGGGAATTAAAAAAAAAAACATACCTGAATACAGGAGAACTGTCAAAACATGGAAAAGAAGGTCTAAAAGCAATGCACCATCTTTGCTATAAAATCTGGAATACTCATCAGTGGCTAACAGACTGGAAACTTCAAGAATTTGTGATGCTTCACCAGAGTGGCAATGTCAAAGATTGCAACAACTACAGAACCATTGCCCTAATCAGCCACAAGAGACAGAAAATGATAGGAAAAAATGTCAAAAAGCAAAGGAACAAGGCGGAAACAAAGAGAATGACAGAAAAGAGGAAACTTCTAGCACAGAATTTCCAGAAGGTGGAGATACTATTCATACTGAAATCAAATCAACAAAGAGAAGAAACAAATCAATGAATTAGTGAAAAAGATACATACCTCCACATTCTTCAATCAACAAACATACTCTTTCACGCTCTTTATCAGCTATCTTGAGAATGTTAAAGATTCCGTCAAGAACCACGTTGACCAACTTTGTGTCCCTGATATCCAGAAGTTCACAGAACGGGCTGATAACACCTTCATCCACCATGACCATTATCTGCACAAACATGGTTGAAAAATGCACATCTCATCAGACTGTTATTTTACTGTTATTTTAGTTTATAGCCCAGCTGACTGCGTAGAGCCATATCAGGGCTATAACCCTTTCAAAACATACAAAATACTTCAACAGGAAAAAAAAAAAGAAAGAAAAGAAAATTAAGTCCACATGTTGATGCACTCATACACATAATCTAAAAAGATGCCCCTGGCATTGACCACTCCATCCAATTTATCGCACACGGGATTTAAAAAACATGCCTGAATTCAAATTTAAACATGGCTAAGAATATTAACCATTTGACTCCTTCACCCTGTTCACCAGCATTGTCAGCCATCCTAGCAAAGCAAGAACATAACCCTTTGACTCCCTCACCCTATCCACCATCTTCCTGCAGGAAACTTGTGGATAATGTGAGGAAGTAAAAGGGTTAACTTATTGCAGTTTGTGGCTAGGGTGCAGGAGTCAAAGGGTTAAACATTTTCCCCAGAGCCAAAATTAAAATGCACTTAATACTTGTACCCAATTATTAATCCTAAGAGAAAGTAGCAAGACTTTATCGAATACAATCAGGTGAATGGACCGGAAAGGCAGAAAATGATAGAAAGAAATGACAAAAAGCAAAGGCGGAAGAAAGAAACAAAGAGAGTGACAGAAAGGCAATTTCCGCACAGAATTTCCAGAAGGTGGGAATACTATTTATACTGAAAGAGCCCCGGCATTCCCGTGTGACATCCCACTAGACAAATGCTGTTTAAATTCTTTTTGTAATAAAAACAGCAAACCATTCCTATACAGAGCTATTCTCCAAACTCATTTAGATTCACTGTGCATTACATATTATATTTAAAAGATAATGATTATATACAAAAGCACTATCATATCACACATGCGCATACTAGTATATTTACCAAATAGGGTCCAGTCCTCTCCTCTAATGTTAGAATATCCTTTCTGACATATCCTACCAATGTTAGCACAATGGACTACCGAACGGAAGGTCCTTCCCAACAAAATCAGTGTGGGATTTTTCGGCTCCAACCTGCTCCTACCGAGTTAACCCTTTGACTCCCGCACCCTGTCCACCAGCATCCTGCAATGTCAACCATGCCAGCAAAGCAAAAACTTAACCTTTTGACTCCCTCATCCTATCCACCAGCTTCCTGAAGAAAAGTGATGGATAGGGTGAGGGAGTCAAAGAGTTAAGTTTTTGCAGTTGATGGATAGGGTGCGGAAGTCAAAGGATTAAGCATGCTAAGAGCTCAATGGGAAAACTGAGACCACACAGCTGAGCCTCATCCACATCACAGATACGTCAATGAGGTTATTGCTCAAATCCTCTGACCAACACTGCAGGTGTATTTCTCGGCCTGGTTGACACCAGGATATCATGACAGTGACTGTAGAGTACAGCCCTGTCACACAGGAAGCTGGTGGAAAGGGTGGGGGAGTCAAAAGTTTTGTTTTTAATTTGCTAACATGGTTGACAATGCAGGAGGCTGGTGGATAGGGCGCAGGAGTCAAAGGTTAAGACTGTAAATTAATTTGTAAAGTACATTTAATAAACTCTTGCTGTGGAGAGGTGTGTATTCTGGTCACCCTAACGCAACAGCACAGAAGGAAAACAACTCGTGGTAAGAAACCTAGCCTTCTCCATTCAATTCGGCACTTTTCATTTTTATTTCACACACACACAAAAATGCATACTTCCATTGCACTCATTAACACGCTCTACCATGTACTTCTCCTGCCCTGCTGGATGTCAACAAATTGTTGGGAAAGGGCTAAGTACTTTTTTGGGGTCCTTGTGATCTTGATCTCACAATGACCTTAAAGAGGACAAAATCTGGATTTTAAGTGATTACCACTGTGTAAAATGAAAGACCGTTAGAATGGCTTGACCAGTTTAAGTTTTTTTGTTTTTGTTTTTCTTTTCTGATCAAACTCACCTGTTCCCTTTCTCCCTGATGGTCAGATTGCTGACAGCCCACGCCGCTTCCTTACGTGTGGCATAATCTCCCTGCACAACACGAATTACGTTCAAAATAAAATGAAATAAAACGTTCTTTTTGTGTGTGTTTGTGTGCGTGTGTAAACATGTACGTTGTGTGCGCTGTCTTCTTTGTTGCACGTGTAAATATTGCATAGCCCACGCTACGCAGACTGTATGATGCTGCACAGTCTGCATACCCTTGGCTTCAGTATGGTGCGCATGCTGGGTAATTTCATGATTGTTGTTTAAAGCCCAGCTGTCTGCGTAGAGCCATATCAGGGCTATAACTACTTCAAAACATACAAAACTTCAACAGGAAAAAAAAAAAAAGAAAAAATTAAGTAGGCTACACATATCAATGCTTTCATGCCCCCAGTGTTGACCACCAATTTATCACACAGGGGATTTAAAAAGCACACCTGAATACAAATATAAGCATACCTAAGGACACCAAAACACATATAAAAACAGGCATAAATTACCCAAAATTGCTTCTGCATATCTCACCTCCATAGAGCCAAAACTGCATGTAATACATGTAACCAATTATCAATCGTAAGAAAAAGTACGCAAGACTTTATCAAACACATACAGGTGAATGGACCATTAAGGCAGAAAATGATAAGAAGAAACGACAGAAAGCAAAGGAACAAGGCAGAAACAAAGAGAGTGACAGAAAAGAGGAAAATTCTTGCACAGAATTTCCAGAAGGTGGGGATGCTATTTATACTGAAAGAGACCCCGGCATCCCCATGGGGGGAATTTCATGATTCATTAACACATACAGTGTGCATGTGGGGAATTTCATGATTCATTAACACATATGGTGTGCAAGTTGGGTAATTTCATGATTTATTAACACATACAGTGCGCATGTTGGTAATTTCATGACTTATTAACACATACGGTGCACATGTTGAGAAATTTCATGACTCATTAACACATACGGTGCACACATTGGTAATTTCATGACTCATTAACACATACGGTGTGCAAGTCGGATAATTTCATGACTCATTAACACATACGGTGCACATGTTGGGAAATTTCATGACTCATTAACACATTTGGTGCGCACATTGGTAATTTCATGACTCATTAACACATACGGTGTGCAAGTCGGGTAATTTCATGACTCATTAACACATACGGTGCGCATGTTGGTAATTTCACGATTCATTAACACATACGGTGCGCATGTTGGTAATTTCATGACTCATTAACACATACAGTACGCATGTTGGTAATTTCACGATTCATTAACACATACGGTGCGCAAGTTGGATAATTTCACGATTCATTAACACATACGATGCGCAAGTTGGGTAATTTCATGATTGATAAACACATACAGTGCACATGCTGGGTAATTTCATGATTGATTAACACATACGATGCGCATGTTGGGTAATTTCATGATTGGTTAACACATATGGTGCGCATGTTGAGTAATTTCACGATTCACTAACACATACCATGCACATGTTGGGTAATTTCATGATTCATTAACACATATGGTGCGCATGTTGGGTGATTTCATGATTAACACATACAGTGCGCATATTGGGTAATTTCATGATTCATTAACATGCACGGTGCGCATGTTGGGTAATTTCATGATTCATTAACACATATGGTGCGTATCTTGGGTAATTTCACGATTCATTAAGACATACAGTGCGCAAGTTGGGTAATTTCATGTTTCACTAACACATTTCTGACAATGTGATACTGCTGAGTTTGCCGCCCCTGCACCAAGCAATTTTGACTTGCAGTCAATGCTGCAGGTTGTGTCATATAAAATCATCTTACATGCTCGTTTCTGAATAGATTTGCTTTAAACTTTGAGAAATTGTATAAAAATGATTGATTGATATAGAGTGCAACTGTCTACTGAAAAAACAAAATTATATTTGAATATCTGATTCAACAAAGCCTATGAGAATTAAAACTGAATCAAAAATTAAAATCAACTGAACTGAATAAATATTAACTGAAAACAAAAACAAAAAATCAAACAACTAATCAAAAAAGCAAAACAAATGACTGAACCAAAAATAAAATTTACCGGAATCAAATAAAAAGCAAAACAAACAACTGAATCAAATAGAAATTCAAACAACTGACTTCTTCAAATAACCAAAACAATCACTTGAGTTGAATCACATAAAATTAAATAAACAAAATAACCAAAAATTACAATTAATTGATTCATGTAAGAGTGAAAAAAACTGAACTAAATTAAATTAAAAACACAACTGAATCAAGAAAATTGTAATTAAAAAAAAAAAAGAATTACAAACAGATTAAATATCAAGTCAATCAAATAAAAACTGAAACAATTCAACTAAATAAAAAGTAATTGAATCAACAGAAAATGAAAACATTTTATTGAAACCTCCACCCCCACCCCAACAAAAAACAAACAAACAAACAAAAAAACCCAATGAACCTGATCATGTAAAAATTAAAACAATTTAACTCAATCCAATAAAAATTAAAACAATTAATTGATCCAAGTAAAAAATTACAATAATAAACTGATTCAAATGAAAATTACAATGAACTGGACAGAAAACATCAAAACAATGAACTGAACCAAATAAAAATTAAAACAATGTACTGAACCAAATAAAAATTACAAAATGAACTGAACCAGATAACAAAAATTATTTACCAAGGACACATGTCAGAGTATTGATTTCAATCAGCATGGACTCAGCAACAATGGCATGTGCGCTCATGAACACACACATGCACAAATAATAATGGGTGCACCACACACACACACACACACACACACACAATGATGGGTGCGCACGAGCGCGCACACACACAAAATACTGATGGTTGCTCGTCTCATTCAAGGAGTATGGGAATACCTTCCTTCTCTTTTTTCCTTCTTTTTTTTTCAGTTTGTAACAACAAACTCATTTCTCCACATGAAAAGCAGACAGTGAAAGTACACTGTCACAGCACCTTTGTGAACAATATTTTCAGCTCCCCCCCCCCCCTCCCACCTTTAGCCCTTTGATTCCCGCACCCTATCCAGCAACTGCAAAAACTTAACCCTTTGATTCCCTCACTCTATCCACCAGCTTCCAGCCGGAAGCTGATGGATAGGATGAGGGAATCAAAAGATTAAGTTTTTGCTTTGCTTACATGGCTGGCAGTGCAGGATGCTGATAAACAGGGTGCGAGAGTCCAAGAGTTAGTTTTTTTCTTTTTAAAAAAAAAAATTTTTTTTTTTACTTTTAACCAAATCTGCCTTTCTTTTTTTATTTTTATTTTCTTTTTTACTTTTAACCAAATCTGCATCAAAGATGCCGATTATTGAAGACTTGTGAAAGCATAAATCTGGAAGGTACGGCACCAAGGTGAAGGTCACATGGACCAAAACAGTGCCAAAACTCAATGCTCTTCATGGAAGGTGCAAGAACAGCACTTTCTCAAGACTTCTGACAATGTTTAACCCTTTGACTCCTGCACCCTGTCCACCAGCATCCTGCATTACCAACCTTGCTGGCAAAGCAAAAACCTAACCCTTTGATTCCCTCACCCTATCCACCAGCTTCCTTCATAGGGAGAAGGAGTCAAAAGGTTAAGTTGTTGCAGTTGGTGGATATGGCGCGAAGGATCTAGGAGTCAAAGAATTAAAACCCGTTTTCAGTCTTGTGGCAGTCTATCACTGTCCTTGAAAAAATTAAAAACTTCATTTCAAGAAAAAAAAAGAAAGATTTTCTGCTACATTTTCTTAACAAAAAGGGAGAGTTTTTAAAGTGGTTTGACCATCTTGCTTGGTTTTGTTTTGTTTTCTTTATACGCATGTATTTTTGTTTGATATTAAAACAGATTTTTCTACAAAATCTCATAGGCATATCACGGCGTGATGTTTTCTGTCAAACACCGTGCCTACAAAGAGCTGAGCATGCTACAGGCACACCGAGACCACACAGTTGAGTCCATCCACTCCACAGATGTGTTACTGAGTGTTCTGCTCAAATATCCTTGACCAACACTGAAGGTGTCTGTATCTCTCGGGCCTGGCTGATGCCCGGATATATCATGAAAGCAAGTACAGAATACAGCCCTGTCATGCCGTCTCAATCCAGAATGAAAATCCATACCATCATGATCATCATCAAATTCACAGCACTGTGAAAAATGTCCCAGCAGCTTCTTAGGCCATTGAACTGGCACAGAAAATGGGTGAGAACATTTAAGAAAAAACAAACAAAAGACTTGAGTACAAAATGAACCTGCCAAAGTGTGAGGATCCTTGAAAAAAGTTATCTAACCCCCCCCCCCCCCCCAACCAAAACAAAAAAGTAACACACAAACACACATACAAAAACACACACACACACACAGACATGCAGACAGACACACACATGTATTTATAAACATTTAAAAAAAACAAAACGATATTCACTTACAAAAGCCAGGCACTTTATCATATCAGCACGAGGTCATTGTCGATGATTTCCTGAACCTGTCGCTGGTTACCTGCTGTGACATTGGACAGAAACCACATCGCCTCCTGCCGCACACAACACACAAGACCAGTTAGCATAGTTGGTTATATACTTATAGTTCATACTGCAGGTAAGCCATTAAGTTTTATGGCCCCATTACTCAACTAGAGCATTTGACTCATACACCCTGTCTACCAGCATCCTGCATTGCCAACCTTGCCGGCAAAGCAGAAACTTAACCCTCTGACTGTCACCCTATCCACCAGCTTCTTTGGTGGATAGAGTGCGGGAGTCAAATGTTTAAGTATAGAGCTGATAACACAGGGATTATTTGTTATTTGTTGTTTTTGTTTAAAGCCCAGTTGACTGCGCACAGCCATATCAGGACTGTGACCATTTCAAAACCTACAAAATACTTCAACAGGAAAAAAAAAAGGAGAAGAAAATTAAGTACACATATCAATGCATTCATGCACACAATCTAAGGAGATGCCCCTGGCTTTGACCACTCTGTCCAATTCATTACACAGGAAATTTAAAAAACACACCTACTACAAATTCAAATACAGCAAAGAACACAAAAACATTTATAAAAACAGGCCTAAATTCCCCAAAATAGCTTTCGCATATCTCATTTCCCTGGAGCCAAAAATGCACTATATTTCAAAATCCAGCCGACTGCGTACAGCCATATCAGGGCTATATATCCTGTTCAAAACATACACAATATATCAACAGGGAAAAAAGGAAAAGAAAGTTAACTACACATATCAACACATTCGCGCACATAATCTAAGGAGATGCCCTGGTGTTGACCGTTCCATCCAATTTATCGCACAGGGAATTCAAAAACCACACCTGAATACAAATTTAAACACAACTAAGGACACTAAAACATACATAAAACAGGCCCAAATTACCTGAAATTGCTTCCTCATATCTCATATCCCTACAGCCAATAATGCACTTAACACATGTACCCAATCATCAATCTTAAGAGAAAGTATGTAATGTTAAGACTTTATCGAACACATACAGGTGAATGGACCAGCTAGGTGGAAAATTATAGGAAGATATGACAGAAAGCAAAGGAACATGGCAGAAACAAAAAGTGACAGAAAAAAGGAAATTTCTAGCGCAGAATTTCCAGAAGAGGGGATATTATTTATACTGAAACAGCCCCAGGCATTCCCAAGGGGGGGGGGGGACGCTCTTAATACTTGTAACCAATTATCAATCCTAAGAAAAAGTATGTAGACTTCACTGAACACATACAGGCGAATGGATCAGCAAGGCAGAAAATGATAGGAAGAAATGACAGAAAGCAAAGGACAAAGGCAGAAACAAAGAGAGTGACAGAAAGAGGTAATTTCTAGCACAGAATTTCCAGAAAGTGGGGATACTATTTATACTGAAAGAGCCCCCAGCATCCCCATGGGGGGATATTATTAACTGATATATGAAGAGTTTGGGTCTTTAGAAAAAAAAAGAAGAAGAAAATCTAGGGTATGTAGGGGGTAAATTTCTGGACAGTCTGCATACTCAGTCTTTGGTGGATATGCATGCTGGGTGTTTGCATGTTTCTATAATCCGCTGGAAATGTTCAGTGTGTGCACATACATGAAGGGGGTTCAAGCACAAGGAAGTTTGCACAAACTGACCAGGGAGAGGGGAAAAATCTCCACCCTTTACCTTTAACCCCTTCCATGCCACAGTATTTGTGGCCTTTTGCATTGCTGTCTGCTGGGACAGAATCTGGCTTTTTCCGGTATGTTCACAAATTTGTTCACTGCTCATTCATTTCGTAAGACAGCTTTTCAATTTTTAGCATGTTTTTTCCTTATACCCTTGGCTATGGTTTGATGTCATAGTTATTTGGTTTGGTTGAAAAATAGTATGACCAGACCTGGTATAATGAGCCTTTTTCTCAAAAAAAAAAGAAAGAAATGCTTTCAGAATATACATATATGCACACAGTAGCACATAAATCCGCACAAAACAGAGCAAAATTTGTTTTCTGTATTTAATAAACATCAAGTGAAAAAATTTTCTTACTATTATTACTCTGTAAATTCTAAGCAACACTCAATAAGTTCTTGGATGTAGCACAGTGGAGGAAGAGACAAAATAGGCAGTTGTTCTGCCTTCTTGAATCGCATTATTGGGTTCGTTATTTTTTGATGCTAATTTGACCAATATTCAATTCTCTGAATGGTCAAAAAGAAAAAACTGCACTTTGACATCTTTACAAGAGGGTGGCTAAGTTTCAAGTGTTATCTTCCATCCCCTCCCCCTTAAATTCTGATGATGAAAATCCCCTGTGGCAGACACGGTTGCAGGCGTATGAACATGTCAAAATGGCCCTGTAGTAGACATGGTGTAAGCAGGGAAGAGGTTATTATTATTATATGTTGTTTAAAGCCCAGCCGACTGCGTAGAGCCATATCAGGGCTATGACCACTTAAAAACATACAAAACTTCAACAGGGGAAAAAAAAAGAAGAAAATTAAGTACAAATATCGATGCATTCCCATACATAATCTAAAACATGCCCCTGGCATTGACCACTCCATCCAATTTATCACATAGGGGATTTAAAAAACATACCTGAATACAAATATAAGCATAAATAAGGACACCAAAACATATACAAAAACAGGCATAAATTAACTAAAATTGCTTCCACATTCTCACCTCCCTACAGCCAAAAATGCATTCAATGCATGAACCCAATTATCAATCCTAAGATAAAGTTCGTAAGACTTTATCGAACACATACAGGTGAATACAACACTCCTCCTAAATAACAGTCCTGCTAAATGAAATTTATGACACTGGAAAAATCCCCCAAAATAAGTCAAAATCAATTTTCATTGCACTTCCAAAGAAGACAGGGGCTATAGAATGCGAACTCCATTGCACAATCAGTTTGATGAGTCATGTAACAAAAATCCTATTAAGAATAATCATGATGAGGACAAGGAATAGAATCAAAAGAGAAATAGCAGATGAACAGTGTGGATTTGTGGAAGGGAAAGGAACTGTTAATGTCATATATATCCTAAGAACTATCTTAGAGAGGTCAATCGAGATGAATACGGATTTATATTTATGCTTTGTTGATTATACTAAGGCTTTCGATCGTGTAAGACATGAAGAATCGATCAACCAACTAGAAAGACTCAATATTGATGGAAAAGATCTACAAATAATCAGAAATATGTATTCGGAACAAACAGCGGCAGTGAGAATAGAAAACGATATAAGCTCTTTCCAAAACATCAAAAGAGAAGTCAGACAGGATTGTGTTTTGACACCAGATCTGTTTTCACTATATAGCGAAAACATCATGAAAAACCTAGAGGAAGACCCTGGATTAAAGGTTGGAGGAAAAATGATAACATTCGATACGCAGATGACACTGTGTTAATTGCAGAAAATGAAAGGGACCTACAAAACCTTGTGAATATACTAGAAATAGAAAGCAAAGGTAAGGGGCTGGAACTAAATGGCAAGAAGACTGAAGTCATGGTGATCAGTAAAAAACAAGAAATGCCCTCGTGCAAAATAATAGCAAACGGCACAACCTTGAGACAGGTTGATAAGTTTAAATACCTGGGAACGATCATTTCACCAGACGGCAGATGCACATTAGAAATAGCCAGCAGAATCGGCCAAGCCAAAACGCATTCCAGAAGATGAAAAGCATTCTCACCAACAAATGCCTATCAATTAACATCAGGAAGAGAGTTCTTGAATGTTATATAGAACCAATACTGTTATACGATTGTGATGCGTGGACAGTCAACAAGCAAAGTCGGAACAAGATTAAGGCAGCCGAGATGTGGTTTCTAAGAAGAATGTTGAGAGTTCCATGGACAGCAAAGAAAACAAACGAGATAGTCTTGATGGAGGCAGACACAAGAAGATCATTCGTAAGGAAGATTAGGAAAGGACAGGCAACATTTATTGGCCATTTTATGAGGAAAGGGGAACTGGAGCACCTGGTCACAATGGGAAAGTTGGAGGGAAAGAGAGCACCAGGTAGACCCAGGGAGAAGATACTAGATGGACTTGCAGAGTGGCTGAAGACAAAGAGGGTGGAAGAGATGCTTGAGGCAACAAGAGATAGAGATAGATGGAAGACCATGATCGCCAATGCCATGTGGATAGGCACCTGATGATGATGATGAAGATACAGGTGAATGGACCAGCAAGGCAGAAAATGATAGGTAGAAATGACAAAAAGCACAGCAACAAGGCAGATAAAAAGAGAGTGACAGAAAAGAGGAAATTTCAAGCACAGAATTTCCAGAAGGTGGGGATACTATTTATAATGTAAGAAACCCCAGCATCCCCATGGGGAAAGGGAAAAGGATAAGGAAAAGTATCCATGAAGGAACAAATCCAGACCCTCCCATTGGAAGTTCAAAACCTTAACCACATGATTATACCCGTTCCTATGAATATACATTATCAGTACACTATTAGTAATAGAAATACCATCTTGTTAGTTTTCTCTTTGGAATGTGTCAGCAGACTTACCTTGCTGACTTTCTCTTTGGCGCTTGTCAGCAGGCCTTTCAAATGGGCAAGAGCCCCGCAACTGACCACAATCTGTGTCTGTTCATCTGTTCCCGTTATGATATTCCCCAATGACCTCAGAGCCGTTGTCTGTTTTAAAAACACACAGCAGACACAGACAAGTAGTTAGATGTGAAACATTAATACACTGGAAAAAACGTCATGAAGGTCACTACTCAACAATAGAAAAGTAAAGAATGTTCAACAGATTGTATGCAACTTACCTCCATGAAAAAGAAAAATACTTGAATAAATACAGTGGACTGCAGTTTTCATGCATTGCACTCAGACCAACGATAAACATCGATGATAACAAATAATAATACATGAAATAAACCCAAAAAGACAGAGCAGACAGAGAGCAATCAGCCTGGTTAAGGGCTGCCCAGAGAAAGAAAGAAGCAAATTCTTGTAGGAATGGGATGCTGTGTAGCACTGACTGAGGGTTATTGTTATTGTTACTTTTGTTTAAAGCCCAGCTGACTATGTTCGGCCATATAAGGGCTATTACTGTTTCGAAACATACAATACTTCAACAAGCAAAAAAGGAAAAGAAAATTAAGTATGCATAGCATATCAATTCGGGCACATAATCTAAGGAGATACCCCTGGCGTTGATTACTCTGTCCCATTTATCACACAGGGAATTTAAAAAACGTACTTGAAGGCAAATTTAAACATAACGAAAGACACTAAAACATATACAAAAACATGTCTAAATTACCTAAAATTGCTTCCGCATATCTCATTTCCCTAGAGCCAAAAGTAAGACAGACTTTATCGAACACATACAGGTGAATGGACCAGCAAGGCAGTAAATGATAGGAAGAACTGACAGAAAGCAAAAGAGGAAGAAAGAAACAAAGAGAGTGACAGAAAAGAGGAAATTTCCAGCACCAAATTTCCAGAAGGTGGGAATACTATTCATAACGCTTGAGTCTTGCTCTCTTCAGAGGCAACAAGTTTTTTTTCCCCCTCAGAGCCATTTTGTACTACTTTTGCATAAACCCTTTGACTCTCTCACCCTATCCACCAACTTCCCGCCAGTTTTGGCTTTGCTGGCATGGTTGACAATGCAGAATGCTGGTGAACAGGGTGCAGAAGTCAAAGGGTGAAAAATAGAGATAAGATGCAAGTTCACTACACACAATTCATTTAGGGTGGGAATACATACGATAAAGATTTGTAGCATGTGCAATGAAAGCTCAAATTTTGGCAATTTTTTTTAAAAAGTGTCCAAAAAAACAAAAACAACAACAACCAAAAACCAATTGCGGCACAGGAAGTTGCCATGGGCCAAGAAACTGCAGTCTTATTAACACTTTCCTGAACTCATACTTTCAGCAAGCAACTAATCCCTCCCACAGCACACTCAAACTGCATAGCAACCATTGTCTACAGCACAGGTTGGCCACCCCTGCCCAACTCGTCTACAGAGAAAATTCTGCTTGTCAGCCAAGTGTGGCTGACATGTTGGGCAAAATTTACAAGGGGGAATGTTTCATATCAAGCACAGAAAGGTGTGTGTGTGTTGACATGTATGTGGGTGAGTGTATGTATTTGATACATCTATTACAGAAACAATAAATTTGCCAGTTGTCCATTCAACCAAATGTCTGTTAGGCCAAACATCTGTTTGGTAAAATGTCTGTTCAGTAGTCTGTCAGTGAAAATACCATCAACTAAATGTCTGTCAGAGATATGTCGGTCATTTGTCCGACCATGTAAATGATTTACTTCTATCAAAGTAACTTACCTGAACTTTCAGTTGTTCATGAGACAGGAGAGGGACGAGGGCAGGAATGACACCAGAATCAACCACCAACTGAATCATCTCGCTACCAGCGTCTGACAAGTATGAGAGGGCCCAGATTGCATCCACCAGGATCTGAAACCACACAGCATTTAACCATGGATGACAGAGAATAAGACTTGAAGGCACGCTCACTGGCACCAAGCACACGCTTTCCACTGGAACAGTCGGTTCTATCTAACCAGATGACAACACTCATTCCATTCTCTGGTTCAGTCACAAGAACCTGGGCACTGTTCTTCTCATCATCTCCGTACGCAGAAGTTTATCAGCCAAACGTCAGTCCTGTAAGTCATTTGCTGGTTCGCCAGTATCACTCTTTCGACTGATGCAGCAACTCACCACTTCTTTCCAGACGGGCCTGGTGTCAAGTGAGTGAACGTCAGATTTCTGACATGAAGGTCCTGTGTTCAGTTTGCTTTGACATAGCTGCCTGGTGGGTACAGGATGAATTTCAAATTTCCCAGATCAACTTGGGCACCCTCCCAAACATGATTCATACATTGGCCAGCTCGTGGGTTTATGTCCAGACTTCAGGTTTGTGCCATGATCACCATACACATGGCAACTGTGATGTTAGTCCATACGGAGTTCGTTCCAAGCGCGGAGATGTCATCTTGAGAAACTGAAACTGAAAAGCAACTACAAGTTTGAAAAATGATTACTTTTTCTCCAAAAATTATGTTTAACCCTTTGACTCTCGCACCCCGTCCCCCCAGCATCCTGCATCGTCTACCAAGCTAGCAAAGCAAAAAAACTTAACCCTTTGACTCCCTCACCCTCTTTTTTTTTGCAGTTGATGGATAGGGTGCGGGAGTCAATGTGTAGATAATAAACACATTTACTGGGACTTGTGATGTAAACTATCTGCAGCAATAAGTTATTCCTGCCTCATGACAAAAAGTTCAAAAAGCAGTGCACAACCAACAAACCAAGAACACTAACTACCATCAGTCTCATAGGTGGCAGTTGTTATTGTTGTTTAAAGCCCACGGACTGCATAGAGCCATATCAGGGCTAAAACCACTTCAAAACAAAACTTCAACAGGAAAAAAATGAAAAAGAAAATTAAGTACACATACCAATGCATTTGCACACATAATCTACGGACATGCCCCTGGAGCTGACAACTCCGTCCAATTTACTGCAAAGGGATTTAAAAAGCACACCTGAATACAAATTTAAGCATACCTAAGGACACCAAAACATATAAAAATGGGCAAAAATTACCTAAAATTGCTTCCGCATCCCATCTCAATACAGCCAAGTATGCACTTAATACATGCACCCAATTATCAATCCTAAGAAAAAGTACACAAGACTTTATCGAACACATACAGGTGAATAGACCAGCAAGGCAGAAAATGATAGGAAGAAATGACAGAAATCAAAGAAACAAGGCAGAAAGAAAGTGAGTGACAGAAATGAGGAAATTTCTGGCACCGAATTTCAAGACGGTGGAGATACTATTTATACTGAAAGACCCCAGGCATCCCCATGGGGGGGGGACATAGGTGGCAATCACGTGGGCATGCACAGAATAGTTGCCGGAAAAGCTGAACTGTAAGAACTAGAAATCCGAGTCATGGCAGTAGTAATTATACACAAATGTGCATCTCTGATGCATGACATTTCTATCTGACTCACACCGTCTCAAGTAAAAAATAAAGTGGGAACAGTGTGACTCTGAACCTCGGTAGAGGGTGGGACAGATTTGAGGGACTCGAAGCTGAGCAGTACTCAAACACACAGAGTCCCTGAGGACTTGAAACTGAGCAGTACTCAAACACACAGAGTCCACACCAAGATGTGAGCCAGGCACTGCTAAAGAAAGGTCAAAACTACACTGTCTTGGAAAGCAGTTCAAGTGCACAGTCCCACTTTGAGGTGAACATGGCTCTGACACAATGGAGTCTGCAGAATCTGAAGCCATTGGCTTATTGGCAGTGCAGTGGTACAGTCTTTTTCAAGGACCAGCTTGGTGGCTCTGGCAAGGCCGATTTCTATGGACCAAAACGTTGGGCTCAAATGATACATCAGTGTTGTCGATAATGCACAACTGGGGGTTTATTACATACTGCGGTGCGCACTGAAGCCAGTTCTCAACCCAGCAGTTGCGCTGAAGAAGTCGGCTGGATCGCCGATGAAAGCTACGCAGTAAGTAGCCTTTTTTGTAACTGAGAGCCAGGTTCAACCAGGTAGCCATTATTACATACAGTTTTCAGATTTCATGCACAGATTTCACATCTCTACATAAAAAATTTACATTGACACAGTCGATAACACACATCTGGAGGTCTATTACATACAGATTTCAGATTTCATATCTGTGCATTATATTGACAGTTGATAACACACATCTGGGAGTCTATGACATACAGATTTCAGACTTCCTGCACAGACAGATTTCATATCGGTGCATCGTAACGACACAAGGTCATTTTCATTATGACCGTGACTCACATTTAGTTTCTTGTGACCTATGGAAAAGTCTGGAAGTGTAGGAGTCAAGAGTTACAAATCAGAACCATCAGCAGCAGTCAACACTAAGTTGGAACATGAAAAAACTGCAAAATGGCATCTGTCTGCAAAGCTGACTGGCTCCAAAAATGGGCTAGGGTTCAACAGTCGTGACTGGTTGGACTGTTACTTCTCCCCTGCACTCAGTCCCATATACAGCGTTTGGCGTCATTAACTGGAATGCAGTATCTTGTATGACTGTCAGTCTTTGTTGTCTGACCTGTTTTTTGGGGAAAAGGGTAATTTTGACCCTCAATGAAAGATTCTATAGGGAACATTGGTGCAATAGGATTGACCACTTTTGAGATGCTGCTTGGCACTGACTAAGCAAAACCCAAATTGGTGTCTTGACTGGTGGAGCGGCTGAGGAGGCAGGCAAGGCCTGCACAGTAGAAGAATGAAGAGAGAATTCTTATTCTTATTGTTGTTTAGTTAAAGCCCAGCCGACTGTGTAGAGCCATATCAAAGCTATAACTGTTTCAACACGCCAAATGCATACCATCACATCACACACACACACACACACACACACACACACACACACCACACACACACACACACACACACACGCACGCACACGCACACACACCGCACACACACGCACACGCACACAACACATGCGCGCACACACGTGCGCGCGCACACACACACACATACACATGTGTGCAACACCACACCATCAAGGACTCACAGTAGAATCTGTGTGATGCATGAGCCGGTTCAAGCTTGGCAGAATCTGGTGGACAACTTGCGATGACAGCGGCGGACATTTGCTGCGACACAGGTTGACCAACACCCACGCCACATTGCGCAGAAAGTTGAGGGGGATGTCAGGATGGATGAGCCTGAGGAGATGCTTCAAAGCACCCAGGCTTACCACATAGTCTCGGCAGTAGGGACCATCCCCTGCAAACATTGTTTTGTGCTGAGAATTTTGATTTATGGTAAAAGTTAAAAAAAAATAAAAAAACCAACAAAAAACCCCACACACTCTAAAATAGAAATAGGTATGAATATGTAAACAAACAAAACCCCAAACAACGATGAAATGAAGGGCTATAACCATTTCTAAACATACACAATACTTCAACAGGGGGGAAAAAATATATACATATCAATGATTTGCGCAAATAAGTGGCTACAGTACTCTGTTTACATGTCATCAATCATGGCCACGGTACTCTGCTTCTAGTCGCCAATCATTGGCTACAGTACTCTGCTTACAGGTCACCAATCATGGCTACAGTACTCTGCTTATAGGTCACCAATCATGGCTACAGTACTCTGCTTCTAGTCGCCAATCATTGGCTACAGTACTCTGCTTACAGGTCACCAATCATTGGCTACAGTACTCTGCTTACAGGTCACCAATCATGGCTACAGTACTCTGCTTAAGGGTCACCAATCATTGGCTACAGCACACTGCTTACAGGTCACCAATCATTGGCTACAGTACTCTGCTTACAGGTCACCAATCATTGGCTACAGTATTCTGCTTCAGTCACCAATCATTGGCTACAGCACACTGCTTACAGTAACCAATCATGGCTACAGTACTCTGCTTCAGTTAACAATCATGGCTACAGTACTCTGCTTACAGGTCACCAATCATTGGCACAGTACTCTGCTTCTAGTTGCCAATCATTGGCTACAGTACTCTGCTTACAGTTAACCAATCATGGCTACAGTACTCTGCTTACAGGTCACCAATCATTGGCTACAGACCTGCTTACAGGTCACCAATCATTGGCTACAGTACTCTGCTTCTAGCACCAATCATTGGCTACAGCACACTGCTTACATGTCACCAATCATGGCCTACAGGTACTCTGCTTCTAGTTGCCAATCATGGGCTACAGTACTCTGCTTACAGGTCACCAATCATTGGCTACAGTACTCTGCTTATAGGTCACCAATCATGGCTACAGTACTCTGCTTACAGTTAACCAATCATGGCTACAGTACTCTGCTTACAGGTCACCAATCATTGGCTACAGTACTCTCTTACAGGTCACCAATCATGGCTACAGTATTCTGCTTACATGTCACCAATCATGGCTACAGTACTCTGCTTACAGGTCACCAATCATTGGCTACAGTACTCTGCTTATAGGTCACCAATCATGGCTACAGTACTCTGCTTACAGGTCACCAATCATGGCTACAGTACTCTGCTTACAGGTCACCAATCATGGCTACAGTACTCTGCTTACAGGTCACCAATCATTGGCTACAGTACTCTGCTTATAGGTCACCAATCATGGCTACAGTACTCTGCTTACAGTTAACCAATCATGGCTACAGTACTCTGCTTACAGTCACCAATCATTGCTACAGTACTCTCTTACAGGTCACCAATCATGGCTACAGTATTCTGCTTACATGTCACCAATCATGGCTACAGTACTCTGCTTACAGGTCACCAATCATGGCTACAGTACTCTGCTTACAGGTCACCAATCATGGCTACAGTACTCTGCTTACAGGTCACCAATCATGGCTACAGTACTCTGCTTACAGGTCACCAATCAGTGGCTACAGTACTCTGCTTACAGTTAACTAATCAGTGGCTACAGTGCTCTACTCAAGGGTCACTGATTTATGGCTACAGCACTCGGCTAATGGATCACTGATTGGTAGCTACAATACGCTATAGCTATAGCAGCTGGCTAATGGATCACCAACCAGTAACTACAATACATTATAGCTATAGCAGTCTGTTAATGGATCGCCAATAGCTACAATATTATATAGCTATAGCAATCGGCTAATGGATCACCAATAGCTACAATACTCTATAGCAGTCGGCTAGTGGATCAGCAATCTTGGCTAGTGGATCGGTAATTGATGTCTACAGCACTTGGCTAATCGGTCATTGATTGATGTCTACAGTACTCAATGGCTACAGCACTTGTTTAATGGGTTGCTAATCGATGTCTACAGAACACCATAGCTACAGCACTTGGCTAATGGGTTGCTGATGGATGTTAACAATACTCAATGGCTACAGCACTTGGCTAATGGGTCACTGATCGATGCCTACAGTACTCCATGGCTACAGCGCTTGGCTAATGGGTCGCTCATCAATTTCTACAATACTCCAAGGCTACAGCACTTGGCTAATGGTTGCTCATCATGTCTACATACTCTATGCTCACACTGCTGATGGTTGCTGATGGATGTCTACAGTACTCCAGGCTACAGCACTTGGCTGATGGGTTGCTGATGGATGTCTACAGTACTCTATGGCTACACCACTTGGCTAATGGGTTGCTGATGGATGTCTACAGTACTCCATGGCTACAGCACTTGGCTGATGGGTTGCTGATGGACTGTCTACAGTACTCTAAGGCTACAGCACTTGGCTAATGGGTTGCTGATGGATGTCTACAGTACTCTATAGCTACAGCACTTGACTAATGGGTTGCTGATGGATGTCTACAATACTCCATAGCTACAGCACTTGGCTAATGGGTCACTGATGGATGTCTACAGTACTCTATAGCTACAGCACTTGGCTAATGGGTCACTGATGGATGTCTACAGCACTCTATTGCTACAGCACTTGGCTAATGGGTCGCTGATCGATGTCTACAGTACTCTATTGCTACAGCACTTGGCTAATGGGTCGCTGATCGATGTCTACAGTATTCCATGGTCACAGCACTTGGCTAATGGGTCGCTGATCAATGTCTACAGTACTCTATTGCTACAGCACTTGGCTAATTGGTCGCTGATGGATGTCTACAGTACTCTATTGCTACAGCACTTGGCTGATGGGTTGCTGATCGATGTCTACAGTACTCCATGGCTACAGCACTTGGCTAATGGGTCGCTGATGGATGTCTACAGTACTCCATGGCTACAGCGCTTGGCTAATGGGTTGCTGATGGATGTCTACAGTACTCCATGGCTACAGCACTTCGGCTAATGGGTTGCTGATGGATGTCTACAGTACTCCATGGCTACAGCACTTGGCTAATGGGTCGCTCATCGATGTCTACAGTACTCTATTGCTACAGCACTTGGCTAATGGGTCGCTGATCGATGTCTACAGTACTCTATTGCTACAGCACTTGGCTGATGGGTTGCTAGTCCATGTCTACTGTTCTCTGCTTACAGGTCACCCATCACTGACAACAGTGCTCTGCTTACCGGTTCACCAATCCATGGCTACAGCACTCTGCTTACAGGTTGCCACTGATGCCTTCAGCATTGATAGGGGTAATATTAATGATCTAAAATTTAGGAATAAATCCCCCCCCTAAATTATGTTAAGTAAGCATACTTCATACACCATGCATAGTGTTTTCCTGGCTTGTTTTACCAGCTATTTGTTTAAAGTACTAATCTTTTCATATCCTGTGGTTTCTTTGCTGAAGCTTTCTTTGAGAAAAACTTTGCCTCATTATTGTTGTCGACTTCCGTTGACATGGTGTTAATGGTTTACATGCGGTAATGGCGTTTGTGATTTTGTGAAGTCATGTAATAACACAGCAAGGGAAGTCACTCTTCCCACCAAACATGAAATTTTTTTTTGCGACAAGGGAAGTAACTCTGCCCACACAATGTGGAGCGGTTTAGATCATGCCGGGGAAACATATTTTTGCTAGGCAGTTTCTTAGGTGTGTTTTTTCACAGTGTGGCGTATTCAAGGTATTTTTTCCAAACTGGCGTACAAAATACGGTCAAACCGTACTGATGCACAGGTCTGCACACGCATGCACACACACACATACAGAGTTACTGTTGTTGTTATTGTTGTTTAAAGCCCAGCCAATTGCGTAGAGCCATATCAGGGCTATAACCCCTTCAAAACATACAAAACTGCAACAGGAAAACAGAATCAAGAAAATTAAGTAGCCTATATAGATCAATGCATTCACGCATGTAATCTAAGACATGGCCCTGGTGTTCACAACTCCGTCCAATTTATCGCGAGGGTATTTAAAAAACACACCTGAATACAAATTTAAGCATACCCAAGGACACCAAAACGTATATAAAAACGGGCATAAATCACCTAAAATTGCTTCCGCATATCTCACCTCCCCAGAACCAAAAATGCACTTAATACCCAATTATCAATCCTAAGAAAAAGTACGTAAGACTTTATCAAACACATACATGTGAATGGATCAACGGCAGAAAATGATAGGAAGAAATGACAGAAAGCACAGGAACAAGGCAGAAACAAAAAGAGTGACAGTGAAGAGGAAATTTCTAGCACAGAATTTCCAGGAGCGGATACTATTTACACTTAGGGAGCCCATGGCATCCCCCCATGGGGGAAACACACAGAGTGGCGTCTCACCGATTATGTTGCCCAGAGCCCACACAGCCTGTTCAGCGACATGCTGATGAGGGGACCTCAGCAAGTGAATCAAATGTGGCACAGCACCTGCAAAAAAACAAAAAACAAAAAAAACCACACACACAAAATTTTACTGGATGGCACTTTCTTGTCTGAAAATATGCACCTGTCTTGTCTGGTTGTATTAATTATGCGTTCTCATTCTTTTTTCATGTTTTTTCTGGTTCCTTCATTTTGTTGTCAAAATCCTCCACATTCTTCTTCTTCCTTGCAAGCCAGACCTGTGATCCCTCCCTATCTAAGCATGTAAATTCATACAGTCCTTTCTATTTACCAAAGGAATCAGATTTTTGCGTATACGACTGTTCTTCACAGGCATGGAAATTGGTAAAAGAAAAAAAAAAGACTGAAATTTAAGTTTCGGAAGAATCTGAGTATTAGAAAAAAATCAAGTCTTTAAGATCTTACTCAAGAGTTAGTTATCTTTGCTGCCATTTTCACATCTTTCACAACTACACTCAAAGACCAATTTTGACAGTCAAAGAGCGGCGAGAGGGTACATCAGAATAGAAAATGGTTGTGATGTTAACTCCATTCCAGTATTCATAGATCTAACTTTTGACAAAAACTTTTCAGGAATTATCATGTCATAAGGTGTGTTTTTCGGTGTTCCATGCTGGGTATCGTATCTTATGACACAATCTCATGCCACCGAGTTGACATGCGATTTTGATGTTCTGCGTGAATGCATAGGCACTACTACTAACAAGATCTGTGTACATAAGCACCTGGGAGATAGAAAAACAAATCCCCCTCTTAACCCTTTGACTCCCGCACCCTGTCCACCAGCATTTGGCATTGTCAACCATGCAAGCAAAACCAAACCTTAACCCTTTGATCCCCTCACCCTATCCTCCAGGAAGCTGGTGGATAGGGTTATTGTTATCGTTTTAAAGCCCAGCCGACTACATAGAGCCATATCGGGGCTATGACCGCTTCAAAACATACAAAACTTCAACAGGCAAAATAAAAGAAAATTAAGTACATATATATCAATGCATTTGCGCACATAATCTAAGGACATGCCCCTGGCATTGAAAACTCCGACCAATTAAACGCACAGGCGATTTAAAAAACACACCTGAATACAAATTTAAGCATAGCAAGGACACCAAAACATACATAAAAACGGGCATAAATTACCTAAAACTGTTTCTGCATATCTCACCTCTCTAGAGCCAAAAATGCACTTAATACATGTACCCAATTATCAATCCTAAGAAAACGTACCTAAGACTTTATCGAACACATACAGGTGAATGGACCAGCAAGGCAGAAAATGATAGGACGAAATGACAGAAAGCAAAGGAACAAGGCAGAAACAAAGAGAGTGACAGAAAAGATGAAATTTCTAGCACAGAATTTCAAGAAGGTGGGGATACTATTTGTACTGAAAGAGCCCCCGGCATCCCTATGGGGGAAGGTGGACAGGGTGATGGGGTCAAAGGGTTAAGTTTTTGCAGTTGATAGATAGGGTGGAAGTCAAAACGTTAACCCACCAGGCAGAAGTATCAAGGCAGATTCAAATCCATGTCTTCTAAATCGAAAGACCAGCATCTTAATTACTTGACTACGCTTTCCTCCACATGAAACCATTAAGTTCCGTCAATCTAAAAACGGTAAACACTCTAACCTTACATCAAGACGATCTATGAATGATCCCCACGAACACAAAATAACACACACACACACAAACACACACACACACACACACACGCACCACAACAATGATGCCCACTCAAAAACATATGCATGCGTACACACACCACACACAAATGAACACATACAAGCATGTCCACATGCACACACACACACACACACACACACGCACACACACACACACACACACAGTGATGCCCACTCAAATACATATGCATGCGCACACACACCACACACAAATGAACACATACAAGCATGTCCACATGCACACACATATGCGCGCACACACACACACACACACACACACACACACACACACACACACACACACACACACACAACACACACACACATGAAAACTGTGAACAACCCTTTAACACTTCTACTACCTGTACGCAAGCAACGCACACAAATGTAAAAATAACATGTACGCATGTATACACATAACATACATATACATACCTGGATATGTACAAGCATTCATGCATACATACAAACATGCATATTACATATGTACCTGCATTTACGACAGCTAACGTTTGTTCACTGGTTCCAGAGGCAATGTTGGTCAGACCCCATGCCGCCTCAAACTGTAAAGATGGTCTAACACACACACACACACACACACAACACACACACACAACACACACACACACACACACACACACACACACACACATACATTAAAATCCAGTTGAGACAGGATGATTTAGTGATAAAATCCTTTTCGAAATCAGTCATTTTCAGTGTCTGGGGTATTCTGAGAAATGACACAATCCCCCTTGAATAATCTCTACGTTTTTTTCTTACAATTTCTTTCACTTGCTGGTACACACAGCATTAAAATCCAGTTGAGATATAGGACTTTTGAGATCCCATCCGTTTTAAGATCAAAGCCATTTTAAGTGTTGCGGAGTCCTATTAGAAAGCTACATGTTTCCCTTCCATCAATGTTTATTCTCATTCCTCACAATTTTCATCATTTTCTGGCTACAAAATCACTGTCAAAGGTGTAATGAACTATTGCCTATTGGCCATGGTAACTGAAAACACACACACACACACACACACACACACACACACACACACACATACATACACAAACATACGCACACACATATGCACACACTGTCTTGAAATGACAGGAAAAACAAACTGGAAAACAAAACGAACACAAAAAAGCATATTCAAATTAAAAAAAAATTCACACCAACAAAATGTGTGTGTGTGTGTGTGTGTGTGTGTGTGTGTGTGTGTGTGTGTGTGTGTGTGTGTGTGTGTGTGTGTGTGTGTGTGTGTGTGTGTGTGTGTGTGTGAGTGTGTGTTGTGTGGTGTGTGCCCCTGTTTGTGTCACTCACTGTGAGTGTGCAAGTCACTATGTATAAGTGTGCTTATGTGTGCAACTATGCACACGCCTTGTTGCATGTTTATACATGAATATATCCGTATGATAAGTTACATGGCAATAATGTAAATTTTTGTTCTTTTCTGTTGAATCTAGACTTCCTTCTCCCCCCCCCCCCCCCCCAACCTAACAGTCTTAAACGGACAGATGGAACACATTCTAAATTTTCATCTCCCTTTATAACATTATCGGAACCTCATCATCAGTCTTGCTCACGCCTCATACAAGTAGGAGCAACAAAAATGTTACATCATCCAAATCAATCATGTTGATTCCAGTTGCAGATCCCCAGTCAAAATAAGTCGCAAAGGGAGACCAAATGATTATCAAGATCAAAACTCACTCACTGGTCATCTTTTGGTAGACAGCTGACGAAGATGGGAAGAAATCCGGACTCCAGCAGATCATCTATGGGTGGAGTTATATCACCAGACACCATTCTTCTGTGAACAGATATAGTAACACACTACAGAATAAACATATGTGACACAGAATGGGAAAACATGGCTTCACACACACCCAGCCAATTTTAGCTACAGCCAAAAATTGCTAGATCCCCAGAGTCAAAGTTATGACGAATGAGATGTTCCATATTTTGAGTCTTTCAAAAATCTCTTCAAAAACCCCAAAAAGCAATTACAAAAGAAAAGTGTTTTTTTCAACACTCTGTGAGCTTATTACTTCCCTTGTCAAAAGAACAAAAAAGTTTAAATGTCTCTAAAAAGTGAAACAATAACAGATAAGTTGTTGCTGGTTTTCTTTTGTTTTCCCTTTTTGAGTTTTTTTGTTTTTGGCATGTACTTTTTTAAAACTTTGAAATTCTCCACTGAAACTTGGTTAACCCTTTGACTCCCGCACCCTGTCCAGCAGCACCCTGCATTGTAAAACATGCTAGCCAGCAAAAAATTAACCCTTTTATGCAGGAAGCTGGCGGATAGGATGAGAGAGTCAAAGGGTTACGTTTTTTGCAGTTGGTAGACAGGGTGCAGGAGTCAAAGGGTTAAAAACTCGGAAATTAAGATTTTGCACTTAAGTCGGGTTTTCCTATGTTGCATCCCACAGTAGATGTGGCCTGAACATCTACATGATCAGGCTACATGTGGCATCAAATGTGGCTGCTCTGATTTGTTTCTGCTGACTCCATTGAGGATTGCAAGGACAGGCTAATGTGATGGGCATGTGCAATTCTTATCTGATGTAGATGACTGTGTAGATATCTGCGTCATACTGCATCGCACCATGGCTTGTTACAAGGCCCCTGCAGGCCTGGTACCTCTGGCTTCAGCCCACTAAGTTTTCTGCAGAGGTTACCATTGTGGGGCAGGAATTAGCGGCATGAGATCAATGTCACCCATGTTACTGTTACTGTTATTTTTGTTTAAAGTCCAGCTGACTGCTTGATACAGCCATATCAGGGCTGTAAACATTTCAAAATATACACAAAACTTTAACAGGTTTTAAAAAAAAAAGGAAAAGAAAACTAATACACAAATCAAATGCATTTGAGCACATAATCTAAAGAGATGCCCTGGCATTGACCACACCTTCCAATTTATCACACAGGGGATTTAAAAAACATACCTGAATACAAATTTAAACATAACTCATTCTAAAACAGATGAAAACAGACCTAAATTACCTAAAATTGCTTCTGCATATCCCATTCCCCTAGAGCCAAAAATGCTTTTAATATATACTACACGTCATTATTGAAGGGCCAGGAACGTTTTTGAGTCAATTTTTGAAAGGAGAAATAACCTATTTTCTCTTACTCTTTTCTCCAATTCGTTGCCGTAACTGAATGGATAAGAGCTCAGACAACATTGCAGTTTCCTTTTGGCACGTGTTTGGGGATTTGCCGATTTGCAATGGGCGGCCCAAGGAAGACAATTTCCACACGAAATTGTCGAATCTTCAGCAGGGTCTCTCTGACGACGCAGGCAAGGTAGCGACAAAATTCGCTTTGCACGTGCAAGGCAAGCCCTTTTTGAACACTACTCCAGCCAAAGTTGCCCGCAGACGAGGATAAAAAGGACCCGTTCTTGGTTCGTTTTAACCATGCTTGCAAGACGACGGATGACGGATGAGCAGCGGGGGAGAGCCCTCGCTCTGCTTGATGAAGGCCTAGCGCAGCGGGAAGTTGCTAGACGACTTGAAGTGTCGCATTCCACAATCCAGAGACTGCTGGAGCGCTTCAATGAGACTGGAGCAGTCCAGGAAAGGCGTCACACGGGTCGACCCAGAGTAACGACAAGACGGCAAGACCGCTACCTTGCACGCTCCGTCCTGAGGGAAAGGGCATCCACTGCGGTGACCTTGAGGGGTCAGCTGAGGGACGCAACAGGTGCTAACATCAGCTGCAGCACGGTGAGAAGACGGCTACATGAGGCAAACTTGAGGTCACGGAGACCGGCCGTCCGACCCGTGCTGTCACCGGTCAACAGAGTGCGCCGCATGACTTGGGCCAGGGAGCACGTGACCTGGACAAGGCAACAGTGGGCCCGGGTCTTGTTTTCGGATGAGTCCAGGTTCACCCTGACCTTTAACGATGGCCGGGCTCGGGTGTGGCGACGTCAAGGGGAGAGGTTCGCTGACGCCACTGTCCAAGAGCATAACCGGTACGGCGGCGGGTCGGTGATGGTGTGGGGTGGCATGAGCTGTGGTACCCGGACCCCCCTGCTCCCCATTGACGGCATCCTGAACGGGGTTCGGTACCGGGACGAGGTTCTGGCGGCCGTGGCACTGCCTGCGCTTGTGGACCTTGGTCAAGGCGCCATCTTCCAGGACGACAATGCACCTGCGCATCGAGCACGCCTTGTGACCGACTTCCTGGAGCAGCATGAAGTCGTCCGTATGGCCTGGCCAGCGTGCTCACCTGACCTGAACCCAATTGAACACCTCTGGGATGTGCTCGGGAGGCGCATCAGGGACAACCACCCCCCACCGGGCACCCTGGCCAGGCTGGTCGACATCCTGCAGATCGAGTGGGCGGCCATCCCTCAGGACACACTCCGTACCCTTGTGGGGTCGATGCATCGGCGCTGTGAAGCATGCATCCAGGCTCGGGGCGGACACACGCGATATTGAAAACAGATTGGCCAAATCTGACACTTTCTGTTTTTTGAAAAGGGGGGGATGTTCCTTTAAATGCATGTGCTGTTCACTAATGGGTCATTGTGCTAATTTCTTTTTCCAAAACAGGTGTGGAAATGATGAAATAAAACATAGAATCAATTCTAAACATTGTCAATTATTTCAACTTAAAATTAGAGAGGAAGGAAGAAGTGGCCCTTAAATTATGATTAGGAGTATATGTTCCCAATTATAAAACCTAAGATAAAGTATTAAGACTTTATCAAACACATACAGGTGAATGGACCAGCAAGGCAGCTTTATCAAACACATACAGGTGAATGGACCAGCAAGGCAGTAAATGACAGGAAGAAATGACAGAAAGCAAAGGAACAAGGCAAAGTGACAGAAAAGAGGAAATTTCTTGCACAGAATTTCCAGAAGCTGGGGATACTACTAATACCAAAAGAGCCCATGCATCCCCCAAGGGTGTCACCCAGATGGCAAAGAAGTTGTGACAAAACAAAAACAAAAAAAAAACCACTACCACCATCATCACCCACCTTAGACAGGACCAGTCACAGAAACACTTAATCTGATCAAGATCTCAGGAGAGGTTGAAAGGTTACTGGGCATCAATTCATTTGATCATCATCGTAATACCATTGTATCATCATTATCACCAACATTACCATACCTGGCAGCCTGTATTGCATACAGTTGCATATCTGGTTCTGGACTGTTGGCAAGTACAATGATGTATTCCAGAGAGTGGATCGTCGTTTCGACTTTGTCAAAATCTGCGCTGTCCTCATCTGTGACATTTCTACGCTTCAAAATGTGCTGCTCTCGCTTGTTCTGCACAGTGTAGACAAAGAAAAACCAAACAATAAAACTCCAGAAAATGTTTTTGAATACAGATGCAAAATAGTGCAATCTGACGCTACCTGGCACAAGTTTAGGCTTGTTTGTGATCCTTTGTACTGAAGCAAATTATTTATACACATTAGTGTCAGATTTCAAGAAAAAATAATTTGGTGAGTAGTTTTCAAAAGTATGCTCCAACAAACATTAAACAACAAACTAGACTGAACAACTTCACGGTTCTTTGCAGTTTTCTGCTTCATCTGGTGCTTCTTTGATCTGAAACGGTTTGAAAATTTGTGGATGCCTGCTCAGCGATAGTTATTTTAACCGACATCACATCAGCACAAGACACAGTAGGCTAGGCCAGCCTCTGCAATTTTTGAAAGCCATGTGCTCATTTCCACGACATCAATTTTTCGTGAAATCCACTCCCAACACCACTTATTTTTGCACTCTTATCAAACGTTTTTGCTGTGGCAGACCCTCTCTCCAGAATATCGGCTCGAGATGTTGTCACACTCTTCAAAAGTCTTGCGATCGGTTCTGAAAACAAGCCACACCTGACAAACAAAACCCACCAGCACTGACTTTAGCAGGAAAAATGCTACTAGTACTGGATTTATCGAGATTATCCCCCTTCCTGAAGTTTTGTCATCTGCTACAAGAGATCAACAGACGACAAACAGCTGACTGCTTCGCAGTTAAAGAAAAACAATTATCAGTCAAATTTTGTCATTTTCTCAGACAGCACATCGTTTGTCGGAAGCAGCCTGTAGATTTTCTCAGATTTCCAAGAAAAATAGGAAAACTGGGAGCCCTGATAAACAGACTTTTCATACTTTTTCCATTAATCTTCTTGTCACAGAGTTACCATGAAATTTGGGCTGAGGAGAATGCATCACTACTGCACAATGCCATCCCTTTCATCAGAATCTATAGCACTTGTGCACACATCCAAGCATTTCAATAATAACTTAATTCCAAAAGGTTTAAACTTTACCAATAAGTTATTACCTTTTCTTAGGAGTTTTCAAATTTTAGATTTTCAATACTGCATTTGACATCATTTTCAAAACTTAACATACTCCGCACTGATACACTAATTTACAGTGAGATTGAAAATATTAAACATACGACACAACATAAACATACAACACAACATACACACACGCGCGTGAAACACACGATTCACGCACATAGGCATGCACACGATACATACACACACACAAGTTCCCCATCATTACTTAACATGTAGTTTTATAGTAATTATTCTGAAGATCTTGACAATTTATTTTTGAAATGAAAGTTGAAACTTACCTTCCGTATTTCAACAGTTACTTCATTTCTCCGTCTTCGCATTTCCTGTAATTAATAAAACAAAGAATTCATACTATAACTTAATATAACAAAAAACATACTAAAAAACAAGTAGTTCAATTACAATGCATTTAAAATAACATGAAAAAATCATTGAGTGATGTTTTAACTCTTCGACTCCTGCACCCTGTGCATTAGCATCCTGCAGTGTCAACCATGCTAGCAAACCAAAACCTTGACCCTCTGACTCCCTCACCTATCCACCAGCTTCCTGCAGGAGGTCAAAGGGTCAAATTTTTGCAGTTGAAGGATAACGTGCAGGAGGCAAAGGGTTAATGTAATGCACACTAAGTTGAGTAAAACTAAAAGTTATTCATCCTAACACACAAGCATACAGATGACACCGAGTTCACATGCTTTTTTTTTTACATGCACTTAAGTTACAATACACACACACATAGTGACATACACACACTGTGAAACATGCAGTTTTCACACATACCACACACACATGCATATATATCACATCGCACAGACGCACGACACCATGCAGCACACACACACACAAGTGCACGTGCACACACACACACACACACACACACATTCTCTCTCTCTCTGTCTCTTGTCTTCTGATTTTGGTTCAGAATCTGGTACTATTCACTGTCAAGTGGAAGTTCACTGTCAAGTGAGAAGTTCACTGTTTTCATTCTGTTTCAGAAGTCACTTGACCTCGACAATCTCAGAGTCAATCTCATGACATATCTGATCTGACTAGTGTAGTAGTTCAGACTGATGTAGTAGCATGGCTATCAGCTCATCACTACATCATATGTAATATTTATGTTTACATTGTTTCCTATGAATATGACATGATACTAGCATCATCACCGACACAGAGCCTCCTAAAAATTTTGTGGACAAAGAGTATGGATCATCACTGCTTATCAGGTTTAGCTTGTATCAGTTGATGACTGAACTTTTAACAATTTTTATGACTGCAGTAGGCCTACAATGGTTAGCACACATCATGTGGACTTTCTTTTGTCCTGCTGCTAATCCCACTAGGGATTAGTACTATGTAGCATGTAGAGAAAATGTCAAAAACTGATCCAGTATAATCAATAAAGAGTTCGGAGTTTGTTCAAGAGGGATTCATTCATTGCCTTGTTCAAGAGGGATTCATTCATTGCCCTTGGTCTGTTACATAACAATGAAGCCTGCCTACAACAAAGTTCAAGGGAGAAGTATCTGTTCATTATAGCAGTAGTTCATAGTCTACTTAGCTACAAGACAAATCAGTGACCTTAATATAACCCTTTGACCCCTGCACCCTGCCTACCAGCATCCTGCATTGTTAACCATGCTAGCAAAGCAAAAACTTAACCCTTTGATTCCTGCACCCTGCCCACCAGCATCCTGCATTGTCAACCATGCTAGCAAAGCAAAAACTTAACCCTTTGACCTCTGCACCCTGCCCACCAGCATCCTGCATTGTCAACCATGCTAGCAAAGCAAAAACTTAACCCTTTGACCCCTGCACCCTGCCCACCAGCATCCTGCATTGTCAACCGTGCTGCAAAGCAAAAACTTAACCCTTTGACCCCTGCACCCTGCCCACCAGCATCCTGCATTGTCAACCATGCTAGCAAAGCAAAAACTTAACCCTCTGATTCCCTCACCCTACCCACCAGCTCCCACCAGAAAGCTGTTGGATAGGGTAGAGGGTCAAAGGGTTAAGTTTTTGCAGTAGGTGGATAGGGTGGGGAGTCAAAGGGTTATAGTACACAGTGCTGATTGTTATCCAGCTGGAGTTCCAATGTTATTCACAAGATTCCCCATTTTAACCCTTTGACTCAGGCACCGTGTCTGCGATCCCTCACCCTATTCACCAGCTTCCTGCAGGATAGGGTGAGGAAGTCAAAGGGTTACATTTTTGCAGCTGTTGGATAGGGTGTGGGTGTCAAAGGATTAAACGTTATCATTATGACGTTTATCAATCCCTGAAGTATCAAAAAAATCATGCACACACACCACACCTCCCCCCCCCCCCACACACATATACACATTGCTGCTGGTATTGTGTCATGGGTATGTCACAGTGGCTGACAGTTTTCAATAACATTTAAAAAATCCAGCACAATACACTGATCACTGTGTGCTATATTTATACAAACAGTACGCAATGCTGAGCAGCGGGCCTCAGCAGCTCACTTGGTTGAGTGTCGGATTCACACACTAATGGTTATGGGTTCGAATCCCGGAGTGTGCTACAAATTAAAACTGGCCTTCTCATTGTCATCTGGCACTCTTGCAGGCTCCTCATGCCTTCTCAAAATCCTATATACCAGTACGGTCTTGAAATGGGACAGGATGTTGTGTGCATGAGTGTGTGTGTATGGGATTGGGTTGGGAATCCCTGTGAAATACTAAACTGACAGTGACACCATCACACTGACTGAACTGAGTTGGACAACGACAGGCCAGTTTTCAGAGAGCAGGTAGGAATTCAATCCTATGACTTCCTCACTCTATCCGTAGCATGCTGTATTCATTGTCAGTTATGACAGCAAAACGGAAGCTTAACCTTTCACTCCCTCACCCATCCACCAGCTTCCTGCAGGAAGTTGGGTGATAGGGTGAGGGATTGAAAGGGTTAAAAAATGGTGGATAGGCTGCCGGAGTGAAAGGGTTTTAAAACACAAGATTTGCAGTCATATCATGCAGTCAATCTTAGACTCCTGCAGTGTCCTTAAATTTTGTTTTAATGATGCTGGGTTTACATGTAGGCTTGTAGTTTACGTACTAAATATTGCCTTTATTTTGCTCAACATGTCATGGACTGTATGTGTAACTTAGCAAGACACAGTGAAATGAAATTTTGTCTTCAAATTCAATGAAATATCATTTAGTTATTTTCCAGCAGTATCAGAGCCTGGAATTGCTAAGAAAAAAAAAGAGGAAACTTCTAGGGGGGTCCGGGGGCATGCTCCCCCGGAAAATTTTTAAAATCAAGACTAAAATCTGTGCATTCTGAGGCATTCTGGAGACAAATTTAAAGGCATCTAACACACTGAAAATCACAATGAATATCAGTCAAAAGAGTATTTAATAAACACTGGGCACAAGATCAGGATCCATCATACACAGCAGATCGTTTCAGTGTGTTCATACACAGACATATTCATCAAAACTTTTTTTTAAGTATGGTCGTCAATTTTTTTTTAACGCGAAAAATTTTTTGCGCGATTTTCGATTTTGATTTCCGCGGAAATCCTCATTTCCACAACGAATTCCAGGCTCTGAGTATACATCATATTACCACACAGGCCAGGTTACGCTCACACACACACACACACACACACACACACACACACACACACACACACACATGTATCTAAAAAACAGATCAGGCCTAACACATTTGATCAAAGTAAAAGTGAATATATACGCCTACACATATTTCAAGTGTGTGCATGCATGTGTATGTGTTTTGTGTGTGCGCATGCATGCATGTTCATGTGTGTGTGTGCATCTCAAAACAAAAAGGGGTTCATTTAAAGAAAAGAAAAACCAAACAGCAGCAACAACAAATACTAATCGTTTCTGATACGAGTAACAGCAATAGGGGTCAACAAATCAGTTATGAAAAAAAAATTGCATATATACACAAAATCACTTATTCAGTCAATGTGGTGGTTGTGGTGGGTGACTGTGTGTGTGTGTGTGTGTGTGTGTGTGTGTGTGTGTGTGTGTGTGTGTGTGTGTGTGTGTGTGTGTGTGTGTGGAGGCTGAGGCGAGTGCAGAGTAGCTAGAGAGACAGGACGAGAGAAGAAAAGAAAGTAGAGAGAGAGAGAGAGAAGAGAGAGAGAGAGAGAGAGGAGAGAAAGAGAGAGAGAGAGAGAGAGAGACTGTGTGACTGAAACTACTGAAAGCAAAGAGAACTTGAGCTGCTAGAAAGCTCAACTAATTAGACCTAGAAGCTAGACCTATCCGGCTATCGTCCTATGGGTTACTACACAGTTGTAGCTTTCAAACATGAGTTAAAATCTGCCACAACTGTCATTTTCACTGTACCAGAGTGTGACAGAGTCAGTATCAAACTTCAACGTCATCGGCTTGTCTTTCGCATGACGGAACGCGAGCGACATCTTTGTTGTCCAGAATAGTGTATTATCAGTAGGCCTATACTAATAGAACTAACTGATGATGGGTCTCAGTTGACTTGGAACTGAACGTGTTTGAATCAAATTAACACATGATGCAAGCACCGTTTGTTAGTTGTGGAAATATCATTAAGTAAAATTCCAAGCTATCGCAGCATAGGACGTGATTCATGACCATGAACTAGACTGTCACTTGAGTAGACCAATGAACTGTAGGCTAAAGGACTGATCAGCTAAAAATGTCACACCGAATGATGTTAACTTCAAAGTCAAATGAACAATTCTTAACACAAACCTCTGCATCTTTTCCTTTGTTTTTGAACATCTGGTTTCTTGCTTTGTACATGTCGTCTGAAGCCATATTGAAAAATAAAATTCACAATGTTCAGGTAAGTCTAAGTTTTTCTTGTTACTCAACGTGATCCAGCTGTGTGTGAAAGTGTGCTCTGCTAACGCGAGCTGAAGGCAGTGAGAACTACACGAGTTTTCATTGGTCAAAACAGTGTGTGTGTGTGTGTGTGTGTGTGTGTGTGTTGCAGACGTAAATTTCGTCACACACACACACACACACACACACACACACACACACACATACACACAAACACACACATAGCTTCTAAAGCAATAACATTTCTGTATCTTTTTGTCCAGGACAGAAGAAATAACTTTGGGGGCATGCAAACGAAACAAAACAAAATGTTTTAAAAAAAAAGTGTCTTATTAATAGTTACCAATCATAATGCTTGTTAGGTGTGTTTATTAATAGTAACCAATCATGTTTGCCCCTTTTCGCTTGAACCGAGAACTAGAATTCAACAAGAATTTTCTGATGTGCAATTAATCCTGTAAAATTAAATAAATTACTGTTTAAGATTTGTTTTATATTGTTTGTATACTATTATAGACCATGAATATGATATGTGAGATAAATCGATCAATACTTAAAGGGCACTCAAACGGCGCATGGTGTTCGGTAGCAGTTCTCTCCCATTAAATGGTGATGTGGCTCTCCATCAAATCTATCTTTTCGTCGTTGTAAGCATTTCTCCTACCCTTATTGTCCCCACCCACTCTGCAAGACTATGTAGTATTCATGATAATAATAATAATAATGATAACACTGCTACTACCACTACTACTACAAATAAAATATTGTTATTGTTGTTACTATCACCACCACCACTACTTCTACCACTACCACCACCACCACAACTACTACTACTACTATTACTACCACCACCACTACTACTACAACTACCACCACCATCACCACTACTACTACTACCACCACCACCACCACTACTACTGCTACTACTACTACTTACATAGAGCAAACGTACATAACTACTACTACTACTACTGCTACTACTCATCATCATCATCAGGTGCCCTGCCGCATGGCGTTGGCGACCATGGACTTCCAACCATCTCTATCTCTCGTTGCCCCTAGCATCTCCCCCACCCTCCTCATCCCCAGCCACTCTGCAAGTCCGTCCAGCATTCTCTCCCTGGGTCTACCTGGTGCTCTCTTTCCCTCCAGCTTTCCCGTTGTGACCAGGTGCTCCAAATCCCCCTTCCTCATAAAATGGCCTATAAATGTTGCCTGTCTTTTCCTAATCTTCCTTATGAGTGATCTACTTGTATCTGCCTCCATCAAGACTGTCTCGTTTGTTTTCTTTGCTGTACATGGAACTCTCAACATTCTTCTGAGAAACCACATCTCGGCTGCCTCAATCTTGCTCTGGCTTTGCTTGTTGACTGTCATGCCTCACATCCGTACAACAGTATTGGTTCTATATAACATTCAAGGACTCTCTTTCTGATGTTAATTAATAGGCATTTGTTGGTAAGAATGCTTGTCATCTTCTTGAATGCTGTTTTGGCTTGGCCGATTCTGCCAGCTACCTCCGATGTGCATCTGCCATCTGATGAAATGACCGTTCCCAGGTATTTGAATTATTAACCTATGTCAAGGTTGTGCCATTTGCTGTTATTTTGCATGAGGGGATTTCATGGTTTTTTTTTTACTGATCACCATGACTTCAGTCTTCCTGCTGTTTAGTTCCAACCCCTTACCTTTGCTTTCTATTTCTAGTATATTCACAAGGTTTTGTAGGTCCCTTTCATTTTCTGTCCCTTTCCTTTTCACTACTACTAATACTATTTACATAGCACAAACGTACACGTCAGAGAAGGCTTGCTACACTTCACAAACAGCCTGAACATTGTGATGTTTATACAGCATGTACAACAATTAGAAACACACACTAAAATGTCAATGCAGCATAAACATTGCCATGCCAATAAATCATAATGCAATACAAATATTATGGGATACACGTACACACCAATCATCATCATCATCATCATGTGCCCTGCCACATGGCGTTGGCGATCATGGCCCGCCATATGCATCTATTCCTTGTCGCCGCAAGCACATCTTCCACTCTCTCTGTCCTCAGCCACCCTGCAAGTCTGTCCAATATTTTCTCATCACAAATGTACACACCAACATATTAATGCAATGTAAACATGGTTCATTAAAAATAACAACAAATATGTTATATGTTTTTTTTTTTCAATTTATGACTGACAATTACACACATGAAAATACAAAACATAAAACATACATGCACATGTACATATAGGCTACATACACACACACCCTGTACGTACACACATAAAACCTAAAAACACACACACACACACACACACACACACACACACACACACACACACACACACACACACACACACACACACACACACACACACACATTCCTCTTACCATCCCTCCCATTTCCGTCTCTTTTCCATTTCTTTAAATTTCTGTTTCACTGGAGAAGCCCACCTTCCATTCCGCGCTGCAAGCGGCTGCCCAGTATTACTTTAGAAAAATAGGCCTACCAATAGTTAGTTATCTGATAACTGATAGTTCTTGCTTTTCTTTTTGTGGTATAGATACCTGTGTGTGTGTGTGTGTGTGTGTGTGTGTGTGTGTGTGTGTGTGTGTGTGTGCGTGCCGCGTGTGTGTGTGTGTGTGCGTGCGTGCGTGCGTGTGTTGTGTGTGTGTCGTGCGTGTGTGTGTGTGTGTGTGTGTGTTGTGTGTTGTGTGTGTGTGTGTGTGTGTGTGTGTGTGTGTGTGTGTGTGTGTGTGTGTGTGTTCATTCCTGAAAAACAGTCCCCTGAGGAAGGCTATGCACAGGCCGAAGTACTGGGCTCAAAATTCTAGTTTGTTGTCTTGATTTTTGGTTTATCTGCGGTATATGTGTATCGCATATGTATGTATATTTTTGTTTGTTTGTTTGTTTGTTTTCGTTTTTTGCTTTGTTTTGTTTTTTGTTTTGTTGTTTTTCTCAGTATAAAAATGATTGATGTTATGCTGACTCAGATTTTGTTCACAAAATTATGATTTTAAGCACCATAAGGACTTCAGATTTTCCAAGATGCAAGTTTTTGGTTATAGTGGCATTGCCTGCAAGTTTATCAGCACATTTCACATTTATTACCCTTGACACCTTGTGTCCGGACAGAACATAGACAAATCCTACATGTCTAGTTGTAGAATGACTTCCCGCCAGTCTGAGGTTTCTGCTCCAATCTGCGCTTTTTGAAGTAGGTTCATAACAATCGAGCTGCCCTACTTATATTTAGGCGCAGTACAATCTTAGGATCAAAAGCTGTTTGGCAGAAAATTTTCACGAATGTTACTCGTGTGTAACGGAAATCGGTCAAAGAGGAGTAACCCTGTTTTTGGTACCCTTGGACGCTTCTGTGGTAATTTCTTTCCCATTAAAGATTATTCTCCCATGTCGTCATCATCGCGTGCCTTGCCGCATGGCGTTAGTGATATGGCCCTCCATTGAATCAATCTTTTGTCGTTGCAAGCATATCTCCTACCCTTATTGCCCCACTCACTGTGCAAGACTATCAAGTATTTTCTCCGTAGGCTGCCTGGTAGTCTTACCTCTCTAGCTTTTCTGTTGTGACTAGCTGATCAACTTCTTCTTGCCACATGAAATTCCTATGTTGCTTGTATTTTCCTAATCTTCTCCAGTAATGTTCTTTTTTGTGTTTGCTTTTTTCAAGACTGATTCTGTTTGTTTTACTTGCTGTCCATAGAACTCTTAACATTTTTCTGAGAAACCAGAAAGCCGTATCACCAACGCCATCCTGCAAGGCACACGATGATGACTTCATAAAATTTATTGGGAAAGAATTGGAATGGCAAAGCAAAAAAATGGTCCAACTCAAAACATCTGGAAAGACATGATTTATGGCTGTGAAGCCTGGACTCTGAGAAAAAAAACACTGATTGCAGAAGAATTGAGGCAGCAGAAATGTTTGATCGGAGACTACTACAAGTCGAATGGACTGACAGAAGAACTAATGAAAGTGTCCTGGAAGAATTTGATACCACCAGAAAACTACTAAACTCTAGCAGACATCAACAAGAGAAAACAAATACATTGACCATGTGTCAAGCATCAAGAACATGGACCTTATGGCAACCATCTTTCAAGGAAAAACAGTGGCAAAAAAGAAGAAAGGCAGACCTCGAAACTCATACATCGAGAACATAACCGAAATCAGTGGTTAAATATTCAAGAAACTGCCCACAAAAATCAAGACAGAGCGGCCTGTAGTGTCAGCGGCCAACACCGAACCTGTGACGCCGACAGGTATGTGGGAGAGGACTACTACAAAACTGTCTGAGGGTGCCGAAACAGAGTTACTCCTCTTCGATCGATTTCAGTACAAACACGCTACAATCGCGAAAATTTTCCTCCCAAGACGCTAAGTTTTGTTCATTTGTGATCTTAAAACAAACAAAACAAAAACAAACAAACAAAACAAACAAACAAAACGAAAAAAATCAGAATGCGTGTATAATACAACCAGACAAAACAGGCACAAAATTTCGGCCAACTGGCCTTTGTCAAGATAGATTTAAGATCTCCTAATTTTTGTATATGGTGTTTGTTCATTTGAGATCATATGTCTATGAATCATTTATTTCCTCACGATCTACGGTCTGCAGATAGAATCTTTTTTCTCTCGTTACTGATCATATGTAAACATTTACTCCCTTGGTTACTGCCAGCTCTTTTGCAGGGGATTCAGTATCGTCCCTTTCCGTATGGGCTTGGATATGGGATATGAAGCACGAGTCAGGTGTCAGTTGACTGTGCAGGATTATGCCCTGGCATGGCAGAATAACATAAACAGATGTTTTTTTTCCATGTTAGAAAATTGGTACAGTCGATGTTTTGTTTAATTCAACATATCCTGAACAAAGGTAAGGAAAGTTTTCACCGACAAATATTTGTGTTGTGCTTTCTAACCCAAAATAAAAATTCGGTACAAAAAAAAAAAGAAAAAAAAGAAGTAAATGTTACTTTTAAAACTCAAAATCGAAGAGCGAGAATCACACTACAGTACGCAACAAAGGTTGCGATGGGAGGCAACTTTTACTAACGTTGTCACTGTGAAACTGCAATTATTTCCCCTAGTACGTTGTTGCATTTCTTAGACATTATTATCAATTTTTTTAAATTAATAGATTTTATCATACAAAGAGAGTTTTAAATGATAGGCAGACACAGATTATGCGTCAATATGGATCTTAAGGGTGAGATTTACAAGGCTGACTTACAGCACAGGTCTACCGACTAAAATAATTCCATATGCGACTATCTGGAGCTGCCTACACCAGGCTCTGATTGGCTCTTGGGTAGATGCCGCCGCCGCCGCCCATTCTTTCTTTTAATCCGGCTCTGGAATGTGGTTGCATCAACGGCTCAAGAAAGAGATAGTTTTTGACGAAGATCTTAAATGCACTGCTATGTGCTCTTCAATACGATACTAAACAGTCGTAGTAGAGCTATCTAGGATTTTGCACACAAAGTGGTAATAGCAGACGAACAATTCACGATAGCGGCCAGAAATGGCGCAGCCAATCAGAGCCTATTTTGTTGGTGTAGGCAGCTTCAGATAGTCGCATGTAAATATTACAGTGTTAAAAAAATATTGTTACGGTGTCCCATGATACTGAGGTCGTAGGGAAAGTGACGTGGTAGGATCTCAACTTGTCTCAGAGCTAGAAATATATTATGACACACACGGATTCAGTATTTTAGGCCTATCGGCTTTCCTTCACTGTTTTATCTTCCGCAACCTTGGGTGAAAAGGATCAGGTACACATTTCAAGTCATTTGCAAATAGGAAGACAAGAGGCCATATGCATAGATACTTTCTCGTGCTAAACTCAAATTCGAAGTCAGACTGGAACGCGGTAGCTCAACCCCACAGCCAAGAGGCTTCCAGTTCAGTAGCACTCTAATATAAAGACGCCGAAGATTGATCAAAACATTATTTGACCTTGACAGTGAAACCATATCGAGGCTCGCAAAATCTGTTTTTCACAGAGGGAAACTAAACATCCTTGTCGATTTTTGATTTTGTGACTGAATCGAAACGTTGGTGCATCATTCGCAGGTAAGCCTGTTTGCATACGTTCACAAGGTCTGTCAGTTTTAATTGTTTGGGATTTGAAAAATGTTAAATGGCTTCGTTTACAGGCTGAGTATGACTGACACTGTCACGTGCAATGAAAAAGAAGCAGACGATTTTGTCGGATTTATTTTGAAGGTACAGAGAGATCTTACGAGTAGTGTCTAGGCTACAGTGAATAGGAGTGGCCCCCACGGCGTTGTATTGATAGTTATGAACTGATCGTTAAAAATGATAACATGAAATGATGAACCACAGCAACAGCTAAACCTCACCTTTTCTGACTAAGTACATCTAGTCATCTACTGAAGTGGGCCTACTATCTTACTGTCAGATGTGCAGCAAGTTTCATTCATGTTCTGTGTATTGGTAAGATCTACAAAACTGGTGTTTGTCAACCAGCTGTAAAAAATTTCCAGTTGTCTGAAAACGAGAAACTGGACGTAACTAAGGTAACCAGTGTAAGAGAGCCAGATGGCGGTGGGGATGGGGTCTCTCATAGTCTCAAACTCTTTGAGTCCCTGTCTGTGAACAAAGACTTTTTCCCTGAGGTAATTAGCATGAACACATTTTTAAATTAAAGAAATATCATGTGAGCCTGCTTATATGCGAGGGGGGGGGGGGGGATGGCTAAATATTGTGTGTAAGAAATCAAGTAAATCTCTGGGAGATCTATCAGGCTGATACATGGTGAGATGTACACAATGTGATGTGTGCACGTAGGGGCCTGCATATTTATGAGTATGTGTGTGTATGTGTGTAAGAGAAAGAGAGAGAGAGAGAGATAGAGAGAGAGAGAGAGAGAGAGAGAGAGAGAGAGAGAGAGAGAGAGAGAGAGAGAGAGAGAATTACTGCTTATTTTCAAGGTTAGTGGCAACAACAATTTTCTTGTATATCCAGCCTTTACTCATAGTGACTCTGCGCTAAGGATCCATTAATCCAAATATCTACAGAACAAGAACATCCCCCCCCACCCCTCAAGGGTAGTGGCTTTAGCACATTAATGTTTTATATAGCCAGTTCCTTGCCCCTTTCTTTTAAACAGTCGGGTACCCTCCTGCCCTTTGGTTTGGCGTCTTCTGCATGGATTTTTATCAAAGTGATTGTGGAACTTTGGTCCCGGGTAAGTGTTCTGGGCCAGACTGGCACCAACTTGCTGTGCAGATCCAAGAAAGAGACTAAGAGTGAGAGAGAGAGAGGGGGGGGGGTGGAGAGAGAGAGCACCATGACCTAGATTTTTTTTACTTCTTGGCTTTCTCCTTATCTTACAGAATCTGTTGTTCTAACATAGTAACAGCTTGGTGGATATGTGTGACTCCCGTTGTTCAAAGTTCAAGTGTGTGCGTATGTGTGTGTGTGTGTGTGTGTGTGTGTGTGTGTGTGTGTGTGTGTGTGTGTGTGTGTGTGTGTGTGTGTGTGTAACAGGCACATTCAGATATGAATTTCAAATCAACAAGACTTTTTTTCAGTATTGATGACTAAATGACAGCGAAGGTTACTGTTTTTTTTATGTTTTTTTTTCTCCACAGCGACATGGCATTGTGAAAAAGACTATGTATATGTATCGTAGCAGAAGAAAATCCAACTTACTAGTCGTCAGTCATAAATCTCAGTGACCTAAAAATAGCTGAACAAGGTCAAAATTATGACCACTGAAATTTTGAGTCTATATCATGTTATCTTCATTTTTATGGTGTAAAACACCTTAAAAAGCAGTTTAAAATAAATAACACTTTCTAGTTTTATGAGCTTATTACTTTCTTTCTCAGAGATGAACTTTCAAAAGTTTAATTGCAATGTGGCTAAACAGAAAATCATGAATATGGATAAACCAGCCACTATGTAGTGATGGGAAACAAGCGCCAACTAAGGCAGTTTTTGCTCCAATTCACATTGTGATAAAATGACTCATATGACTTGCACAGAATTATAAAAAGCTTTCATAAATAAAATGATCTTCCCACCTGCTTTTGTTTTTATTAAATTTGCATGAAAATGTGTGAAAGTCATTCCTGAGTAACAGAAACTGACACGAGCACGCACGCTGACAGACCCTGCGGCCATTTTTTTCAAAAGTCCCTCAGCACTTTGAACATTGGATAAGTCAGTTGACATTTGCTATATTGAACTAGTGCAATATGTGTTTGGCAAAACAAGCAAGCAAGCAAGCAAGCAAACAAACAAACAAACAAACAAACAAACAAACAAGCAGTAACCTGAAAAAAAAAGAAAAAAATTGCTTAATGATGCTGTAATTTAAGCTTCTGTTTTCAATTCTTCATTTTCAGTTATTTTTGAGACTCCCGAAAAAGTGTTCATCACACAATATAGATGAATAATTTCTTTTTTTTGTTGAAAGGGTACAATATGTGTTTGGCACAAAAACTTGGCTTAATGTTGCTGCAAATGTAACATGAGTTTCGGTTTTCATTTGTATAACCTGAAGACCACATGGGAGACTTTCTACAAAAAGGTCATCACATTATAGATTATGTTGTGGCGTCTTCAGTTGCAGAAGTGATTGTAATTTGTATCGTTATTCTCACTAGTGAGAAAGTAGTATATCGTTGTATTGTTATTCTCACTAGTGAGAAAGTAGTGTATCATTATTCTCTCACAAGTGAGAAAGTAATGTTTACTGTATGAATTAAGAAATTTCAGTTGTGAACATTGTAATGTTTACTTTTTTTTTTTAATGTTTACATGCGCCCTCAGGTCATTTTATTTCTAATGTTAAGATGTGACTTACTTCATGTTACAGATCTTTTTAAAAATACCTCAGGATAGCCCAAGATTGCTTAGAATTTGAAAAATTGAGGGGGAGAGGGGTGCATGCTCCCAACCCCCTTACTTTTTTTTCCCAAGTTAATTCCCCATGCATAATGATTTTAGTGTCAAAAATCATATTTTGTGGAAAAAAAAAAACCAAAAAACAAACAAAAAAACAACACACACACACACACACACACACACACACATATATATATATATATAGTATGTATATAAGTATAGGCATAGGGAACTGACCATTAAGTTGTAGTCTGGCTTTTCCTTGACGGCTTATGCTTGTCCCCAGTTCATGTTTACTGCTTCCTTAACAAAAGGTGTTTTGTTTCTATTTTCAGTATATTGAATTGATCCTGATGATGCCACTTATTGGCAAAAATTACACACTGCAGTGATAATTCGAAGAATCATCGTTGTCTCAAACCAGCTTCGTATATTATTATCAATGTTATCTATGGCACCAGTACATAATTATGGAGGTATGAGGTAGTGGATTTTTTTTAAGGCATCATAACATATTCAGGTAGAAATGAAAAATTTATCAAACAAACTACCGGTATGAAAAGACTAACAAAATTAAAGGTTCAGAATAATCAGGCTTAATCAGTGTGTGTGTGTGTGTCTCTCTCTCTGTTTGTGTGTGTGTGTGTGTGTTGTGTGTGTGTGTGTGTGTGTGTGTGTGTGTGTGTGTGTGTGTGTGTGTGTGTGTGTGTACCTATATTTGTACATGGTTATATTGATTTGTTATTTCAACAACAAATGATAAGGATAACAAGAAAAAGGAGAAGATGAAGACGGATAATGATGATAATGATAATAATAGTAATAATGATGATGATAATACTTTAATGATAATAATAATAATACTTAATAATAACAACAACAAAACAACACCACCACCAAACAAAAAACAAAATAGTGTCCTTTTCGTCCACAAAATGGGTTGCTTAATTCAGTAGTAATGATAAATCTAGGAGCCATGCAAACAATATAGAAATAAATAAATAAACAGTATATAATGAAAATTAAAAGAACTAAAAGGTCAGGAACAGTCAGGCTTAATGACAGGAAACTGGCTGCTGATTTCAATTTTAGTTTTAGTTTCTCATTATAGCGCCGCTGTGCTTGGAATAAGTTCCATAATCATGTAAGCCTACTGATGCCATAGATAACATTGATAATAATATCCAAAACGATCATGGTATAAGCCCTCTTCCTGTACACAAGACTGTATAGTATATCACTAATAATAATATAGGGCCTACCTCATGGTTTACAAATTATTCAAAGTCTAAATCAGGACCTTTTTGTTTGAAATTCATAACTTAAGTGATACAGGAAAAAATGATTGCTGTAAATATGTTTGCTGTAAATATGTGTTTATTCATGAATGGTACAATAATGTTGACGTCATGGACATATTTGAATGTAGTAGGAGCATTGTTGAGTTCAAGGAATTTGGTGGTACTCAATAATCCACAGCAGATTTTTTTCTGAAGCGTTCTGATTTGTCTTGGGTTTGTATAGGCACAACCGTATAACATTATCAGTTCTATATAACATTCACGAACTCTCTTCTTGATGTTGATGCCTATTAATTAACACCAGGAAGAGAATGGTGAATTATATAGAACGATAATGTTATATGGTTGTGAGGCATGGACAGTCAACAAGCAAACCCAAAACAAGATTGAGGCAGCTGAGATGTGGTTTCTAAGAAGAATATTGAGAGTTCCATGGACAGCAAAGAAAACAAACGAGACAGTCTTGATGGAGGCAGACACAAGAAGATCATTGATAAGGAAGATTAGGAAGAGACAGGCAAAATTTATGGGCCATTTTATGAGGAAAGGGGAATTGGAGCACCTGGTTACAACAGGAAAGCTGGAGGGAAAGAGAGCACCAGGTAGACCCAGGGAAAAAATATTGGACGGACTTGCAGAGTGGCTTAGGACAGAGAGGATGGAAGATGTGCTTGCGGCAACAAGGGATAGATTGGTGTGGAGGGTCATGTTCACTAATGCCATGTGGCAGGGCACTTGATGATGATGATGATGTATAGGCATGTTTTTTTTTTAACACACTGTGCAGATAGTATATTGCTTCACAATCTGCATTTTCTCTCTTTGGAGTGCATGCATGCAGGGTGTTTCCGTGATTCCATTAACCAGCCAGTGATGTGATTTGCAGGATGTTTAAGGTGCCTTATTGATGTTCTGCATATGTATAGGCTACACAAACTGGCAGGTCTGTAGACTCACTCATAGGGATGCCTGGGGGTTCTATCTGTATAAATAGTATCCCCACCTTCTGTAAATTCTTTGCTAGAAATTTCCTCTTTTCTGTCACTCCCTTTGTTTCTGCCTTGTTCTTTTGCTTTCTGTCATTTTTTCCTATCATTTTCTGCCTTGCTGGTCCATTCACCTGTATGTGTTCAATAAAGTCTTATGTACTTTTTCTTAGGACTGATAATTGGGTACAGGTATTAAGTGCATTTTTGGCTCTGGGGAGGTGAGATATGTGAAAGCAGTTTTACGTAATTTATGCCTGTTTTTAGATATGTTTTGGTGTCATTATGTATGCTTAAGTTTGTATGCAGGTGTTTTTTAAATCGCCTGTGCGATAAATTGGATGGAATGGTCAGCGCCAGGGGCATGTCCTTAGATTGTGTGCTCGAATGCAATGATACGTGTACTTAATTTTCTTTTCTTTTTTTTCCGTTAAAACACTTTAAGTTTTGTATGTTTTGAAGCGGTTATAAATAGCCTTGATATGGCTCTATGCAGTCGGCTGGGTTTTAAACAACAGTAACACTAACAGCAACAATAACAAAAAAGGTCTGTAGATATGTTTAAAGGAAGTGAGCCCAGGACCTTCCAATTGAAAGTCCGACCTTTACTCACTTGACTACCTATTGTCTACACAGCAAACATGCCCCCCTTCCCCCTCCCCTTTCCTGCCCTAACGTAAGCCAACAGTCCAGGCAAGTTGCCAGGTCACTGTCACAGTTGACAGTGATGGTGCATTGTTAAGGACACTTCAACCTTACCGCTCAAAGTCCATGCTCGTGCTGAGCTCACTTCCTTCGTTGTGCATACAGCAGTTGGGAGCTTATACCAGCTGCCAGTGTTGACCCAGTTAGATGTTACTTTGCCTCCTGTGTACTGTACACGTGTGTGTGTATGTGTGTGTGTGTGGTATCTGCTGTATATGTACAGGCTTGTAGTGTCTTCTGTCATGTTTATTCTGGACATCAGTTGTGTGGTGTGTGGGCTGTAGCCCATAACAAATCGTCTGATATCTTAGGTTTTGGAGAATTGTTGGCTGTGTAAGTTGCTGTTCTGTGTTCAGTGTTCACCTGCTGTGAAAGTGTGTAGGTTTTAATACTGGTAATACTTGAATTATCACACACCATCACTGGCATTGGTTGTGATCATATTGGATATAAAATTTTATGGCGCTGAATGTATGCTGTACACAGAACCTCAGTTTACTACACATAACTTCAGTTTACTGTCTCTGTCTGTTAACTTATGAAAGTGGATTTTACTACAGAACTGTGCTAGGGACAATTCCTTTGTTTGTCTTGAATATTTAACATGTGCTGTCATGTGCTTGTACACAGAACTTGTTTATCGTCTCGTCTGAGAGACAGGCACCTAGACAACTATTAGAAATTTAGCGGAGTTGTGATAGATCTAGTGGAGTAGTGACAGTGTGCATCTGTACACTGTAATTTCTTAATTTTCAGAAAATTTCAGGTGTTTATTATGTTGGGCTTCCTAGTTCCGTTTTACTATGCATTCAACAATATGATCGTATGTAAGGCTTATCTGTGTGCAGGCTCATGATATGTCATGGCTATTTTTGATCTGCATTATAAAATGTCACATGCTTCCGTAAAGATACATAAATTCACTGGATGCTTTATTAGCCCCTGGGGGCCTGTGAAGCAATGCTGCCCTTCATTTTATTTGTTTTTATATTTTTGGCGATTTTCCACTTCTCTATCTAGACTTGTTTTGAAATGTAATGAATGACTCTGTAGGTTAAATTTACCATTTTATGCAACAAGGTAACTAAAGGTGAGGATATCTTCATTCACTTCAAATGGCAATTTCTCAAAATGGCCACTGGCCTATAATTGCTGATTTCAAATTACTACAACTTGTTTTCTAAGTGCCCAGCAACAAACCATCTGACACCGTTCCAAAGTTTATTTCCTGTAGTTTGAGACAATACTGATGAATAAGTTAATAACTCCAAATCTTCCAAAGATAATGTATCCTTTGTGTGATTTCGTCATGTTTGGGATGCTGTCTGCATGTTATAACATGTTTAGGATGCTGTCTGCATGTTATAACATCTCAATTTTCAGCAAACTCTTGACTTTGTTAACCCTTTGACTCCCACACCCTGTCCACTATCGTCCTTTATTGTCAACCATGCTAGCGATGCAAAAACTTAATCCTTTGACTCCCTCACCCTATCCACCAGCTTCCTACAGGATAGGTGAGGGAGTCAAAGGGTTAAGTTTTTGCATTGTCGTCCATGTCATCTGTAACATCTGTCTTTATTATGTTGGATATAGTGTGTGTTTTTTGTTGTTGTTGTTGTTATTATGTATCTCTGTTTATGTGGCATATGTGATACTTGAAATGCACAGAGGGAGTCATCCTTATGATGTAACTGTAGTGTAAGTCGACAGTGTTGCATCCAGGAAGTTTGTTCAGAGTTTGACTTTGTTCAGTTTGCTCAAAGATGATTCATCAAACTTGCATAGCTCTGCGCTGTCGGTTGGGCTGTAAACATAAATCACAATGATAATGATAATGATAATCACACTTTGACAATTCCATATGGGGGCTGTAAACATAATGATAATGATAATGATAACCACTCTTGGGCAGTTCCATGTGCGCTTCACCCAAATCTGCCTGTAATCATTTAGCAAACACCTGAGCCTGTGTGAATATCTTGTCTGTTTTGGCAAGATCCTGAAATGAGGAGGGGGAGACTAGGACGTATGAAACACTAAGCTGTCCCATCCCATCAAAATGAACAGAGCATTAAGATAGACAGTAAACAGGCCAGGTTGTATGTTGATTGAACGTGAGATATCAGATCTTGAGTCCATGGCTCTGATATCAGATCTTGAGTCCAAAGCTCTATCAACGAAGTCAGCCAGGATGGAAGAGAAATAAGACAAAATGTCCTGGATTAAGGGACACAGATGGACATAATGTCCTGACCCAACCAAAGTAGTTGAACATGATACAGACACACAACTAGCAGTAATACAGCAGTAATTTGTAAAGCTTATAAAAAAAGTTCAAACATCATCAGCCAGAAACTTTTATCCACATTCTTATTGTGTGTGTGTGGTGTGTGTGTGTGTGTGTGTGTGTGTGGTGTGTGGTGTGTGTGTGTGTGTGTGTGTGTGTGTGTGTGTGTGTTGTGTGTGGCGCGCGCATTGTGTGTGTGTGTGTGTGTGTGTGTGTGTGTGTGTGTGTGTGTGTGTAGATTCAAGGTTTCATTTGTCAAATTCAGTCACAGCCTGCCGCATTAAAAAACTGGCTTGTTTGTTGCCCATCATCATGTTTCCATCATTCTGATGGTGTCGGCTTACTATTTCATAGGTCACATCTCTTCCCCCCTCTCCATTTCAAGACTTTAGATCACATCTCTTTCCCCCCTCTCCATTTCAAGACTTTGCTGTTGCATAGGTTAGAAAGGAAAGCAACATTTATAGGACACTTTATAAAGCAAGAGAAATTTGAGCACCTAGTCACAACAGGAAAGCTAGAGGGGAAAAGCCTCATGAAAAAAATATTACAGTTTTGCAGAGTGGGTGGGGACAAAGAAAGATAGGAGATATACTTGCAGCAACAAATTCGTATGGAGGGCCATGATCGCCATAGGGCAAGGCACGTTATGATGATGATGATATACATGTGATGAGAGTGATACACATGCAGGGGGTTTAGGCACTAACAGTTGTCTACACATGTTGACCTGGGAGATCAGGAAAATCCTTGGCCTTAACCCACCAGGGTGGAAATACCCAGACAGGACTGAAACACAAACAATTGGAAATCTGATACCTTACCCACTTGACTACCTGCCTCTTATGTATAATTTCAGGCAGCTAGTGATTCACTCACTGCTGGTGTTTTGTACCCTTTGTCCCTTGTGCACCCTATCTACCAGCTATAAAAAAACTTAACCCTTTGACTTCCTCACCCTATCCACCGGCTTCCTGCAGGAAGCTGGTGGATAAGGTGAGGGAATCAGAAGGTTAAGTTTTTGCTTTATTAACATGGTTGACAAGGCAGGATGCTGGTGGACAGGGTGCGGGAGTCAAAGGATTAAACATGTATGTGCAAGCTTTTACTTGGAACATTTATCAGTCTTATCTGTTTTGGGCAGAATCTGCGTCATACAGCATATAATGTGTAATGATGATGATAAATCATTCTTCTACAGATCGACATAGCGTTGTGCTTCAAACTCATCTGTGCATCACACGTTTTGAGTTTGTAGCGTGTTCAAGAGAATTTCACTGTGCTCGTATGACTCTTCATCAAGTTCATGCCCTCCAAAAATCTGCCATCAACCATCTGGCAGACTCCTTGAGTCTGCAGAAAACCCTATGCACTGGCAAAGTCTTGAGAAAATAGAAGAGGAGGGATGGAGGAGGAGGGGGGATGCTGGACCTGTGGAACACTAAGCTGGCACAACCAGAATGATTGAAGCATTAAGATGGGCAGTGAACAGGCCAATTTTTGTTTTATGTTGTGGGCTGGGATTGAACTCGAGACATGAGATCTTGAGTCCTTGGCTCTATCAGTAAAAACACACACACACACATGCATGCATGCATGCACGCACGTGCGCGCACATACACACACACACACACACACAGCACACACGCACGCACGCACGCACGCACGCACGCACGCACGCACGCACGCACGCACGCACGCACACACGCACACACGCACACACACACACACCACACACACACACACACACACACACTCTCTATGTCGATCTGTAGAAGAATTATCTTTAACGCGCCATTACTTCTCATGTTCAGTGTTATGGTTAGCAAATTTTACTGTTTCAATCGTTAATTATGATAACGTCATTTGTGAACTTTTCTTTTTTGTCTTGTTTTTCTGGTTCATTTCTTTTTCCTGAAGATTAACCATTTCCAAGTTTCCTTTTTTTTTTTTTTTTTTTTCTAAAATCACTTTAGTGAATAGACATTAAATCAAAGACCACACACACATACACACAGGTATGTATGTATGTGTATATGTGTAATACACACACCCACACACACACACACACACACACACACACACACACACACACACACACACACACACAACACACACACACACACACACACACACACATATATAGGCCTATATATATATATATATATATACGTATATGTATATATATATGTATATGTATATCTATGCATCCATCGATCTATCTGTCTGTCTGTCTATCGATATACATATATATATCTGTATTTTAATTTAAACAAAGTCATCATAATTAGGTACCGGCAGGCCAAAATTAAAAATACATTATTGATTAATTAAATTAACATAGGTGGAAAGAGAGCACGAAACTGAACACAGTGCAAAAAAAATTAGGTCTCTATCTTCATTAGAACCTGAGATATTGCATAAAACGTGACGTTAAAAATTATATCTATTTTCGGGGAAAATTGGCATTTTTCACACAAGCCCTACTTTGGATGCTTGTCATCTGAAAACTATCTTATATAGACAGCTCAAAATTGGCAGAATGCTTACTAGCAACAAGTTATGAGAGCCTATTTTTTTCCAGGCATCTTGGTGAACTAGTTTATGTGTAAACTTGAGCCAAACATGGACTATCGCGCCAAAATGAGGGGCGTCCGTGAGCGCAAAACATCTTTTGAATGCTGTTCGAGCATTTTTTGTCCGATTTGAATGATTTAAATTGTAACTTTCATATTTTGTAAAGATCTTTCAAATGGGGTGCATGAATGCACTATTTAGAGCAATATTAATTTTTTTTCACTTTTGCCCCACCCCTCCCCACCCCCCTTTCATACCCACCTGCAAGTTTAGCCATCTCCCATCCTCAACACAATGTCCCTATGGTATGAAGGTAAAGCATGATTGCACTTTTTACTGCCAAACAGTCTACAGCTTGAGTCTCTCTGCAGGTCAGAAGTGACTACTCTCAAGAAAAGAATAGCTGCCTGTAAACTTGGAATTTGCGACTGATGATGTGAAGATCTTTTTCTGACAACGTCCAAAATCTGCCATTAGAAGTTGTCATGCTGAAGTCTGCAGCAATCACAAACTTTTCATCAATGCAGCTCTTATCTGATGACAGTGGCCACTTGTACAATGTGCGTTTGTTTTTACACCTGGCCATAAAACTGACAACAGCTGTGGTGGGATCAGTGTTGGACTTTTCTTCAACTCCCCTTGTTTCCATCTTCTTTCAGCAAAAAAACTTGAAGCAATACTATGTTACTGATCGGGGTTCTAGCAATACTCTTTCTCCTGCCTCGACCAGTAGCAAGGAATGCTGCCTGCAGGTCTTCGTAGTGAGAAGCAGCCTCTGAAGAGATAGAATAGCAATTATATGAATTTAGCTGTGGTTCAAAGAATGATAAAGTACAGTAGAGCACACTTATAACGAACACGCTTGAAACGAATTGACGGGAATAACGAACCCCTGGCCACATTCGCCTGGTCACGGACGGTGGTCACTATCACACAATGCCTCGCTTGCCCGCGCCTATTCATGACGGCGATCTAAAAATAGATTATCGATCAATGGCATTTGGACCAGGAAATTGTGGACCAAGTCAAAGCTGCTGGTTCCAGTTCTGTGCCTCCTGAAGAAGAGGACGAGGCACCTGCAGAGCAGCTCAAGGCTGTGAGCTCTGCAGAAGCCAAACAGTGTTTGAAAACTCTTAGGGACTTTTGTATTGTGAATGGCGGAGAAACCTTTTTTGACACTTTAGGGGACATGGGAGAAATTCATTCTTGAATCGAGCGAAAAGGGAAAAAAAAAAACTGACATTACATCATTTTTTTCACCCGTGGGCAAGAAATTAGGACTCTAGATGAATGTATAATGGCTTTGGGGACGTGGATAAACAGTGGGAAGGGGGGGGGGGTTGTGTGAGGGATAAAATGTGTGTAAAGGTTTGACTGAAATAAAGAACTACTGATATAAAGAACTATTTTTTTTGCCTGGGGTTGTTCTTTATATCAGTATTCTACTGTATTAAATCATGTTCTAATTACTAACTTCAAATGAATTTGTAATCTTCACTTTTATTATTATTCTTAAAAATTTCAATTTTATTTTCCTTTATTTTTCAAATAGCATATTCATAATCTATTGTATTTCTTAACTATTGATTATAAAATTCGTATTATCCTCTGTGTGTTGTACTAGTATGTCAGTATGAACACAAACAAGCCTCAAATATTTGTTTAAAACACACACACACACACACACACACACACCACACACACACACACACACACACACACACACACACACACACACACACAACAACAACAATTAACTGCAAACAGTAGGCCTACATCTGTAAATAAAAAAAAAAAATCTAAGCAGAAATCCTTTTTAATCTTCATTCCAAATGTTCTTTAATACAAAAAGAAAAGAAAATAGCTCAAAACTAACAAGAAAACAATAATCAATGCAATACCTGCGTTATCAGAACGAAAGTTACACACATCAACTGATGTCAACATTAGCGATTACCTCCCTTGTCAAAAATCATCTCGAAATTTAGCAAAGTTTTTCCACCCTTTCGCTTAACTATCACACATATAATTAAATTAGAGTCTGAACGAATGTTTGATTGATATGATTGTAAAGTTACAAAGCAAATGAAGAGCAACCGTCAAAGATTTTACTTCAAATCACACACTTCGTGTGAACTTTCAAGATGAAGATCGCGAGTCCATCAGTAACAAAACGTTCCAACCTTTGACATGTCGATCGATATTTTGATCTTTCTTGTTCAATCTAGCCATACCTACTGCTTTAAAATAATACAGTACTGTCTTAAAAGTCGATTGAAGTAATTCTAAGGCATTGTTTACCGATATAGCTTCGATGTTGTTTGAGAAAATTGACCGCGTTCGTCTTGCCGCTACTAGCTGCCATTGTTGCACTGGGCGAGTGTATGGGAATGCGAGACCTTATGGGTGACTGCTTTTCATTGGTCAGCAGGATTTCCCAGTTGACGTCACCGAGTTAATTTGCATACCAAACGAAAGAGGACACTTCTCTCTTTCGTTTGAATACCTCGATGACAGTTTTTTTTTTACGTTTAGTGTGGAAAAAATGACTTTGAAATCTTCTTTCCTTGATTTGGACTTAATTTTTAATATTTCTATAAACTTTTTGGTATCATATTGAAGCTTAAGATCTCGCAAGCTTTCCTGTTTTCTTTTTACATGTTTCCGTGCAAGGAATCCTTGGTGGAATAGCGAAATCGAGTAGACCCAAAATAACCCCGGTTTCGTAAAGTCGTCACGGTGGTAGGAATCGGCAAACCGACCGTTTCAAAACAATCGAAACAACCACACATTCATCACTCATACAAAAAAGACATCATTGACAAGACAAAAACATATCTTTATAGGTCACATACATCATTTGATAAAAATGTTTGGTTTTAATGTAAAATGTGGGAAAAGGGGCCATTTCGGCAGAGCTGCATTGTTTGTCAGTTGAAACTGAGCTGCCAACAGTCATCATAATATATATTATATTACATGTTCTGTAGTGTGAATACAGAATCATAGACACCTTATAACAGCGCCTTGAGCGAATGTATGAAAGTAAAGGTGAAATCTTTGTGGACATACGATAGAAAATAAAAAAGGGAGAAAGAGATTTGTATATTTAATGGATGTGGTTGTTGAGTTGGTAAATGTCAAACTTCCAGTGGGAGAGGTCATGGGTTTGAGCCACATAGACACCACTGCCTGGAGGGTAAAAAGTAAAAGCCCACATATGTGCAGATCTCCAAGTGCCTAAACCCCTTTTGTGTGTATACTTACACAGAATATCGAGTATCATCATCATCATGTGCCCTGCCACATGGTGTTGTGGTGATCATGACCCTCCACATGAATCTATCTTTTGTGCTGCAAGTACTTCTCCCACCCTGTCTGTCTTCACTGCGCAAGTCCGTAAAGCTTTTTCTCCCTGGGTCTACCTGGTGCTCTTTTCCCTACAGCTTTCTTGTTGTGACCAGGTGCTTTAATTTGTCTTGCCTCTAAAATGCCCTATGAATGTTGTGTGTCTTTTCCTAATCTCCTTCATTAATGTCCTTTTTATGTTTGCCTCCCTCAGTCAAGACTGTCTTGCTTGTTTTCTTTGCTGTCCATGGAACTCTTTAACATTCTTCTTAGAAACCACATTTTAGCTGCTTCAATCTTGTTCTGACTTTGCATGTTGACTGTCCATGTTTCACATACGTATAACGATATCGGTTCTGTATTATAACACTGAAAAACTCTCATCCTGATGTTAATTGATAGGTGTTTGTTGGTAAGAACGCTTGTAATTTTCTTTAATGCTGTTTTAGCCTGGCCAATTCTGTTGGCTATTTCTAATATCAAGTATACGCATTGAAAATATGGTAAAAAGTGGAAGTCTTGTCAGTGGCTGGCGTGTGGGAAACACGAAAACACTCGCACATTGAAAATATGGTAAAAAGTGGAAGTCATGTCGGTGGCCGGCGTGTGGAAACATGAAAACACTCGCACATTGAAAATATGGTAAAAAGTGAAAGCCATGTCAGTGGCTGGCTTGTGGAAACATGAAAAACATCTCTCTGATTGTGTGTAATGTGCAGTGAGGTTAGATAAGTTTGGGGGAGTAGCACTACACAAAAATGTTTTATAATAACATTTCATCAAGCGAATGGAAAATATTAATTAAGTCAAAGCAGTCACAACTGCTGCCTCTGACAAATCAAAACACATGGGGGAGAACGAGGTGACCTTGTTACAGCAAGCATTCACCTTGTCAAATTATTTGTATCCTGTAATCTGTCACAGATGAATATGATGATCAGACATTTCTATCATGTACTCTGTCACAAATGTCATCGCTACAGATGAATATGATGATCAGAATTTTAATGCACAGCTGGATGCGTCATGTTCTCGCACCTAGTTACACGCATTCATGTACGCACACACACATGTATGCTCTCTTACACTTTTACACACACACACACACACACACACACACACACACACACACACACACACACACACACACACACACACACACACACACACACACACACACACACACACACACGTACAAACACACGCATACATATATGAATACACATACACAGTCACACAAACACATTCATGGGCCTCAGTAGCTCAGTTGGCTGAGTGTCGGATTCTTATGCTAATGGTTTATAATAATAATAATAAATATATTTTATTTATATAGCGCAAAATCTTGACAAAATCAAATCTAAGCGCTGAGCGTAATCATGCATACATACCTACATACATATGAGCGTATACATGCATACATACATGCTTACATACTTACATACATAAATCTAAGCTGAGCGTATACATGCATACATACATACATACATAAATCTAAGCGTTTATACATACATACATACACACATACATACATACGTACGCACATGCATACATAATAATTACAATATTTATAATAGCGCAAATCTCGACAAAATCAAATCCAAGCGCCGAAAAGACACACACGCCACACACGCACGCACGCACACACACACACACACACACACACACACACACACACACACACACACACACACACACACACACACACACACACACACACACACACACACAACACACACACACACACACACACACACACAACATGCATGGCCACAAATGGGGAGAAAAGAATAAAAGCAATAAAAGCAAGAATAAAACCAATGGAAAACCACAGAGAGCACATCATATACAATTATATATTAAAACAAAGTGATTCCCCTCCGAGCGAGAACAGGCTGCAGAGGGGGGTTGAGTGAGGTTAGGATTTTATGCAGAGGAGAAAAGGTGAGTTTTGAGAGCGGACTTGAAGGAGGCAAAAGTAGGTTGCTGACGGACTGAGAGAGGAAGTTGTTCCAGGAGAGTGGACCAGAAACAGAGAAGGCTCGTGGACCATAGGTATTGAGCTTAGTGCGTGGAAAGCGAAAAGTCAGAGGATCGAGGCAGAGCGGAGGGTACGTGAGGGAAGATAGATCTCAAGTAGGCTTGACAGGTAATCGGGCTGCGTTATTGAGGCTTTTGTAGCACATGGTTTCTAGTTTGTACTGTATGCGCTTTGATACAGGGAGCCAGTGAAGTTGTGCCAGGAGAGGAGATATGTGGTCAGCTTTTTTCTTTTTGAGTACAAGGCGTACAGCATTGTTTTGAATGCGCTGTAGGATGTGAATGGTGGAGGCAGGAAGACCAGACAGGAGTGAATTGCAATAGTCAATGCGAGACATTATGAAGGAGAGAACGAGTTTTGCAGTTGTTTCGACAGAGAGATACTTCCTGATCAGGCTTATACGATGGAGATGATAGTAGCAAGATCTGGCAGTTTGAGAAACAAAGTTGTTCATGGACAGGGTAGAGTCAATGCAGACACCAAGGTTTTTAGCTGAATCAGAAATTGGGACTGATGTGTTACATAATGGGAGAGAAAGAGGAGGCAGCTGAGACACACAGACACACACAGACACACACAGACACACAGAACCACAGACACACACACACACACACACACACACAGTGTGTTATGTGTACACACACACATACACACACAGATTCCACACATAGGTTCAGGCAATCCAAATGTCCGCGAATTCGCGGATATCCGCGAAAGGGAAGTATTTGCATGTTTTGTTCATTGTTAACAGTGCTTGTGCCCTTTTTTTCTTTTATTGAAATACTTGATTTATCTTTCACCAGAGGGGGTTAAATTTCCATTTATTAGACTAAACTGCTTCAGCTTCTGGGGGCAACGCCCCCAGACCCCCACCAGAGGCTCTACCCCTGGACCCACAAGGGAACCTATGCAGACCCCTGGATCCTCAGCATTTCTTTTTCCTTGAAACACATTGTTGCTTGAATGGATTGCCTGGGGTTTGAATCTCGGGGTGTGCTACATTAAAACTTCTAACTGTCCCATTTTAACATCATTGTTGTTCTGGTGGTGTCAGTGTAGGACTAGATAAGTCCCCTCACTTCCCTGGGATGGTTTTCCCTGTTGGCCATATGACCTGTGGTGGGTGCTGACATAAAAACTGAACTAAATCAATCGATCAACAAACACACGCACACACACACACACACACACACACACACACACACACACACACACCACACACACACCACACACACACACACACACACACATACACACACAGATTCCACACATAGAAACTCAAATAGACATACAGATGCATGTGCACATACACACAGACTTACACACAGACACAGACACAGACACACAGAGACACAGACACACACCACACACACGAGCGCGCGCACGCACACAACACACACACCACCACACACACACACACACACACACACACACACACAACACACAACACACACACACACACACACACACACACACACACACACACACACACACACACACAGACACACACACACAGACACACACACAGACACACACACAGACACAGACACACAGACACACACACGCAGACAGACACACGCAGACAGACACAGACACACACAGACACACACAGACACACACAGACACACAGACACACAGACACAACACAGACACACACAGACACACAACGACACAGACACACACACACAACACACAGACACAGACACACACAGACACACACACACAGACACACACACAGACACAGACACACACACAGACACACACACACACACACAGACACAGACACAGACACACACACACAGACACAGACACACACACACAGACAACAGAACACAGACAACACACACAGACAGACAGACACAGACAGACACACAGACAGACACACACACACAGACACACAGGCACACACACACACACACACACAGACACACACACACAACACACACACACACACACACACAACACACACACACACACACACAACACACCACACACACACACACACACACAACACACACATCTCTCTCTCTCTCTCCTGTCCTTTCTGACTGTCCCACACAACCTTACAGCAAGCTTGTCTAGTTCAGATGAGTGGGTCAATTTTCAAAATAGGAATCTCCCTAAAGGGCAAAGCATGTAAAGGATGTAGTTCTCTTTGAAGGGATGTGATTCTCTTTGAAGGATGTAATTCTCTTGCAGCGGTGCATGTTATCTTTCAATATTCCGCTGTTTATTTCTTGTCAGAATCAGAAAGAGAGTTAACATTGTTTGACCATCTAATTATTTTCATAGTTTATATCCACATGGGTTGGTTGGCTTTTTGATAGAACTGTGGACTTAAGATTTGATTTGTTGAGTTCAGTCACAGCCCACAACATTACAAACTGGCCTCGCTCTCCATTTCGAGACTTTGCTGTTGCATAGGGTTTTGCTCAGGCTCACAGCGTCTGCCAGATAATTGTTGGTAGATTTAGGTGAAGCATGTATGGAACTGTCTGAGTGCAATAAGTCCGTCTTGAACAAACTCCAAACTCATAATACAGATTTATGTTTGGATTCTTTAACACTCCATAGTTTTCAGTTCGTCTTACAAAACCACCATGTAGCAAAGTGGTTAATGCAACAGGTTAATGTTTGGGAAATTGTAGGTTTGAATCTGATAAATCCAGATCTTGTTGTGAGATTTTATGGACAGTTAAGTGTGCTATAGCGTCATAAAAACATTAGAATCATACTGTTGAGTCTCATCCAGAGAAAAAAGCTGACCGCATATCTCCTCTCCTGGCACAACTTCACTGGCTCCCTGTATCAAAGCGCAAACAGTACAAACTAGACACCATGTGCTACAAAAGCCTCAATAATGCAGTCCCCGATTACCTGTCAAGCCTACTTGAAATCTATGTTCCCTCACGTACCCTCCGCTCTGCCTCCGATCCTCTGACTTTTCGCTTTCCACGCACTAAGCTCAATACCTATGGTCCACGAGCCTTCTCTGTTTCTGGTCCACTTTCCTGGAGCAAACTTCCATCTCAGTCCGTCAGCAACCTACTTTTGTCTCCTTCAAGTCCGCTCTCAAAACTCACCTTTTCTCCTCTGCATAAAATCCTGACCTCACTCAATCCCCTCTGCAGCCTGTCTCCACTCGGAGGGGAATCGCATTGTAATATATAATTGTATATAATATGCTCTCTATAATTTTCCATTGCTTTATTCTTTTTCCCCATTTGTGGCCATGTGTGAAGGTGTGTGTGTGTGCGTGTGTGTGCGCGCGTGCGTATGTGTATGTTCAGCGCTTAGATTTGATTTCTATCAAGATTTTGCGCTATATAAATATTGTAATTATTATTATTATTATCTGCTTTACAGATGTGCCTTTGAGGGTGATGCTTAAATTTCCATGCTGACACTGCTGTTGCTGATTCACATCATGATATGCTATGAGCAGAGATGTAGAGCACAGTCCTGTCACACAGCTTGAAGTCATAACTGAACTCCATAACATCATCATATTCCCCATTTTCATAATTCATCACACAAATTACAAATACAAAAAAAGACGAAAAACAAACAAACAACCAACCAACCAACCAACCAACCAACCAACAACCAACAAAAACCAAACCAAACCAAAACAAAAACAAAACAAAACAAAAAACAGGACTACTGGTGAGATGAGAAAATGATATGAAAAAGAAATGTGACCTCCCACCATGAAATCAGTCTTAACTCGCAGTCAGTCGAACAACACTAGGAGCTGAAAAGGTGACTGAGGGTCAATCTGGGGTGTTTTGACTTTTTCTCAAAATTGATTTCTATAGACTATAATCTATCCCCCACAGAGATTTTTTTCTTGAAAAAATATTATTAATCAATTTAAACTGGTATTTTAATGCACTGATCGCAGCAGAAAGAACGCAATTTCTTACCAGAAGTACCTCTTCTTGTCTCTTATTATGAACCGTAACCTGTACAGTACCCGCACATGTAATATACTGACAGAAAGCTCTTTGGTGCACCTTTCAGATAATGACAGGGAAAATTAGAAACTAACTGGGTCAAAGCTACCAAATAAAGAAATTTAAGGAAAATGTGTAAGAGAGAACACAAAAACTTTAGAGGCCGTTTTCTCAAAATGGCCGTCATACAACTTCATGACTTTAAACATACATAACATCTACATTTTTTTTGAGTACAAGCTTTATTCAAGTACCAAAATAATCAGCAGAATGTACACTTTCCAGTGATATGTATATCTCAAAATACCCAAAATGCTAGTTAAGACTGATTTCATGGTGGGAGGTCGCAAATGTACTTTACTCAGCCAAGGACTTGTCATAAAACTGATCATAGACACAGATGAGATTTCTACCGGTCAGTAGTAAGTAAAACAAGATCTCTGACACAGACGAAACTGCTCAGGTTTCCAGTAGATGTCTCGTCTACAGGTGTTTGTGATCACTGTAACGTTAAGTCCTAAGTACATTACAGTACATTTCTTTTCTATATCAGATTCTCATCTTAACCTGCCGTCTACTCTGTAATCATTGTTCCACCAAGTCCTACAGTATCAAGATTCTTATAGCCATTCATGGCCAGTTTTCATGGTGGCCCAGTTTTGATGGCATCATGTGTAGGAGAGTTGAAATCGGCTTTGTGGGGGGGGGGGGGGGGGGGGGGGGGATGATACGACGCATTGCAGGATGATGGGTCAGCCTCCATCAAACCAGCTGTGAATGTTTACCTGACCCAGTTCAGGGTAAAGGGAAGATAAAGCATCAAAGAACAGATGAGCTGCAGCCCTTATAATGCTGGCCTTGGAGAAATGCTGCAGTTTCTGCCAGCTCACTCCTGTATTACGGGACAACCTTTAACTTCTTTCCAGTTTCCATCTTTAAAAAAAACAAAACAAAACAACAACAACAACAACAACAAAACAAACAAACAAACAAACAAACAAAAACAGAATTGGCCCAAGTCATAGTGAGATTTTTAAAACTGCAAAGTTGGTTGTTGTTTTTTTAAATTAAAGGGAAATGTTTCATATTGATCATAGAGAAATGTGTGTGTGTGTGTGTGTGTGTGTGTGTGTGTGTGTGTGTGTGTGTGTGTGTGTGTGTGTGTGTGTGTGTTGTGTGTGTGTGTGCGCGCGTGGCGTGTGTGTGTTGTGTGTGTGTGTGCAACCAAAGTATGTTAATGGAGGAATCTTAACCAACTTTAGGTCAGAGATGTAATTTGTTGAAGACTTGTGCATACATAAATTTAGAAGTCATGGCCCCAAGTCAGGGTCTCTCTCTCTCTCTCTCTCTCTCTCTCTCTCTCTCTCTCTCTCTCTCTCTCCTCTCTCTCTCACACACACACACACACAAAACCTACACTCAGCACTGTTTGAAGTAGGTGTTCGAATAGCACTTCCTCAGGAAATTCTGACAATAGATTTACATTCTGTATTCCCTGTTGTGACAGTGTACCAGTTACCTTGCTGCACATTGAGTTGTATTTCAGCCTTGATGTGTACAGAATCAACAGTTGTTAGTAATAATTTTTGTGTGAAAAGGGAGATTGTTCAGATGGCTTGATTGTCTTGAATCTTTTTGTATTTTTTGTGTTTTTGTTTTGATATTTACAAAATCTGCATTTGTCAGTAATAAATTTTGTGTAGAAAAAGGGAGATTGTTCAAATGGCTTGGTCATCTTGAATCTTTTTATTATTTTTTTTTTTAATTTCAGTCTTGATATTTACAAAATCATTACTTTTTGTGCAAAAAGGGAGATTGTTCTTTCTACATTTGTTTGTAAAAATGTTTTTGTAAAAAGGGAGATTGTTCAAATGGCTTGATCATCTTGATTCATTTTATGTTTTTTGTATTCAGTACTGATATTTTCAAATATATGTTACGTATGTTGGTAATATTTTTGTTTTAAAAAAGGGAGATTGTTCAAATAGCTTTGTCATCTTGATTCTTTTTATTTTATTTTTGTTTGTTTGTATTTCAGTGTTGATATTTACCAAAATCTACATTTGTGTGTAAAAAAAGGGAGATTGTTCAAATAACTTGATCATCTTGATTCTTTTTATATGTATTTTTTGTGTTTCAGCCTTGGTATTTACAAAATCTACATTTATTAGTAATAAGTTTGTGTAAAAATGGAGATTGTTTAAATGGCTTGATCATCTTGATTCTTTTTCTTTTTTTTTTTTTTTTTTTTTTTTCGTATTTTACTTATTTTAGCCTTGATATTTACAAAATCTACATTTGTTAGTAATAATTTTTGTGTTAAAAACGGGAGATTGTCCAAATGGCTTGATCATCTTGATTCTTTTTTTTTTTTTATTTATTTTTATTTTAACCTTGATGTTTACAAAAAATCTGCATTTATTACTAATAATTTTTGTGTTAAAAAAGGGAGATTGTTCAAATGGCTTGATCATCTTGATTCTTTGTTTAAAATGTTTTGTATTTCAATCTTGATATTTTTCCCCGTGGGGATGCTGAGGACTCTTTCAGTATAAATAGTATCCCCACCTTCTGGAAATTTTGTGCTAGAAATTTCCTCTTTTCAGTCATTCTCTTTGTTTCTGCCTTGTTCCTTTGCTTTCTGATGTTTCTTTCTATCATTTTCTGCCTAGTTGGACCATTCACCAGTATGTGTTCGATAAAGTCTTACTTACTTTTTCTTAGGATTGATAATTGGGTACATGCATTTTTGGTTCAAGGGAGGTGAGATATGCAGAAGCAGTTTTAGGTAATCTAGGCCCATTTTTATATATATTTTGGTGTCCTTAGTGTGTGATAAACTGGACGAAGTGGTCAACATCTGGGGCATGTCCTTAGATTATGTACGTGAATGCGTTGATATGTGTACTTAATTTTCTTTTCTTTTCTTTTTCCTGTTGAAGTTTTGTATATTTTGAAGCGGTTATAGCCCTGATATGGCTCTGTGGCTGGGCTGGGCTTTATAAACAACAATAACAATAACAAAAAAGTCTTGATATTTACAAAATCTGCATTTGTAATGTTAGTAATAGTTTTTGTGTTTAGAAAGGGAGATTGTTCAAATGGCTTGATCATCTTGATTCTTTTTATATTCTCAAAAGATTTTTTTTTAACAGATGATTGTGGTGACAACGAAGCGAAAGCCTGACATGGACGAAGAACGGGGGTGGGAGAGGTGGGCGGTGGGTGGCGGCGGCGTTCTTCACGCAGTTCATTGTGTGTGGGATCACCTACAGCTTAGGGGTCTTCCACGTGGTCTTCAAGGACATCTTTTATGCCTCGCATTTCGACACCTCCTGGGTCGGCTCCATTCTGTTGTACATCACAGCACTGTCCAGTAAGTGGTGTGGAGGTGGGAGTGGGGGTTTGGGGGGTGAATGGTGTGTTAGTCAATAAGGTAAGTGTGTGTGTGTGTGGTCTGTGTATGTGTGTTTGTGTGAGTGAGTATGTCTGTGTGTGCTTGTGTGTGTGTGTGTGTGTGTCTATGTGTGTGTGTGTGTGTGTGTGTGTGTGTGAGAGAGAGAGAGAGAGGAGAGAGAGAGAGAGAGAGAGAGGTGTGTGTGTGTGTGTGTGTGTGTGTGTGTGTGTGAGAGAGAGGAGAGAGATGAGAGGAGAGAGAGAGAGTGTGTGTTTGTGTGTGTGTGTGTGTGTGTGTGTGTGTGTGAGAGAGAGAGAAGAGAGAGAGAGAGAGAGAGAGGGGTGTGTGTGGGTCGGTGTGTGCATGTGGGGTGTGGGTCGGTGTGTGTGTGTGTGTGTGTGTTTGGGTGTGTGTTTGTGTGTGTGTGTGTGTGTGTGTGTGTGTGTGTGTGTGTGTGTGTGTGTGTGTGAGAGAGGAGAGAGAGAGAGAGGAGAGAGGAGAGGTGGTGTTGTGTGTGTGTGTGTGTGTGTGTGTGTGTGTGGAGAGAGAGAGAGAGAGAGAGAGAGAGAGTGTGTGTTGTGTGTGTGTGTGTGTGTGTGTGTGTGTGTGTGAGAGAGAGAGAAGAGAGAGAGAGAGAGAGAGAGAGGTGTGTGGTCGGTGTGTGCATGTGTGTGTGTGTGGGTCGTGTGTGTGTGTGTGTGTGTGTGTGTTTGTGTGTGTGTGTTGTGTGTGTGTGTGTGTGTGTGTGTGTGTGTGTAGAGAGAGAGAGAGATGAGGAGAGGAGAGAGAGAGAGAGAGTGTGTGTGTGTGTGTGTGTGTGTGTGTGTGTGTGTATGTGTACGTGCATGTACATGTTATTATTATTGTGTGTGTGTGTGTGTGTGTGTGTGTGTGAGAGAGAGAGAGAGGAGTAGAGATGAGAGAGAGAGAGAGAGAGTGGTGTGTGTGTTGTGTGTGCGTGCTGTGTGTGTGTGTGTGTGTGTGTGTGTTGTGTTGTGTGTGTGTGTGTGTGTTGTATGTGTGTGTATGTACGTACGTGCATGTACATGTTATTATTGTGTGTGTGTGAGAGAGAGGGAGAGAGATTGATATGAGTAAGAAATGGGGGAACCAAGCGAGAGCAAGAGAGTGTGAGTAAGTGGAGTGGTGAGTGGTGAGTGAGTGAGTGTGTGGTGTGTGTGGTGTGTGGTGTGTGTGTGTGTGTGTGTGTGTGTGTGTGTGTGTGAGTGTAGGAGAGAGAGAGAGAGAGAGAGAGAGAGAGAGAGAGAGAGAGAGAGAGAGAGAGAGAGAGAGAGAGAGAGAGAGAGAGAGAGAGAGAGTGTGTTTCTGAAATAAAAGATTAGAAAAGTAAAAAACAACAATGTTTTACTGGTTTCTGGGCCAATGAGGGTTTGCTGTCATCTTGTTCTGAATTAATCAACCAGTCAATCAATCAGTCAGTCAATCATCGATCGATCGATCGATCAGTCAGTCAGTCAGTCAGTCAGTCAGTCAGTCAGTCAGTCAGTCAGTCGTCAGTCACACAGTCAGTCAATCAATCAGTCTGTAAATAAATTACGTATCAACCTGTGTAATATTTCAGGTGTAATATTGTGGTATATGACAAATTTCTGGTGTGTTAGTTAAGGCTTAGCTGTCATTTTAATCAGTCAGTCAATTAGTGAGTCAGCCAACCAGTCAGTCAGTCTATTAATCATTCAGTAAGCAAATTGTAAATTTGGTCAAACAGTCAATTTATGATCATTTGTAATTTTTCAGTATTTAGAAAAAGAATGTTATAGCATTCTGATTTTTCTTGGATGCATGCATGGGCATTGTTTTTCGCATGCTGTGCAGACAGTGTACCAGTATACCACTGCACAGTCTGCATACTTTATCACTGGTATCAGTCAGCAGTTTATTGATTGTTTAATAAACCTTTGTGTGTGTGTGATGGGGTGCTTTCATCTTAATTAATCATTCAATTTATTAATTGTTTGCGCTTTGTGTGTGGTATTTCAGGTGTGATGGGGTGCTTTCATCTTAATTAATCAGTCAGTTTATTAATTGATTACTCTTTGTTTGTGGTATTTCAGGTGATGGGGTGCTTTCATCTTAATGAATCATTCAGTTTATTAAATAATTGATTGTTCTTTGTGGTATTTCAGGTGTGATGGGGTGCTTTCATCTTAATTAATCATTCAGTTTATTAATTGATTGCTCTTTGTGTGTGGTATTTCAGGTGTGATGGGGTGCTTTCGTCTCTATTAATCATTCAGTTTATTAATTGATTGCTCTTTGTGTGTGGTATTTCAGGTATGATGGGGTGCTTTCATCTGAATTAATCATTCAGTTTATTAATTGATTACTCTTTGTGTGTGGTATTTCAGCTGTGATGGGGTGCTTTCATCTTATGAATCATTCAGTTTATTAATTGATTGCTCTTTGTGTGTGGTATTTCAAGTGTGATGGGGTGCTTTCATCTTAATGAATCATTCAGTTTATTAATTGATTACTCTTTGTGTATGGTAATTGTATTTCAGATGTGATGGGGTGCTTTCATCTTAATCAGTCAATCAGTTTAATAGTTGATTAACTCTTTTGCTCCTCACCCTGTCCACCAGCATTGCCAACCATGCAAGCAAAGCAAAAACTTAACCCTTTGTTTCATTTACCCTATCCACCAGTTTCCTTCAGCTCGTGGATAGGGTGAGGGAATCAAAGGGTTAAATTTTTGCAGTTGATGAATAGGATGCGGGAGTCGAAGAGTTAATCTTTGTGTGTGGTGTTTCAGGTGTGACACAGTGCTTAGACAGACAGTTTATTGATTGGTTATCCTTTGTGTGTGGTACATCAGGTGTGACAGGTTGCTATCATCTTAGTCACTCATTATAGACTGATTAACCCTTTGACTCCCGCACCCTGTCCACCCGCATCCTGCATTGTCAACCATGCCAGCAAAGCAAAAACTTAACCCTTTGACTCGCTCACCCTATCCACCAGCTTCCTTCAGGTGGTGGATAGGGTGACGGAGTCAAAGTTTTTGCTGTTGATGAATAGAGTGCGGGAACCAGAAGAACAAGAAAACCAACGCAAGCGCGTATTCAACAAAACAAGACAAGACAAGCGCAAATTTTCTGTCAAGCGCGAATGCACGGTCACAAACAGACCACAAACACCAAACAACGGATAATAAAAAGAGTCCAGTGGATAAAAAGGGACCAAAGTTTTATTATCCGTTATTTGGTGTTTGTGGTCTGTTTGTGACCGTGCATTCGCGCTTGGGCGCGGGCTGTCGCACTTGTTTTGGATCAGGGTGCGGAGTCAAAAGGTTATCCTTTGTTTCAGGTGTGATGTTGAGGTTTGTGACGAGCTACTGGGGCAGCCGTGTCAGCGTGATGTTAGGGGGTTTGCTGTCTGCGGTGGGACTGGCGCTGTGCATGGTGGTGCAGGATCTCTACCAACTCTACCTCTCTTACGGACTGCTTGTGGGTATGTATGGAGTTTGTTCAAGGATGATTTATTGCACTCAGACAGTTCCATATGCGCACCACCCAAATCTGCCAGCAGTTTTCTGGCAGACTCCTGAGCCTGTGCATAGCCCTCTGTGCTGCCAAGGTGTTGAAATGGGGGGAGGGTTCTATGAGACTCTAAGCTTATATCATGAGAACATGGAAACATTAACCCTACAGACCTGAGCCCTGAGCGTAATTGTGCCCCCTGCCTGGCCTCTGAGCAAAATTTTGATGGTTCATCACTAGCTCGCTTCATGGTCAATTTTGCACCCAAATCACCTCAAAATACCATCAACACAAAGGCAGACATTTGCAATAGGCTGAACTCACGCTCACGGAGACTTAGCAACGTTTGGGTGGTTATTTTTAGCTCTTGATAAAGTGACGATCATGTGAGTGTGCTATTCCCACTATAGCGGGAACTCGGTCTGGTAGGGTTAAGGTGTGCTGTGGACAGGCCAGTTTTTAATGTTATGGGTAGGATTAACCTGGAGATACCAACACGACTGTATTAAAAAACTTAACATGGTATGTGCGCGTGTGTGTGACTGTGTATGTGAGTTTGTGCGTGTGTGTGACTGTGTGTGTGTGTGTGACTGTGTGTGGTGTGGTGTGTGGTGTGTGTGGTGTGTGTGTGTGTGTGTGTGTGTGTTGTGTGTGTGTGTGTGTGTTGTGTGTGTGTGTGTGTGTACTCGAGATATCAGATCCTGTGTCCATGGCTCTATTAACAAAACTGAATGTGATATGTGTGCGTGTGTGTTGTGACTGTTTTGTGTGTGTGTGTGTGTGTGTGTGTGTGTGTGTGTGTGTGTGTGTGTGTGTGTGTGTGTGTGTGTGTGTGTGTGTGTGTGTGTGTTTTGCTTACACTGTACATGCAGTGTGTTGCTGCACACTCTATGTACTCCTTCAATGGGCCCACATGCTGTATTTAATTTTAGTGATAAAACTGTCATCACTGTAAAAGGATTCAACCTCTTAATATCAGCTAACAGATCAAAACATTTTTCAAGTTGTTTTGTAAGTATGAAGCAGTGTATTACATATTTACAACAACACTGGAGGAACTGGTCGGATACTTGTTTCATAATGCACCAGTTTGCTATTCATGATAAACTTTTTCCTTTGATTTATTATTTATGTTCATCTGCAGTGAAAGATATTTTTAATCGTGATGAGGGTCTGCACAAGGATTTGTTTCTCAGTGAGTTGCAAATATTAAAAGTCCATTCATTTTCAGTTTTGTTGTGTGTTCAGAGTTCTGAAGTTGTAAACACTTCACAGTCTTTAACTCACTCACTACATACGATTATGGCCCTTGCCATTCCCCTGATACCACATTTGTATAGGTAATGAGAAAAATTCTCATACAAACAAATGAGAACAGAGAGTTTTGAAATTTGGCAGGTCATATATTAAAAGATTGGTGTAAACAATGCTGAAATTTCGATTGTCTAACCCTCATGGTTGCTGAGTAATGGTACAAGTAAACTTAGAGAAATTTTCAGGTGAAAAATGTCTTATTGAATACACAGTCAGGTCAATACATCAGTTCCTACAGTCACATTTTGAATGAAATTTCATAAAATCCAAAGTGCACACACTACACGTGCACTGGAGAAGAGATTGTGTTGAACAGCGCTGAGTTATTGAGTATTGTTCAGCCATTTGCTTTTCCGTCGTCTGCTTCGCTGCAGAGATAGTGGGTCATGAACTTTGCGCTGTCTGCACACTAACTGCGTAGTACAGTGACCTCATGGCTTGAAACGAGGCTAAGAATGACCAGAGAATCTATTTCTGGCTATTACTAGTATTAGTTTCGGTTAACGGAAATACTGAAAGCCCGCGAATTTTCAAAACTCAAGTCGGATTTCTCCGACGCTTGTAGACAAGTGTTGTTGAGACATGATTGGGAAATCCCGACGCTCGTAGTGAGAGAGTTAACCTTGACTACTTGCAAGAACTGAAAAAGTGATTAATTTCAACAACAACAATAAAAAGATATTTTGTCTCTCGCAGGTATCGGATTTGGGCTGGCCTGTTCCCCGTCCATTGTTGCTGTGGAGCGGTCGTTCATCCATGGGCGAACACAGGCCCTGAGCACGGTGATAGCAGGGATCGGGGTGGGGATCATCGTCTTTCCTGTCTTCATCCGATACCTGCTGGAGTATTTTGGGTGGCGTGGAACTTTCCTGATTCTCTCTGGCGTGGCGCTGAACTTGTGCGTGTGCGGGGCAGTGATGAGGCCCAAGTCGACTGACAAGGTGAGCAGAAGGTTGATTCAGGTTGCCCCGTAACCCTGAGGTTTAAGGAGAGAGAGGTGTAAGGTTAAGAGATCTTCACACTGCTTTTACCTTCTCCTGTGGGGATGCTGGGGGCTCTTTCAGTATAAATGGTATCCCCACCATCGGAAATCCTGTGCTAGAAATTTCCTCTTTTTTTGTCAATGTCTTGTTTCTGCCTTATTCCTTTCTTTTCTCTTATTTCTTCTGATATTTTCTGCCTTGCTGGTCCATTCACCTGTAAGTGTTCTGATACATACTTCTTATTTTTCTCTTATTTCTCTATAATTGCTGCTGGTCCATTCATGTAGTGTCATATACTTATTTTTTTTTTAGGCTCCTTGGGAAATGAAGGAATATACCAGAATTCCTTTCTAGTAATTTTGGCCTTGTTTATGTATGTTAATTATTTCTTTTATGATATAAGTTCATTATTATAGTCTATAATATAGAACATTTATAATTGAGCTTTATATATAATTATATTATCTTTAGTGTCCTTGGTTTGTTTAAATATGTATTCAGGTATGTTTTCTAAATCCCCCCATGTGATAAATTGGACAGAGTGGGGCATCTCCTTTGATTATGTGCGCGTATGCATTGATAGCGTGCTTGATTTTCTTTTCCTTCTTTTTTTCTGTTGAAGTATTGTGTATGCATTAAAACGATTATAGCCCTGATATGGCTCTACACAGTTGGCTGGGCTTTAAACAAAAATAACAATAACTATATCTTCCCCTGTCCTGAAGAGGTGTGGGTATCCAATCACAGATGGGTGGACTTGAGGCCAGATGAGCAGTTTTTTTTGAGATGGGCATGAGATTGGAAACTATTTGTATTTTGTAGTTGTACTTCTTTCTGTCCTTTTTGTTTTTTTCTGTTTTTGTTTTTTGATTTTTAAAATTTTTTTTGGTCACAGTGGATATATCGTGTGAAAATCAGACTGCTGTTCTTTGGGAGATTGTGTCACCATTGCGCAGCACCATCCTTATTTTTCCTGTTATTTTTCTGTTTGCATGTATTTCTGTTTAGTTATGAAAATGGATTTTCTGCGGAATTTTGTCAAGACAGTTTCTGTGTTGCCATGGGATCGTGTAGAATGTGAGAGAGTGTGTTTGTTTTTTTAGGACGGGGAGTAGGGGGGAACTTTAATGTGCGCTAAGTGCATGCTGCATGTGGAATGTCATTTGAAAGATTAGCTGGCACCTAGACCACCATTTTAGATCTAATGGAGAGGGGAGAACAATCCTGGTCCTGTCTAGTAACTGGATTTATTATTATTTTTTTTTCCGCAGCAGAGCATTTTTGCATGAAATATTATTTGCTTGCCCTTTGGAAAAGGTTTTGCTACAGTGTTGCAATGCTTCCTCCATCCTCACCCTTTGTTGTTTTGTTTATCTGTCAGAGTGGACTTTTGTGGAATTGTTTTTCCCCACCCCACCCTTTGTTTGTTTACCTGTCAGGTGGACTTTTGTGGAATTGGTCTTTCCCCACCTCCCACCCTTTTCTTTGTTTACCTGTCAGAGTGGACTTTTTGTGGAATTGTTTTCCCCACCCTCACCGTATCTTTTGTTTACCTGTCAGAGTGGACTTTTTGTGGAATTTCCTTTCCCCACCCTCACCCTTTCTTTGTTTGTTTACCTGTCAGAGTGGACTTTTTGTGGAATTATCCTTTCCCCACCCTCACCTTCTTTCTTTGTTTACCTGTCAGAGTGGACTTTTTGTGGAATTTTGTCTTTCCCCACCTCACCCTTCTTTGTTTGTTTACCTGTCAGAGTGGGACTTTTCGTGGAATTTATCTTTCCCCACCCTCACCCTTTTTTCTTTGTTTACCTGTCAGAGTGGACTTTTTGGAATTTTGTCAACCACCTCTCTGTTACTGTCGGATTCTTTTTGTGGGAATTATCATGGCATGACATTTCATTTTAGAGACTATATGTTGTTGAACATTACTCTTTGATCTGATCCCTGTCCCACTCTTGCTATTGTGTGTCTTCCTGTGGTTGTTTTCTGCAGTTGGTGTCAATTATCAGTTTAACTTAAGTGTATTTAGGTTATAGTAAATTTTCTCCTTTGCGTTTTGCCTTTCCTTCCTGTACGTTTTCTCTGTTTTGCTTTTGTTCTAGTTTTTTTTTACTTCCTCCTTTGCTTTGTCTTCTCTTCCTGTCGTTTTCTGCCTGTTTCCATTCATGTGTTAAGTGTCCTCAGTTATATTTAAATTCTTCCTCCTTTGCTTTGTCTTCTCTTCCTGTCGTTTTCTGCCTTGTTCCATTCATGTTTAAGTGTCCTTAGTTATATTTAAATTCTTCCTCCTTTGCTTTGTCTTCTCTTCCTGTCGTTTTCTGCTTTGTTCCATTCATGTTTAAGTATCCTTAGTTATATTTAAATTCTTCCTCCTTTGCTTTGTCTTCTCTTCCTGTCGTTTTCTGCTTTGTTCCATTCATTGTAAGTGTCCTTAGTTATATTTAAATTTTTTCAGTATGCTTTTAATTCTCTTCCTGTTTGTTTCTCTGCCGGGTTCTCATTGTATGTGTAAATGCTGATGTAGTAATTTAAATTTACTTTTCCTTTTTTTTTCCTGTAATTATTGTGTATTTTTAAGTTTGCCTGTAGTTATATTTAAATTCTTCCTCCTTTGCTTTGTCTTCTCTTCCTGTCATTTTCTGCCTTGTTCCATTCATGTTTAAGTGTCCTTAGTTATATTTAAATTTGTTTTCAGGTATGTTTTTTAAATCCCCTGTGCAATAGATTGGATGAAGTGGTCAACGTCAGGAGCATATCCTTAGATTATGTGTACAAGTGCATTGATGTATGTAATTAATTTACTTTTCCTTTTTTTTCCTGTAGAAGTATTGTGTATGTTTTGAAACAGTTATAGCCCTGATATGGCTCAACGCAGTCGGCTGGGCTTTAAACAAAAATAACAATAACAATTTAAATCTTCCTTCAGGAGTTATGTATGGTTTTATCTGTTTTGACATTGATTGTAAGTTTGATTCACTCGTTTATTTAAATCTTTTTTCAGGAGTTACAACTTCTGCCTCTTCTGTCCTGCCTGCCGATGAGAGTTCCTCTGTTTCACGGAATGTGCATTGCCAACTTGTTCTGGAGTTTTGGGTCCACAGTTATCTACATGTACCTGCCAGCGTACGCCATCTCTCAGGGCACATCATTTGAAACAAGCACCCTCCTCATCTCCTGCATCGGAATGGCCAGTTTATGTTCACGCATGATTTTTGCCTTCATGGGACATAATTCTGCCTTGGATGAGGTTAGAGATACATTTTTTGAAAAAAAACAACTGTTTGTGAGTCTTTGACAGAAATGTGTTAACAAGATTTCTTCTGCTGTTTCTGAATCGATCTTTACCGAATTTGGGTCAAAGGTTTTTGGAATGTTGTGAAGTCATGAATGCATACATTGACAGGTCATGGCACCGAGGTCAAGATCACACAGGTTAAAAAGATGCCTAAAATCAGCACTTTTTGAGCTTGTTAGCATATGAAACCTTTTCAGAAACTTCTCTGTCAATAGTAACATGCTGTTTTCAATGTTGTGACAAGTCTACCATTATCGTCATGTCGCGTCACATCAAGTTTTGTTTTATCTGATGCTTTTTTCAAGGTTTCGAGTGAGCTTGAGATATGTGAAAATATTGAAATGTAGATTTTCTGTAAAGATTTTTGTATATATTGGGAGATTGTTAGGTTAACTTGGCCACCTTGTTTCTAAGAATGTTTGTGTTGTTGTGGAGAGGCCTTTGTTCTGTTTCATTTGGAGTTTTGGTTTGTGGAGATGGATGGTGTGGATGTGTGGTGTGTGTGTGTGTGTGTGTGTGTGTGTGTGTGTGTGTGTGTGTGTGTGTGTGTGTGTGTGTGTGTGTGTGTATGTGTGTGTTTGTGTGTGTGTTTGAGTGTGTGTATGTGTGTGTGTATGTAGGTGTGTGTGTGTGTGTGTGTGCGCACGCGCTTGCGTGTGTTTGTGTATACTTGCACACGTGCATGTGTATGTACGCACATATTTGTTTCAGTTTGCATGCATCCATGTTTGTGTGAGTGTTGGTGTGTTTATTCTATTAAGTAACATGTGTGTGTGTGAGGGCACACAAGCTTTTGATGGTGGTTGTGGAGGAAGGGGGGTTGTTAGTAAACAAGTTTGATCTGTGTGTATATGAACACAATCATTCATGTTTCTGAACATGCATGCATGCACATATGCATGAGCATGTGTATGCTTATGCATGTGTATGTTGTATATGTAGATACATGTGTGTGTGTGTGTGTGTGTGTGTGTGTGTGTGTGTGTGTGTGTGTGTGTGTGTGTGTGTGTGTATGTGTGTGTGTTTGTGTATATGTGTATGAGAGAGAGAGTGAAAGAGAGAGAGACAGACAAAGAGAGATATATATATAATATAAAGAGAGAGAGAGGAGAGAGAGAGAAAAATGCTTCTTTTCTTCTTTTCAAGCTTTCTTTTTTTCTCTCTTTTCCTTTCTCCCCCTGCCCCCAATCAGTAGATTCTTACAAAACAACAACACAATAACATTTTTGTTTTCAGATGACCTCCATTCTGTGTTCCATTGGTCTGGGTATAGTCCTGACAGGAATCTGCCCCTTGCTGTTTGAGCACTACCCCGGTCAGATCGGCTACACCTTGCTCTTTGGATTTTACAGCGGATTCTGGACCACCTTTCTGTCGCAAGTATCACGTGAGCTGATTGGCCCTGAGTATATTGCTCTCGGCAACGGGTACCTGTCGTTCATGATTGCGCTGGGCGCTTTGACGGCTGGGCCGGCAGCAGGTAAATTCCCCCCACCCTCTCTTTTTTTTCACGATTTTTAATAGAAGTAATGTTAAATGTTTAAGATATCTGTACTTGAGGAAGGAAGATTGTGTAATGAGGGGGAAGGATGATAAGTAAATAAATGACCTGTGCAACTTGTAGGTCATTGTTGTTGTTATTGTTGTTAATTTTGTTTAAAGCCCGGCCAGCTGCGTAGAGCCATATTAGGGCTATAACCATTTCAAAATATACACAATACTTCAGCAGGAAGAAAAAAGAAAATTAAGTACACATATCAGTGCATTTGTGCACATCATTTAAAAGATGCTCCTGGTGTTGACCAATCCGTCCAGTTTATCACACTGGGGATTTAAATAACATACCTGAATACAAATTTTGACAAAACTAAGGACACTAAAACACACGTAAAACGTGCATAAATTACCTAAAATTGCTTCCGCATATATAATTTCCTTAGAGCCAAAAATGTATTTAATACATGTGTCCAATTATCAACCCTAAGGGAAAGTATGTGAGACTTTATCGAACACACACAGGTGAATGGACCAGCAAGGCAGAAAATGATAGGAAGAAATGACAGATAGCAAAGAAACAAGGCAGAAACAAAGAGAGTGACAGAAAAGAGGAAATTTCTAGCATAGAATTTCCAGAAGGTGGGGATATTGTTTATACTGAAAGAACCCCTGGCATCCCCAGGGGGAACTTATGGGTGATTTTTGTGAGAACAGGTCACATACAGCTACAGTAAAATGAAATGAAATAAATTCAGTTATATACTTGTATGTTACTGATGTGAAGGTAAAGAAAATAATGTTAAAAGGACAAAAAAAGAAAGAAGGAACAGGAAAGTCGTTCTTTGTGTCCATGCTCATTTTTGTTTTGTTTTCATGTACAAGTTTCAGTCTATAGGCTTAAAATAAAACACTAGTGTGTGTGTGTGTGTGTGTGTGTGTGTGTGTGTGTGTGTGTGTGTGTGTGTGTGTTGTGTGTGTGTGAGAGTGAGAGAGAGAGAGAGAGAGAGAGAGAAGCGAGAGATAAATCTCTACAAGCTGATTGTTTTCTGTATGTGTTTCAGGTTTGCTGATTCAAGAAGAAAACGAATACAAATACTCTTTCTACCTGGCAGGTAAGACAAACTTTGTTGTCTGCGTCTCAAAAATGCTGGTGTTGTTTTTGTATGTGGGAGAGGCAAACCAAGGAAGACATGGATTGAAGCATAAGAGAGACCTTGATGTTGTTCAGCTCACTGCTGATCCTCAACTCTTTCTGTCCATAACACCAGTGTTGGTACAAGTGGGCAGATACAGGAAAGAGAAGAAGCTGTTTTTTTCATACACACACGTTCTGAACTTTTTTTCATTATTTGCCAGTTACTGAGAAACGAACTTGACTATGGTCAGACAGAAGAGAGAGAAGGAAAATGTGCAGCAGTGACCACCCAGGACCCAGCCATCAGACCATGCGTAGCAGCTGTGCCAAGGATTGTCGCTCAAGAATCGGCTTGTTCAGCCACAGCTGATGCTGTCCTACATCCAGCCAAGGCTTTACACTGGCATATCCATTATCTGCTGTCCTACATCCAGCCAAGGCTTTACACTGGCATATCCATTATCTGCTGTCCTACATTCAGCCAAGGTTTTACACTGGCATATCCATTATCTGCTGTCCTACATTCAGCCAAGGTTTTACACTGGCATATCCATTATCTGCTGTCCTACATTCAGCCAAGGTTTTACACTGGCATATCCATTATCTGTTGTCCTACATTCAGCCAAGGTTTTACACTGGCATATCCATTATCTGCTGTCCTACATTCAGCCAAGGTTTTACACTGGCATATCCATTATCTGTTGTCCTACATTCAGCCAAGGTTTTACACTGGCATATCCATTATCTGCTGTCCTACATTCAGCCAAGGTTTTACACTGGCATATCCATTATCTGCTGTCCTACATCCAGCCAAGGTGGCATATCCATTATCTGCTGTCCTACACCCAGCCAAGGTTTTACACTGGCATATCCATTATCTGCTGTCCTACACCCAGCCAAGGTTTTACACTGGCATATCCATTATCTGCTGTCCTACACCCAGCCAAGGTTTTACACTGGCATATCCATTATCTGCTGTCCTACACCCAGCCAAGGTTTTACACTGGCATATCCATTATCTGCTGTCCTACATTCAGCCAAGGTTTTACACTGGCATATCCATTATCTGCTGTCCTACACCCAGCCAAGGTTTTACACTGGCATATCCATTATCTGCTGTCCTACATCCAGCCAAGGTTTTACACTGGCATATCCATTATCTGCTGTCCTACACCCAGCCAAGGTTTTACACTGGCATATCCATTATCTGCTGTCCTACACCCAGCCAAGGTTTTACACTGGCATATCCATTATCTGCTGTCCTACACCCAGCCAAGGTTTTACACTGGCATATCCATTATCTGCTGTCCTACACCCAGCCAAGGTTTTACACTGGCATATCCATTATCTGCTGTCCTACATTCAGCCAAGGTTTTACACTGGCATATCCATTATCTGCTGTCCTACATTCAGCCAAAGTTTTACACTGGCATATCCATTATCTGCTGTCCTACATTCAGCCAAGGTTTTACACTGGCATATCCATTATCTGCTGTCCTACATCCAGCCAAGGTTTTACACTGGCATATCCATTATCTGCTGTCCTACATTCAGCCAAGGTTTTACACTGGCATATCCATTATCTAATCAATAAGAGGAAGGCATCATAAATCATAATACTTATCAATGCTTGAAACAGGTTGCCTTGTTTTAGAGACACCTCACCTGTCATCTGTCGGCGTCACCGGGTTCAATTTTTGCCGCTGCCCTCCGTGACACTGCCATGCACCTCCAAATGGCTGTCTTGACTTTTGTGGACATCTTCTTTAATATTTAGGCCGCTGGTTTGGTTATCTTAGAGATACTGTGAGTGAAAACTTGTATACAGTTTTTAGAAATGCTGCCACCCCTGTGTATAAATTCTCATATAAAATGATATTAACCCTTTTCCTACCAAGAAAATAGGTCATTGTACTAACTATTGACCAAGTAATGTTAGGAGAGACTTCAGAAACACTCAAATTACGCCTGTTTTTTTGCCATTTTTGCTGCTTCAAACGTCGTGTAAAACACAGAAAGGAAATGACAAGAGTATACTCCCTTTGCCAGAAAAGGATACACGTCAGCAATGCGTTCATTTTCTATTTATATACTCAAAACCGAAACTAGGGTTCAGGGCATGAATCCTCGTGAAGCGGTCCACGGAGAGAAAAAGCTGAGTCATGAGGATCTCGTGATGCGGAATGTGTTAACACATGCAAAATTTGTGATTCAAGAGAAGCTAATACAGATGTTGCCATTGTTGTTTCTTTAGCTCCGGAAGTGAAAGTAGCTAACAGATGATAGGCACTGAGTGCAGCTTACAGCGTTGTAGGCATAGATACAGATAGTAACATGATTGGTAACTCTGTGAACTCTTGACTGGTTACTCAATGAACTCTTGATTGGTTACTCAGTAAACTCTAACCTTTTGACTGGTTACTCTGTGGACTTTTGACTGGTTACTCTGTGAACTTTTGACTGGGTACTCTGAACTCTTGGCTGGTTACTCCATGAACTCTTGGCTGGTTACTCGGTGAACTTTTGGCTGGTTACTCTGTGAACTCTTGGCTGGGTACACAGTGAACTCTTGACTGGTTACTCCATGAACTTTTGACTGGTTACTCCATGAACTCTTGGCTGGTTACTCAGTGAACTTTTGACCGATTACTGTGTGAACTTTTGACTGGTTACTCAGTGAACTTTTGACAGGTTACTGTGTGAACTTTTGACTGGTTATTCTATGAACTATTGACTGGTTACTCTGTGAACTATTGACTGGTTACTCTGAACGTTGACTGGTTACTCTGTGAACTTTTGACTGGTTACTCAGTAAATTTTTGATTTGTTACTCTGAACATTTGACTGGATACTCAGTAAATTTTTGATTTGTTACTTAGTGAACTTTTGATTGGTTACTCAATAAACGTTGACTGGTTACTCAGTGAACTCATGGACCTATGTCAGCCTGAGCATGATTCCTCCTTGTTTTGTCATATTAACATCATATTTTGAAACAACATTCAGACAGGTTATTTAGTCATTTCAGATGAACTCGTAGCACAGACAAGTTACTTGACTCATTTCAGATGAACTTGGAGCACAGACAAGTTACTTAATTTATTTCAGATGAACTCAGAGCACAGACAAGTTACTTAATTTATTTCAGATGAACTCAGAGCACAGACAAGTTACTTGACTCATTTCAGATGAACTTGGAGCATAGGGAAGTCACTTGACTCATTTCAGATGAACTCAGAGCACAGACAAGTTACTTAATTTATTTCAGATGAACTCAGAGCACAGACAAGTTACTTGACTCATTTCAGATGAACTTGGAGCATAGGGAAGTCACTTGACTCATTTCAGATGAACTCAGAGCACAGACAAGTTACTTAATTTATTTCAGATGAACTCAGAGCACAGACAAGTTACTTGACTCATTTCAGATGAACTTGGAGCATAGGGAAGTCACTTGACTCATTTCAGATGAACTCAGAGCACAGACAAGTTACTTAATTTATTTCAGATGAACTCAGAGCACAGACAAGTTACTTGACTCATTTCAGATGAACTCGGAGCACCGACAAGTTACTTAACTTATTTCAGATGAACTCAGAGCACAGACAAGTTACTTGATCATTTCAGATGAACTTGGAGCACAGACAAGTTACTTGACTCATTTCAGATGAACTCGGAGCGCAGACAAGTTACTTGATCATTTCAGATGAACTCGGAGCGCAGACAAGTTACTTGATCATTTCAGATGAACTTGGAGCACAGACAAGTTACTTAACTTATTTCAGAAGAACTAATAGCACAGACAAGTTACTGGACTCATTTCAGATGAACTTGGAGCAATGATGTGGTTCTACAGGTGGTTTCTTGGAGCAAAATGATTCGATAAAAGAACAAATGAAAGCAGTCCGGCATCAAATGTTGATAGAAATCAACTGAAGAAAAATGAAATACATCAGCTCTGCAACCTGCAAAACCAACATGACCCTACTGACAACGGTTTTGCTAGGGAAAGTTGAGGCCAGAAGAAAGCCGGGCAGACCACTCACCTGTATGAACAACATCACCAACATCAGTGCTTTGAAGGTCTGTGAAGTAGCACAGAGAAGTCAAGACCTGAGTGAATGGAGAAGAGATGTTGTGACGTCTACTGCAGTGGCTGCCATCGAACCCGATGATGTTGACGGGTGGTGTGTGATTACCTTCTAATCCTTCTCCGAGTGTAAAATTGCATTTGGTCATGACATGAGGATGAATGACAGTAGTAACATTTCAGGTCAATGCAAATTTGAATGGGGTGAGCGGAGCTTTTTCTGTGAGTTCACATTTTTTGTGTATGTGTGTGTTGTGTGTATTAGTGTGTGTTTGTGTGTGTGTGTGTGTGTTGATAGCAAAAATGATTCCACTCGCCCACTTAGAAGGAAGTCAGATTTGTTGTCAGGTTTTTAAGTCCTGTTTTTCTTTCAGCCGTCGGAAGTCCGTTGCTGGACGTAGGCTTTCCCCAGTTGCTTCCATTCATTTCATTCCAGCGCTTTTCCTCTCCAGTTCTTGTCAAATCCATCTAGGTCGTCTCTCCATCTAGTTTTCTGTTTTCCTCTATTGTGAGTGCCGTCTCTTGGTATCCAAAACGTGTTTTTTTGTTGTCCAATGATTGTCCATTTTCTGAGTAAGATTGTCCCGTTTTAAGTCCAGTCAGGGTCTGAATTTTATGACCTGTTTCAGGGTCCTGTCTACTGTGGAGCTCCATCATCATGATCATGTTCAAGCTGAAAAGCTGTGTGGCGCCCTCTAGGGAGGAGTTTGAGAAGCAGAAGGAGAAACGAGACATCCAGAAGGTTCCGCTCATCATCAACGAGATGGAACCCAGCAAGGATCCCTTGCCCAATCTGGCTGAGGAGATTGTCATGTGTGTATTTACTTTTATTAATTTATTATATGATTGTCATATGATTGTCATGTGTGTATTGTGTGTGTGTTTACTTTCTTTTATTTATTATTTAATTCAACCAGACAAGACAGGCGCAAATTTTCTGCCAACTGGCCTTCGTCAAGCATAAGATCACAAGCAAACAAACACATAATACAAACATTAGGAGAAAAAGACTGAGACTTCCCTGCTGCTTCGTTCAGTGTGAGAAATGTCCTTTTCTCACACTGATTGAAGCAGCTGGAAAGTTTCAGGTTTTTTCTCCTAATTTTTGTATTCTGATATCTTGAGTTCATAAACACGCATATGCGTGATGATGCAACAAATGAATACAAGCTAACAGCATCAAACCATAGACACACATATACCTATGGTTATAAACATATGTTGCATGATAATCAAATAAATACACTCTAACTGCATCAGACCATAGACACACATATACCTATAGTCATAAATATATTGCATGATCATCAAACAAATGAATACAATCTAACAGCATCAAGCTATAGACACACGTTTTCCTATAGTCACCAAGATACACACGTGTGATGATCCCCCCCGTAAGGATTCCAGGGGCTCTTTCAGTATAATAGTATCCTCACTTTCTGGAAATTCTGTGCTAGAAGTTTACTCTTTTCTGTCACTCGCTTTGTTTCTGCCTTGTTTCTTTGCTGTCTGTCATTTCTTATCGATTTCTGTCTTGCTGGTCCATTCACTTGTATGTGTTCAGTAAAGTCTTACATACTTTCTCTTTGGATTGACAGTTGGGTACAAGTATTAAGTGCATTTTTGGCTCTAGGGAAATGAGATGTGTGGAAGCAATTTTTGGTAAATTAGGCCCTTTTTGATATGTTTTAATGTCCTTAGCTGTGTTTAATTTTGTAATCAGGTGTTTTTTTTTAAATTCCCTGTGTGATAAATTGGATGGAACGATCAATGCCAGGGGCATTTCCTTAGATTATGTGCGCAAATGCATTGATATGTGTATTTAATTTTCTTGTCTTTTTTTTTTCCTGTTGAAGTATTATGTATGTTTTTAAATGTTTATAACCCTGACATAGCTCTATGCAGTCAGCTGGGCCTTGGACAGAAACAACAATAACACTGTTGAAGTATTATGTATGTTTTTAAATGTTTATAACCCTGACGTGGCTCTATGCAGTCAGCTGGGCCTTGGACAGAAACAACAATAACACTGTTGAAGTATTATGTATGTTTTTAAATGTTTATAACCCTGACGTGGCTCTATGCAGTCAGCTGGGCCTTGGACAGAAACAACAATAACACTGTTGAAGTATTGTGTATGTTTTTAAATGTTTATAACCCTGACGTGGCTCTATGCAGTCAGCTGGGCCTTGGACAGAAACAACAATAACACTGTTGAAGTATTATGTATGTTTTTAAATGTTTATAACCCTGACGTGGCTCTATGCAGTCAGCTGGGCCTTGGACAGAAATAACAATAACACTGTTGAAGTATTGTGTATGTTTTTAAATGTTTATAACCCTGACGTGGCTCTATGCAGTCAGCTGGGCCTTGGACAGAAATAACAATAACACTGTTGAAGTATTATGTATGTTTTTAAATGTTTATAACCCTGACGTGGCTCTATGCAGTCAGCTGGGCCTTGGACAGAAACAACAATAACACTGTTGAAGTATTGTGTATGTTTTTAAATGTTTATAACCCTGACGTGGCTCTATGCAGTCAGCTGGGCCTTGGACAGAAATAACAATAACACTGTTGAAGTATTATGTATGTTTTTAAATGTTTATAACCCTGACGTGGCTCTATGCAGTCAGCTGGGCCTTGGACAGAAACAACAATAACACTGTTGAAGTATTGTGTATGTTTTTAAATGTTTATAACCCTGACGTGGCTCTATGCAGTCAGCTGGGCCTTGGACAGAAACAACAATAACACTGTTGAAGTATTGTGTATGTTTTGAAACGGTTATAGCCCTGGTATGGCTCTGCGCAGTTCGCTGGGCTTTAACCCTTTCGCATTTGCACTGCTAGATGTAAAGCTAGCTCCTAGTATTCGCATTCGAATGTAGCACAGCGTCAGTACAAAGTCTTTCAGTAGTGAATGGAAAGTTCCTTGCATCCCAGAATGCTCGTACTATTTTTAGAACATTCAACGCGAGACTGACCAAGATTCTGACCACACGCGCGATAAGACAGCAAGGCCAGTTGTGATGGAAATTCCTCACACATGTGCTGGAAAAGGTCAGGCGATCTCAATCGCTACGAATGGATCGGCACATTCTTCCGCAGGACGGTTACCGGCTTTGTGAACAGCTAAGGGTTAATTAAGCAACAATAACAGTAATAACGCACGATGATCAAACAAGTGAATGCAAACTAACAGCATCGAATCATACACACACATTTACCTATTGTCATAAACATACGTATGCATGGTGATCACACAGGGCTACATGATCAGTAGTTAGAAGGGGGTGTATATCTGATGGAGGAGTAATTATGATATCGTCAATGGAAAGACTGGCTGAACTTTATCAATGTCAAGTATATACATTAAAAATGCTGTAAATAGTGTCAGTGGCGTTCTTTCATTGACTCAGGACTGTCAGCCTGGAACAGACTTTCACCCTCTCTTCGTCTAACTTCTACTCATGACCTTTTAAGCACATAGGATTTTGCACAGGCTTAAGGTGTCTACCAGACAACAGAGGCCATATGGATGGTGCATATATGGTATATTCTGAGTGTGATGAATCCCTTTAGAATCTCTCCTGTTGGCGTCACCGGGTTCGGTGTTGGCCGCTACAGACCTAGACACAACCATCTCCCTCCAGGCTGCTTTGTCTTAACTTTTGTGGACAATTTCTTGAATATTTAGGCCACTGATGTTGGTCATGTTCTTGATGTATGAGACTGGGAGTCTGCCTTTCTGCCTTTTTGCTATTTTTTCCTTGAAAGATGGTTGCCATGAGGTCTTGTGTTCTTGCTGCGTGAGTCTTGTTTTGTTATGTCTGCTAGTATTTTTTTTTATAATAAATTCTAAACCCTTTTGAATAATAAACTCTAAACTTTTTTGTTCCAGTGACACAGCCATCATCACTTCGGTCTAACGGAAGACACAGCAGCTGACACAGCTCAAGCCTGACACCTCAGTTTGAGGGGGTAGAGAGAGGGAAGGAGGGGTCCTTTCCACTCTCACCTCAATAGGATGGTCCTTCATCCTTGCTCCTTTGCTCAGCGGCTTCATCGAAACATACGAACCATTCAGATGTTACCGGTTGTTTATACACTGGAAAGGGACGGTATCATGTATCTTAATATATTTTTCATTTTTGCTGGGGATTGTTCTGGTCAGGGATTGGGGCCTAGAGGAGGAAGATTGATTTCCTTTGATTTTGGGAATGTCCATGTGTTTGGCATATGACTCTACTAAGAATGATTGATTTCCTTTGATTTTAGGAACGTCTACATGTTTGACATGATTTTGTTAAGATTTTTGTGTTAGAGAGAGAAAGTGCAAAACAAAATGACTTTGTAGTGTTACAGTATTTTTGGATGTGTGTTTGCGCGTTGTTTTTTGCCCCACACTGCACCAGCAATATCTTGCTGCATAGTCTGCATACTCCATCATTGGTTGGCATGATTGTAGGGTTGTTGTCATGTTTCCATAAGCCACCAGACACTGGCATGACTTACAGTATCTTTACCATGCCTGTCTGATGTTCTGCGAATATGCACGAAGGGAGTTCAGGTCTGCAGGCATATCGACCTGGAAGACCAGAAAAATCTGCATCCTTGGTCACTTGATTTTCACACTCGATGACGAATTGGTTTGAAATTTCTACTCTTTACCTTCCAGGCTGGAGGTACCCATGGAGGGTCGAACCTAGACCATCCGATTGTAAATCTGACATCTTATCTATTTACCATCATGGGTATGGATTAATGTGTAGGCCTTTCATCACGCCCATTGTGGGATGGATTAATGCGTAAGCCATTCATCATGTCCATTGTGGGTAGGGATTCATGTGTAAGCTTTTTATCACACCCATTGTTGAAATGAATTAATGTGTAAGCCTTTCATCTCGCCCGTTATGGGTACGGATTAATGTGCAAGACTTTCATCATACCCATTGTTGAAACAGATTAATGTGTAAGACTTTCATCATACCTATTGTTGGAACGGATTAATGTATAAGACTTTCATCACACCCATTGTTGAAACGGATTAATGTGTAAAACTTTCATCACACCCATTGTTGAAACGGATTAATGTGTAATCCTTTCATCACACCCATCGTTGAAACGGATTAATGTATAAGACGTTCATCACACCCATCATGGGTAGGGATTAATGTGTAAATCTTTCATCATACCCATCGTCGAAACAGATTAATGTGTAAACCTTTCATCACATCCATCATGGGTACAGATTAATGGTAAGCCTTTCATCATGATTATCATGGGTACAGATTAATGTGTAAGCCTTTCATCATACCCATCATTGAAACAGATTAATGTGTAAACCTTTCATCATACCCATCGTCGAAATGGATTAGTGTGTGAACCTTTTATCATGCCCATTGTTGAAATGGATTAGTGTGTAAAGCTTTCATCACACCCATCTTCAAAATGGGTAAATGTGTAAACCTTTCATCACACCCATCTTCAAAGTGGATTAGTGTGTAAACCTTTCATCACACCATCATCAAAATGGACTTATGTGTAAACCATTCATCACACCATCTTCAAAGTGGATTAGTGTGTAAACCTTTCATCACACCCATCATCAAAGTGGATTAGTGTGTAAACCTTTCATCACACCCATCTTCAAAATGGTTAAATGTGTAAACCTTTCATCACACCCATCTTCTAAGTGGATTAGTGTGTAAACCTTTCATCACACCCATCATCAAATGGATTTATGTGTAAACCATTCATCATGCCCATCATCACAGTGGATTAATGTGTAAATCTTTCATCATACCCATCTTCAAATGGATTAGTGTGTAAACGTTTCATCACACCTATCATCAAAATGGATTCGTGTGTAAACCTTTCATCACACCCATCATCAAATGTGAAATGTGTAAACCTTTCATCACACCCATCATCAAAGTGGATTAGTGTGTAAACCTTTCATCACACCCATCATCAAAATGGGTAAATGTGTAAACCTTTCATCACACCCATCATCAAAGTGGATTAGTGTGTAAACCTTTCATCACACCCATCTTCAAAATGGGTAAATGTGTAAACCTTTCATCACACCCATCATCAAAGTGGATTAGTGTGTAAACCTTTCATCATACCCATCTCAAAATGGGATTAGTGTGTAAACCTTTCATCACACCCATCATCAAAGTGGATTAGTGTGTAAACCTTTCATCACACCCATCTTCAAAATGGGTAAATGTGTAAACCTTTCATCACACCCATCTTCAAAGTGGATTAGTGTGTAAACCTTTCATCACACCCATCATCAAAGTGGATTAGTGTGTAAACCTTTCATCACACCATCATCAAAGTGGATTAGTGTGTAAACCTTTCATCACACCCATCATCAAAGTGGATTAGTGTTAAACCTTTCATCACACCCATCATCGAAATGGATTAACATGTAAACCTTTCGTCACACCCATTGTCGAAATGGATTAACATGTAAACCTTTCATCACACCCATTGTCGAAATGGATTAACATGTAAACCTTTCGTCACACACCATTGTCGAAATGGATTAACATGTAAAGCTTTCATCATACCCATTGTCGAAATGGATTAACATGTAAACCTTTCATCATACCCATTGTCGAAATGGATTAACATGTAAAACCTTTCAGCCCATTCACAGTGGAATACAGAGGATGGGCTGATGTCATATACGTAGAACCGGATCATTGTAAAATGTACATATACAGACAGAGAGAAATAACAGATATGTGAGCAAGTGTGAGGGTTTTCTTGGTTTGTGTCCTCCCCCCCCCCCCCCCCCAAAAAAAAAAAAATTGTGCCATATGTGCTCAGTTTTATTGTCCAAACACCAAGTTGCTTGTTTAGTGTTAGATGTTCATTTTGCTTGTTCAGTGTTAAATGTTCATTTCTTTATTTGGGAAACTGACCACTGGCAAAAAATGGACCAGAATTGTTGCTAGGCATAAAAAAAAAGTTGTAGTTCATATTGCTGCCTGCTGTTTTTTTTGTTTTGTTTGTGTCATCCTGCTGTAGGTTAAATACTTACGAAAAAAAACAACTGTGACGGATAGAATAGTTTTTTTTGTTTGTTTGAAATGTCACTTATTTTGTGTTACAGAAGGAAGATTATGTCAAATGGACTGTTGAGAAGAGTGTGTCTGTCTGTCTGTTTGTCTGTGTGTCTGTAGAAGAATGTGAGTACAAAGATATTCTCAGCTGTTTCTGGATAGATCTCATGCCAAATGTTTGGTCAGAACTGTGAACTGTTTTTTTTTTTGGTAAATTTTTTAACCCTTTGACTTCTGCACCCTATATACCAGCATCCAGCATCATCAACCATGCTATCAAAGCAAAAACTTAACCCTTTGACTTCCTGACCCGATCCACCAGCTTCCTGCTGGAAGCTGGTGGATCGGGTGAGGAAGTCAAAGGGTTGGAAGCTGGTGGATCGGGTGAGAAGTCAAAGGGTTAAGGTTTTGCAGTTGGACAGGGTGTGAGATTCACAGGGTTAAGTCACTTTTTGCTCCATGTCGTACGGACGCGGAACATACAATATGGCATCGAAAAACGATGAAAAATCATATACATATGAAAAGACATCGCCGACATACAAACTCCATACGAAGCTGTGGACTGTTAGTAGTTACAAAGGCGTATGTTTGGAAGGCAAAATTCCAGGTTCAAGGTCACAGAGATGGAAAAGAAAACCCACACCTATGACGACCAGCATTTTTGTGAAGAAGGTATGTAGATGTGTGAACAGCACTTTTTCAGGAACTTCTGATAACGTTAAAAATTCTGTGTTCATGCTGTGACAGTTCACTGTCGTACTCTAAGCGCATCAGGTTTTATTTGGTTTTACTGGTGCTTCTTTTGCAGTGACCTCTTGAGTAGTACAAGATCTGGATTTTGCTGTATTCATTTTTCTTTAGAAAAGGAGATTTTTTAGAATGGATTGACCATCTCAGGTTTTCATTTGTTGCGTTTTTCTTGTTTTTTTTGTTATTGATTTTCTTTTCTCATTTTGATCTGTGAATTATAATCTCTTAGAAAATGTAAAAATGTCAGAGATGTAAGTTGTCACTTTTAGCCTGTTTTTTTGTTTTTTGTTTGTATTGTGTCAACATAAGTTTGTTAGTTCCTTTTTTTTTCTTGCTTGATATACACACAGAGCCCTGATTTGTGTTTTATATTTTGTTTTCCTTCTTTCTCCAAAATCAGTAGTTTTTTTTTTATATTTGAAATATGGTAATTCAATATTACTGCCATTATGTGTATTGATAATGATAGAATTATCCGGTTTTTATGTGACTGTGATAATCTGATGAAGCGAGTTGATGAGTTAATAGTTTACAGCTGACAGTGTTATGCATGGCATGCTGATATGTGTGTACGGTTTAACTCACATACACATGTGGGTATGTTTAGTTTGTGCCGTGTAAATGCTCAATTTTAGTTCTGAAGACCAGCATCCAGTTGCTTGGTTTCTTTGTATATTTATTCATTTATTATGGCTCAAACACACACATGGACACACACACACATGCTCACATGTACGCACATGTGCACGCATGCATGCACGTACGCGCGCGCGCGCACACACACACACACACTCACTCACACACACACACACACACACACACACACACACACACACACACACACACACACACACACACACACACACACACACACACACACACACACACACACACACACACACACACACACACACACACACACACACTTGCATACTCACACACACACGTACACACACACACACACGCATTTGGAGTCTGTGTATTTGCATTCATTACTGTCTTTGGGATGTACATATATATATATATATATGGCAGATTTTGAAGTTCAGCTGAAGTTGTAAGATTTAGAAACTTTACGCAGATGGAGTGCATATGGAATAGTTAAATTCGAGTTGGGGCTGATTCCCCCTGGTACAGATTCTAAGCTCCAAACTTAATGATGATCTTGATACTATAAAGCATGCTCTTGACGTGGACCATTCATGCTGTAGGTATTGAATCATAAAGAGAATAGGTCACAAGAGTATGATTTCTGTGTCAGCCATTGGTCTGTGATCTGTTTTGTTTTTGTGATGTAGTAAAACAGTATATGAGTTAACCTTATATTAAATTCGAGGAATATAAAACTCATTTATTTCAGTCTTTCAGTTCCCCTTCTTGTTTGTTTATTTTTGACTCTCGGACCCTTTCCAACTTGCAAAAACTTAACCCTTTGAATCCCTCATCCTATCCACCAGCATCCTGCAGGAAGCTGGTGGATAGGGTAAGGGAGTCAAAGGGTTAAGTTTTTGCTTTGCCAGCATTGTTGGCAAAGCATGATGCTGGTGGACGGGGTGCGGGAGTCAAAGGGTTAATGGATCAGCCATTTTCACCACTATTAGGCAACTGAAGTCAACCATAGGCTTCATGTCTGTTGGTGATGTATTAATAGAATTTATTATTTCAACGTAAATTTACTTGAGGAGTATAAGACATGTTTATATTTCGAAGTCTTTCAGTTCACCCTCTTGTTTGTTTATTATTCAATATCCTTTCATTATTTGTGGCTAACTGTAGTCAACGATAGGTTTCACAACTGTTTGTGATGTATTAACGAAATGTGTGATTTCAACATAACATTTACTTTGAAGAGTATAAGACACAATTATTTCACAGTTTTTCAGTTCTCTCTCCTGTTTAGGTATCATTTAATACTTTCACCACTTTTGGCAACTTCAGTTGATCATAGCTGTAGTTGACAGCGGTTGACACACTATCAAAGAACTACCGTAGACCTTTCGCATTGCTCTTTCTGCTAGAGATATGAGCGAGATTGATGGCGAGTTCAGGGGCATGTTTTTCACACGCTAGCATGCTAGCACACAAGTGGCGAGATTGCAAGTGGCGAGTTTTAGAAAATTGCATGCTGTGAAATGGACATGAGGCAGAAGTAGACTTGTAGCATGCGTACAGTGCTTATTTCATAATAGAAGACAGAGTAATCATCAAGCACAAAGACGTAGCATATGTACGGCGCTTATTTCACAATAGAAGATAGAGTAGTCATCAGACACAAAGACGACTAGCACGGCCACCATCTTATTTCAAGATCCTGTCTTTTGCAAGATCCTCTCGATGCTATCTAGCCTTACATGATGAATGTCTAGCCATGCTTGCTGCTAGGTGAAGCAAAGAAACGGACCTAACGAACGTACCTCGCAAAACTTGCCTACCTTTCGTGTAAGATACGGGCCTCAGTCAACATGATGCAACGGTTAGCGCAGTGGTCACTGACAGAGAGGTAATGGGTTTGAACCCTCATCGGTTCAAAACAGGAATTTTTCAGCCCTGACCAGCCCCTACAGAGGCATGAGCATGTTGTCGGCTTGTTGGGAAGACCACAACCACACAGTCAGGTCTCGTCCACTTTACGGATGTGTTGCTGAGAGTGTTGCTCTGATTTTCTGACCGCTGCTGTAGTTGTCTGTATTTCTCGAGCCTGGTTGACCAATTGCATCAGAGTAAGCGTAGAGCACAGCTCTGTCACACATAGTCTCAGTCCTAAATGGAATGCCACTGTCATCTCCATTCTCATTGTCATCATAAAGTTGTGAAAATTTGCCACAGATTCGGTGGCCCTTTATGCCCTGTACTCATAGTGATCTCAGTTTCAGAGAGAAAATGAATTTTATGTGTGTGTGTGTGTGTGTGTGTGTGTGTGTGTGTGTGTGTGTGTGTGTGTGTGTGTGGTGTGTGTGTGTGTGTGTGTGTGTGTGTGTGTGTGTGTGCGCGCGCGCACATGATTGTGTGTGTGACAGGAATAGTTCAGTAAGATAAGACAGAAAAAAAGAATCATAAAAGTGTGTGTGTGTGTGTGTGTGGCATGTGTGTTTGTGCATACATGTATGCATGCATGTGTGTGTGCGTGTGTGTGTGTGTGTTGTTGTGTGTGTGTGTGTGTGTGTGTGTGTATGTATGCACGCACATCTCACAGGAGCAGTATAGCTGATAAGGCAGAAAAAAAAAAGAAACAAAGAAGAAAGAAAACAAAACTTGATGGCGATGCTCCAAAATAATGAGTTAATTGTAGCTATTTTATGCCCACCCAGCAGTCCGCATGCTTAAGCAACATGTAGCTGTGCACTGATTATCTAAGGTCAGTACATGGTAATGCAGATAAACTGGAAGAACAATGGTGAAAAGGTTGACAACCACTCAAAAGAATGGACAATTTTTGTGAAATTTGTGTACTACTTTTTGAAAATTTGTGCATACATCAACTCCGTTCAATGAAATCGGAAGATTTAAGCTTAGCAGTAACAGCTTGGCTGTAGCAACGAGCCATGGCTTATCATAGCACTGCCTTTCAAAATTGTATTCTGTTCATTTTTTTTTTGTGGAGATATATAGTTAAATTCATGATATTGTAAAATGGTGGAGATATGTAGTTAAATTCATGATATTGTAAAATGGTGGAGATATGTAGTTAAATTCATGATATTGTAAACATTTGTTTTGCGGACTTTAATACGTTTTTTTTTCAAATTGTCTTTCAGTTTATCTTCTTCTTTGTTGATTGTTGAAGAGTATTTGTGTAACAGATTGATTTTAAAGAATATTTGTGTGTAAAACAATTGTGTTAGAAGTATTTGTGTAAGACATTTATTTTAAGAGTATTTGTGTAACAAATTTATTTAAGGTGTATTTGTGTAACAGATCTGTTTAAAGAGTATTTGTGTAAACAGATTTATTTAAGAAATTTTGTGTAACAGATTTATTTAAGATGTGTTTCTCTAACAGATTGATTTAAGGTGTAAAAGAATCATTCTGGGAGCATTTGTGATTTATAGTATTCACTGTTATTTTGTTGTCGTTGTTAATACGCTGAGTTTTGTTTTTGTTTGGTTGGTTAAATGATTGGTTGGTCAGTTTGCTTGCTTGCTTTGTTTGGGGGTATTTTGGTGTGTTTGTTTTTGATATTGGTGAGAGTGGTGAACGTTGCTGTTGTTGTTTTTTCTCTCTGCATGTTTGAAGATGTATGTTATTTTGAGATTGATATTGTTTTCTGTTTCGTGAATGCGGTCACAAATCTTGTGTGTCTGTTTGACTTGATATGATTTAAGTCAGGACATTTTTTTGTTTTAACTTGACATGATAAATAGTTAATTTTTTTAAGTATAATTTTGTTTTATTTTGTTTGTTTTACTTGTGGTGCAGTACAAGAAATTCAGGGTGAAAAACATTGTCGAGTCTAATGTTCTTATGTTTTTTGATAGTTTATAAGTCACAGACTAGTATTTAAAAGGAAAACAAGGGGGGGGGGGGGGAGAGGAGAGAGAGAGAGAGAGAGAGAGAGAGAGAGAGAGAGAGAGAGAGAGAGAGAGAGAGAGAGAGAGAGACTAGTATGTTAAAAACAGAGAGAGAGAATGTTTCTTTCTTTCTGGTATTCGGGGGTAATGTGTTCTCAGATGCATATTGTTCTGGATGTTTAACTCACACTGTGCAGGCATTTCATTGCCGCACAGTTTTTGTATGCTGTCTTTAGTGGAATACCTTGACAAGTAGCATTCATATGCCTTTTTTTGTTTTTTGGAGGGGCGTTTCCATGCACAGCATTTTTGTACTTCCATAAGTCACCAAATGTCAACATGGCTTTCAAGATCGTTAATGGTAAATTTGAGTTTTGCCGCAATACACACAAAAAGAGTTCAGGCACTGGTAGATTTATACATTATATGTTGACCTGGGTCATCAGAAACATCTCTGCCCTTTATCCACCAGGCATTACCCAGGTTAGAAGAAAAAATACTTTTGAACCAGTTGCTGTGGTGTAGTGGTTAGTGCAACGGGACTACTGACTAGAAGATTGTGGGTTCGAATCCCCATCAGTTCCTTCAAAAATCATTGTGGGATTTTTCAGCTCTTACCAGCTCCTACCCAGAGTTAGGCATGCTATGGGCCCAGTGGGAAGACTGGAACCACACAGTTGAATCTCATCCACTTCATGGATGCATCATTGAGGGTATTGCTCAAATCTTCTGACCAGAACCACAGGTATCTGTGTCTCTTGGGCCTGGTTGATGCCAGGATATATTATGATAGTCGGCGTAGAGTACAGCCCTGTCACACAGTCTCGCTCCTAGATGGAAGTCCTCAGCATCATGATTATCATCCTCATCGACATCATCATCATCACATTGTAAAGACTGTTCCAGGTTCCGTGACCCATTAAAGTGGCGCAGAAAATAGGACAAAAAAAAAAAAAAAAAAAGGTGAGCACAAAGGTAACCTCCTGAGTGCAATGATCCTAAACAAAAAAGGACCTTTTGAGATTAAAAAAGAGAAATATGTTTGTATCTGCCGGGAGGTGCTGCCTAAGAAAGGACTGAACTCAGGAACTCAGATTTGAAGTCTGATGTTTATCGAAAATAGTTGTCAAGACTGTCATGTTCTTCTATCTGTTAGGGTTTGGTTGGTTGGTTGGTTTGTATAGTTCAAACTAAAGTACTGCAGCTGCTTACTGTGCAAAATACAGTTTTTCGAAGATTAGTTTGTGCTTTTTTTTTTTTTTTGACTGGTTTTCATGTGCTGCATTACATGTTGTTAATTTTTGAGTCAGTTTAACCCTTTGACTCCTGCACCCTTTCCACCAGCTGCAAAAACGTAATTCTTTGACTCTTTCACCCAAGGTGAGGGAGTCAAAGGGTTAAGTGTTTGCTCTGCTAGCATAGCTGACAATGCAGGACGTTGGTGTACAGGGTGCGGGAGTCAAAGGGTTTAATATTTTATTGACAATAGTTCATTACAGTCTGTATTTATACCAAGAGTTACAACCCATTTTATAACAATAATGTAAACAGACCCATTTGCAACGGGTTAAAAATCAAGTCAGTGCAATAGAAACATGTACAATGCAATCTGATCTAAACTGTTCACCTTCTGTGATTCCAAATATTAATATGGAGAATTGTGTGAAAGTAAACGTGAAAGTACAAAGGGGATAATACAACTAAGCAACTCTCCTGTGAATGATCTACACAACAATTATATATTTCAAGTTTTCAGTACTTCTACATTCATCATACAGTCTTGACCATAATGTGCGATATAGTCATGTGCAATCATCTTTCTTGTTTTATTTGATTAACTCATATTCTTTTATATTTTATCTTCTGTTATTTTTGAGGGGGGGGGGGGGGAAAGAGAGAGAGAGGGAGAGAGAGAGAGAGAGAGAGAGGGGACTCGGCATTGTTGAAAAAAGGTGAGAAACCATTATATGGTGTGTATTTTGTGTGCTGAAATTGATGCTTGTTGGAGAGGTATTGCTGCACCTTTTGCTTTTTTTTCTTCTTTTTCTCTGGTCATATGTTGTGTGTGTTCAATGCAGACGTCAATGCAAATTTTACCTTGGTGGTAACCTATTCAAAGATTACCTGTGTGCCTGTGTGTGTGGGAAGGCCTTTAAGTCTCTTATGTCCATGTTGTTGTGGACCTGCGACCAGTGTGTGTCAATGAGTCATAGCCTTTAGTTTCTGTACATAATTGTTGTGGGTATTTAGAGAGATGGTGTGCATTTGTTTGAAGACCTTTAGCTTCTGCACATAATTGTTCAGGATGTTTTAAGATCCTGTGTGTGCTTGTGTGTGTATGTGTGAAGGACTTTAATTTCTGTATATAATTGTTAAGGATAATCAGAGATACTTTTGTGCGCACTTGTATGTGTTTTGTATGAAGAAGGCCTTAGTTTCTGTACATAATCGTTGCAAGCCTTCACTCACAAATTTCTCGTTTTGGAGTTAGTAATCTTGGAGTGTCTGTAAATCTTTGATGAATAGTCGTGAAGTATTTAAACACGTTTTATGATGAAGTCTTTTAAGTGTTCAAGCACATTTGATAATTAATTCCTGAGGTATTTACATGTGACAGGCTCTAACAAAATAACCAGCCAGCTTGCAGCGGACATAAACCGTGGACTGCCGGAGAGTTGAACCAACAACCCCTCGCATTATGAGCATCGTCTTGTCATTTATGCACTGAGGAAGAAAAACATTTGGTACCTTGCTCAATCTGTGTTGAGTATGGAAACACTATCTGCCCAAGGGTACCATGTATGTCCTTTTAATTTCATGGTTACACCTTAAGTATCAGGAAGTATTGCTCTTCATACTTTATAGTTTTTTGTCAACGTTTTTTTGTTGTTGTTGTTGTTTAGTCTATGACTGGCTGGCAGCATTTTGACTTCCCAGATTAATTTCATTTTGGGTATGTGATATATATATATATATATATATATATATATATATATATATATAATATATATATATATTATATATATATATATGTATATTGGGGGTATTTGAGATATGCTTTCTATTGATCACTTGAGAAGAGTGTTTCAAGGCACACAAGAAATTATTTTTTGAGTTTTTGAGAAATGCTTTGAGAACTGAGAAAATTGACATGCATACTTTAATTTTCTTTTTTTTTTTTTTTTTCCTGTTGAAGTTTTGTATGCTTTGAAGCCATTATAGTCCTGATATGGCTCTGTGCAGTCGGCTGGGCTTTAAACAACAATAACAATATCAATAACAATAACATGAAAGGGATTTAAGCACTGGCAGGTCTGCACACTATGTTGATCTGGGAGATCACAAAAGTCCCGCAAAAAAATCCCACATCTTTTCACCCACCAGACAGGGATCGCGTAGGCAGGAGCGAACGCAGACCCTCTGATCGGACATCTGACGTTTACCCACTGTGTCCGTGTGAGTCTGACTTTGTAAATATTTTTGACTTTTTAATATTTATTTTTTGTTACAAATGCTGGATGAGCAGTTAGATCATTTTGCGCTTGATGTGAAATAGAGTGCTTGGCAAATGAGGGTCGTTGTGTTAGTTACGGATGATAAATGAGTTTTCAGACCATTTTGTGCTTGGTGTGAAATAGTGTGCTGAGCATGAGCGTCGTTGTTGGGAAATCTTTTTTTCACGTTGTACAGGTGTGGCAGTTTTTTCGTCGCATGTAACATAGTTCACTGGAGGCTTCTTTTTTCTCAGACTTCTTTGAATGCACTAAGAATTTGGTTGGTTGGTTGGTTGGTTGGTTGGTTGGATGGTTGGTTGGTTGGTAGGTAGGGGTGGTTTTTCTGGTGTCCTGTATCTGTTTGTCATTTTTTTTTAATGTTTATCACATGTTTTCGTCTGTTTTGTTTCTTACAATTTTTTTATATGTTTAGGTATTGTTGTTGTTGTCTTGTTTTTGGCTTGCTTTACAAGTTTCCCCTTCAGCTTGTTATATGTCACAAGTTTTGTGTTTGTTTTGTTTTGTTGTTGTTGTTGTATTGTTGCTGGTTTGTTGACAGTCTGTTGTATATTAATTTGGGTCTGGTCTCGTTCTTTTTTCTGCCTTGGGGACTTGTATTTAAAGTTTAATCTTTTTAGTCTTTTGCTCAGTGGTTCTTGTTTTGTTGTGTGTGTGTTTGCCACTTTTTATTTTATTTTCCTTTATTTCTGTGTGTGTATGTGTGTGATGTGTGTGTGTTGTGTGTGTGTGTGTGTGTGTGTGTGTGTGTGTGTGTGGTGTGTGTGTGTGTGTGTGTGTGTGTGTGTGGCGACGTGTCGCTGCGCGCGCTGTGTGTGTGTGTGTGCGGGTGTGTGTGTGTGTGGGGTGTGTGTGTGTGTGTTGGTTTTTTTGTTCTTGTTTTGTATTTTTTTGTAATTTCAGTGTTGTGTGTGTGTGGGTGTGCGCATGTGTGTGCGTGTATGCGTGCATGCGTGCGTGTGTTATTTCTTTTCTTTTCTTCTTTTTGTTTTGAAAAAAAAGACTTCTCTTTTGAGTCTGAGAGGCTTAGCTCTGGATTTGGAACATTAAGTCTCTAGTGACTAGCCCGGTTTTTGTCAGACTGTTTCTTCTCCACCAGTGTACCTTTCATCTTCACATCCTTAATAATATCACTCGCTTTCCTGTGGTTGTTTCATTGTTGTTATTGTTGTTGTCATTATCCTTTGGTTCCTATTATTGTTGTTGTTTTATTCTTACATCTTCTTTATAGAATCTCCTCTGACCAAATTTCCATGTTTCAGTTTCTTCACTGTTGTCTGGTTTGAGGAAACATTTTGTGCGTGCGGCCGCCAAACCCATTAAGCTGTTTGAGGGTGGGTTACACTTCTTTCCCTGGTTGTTTGAGGGTGGGTTACACCTCTTTCCCTCGCTGTTTGAGGGTGGGTTACACTGCTCACTTTCGCAGTTTGAGGGTGGGTTACACTTCTTGCCCTCGCTGTTTGAGGGTGGGTTACACTGCTCTCCTTCGCAGTTTGAGGGTGGGTTACACTTCTTTCCCTTGCTGTTTGAGGGTGGGTTACACTGCTCTCCTTCGCAGTTTGAGGGTGGGTTACACTTCTTTCCCTTGCTGTTTGAGGGTGGGTTACACTGTTCTCCCTCGCAGTTTGAGGGTGGGTTACACTGCTCTCCCTCGCAGTTTGAGGGTGGGTTACACTGCTCTCCCTCGCTGTTTGAGGGTAGGTTACACTGCTCTCCCTCGCAGTTTGAGGGTGGGTTATGCTGTTCTTCTTCGCTGTTTGTGGGTTACACTCGTCTCCCTGGCTGTTTGAGCGTGGGTTACACTGCTCTCCCTTGCAGTTTGAGGGTGGATTACACTGCTCTCCCTCGCAGTTTGAGAGTGGGTTACACTGCTCTCCCTTGCAGTTTGAGGGTGGGTTACACTGCTCTCCCTCGCAGTTTGAGGGTTCCCTGGCTGTATGAGGGTGGGTTACACACCTCTCTCTCGCTGTTTTACTTTCCCTAACTGTAAACGGGCTTAGGTATCCAAAGCTTGTGGGATTGGGAGCCGTACACATTGGGGTTCCCCCTAGTCTGATTTGAACCTTGAGGTCAGATTGTATAGCAAGAGCTCAACGTCTACACCAACCAGGCCTCTGTGGCCTTTGTACAGCTTGCAACTCGCTGAGAGATTTCTTTGTTTCATCGACACTCATGTACAGCAATCTCATTGTTCCTCTTTGTACGCTTCTTCACCAACACTCTTGTACAGTAATCTCAATGCTCGTGTTTGTCTACGTCTTCCTTTCTTTTTATTCCACTATTTATTTTGTGTGTGTGTTAAAAAAAAAGGGGGGGGGGGTTGTCTTTGTTTGTCAGGAGTCTTGTTTAAAATGATTTCATCGTCTTGTCTTTTGTCTTTGTTTCTCGGGTTTCTGTGCATATTTTGAGTCTTGTCATTATTTCGATTCTGTGCTGAGTGTATTTCTTTGTTTTATTGGGAGGTGGGGGGGGGGGGGTATGGGGAGCGGTTGTTTTAGTTGTGTTTAAGACGTTTCAAAAATGTGTTTCTTTTGCCTTGTGTTGAGTCTGTCTCTGTTTTGTGTCTGTGTCGTGTGACTTGTTTGGAGTGTATGTTTTGAATTTCTGTGGTTTGTTTTGGAGTTGGTTTCGGAGTTCTTGTCTTTTTTTATGTGATTTTAGTGATGTGTGGTGTGTGTGTGTGTGTGTGTGTGTGTGTGTGTGTGTGTGTGTGTGTGTGTGTGTGTGTGTGTTGTTAAATTGGTGTCTGAATGACTGACTTGTGTTTTCACATGTTTCTTTGGAATCTCTGATTATGAGTCTCTATGCCTTTGTTTGGAGTCACCGTATGTCAGTTCTGATTCTTTGGCCTTTGTTTTGGGAACAGGAGTTAAGGTTTCTTTGTCGTCGGATGATCCCTTTGTAGATTGAGGATGTATGTTTGTGTTTGATTCGGTTTTGACTTTGAGGCTGTTATGTCTTTGTTTTTGAATTTGTATTTCTGTGTTTTGTGGTTTTGTCTTTTGAAGTCTGGTTTCTGTCTACATGCCTTTGTTTTGAACATGTCTTTGTTATAATTGTTTTTTTTTTAATTCTTTGTAATGTTCTTTTTTTTTTTACAATCTTTGTCTCGTTTTTTTTGTTTCAGATTCTTTGCATAGTGATTAGTTTTTTTTTTATATCTTGAAATTGCTGTTTCTTTGTTTTGAATGTATCATTGTCGTGATGTTATTTGAATGTATCTTTGTTTTGTTTTTTTTATATATTTTTTTTATTTATTTTCATGTCTTTATTTTGAATGTATCTTGGTCTTGTTTCATTCTGTGTATTTTGTTTGAGTTTTGAATATATTTATGTATTATTATACATGTGTCTCTTTATTATATAAAGAGTCTGTGTGTTTGTTTCAGTCTGTACGTCTTTGTATACGTTGTTGTTTGCCTGACAATGGTTTTAAAAACGAACAATTTTTGATGTGTGCTTTGACTTCTAGATCATTTCATTAAAATAGTTTAAAACAATTTTGTCTTCTCCGACTTGGATGGTGAGAGAGAGAGAGAGAGAGAGAGAGAGGAGGGGGGGGGGGGGGGGGGGAACGTACTTTCCGTATTTTCCAACAGCATAGACAGTTACGTATTACAGCACATATTTTCTGCCAAGACCGTCTCTGCTATGGGCTTCTTAGTAGGAAGACTCGGCTATGGACTCCTCCCAATGGGAATGCAGGGGGCTCTTTCAGTATAAATGGTATCCTCTCATCTGGAAGGTCTCTGCCTGAAATTTCCTCTTCTGTCACTCTCTTGTTTCTGCCTTGTTCCTTTGTTTTCTGTCATTTCTTTCTCGCAATGTCTGCCTTGCTGGTCCATTCACCTGCATGTGTTCGATAAAGTCTCGTGCACTGTCTTTTAGGATTGATAATTTGGTACATGTATTAAGTGCATTTTTGGTTGTAGGGAAATGAGATTGTGGAAGCGATTGAGGTAATTCAGAGCCTTTCTTATATATGTTTCAGTGTCCTTAGTTATGTTTAAATTTGTATTCAGTAATGTTTTTTTAAATCCCCTGTGCGATAAATTGAACGGTGTTAGTCAACGCCAGGGGCATCTCCTGAGATTATGTGCGTAAATGCTCGATATGTGTACTTAATTTCCTTTTCCTGTTTTTGCCTTTTGAAACATTGTATATATTTTGAACGGTTATAGTCCTGATATGGCTCTATGCAGTCGGCTGGGCTCTAAACGAAAAAGATAACAGCAGTGGGAAGACTAGGACCGGAGTCGAGTCTCATCTACACAAAAGTGTACCGTCTCATTCTCCTACGAAATGTGACTTTTTGATACAACAATGACCTTTGAAAAATGCAGTATGATTTATACCTATTCTTACAAACTGTTAAGATGTGACGTAAGGTAAAGGTCAAGGTTGTCTCATAATCCTCGAGGTCGTCATTATCATCATTATATACCATGCCGCATGGCGTTGGCGATCATGGCCCTCCTACGAATCTTATCTTTTGTCACTGCAAGCGTATTCCTACCCTTTCTGTTCTCATCCTCTCTGCAAAATTATATTTCTCCCTGGGTCTACCTGGTGCTCTTTTCCCTCTAGCTTTCCTGATGTGACTAGGGCTTAAATTTCTTGTCTTATAAAATGTTTGTGTTCTTGTGTCAGGTCAGGGTTTCCCTGCTACTGGTAAAATGTAGGCCTAACCCAGTACAACTTGCCCTTAGGTTAGATCAGGTTCTATCAGGTCCTTGGTTTTCTTTCTCTGGTTGAGAAGCTGGATTTATCTGAATTTCCATTTTGGGGGGGGGGGGGGGGGGGGGGATGAGCGTAGACCGTCACTGTGCTAATGATGATTCTAGACTCTGTGACTTTGAGGGCATGATTCAGTACCTGTTGTATGTGACGTTACTAGTGCTGTTTTTTTTTTTAAAGCCCAGCCGAGTACCTAGAGCCATATCAGGGCTATAACCGTTTCAAATCGAACGCAACACCTTCAACAGGAAAAGAAAAAAAAAAAAAAAAAAAAAAAAAAAAAAAATTCAGTACACATGTTAGTGTTTTCGTGCACACAATCTAAGATGTCCCTGGCGCTGACCACTCCGTCCAATTTATCACACAGGAGATTTAAAACATACCTGAATACAATTGAAACATAACTAAGGACACTAAAAGCATACAAAGACAGGCCTAAATTAATTAAAAATGCTTCCGCATATCAGTTTCCCAAAGCCAAAAATGCGCTTAATACATGTACCCAATTATCAATCCTAAGAGAAAGTACGTAAGACTTTATCGAACAAATTATACAGGTGAATGGCCCAGCAAGGCAGAAAGTGATGGGGGAGAAACGACAGAAAGTAAAGGAGGAAGAAAGAAACAAAGAGAGCGACAGACAAGAGGAAATTTCTAACATGGAATTTCCAGAAGGTGGGGATACTTTTTTATGAAAGAGCCCCCGGCATCCCCCCCACAGGGGGAATTGAAACATGACCAACCGTTAACCAAGAACCTCCTATCAGTAAAAAGGAAGAACAAAACATTACAAACACTCTTGCGAAGAAGACAGTCAAAAGTCAAAACGCATGGTCTGTTTACAGTTTTATTATAAAAGAAAAAAAAAATGCTGAAGGCCGCAACATATACACGGTAGGTTTGCAATAATTTGCAAGAAATGCGTCACTGATGACGCAACAGTTTGTGCGTTAACTTAACCCAATACCCAGCAGCGTTATTAGCAAGTATAAGTCTTAACGTCTCCTCCCCCCCCCCCCCCCCCACAAACCTACTCTTGCTCCCAAAATGTGTATGTTACCATTTTGTTGATCTTGGTAACTCATCTCCCAACCTCTATCCCTTCCACTTCACAATACAGTTTTCTTCAATCAACGTGGACCGCTTTTTAATGAAAAATTGTGACCTGCCAGCACGAAATCAGTCTTAACTAGCATTTTGGGCATTTTTAGATATACATATCATTGGAAAGTGTACATTCTACTGATTATTTTGGTACTTGAATGAAGCTTGTACTAAAAAAAAAAAAAAAAATGTTGAAGTTATGTATGTTTAAAGTCATTAAGTTGTATGACGGCCATTTTGAGAAAACGGCCTCTAAAGTTTTTGTGTGCTCTCCTACACATTTTCCTTAAATTTCTTTATTTGGTGGCTTTGACCCAGTTTGTTTCTAATTTTAGCTGTCATTATCTGAAAGGTGCACCAAAGAGCTTTCCGTCAGTATGTTACATGTGGGGGTACTGTACAGGTTACGGTTCATAATAAGAGACAGGGGGTACTGTACAGGTTACATTTCATAATAAGAGACAGGAGGTACTGCACAGGTTACAGTTCATAATAACAGACAAAAACAGGTACTTTTGTAGGAAATTGCGTTCTTTCTGCTGCGATCAGTGCATTAAAATACCATTTTGAATTGATTAATAACATTTTTTCAAGAAAAAAAATTCTGTGGGGGATAGATTACATAGTCTAGAGAAATCAATTTTGAGAAGAAGTCAAAACACCCCAGATAGACCCTCAGTCACCTTTTCAGCTCCTAGTGCTGTTCGACTGACTGCGAGTTAAGACCGATCTCGTGGTGGGAGGTCACAATTACTTGATTACATCACATACATTTGTACATTTAGTTTTTAAAGCTGCGTAAGAAATGCAAACATTCATGACGTATTCGATTGCGTAGCGTAAATTTGCGTCATTAATCATCAAAATACTGTTTTCGAAAAGACATATTCATGAATTCGTTTAAGACTTTACCAAGAGCACAGGAAGAACTAATCATGAACACGCTCTGTAACAAATATGATCTCTGCAGACACATTTTACTGGTACGCATATTTTTATGTGCTTGCACATATACACGCACACGCGTACATGCAGAAATAAGCGCGTGCACACGGATACCCCGCCCCCACCCCCCACACACACGCTGAACGCAGCTGCAATTAAGCCTGATTCATAAGAGATATATATATATATATATATATATGTATATATATATCCATATATATATGTATGTATATATTATATATATGTATGTATATATATATATATTTTATATATATATATATACACACATATATATACGAGGATTGACAACCAGAATCAAGTATCTCGATTTTCTGATAGTTTATAGGAGACGATTTTTAACTGGGTTTTTGGGGAGAGGCTACATCTACATTTTGAGATACTGGTTTTTGGTTTAGCGATAACTGATCAAAAATTAATATCATGGCTAAAACAAAGTCCACCAAGTGAAAGATCACATCAAAAGCAACAGTTCAGTATTAAAAGTGAAAATTGACAAAAAAGTGAGATACTGGGTTCTGGCTGTCAACCCTCGTACATATATATATATATATATATATACATATATATAATATGTATAATATATATATTATATATATTAAATATATTATGCATATAAATATATATACATGTATATAAATATATATATTATATAAATATATATATATATATATAAAACAAAATTTGAAAAAAAAAAGAAGCACAGCATGTATAACCGGAAAGGCTTGCATTATAAATATGTAAACTTCATATTTATACGATCGAAGCAAAGTTATCGCAGGCAGTTATGAAGTTCCTTGATTAATTTAATTTATGGACATTCAAACGAACCACTTTACAAAATGTAAACGAAGAAAACCGATTGAACTCCCACTGTTTTATACAGATTGAAACAAAAATTCAAATCAGTGTCGATTTGGATTTTATGCTTTCATACAGAATCAACAAGAAAACTAAAAAACAATTTGCCCGCATCATAAACTTTAATTTGTAGACTGTATCAAACTCTGCCTGCATCATAAACTTTAATTTGTAGACTGTATCAAATTTTGCCGATCATAAACTTTAATTTGTACACTATATCAAACTCTGCCCGCATCATAAACTTTAATTTGTAGACTGTATCAAATCTGCCTGCATCATAAACTTTAATTTGCAGACTATATCAAACTCTGCCGCATCATAAACTTTAATTTGCAGACTATATCAAATTCTGCCGCATCATAAACTTTAATTGTAGACTGTATCAAATTTTGCCGTATCATAAACTTTAATTGTAGACTATATCAAATTCTGCCGGCATCATAAACTTTAATTTGTAGACTGTATCAAATTTTGCCTGTATCATAAACTTTAATTTGTAGACTATATCAAACTCTGCCCGCATCATAAACTTTAATTTGCAGACTATATCAAATTCTGCCGGCATCATAAACTTTAATTTGTAGACTATATCAAACTCTGCCTGCATCATAAACTTTAATTTGTAGACTATATCAAATTCTGCCGGCATCATAAACTTTAATTTGTAGACTATATCAAACTCTGCCCATCATAAACTTTAATTTGCAGACTATATCAATCTGCCTGCATCATAAACTTTAATTTGCAGACTAATCAAATTCTGCCGGCATCATAAACTTTAATTTGTAGACTGTATCAAATTTTGCCCGCATCATAAACTTTAATTTGCAGATTATATCAAATTTTGCCTGTATCATAAACTTTAATTTGTAGACTGTTCAAATTTTGCCTGTATCATAAACTTTATTGTACACTATATCAGATTCAAAATACATTGCAAGTGCTCTGCTTGTATCACGAACCTGTATGTCCAATCCAAAAAGCTTTAAAGCAAATACAAATCTACCAATGTACAAGCTTTGCGCGTTAAACAGAATTGAAAATCTGGAAGAAAATGTCCGTAATATCGCAGTTCATATTGCAAATAAATTGAAATTTGAAATAACGAAGACAATGTCCATAATAAATATCGCAATTCATATTGCAAATAAGATTGAACTTTGAAACACTGAAGACGATGTCCATGATACTGCAATTCATATTGCAAATAAAATTTTTGTCACATTGATAATTTTCATCTCTCGGGGTTTAGATCTACTAATATAGGGCCTACAAATTTTGCACACATGATAGAACTTAATATCCAGGACACAACAGAACTTAATATCTAGGACACAACAGAATTTAACATCTAGGACACAACAGAACTTAATATCTAGGACACCACAGGATTGAATATCTAGGACACAACAGAACTTAATATCTAGGACACAACAGAATTTAACATCCAGGACACAACAGAACTTAATATCTAGGACACCACAGGATTGAATATTTAGGACACGACAGAACTTAATATCTAGGACACAACAGGATCTAATATCTAGGACACAACAGAACTTAATATCTAGGACACAACAGAACTTAATATCTAGGACACAACAATGCTGTTCACATTTCAACGAAGTTTTATACCGAAAGAAATATTTACAGAAACAAGATTGGAGGGTGGTGTCTGGTTAATTAAACACACACTAGAATTCCAGAAACCAAGATTCTATTCCAAGTACGACGAGGATTTTTCTCCACCTCCCCCTCCCCTCCCCCACGCCCCATCTACTAGATCTTGAAAGATAAGTCATTTTCATCATTTTCTCCCACTGGACGAAGCAGCAGGGAAGTTTTGGCCTTTTTTCCCTCCTAATTTTTGTATTGGTGTTTGTTCGTTTGTGATATTACGTTTACGCTTGACAAAGGCCAGTTGGTCGAAAATTTGCGCCTGTCTTGTCTGGTTGTATTAAAACTCTTCGGAGACGTAACAGCGGATATTCCGCTGTAACTGGCCATACCATTAGAGACATGACAGTGTTCTGATTCTGTTTTCGTGTTTTTCTGGTTCATAGTCAAGATGTTAGTATTTCGGATGAGACGATATAACCCGAGGTTCCGTATGCAGTATGGGCTTAGCGCTTGTTTAAACGTTTAATGTTTAACTTGCAAAATTCTATATAAAAAAAAAAATTCATGGGTAAAACACAATACACGCATACAGAAAAAAAGCAAGTGGCACCATGCTTTCATAATGTGCTGATCTCGGGCGAAAAAGGCCCCAGCGTTTCCTGCATAAAAACCCCACAATAACAAAAACATGAATCACTCCATTCCAATCCAATTTAACCCTTTGATCCCTACACCCTATCCACCAACTGAAAAACTGAACCCTTTGACTCCCTCACTCGATCACCGGATAGGATGAGGGAATCAAAGGGTTAAGTTTTTGCTAGCATGGTTGGTAATGCAAGAAGCTGGCGGACCAGGTTGCAGGAGTAAAAGGGTTACTTTAATCCAGTGAACGTGGTCATTGCCTCAACTACGCGCGAATCGCGTAATCTAAAATTTAGAAGACAGTGTCCGTAATATTGCATTTCATATTGCAAATGAAAATTGTACCAATGTAAACACTTTGACCCAAAACACATTTCAAAGATACATGTTAAAAAAATCCAAACAAACAAAACAAAACAAAAAAACCAAAAAAAACAAAACAAACAAAAAACAGAAAAAAGAAACGTTAGAAAATGGAATTCATCAGGTAAAAATTAACTCTTGTCACTCCCTCACCCTTATATACCAACTTTCACTAGACATTGATGAAAACTGGTGACGGTCAGGTAGTCAGGTAGTGAAAGAGTTAACAAAATGTGCATGAGACATCAAAATACCAAACTATGACACCAATCGTATCATTGTCTTCTTCTTATCGTGGCATATCCATTCAGAGCGTAGCTGATCATGCACCGCCATTCACTTCTGTGTCCTCCGTTCTTCTGACAAAGGCGTTGTGGCTGGAATCGCTGCTTGTCGCAGCACGTAGACTCCAGACATATGTAGTTCTGTCTTCCTCGGTCTCTAGCGCCCTCTGTTGTTCTGCTGACTGCAAGCTTTTCAGGAGTGTCATGTATGTGATACCTCCCCCCCAAAAACCCCCCACAAAACACACACACACACACACACACACACACACACACACGCACACACAGCACACACACACCCAAAAACACCAAAAAAAAACAAAACAATAAAATAAAAACAAAAAGAAAAAACAAAACAAAAAAACCCCCCCCCCTCCCATAAAAAAACCCAAACAAAACCAAAACCAACCAAACAAAAGATCATTCATCTTTTTCATATCGACCTTAACAGGTTTCTTTTCTTCCAGCTTTCCTAAGTACATTGTCATTTGACATCTTGCCGTCCACAGAATTTTAAGCAGTCTTCTGTAATCCACATCCCATAGCTTCCAGCTTCTCTAAGAACATGTCATTTCACATCTTGGCCGTAACGATTTAGCAGTCTCTTATATCAAATGTCCATAGCTCCAACTCCTTCTTGACCATGTCAAGTTTACAACATTATACGTTTAGTGATCAAAAGTGCTTGATAAGACATTTGGTGCCGGTGTCTGGAGTCTTATAGTTCTTTAGTGATAGGTTGCTTTAGTTGCTGTCTGAACTTTATCATAGTGTATCTTGTGATTACTTCAAGATATTTGAATTTATTCTTGCTTGATGGTTTCCCCATTACTAGTTACGTTACGATTTGTGCTTTCTTCTATGTGTTTAGATTATGTCATGCATTCTGTCTTTTTCGCTGTACAGAACCTTAAAAACAAAGAAAAACCAAACCAAACCAAAACAACAAAACCAACAACAAAACTCACTGCACGGATTGAAAGTTAATCAGTTTCAACTGTTTTAAATAAATTTTACAACTTTACCACAAAAAAAATAACATTCAGTCATATCAAACAAAAGTCTTTCTTTAAGAAACATCGTTCCACTGGCCAAAAATTTGCAGTCTATTAAAAGTTCCAACAACTGATTTGTATACAGTCATTGGTTGTCTGCTTTAAAAAAAAGCGTTCCATTGACCAAACTAACACAGGGCATTGCTTGTAAACCATCGTTAATAGGATGCTTCAAGAAACACCCTGTTTCATTGATAAATTAAAAAAAAAAAACAACACTTGCATTCTATTTGCCAAACCGACATACATTACTGTGTAAACCTTCGTCGATAGGATACTTAAAAAAACATCCCATTTTACTGGTCAACAACAATAACAAGAAAACAAAACAAAACAAAAAACAAAACAAAACAACTACCAAAAAACACACCCCATTTCACTGCTCAATACAACAATATAAAACTATTGCATATATATTATATATACAATACTTTCAGTAATTGTTCTGTTTTAGCATTTGAACGGCATCCTACTCAAAGTCATCTGAAATCAGAGCACTCGAATTTCACACAAATTAACAAATTTGAAAGACGAACTGGAGGGACGAGGAAAAAAACCGTATGATACTCATGATATCAAAACTTACGTCAAATTTCCAGACATGAAGGATATACAGTTTCAGAAGAGGATGGAAGAATTTCACAGTACACTACCTGAGCAATGACACCTGCAATATCACAATGGCTGATGAAAAGCCAAATACAACAACAACAACAACAACAACGACAAAAAAAAAACAACAAACAACCCAACTCCCAATTTGAAAATCGCTGTTTCAACCGATAAAATGCACAACATACTGAGCAATATTCACCATCAAACTCAGTCCCAAATCAACATTCTTTTTTTTACTAAATTATCAAATATCTCTCAATCCAAGAAAAAAAAACAACCAAAAAACAAAAAACAAAACAAAGACTTTTATCTGAATACAGCAATCATATACATTTCGGGTAAGACATCAAATAGAATTATCACCTGCCACTTCAGTGTTATGGTGTTTAGGTGTGTTTTTTGTTTGTTTTTGCTCTGATTTCTTTCTCTTAGACTTTAAAACAGGTCCCATTTCCCAGATTGATTTATTATTCAAAAGGCAGCATCTGATTTGGAATAGGCCCATCATAGATCTTGATGTTGGCTCAATACACTCTAGCAGCCACACGTAATAAAGAACATGGTAACATTTATGAAACCAAATTCATCCATTTACATTACTCAAAACAAAAAACAAACAAACAAACAACAAACAACAACAAACAAACAAACAAACAAACAAACAAACAAACAAACAAACAAAAAGTCAGACTATCTATGAACTGGAGGAATCGATTCCAACAGATCATTCACCGAGCAAATCATATAATATTATCACATTTATGAAACCCAACATCCCCAAAAAGTGATGACGTACTAGAAACCGTGGCGACACTCCAGAATTCGTGGCTCGACACCTGGAATTGAAAAGTCCGTCAGACACGTCAACAAAATCATCGGACGATAAACAAAATTAATGATAAAAAAACCAAGCAAGCATGATAAACAAAATAATGATGAAAAACGAGCAATCAATCTGAAGCTGAGGGAAAAACAGGCCTTTTCCCTCCTTCTCTTAAAGCCAGATGTCAGAGGTGCAGTCTCCACCGGGGTAGCGGATCTCGTGAGCCAGGACTGGACCCTGGGGTTCCTCGCCAAAGTCTGTGAGGAAGTTCTTGTTGAGGGTCAGACCACCCCGGACAGTGTCCACGTCAATCTGGAGCATGACGCTGCCTTGTCTGTCAAAGTACAAATAAATTGTATTGAATTTTGGTGTTGGTTCAAGAGGGGGGGGGGGGGGGTGTAAGTACCTGGTGAATTTCCCATTTGAGGCAGCCGAAACGTAGTTTCTAAGAAGGATGTTGAGACTTCCATAGACAAACAAAACCCCAAACAAACAAAACGAAACAAAAACAAACAACCCCCCCCCCCCCAACACACACACACAAAAGAAAAAACCGAGACAGTTTTGATGGAGGCAGACACAAGAAGATTATTGATAAGGAAGATTAGGAAAAGACAAACAACATTTACAGGCCGTTTTATGAAGAAAGGGGAATTAGAGCACCTGGTCACAACAGGAAAGATGGAGGGAAAGAGAACACCAGGTAGACCCAGGAAGAAAATATTGGACGGGCTTGCAGGGTGGCTGAGGACAGAGAGGGTGGAAGATGTGCTTGCGGGGACAAGGGATAGATTCGTATGGAGGGCCATGATCGTCAACGCCATGCGGCAGGGCACATGGTGATGATGATGTTGATGATTCTATTTCTATTGCTTTTTTTTAACTTTTATTTTACAGTATCTTAGTTTTTTGGTGCTTTTTCCCCACTGGACGAAGCAGCAGGGAAGTTTCAGTCTTTTTTTTTACTATAGTTTTTTTGTATTTGGTGTTAGTGCGTTTGTGATCTTACATTCACGCTTGACAAAGGCCAGTTGGCCGAAAATTTGCGCCTGTCTTGTCTAGTTGTATTAAATACGCGTTGTGATTCTATTTTCGTGTTTTTCTGGTTCTTATCTTAGTTCAGATTGTTTTTATTTGATGGCATTTTATTTTGTTTTATTCTATTTTATTTATTTATTTTATTTTATTTTTTTATTTTATTTTATATTATTTGTTTTATTTTTCATTTCATTTCATTTCATTTTTAGTTTATTTCATTTTATTTTTATTTTGTTTTATATTATCTTTATTTCATTTTGTGTTCT